>JAPPUR010000014.1:0-600000 GCA_027569015.1 Ascodesmis sphaerospora | reverse complement strand
TCCCCAACCTTCATTGTTGCATCACGCCCTGATATTTCAGTAGCTGCGATGTTTCTCGGAACGAAACTTTGAAGAATCCAGTAAAATCGGCCTTTGAGGGTAGGTTCAATCCGAGGATCAAATGAGACGCGTTGATTAACCTGATCTGAGGAAGACCTCTCCGTTGTTTGGTCTGGGACAGGGCCATGGCTCTCCTGGAGGAAGCATTCAGTCAGTTGAAAGGCTTGCCAGTCCAGCTCATGGCCTCGAAGTTCCTCTGAATGATATTCCAGCTCGTTTCTGGGAGTAGATCTGGAGCTGCGGATGGAAGCCCGTATGATGGACATGACTATCGTACAGCAGAGTTGGTAGAGGGAGACGGTAGCATGCTGTCCACGTAGTCCAATGAACTGAACCATCCAGCCCACGAAAGAAAGGCCTACTCCAAGCCAGACAAAAAGGATTGGCACAGGAGCTTTCCTATCATTCCATGATGCAATGTATTCTGTCTTGGTCTCGTTGCATGCAAAGGCGTCAAACTCTTGGTCGCCAATACGCTGACCACCAGGTTGAAGCCAGAACATGCGATACTCAGGCAGCCGAGGCTTTCCTGTTCCTTTGACGCGTGAAAGAGCAATTCGCTGCTCCTTTGAGTTGCGGTCGATGAGCTTCGCGCAGAGTGCCATTCCAAGATTGATCGAGGCAGTTCCAGCAATGGTAAGGGCGAAGAAGAGGCGAACATTTGGGAGCTTTTCTCCCTCATAGAACTTCGGGTGTTTCCACGTAGCCCAGTTCGTATACCAGAAAAAGCTGCCCTGTATCGACAAGCCAAAAACAGCGGCGACCCAGAGTGTCAGGATCGATGTCTGTGCCTTTTGCACTCCAACGTTCAGAGCCAGATTCGGAAAGGGGGCGAACTCTGTCACGCCGTCGACTTTGCCATGCTTGTCTTCGTGCCTGGCCCTTTTCAACCTTTTGGACGATTTGCCCAGGTTACCTAGCTCTATGTCTGCTGGCGAAGAGGTAGCTGCCCTGCCTAAAACCCTTTTGATTCCTCTTTTCACCCATGAGCTAGTTTGATGGACTAAATTCGAGAATGGGACGAAAAGGGCTTCTAGAGAGGAAATCGCTCTCCAGCCACACTCTTGTACCTTGTTTGTCGTGGCATGACCAGATGAGCATGGTGCCATTCTCAAGATTTCTCTAGTCAAAAAAATGCCACACGTTGCCGGCTCTTCCTCTTTGCCGTGGCGATCGCATCGGGCGTAATAGTCATCATCCTCTTTCGGCTCACGAAAGATGAATTCGAGGATCCTTGGGCGGCCAAATACTCGGCAGATGCCACCATTTGACCATAGCTCACACACGCTTTCGCTGGTGGAAGAACACAGTTCAACCTCTGGCACCGCGCGCGGTTCACGTGCCCGCCCAACAACTGACTTGAGGAACGAGCTACCAGAGACTCTGATGCAGGATACAATGGCGGTGATGATTCCAAGAGGGCCGACGGCGAAGATGACGGTATCGAGAATGGTGGTTGACTCGCTCAGGAACTGTTTGGTAACCTGCTCTCCGAAGAGAGAAATGATGGGCGCAAGGTCGGTTGCAAAGTTGTTGCCAAACTCTGACCAGAAATCAGTCTCGTTGCTTGATCCAAACAGTGCCTGGACAGAACAAGGCAGGAAAAGAAGAAGAGCCCAAAGGGCTTGGAAACGCATGGTTGCGGTCGCAGACTTTGGGAGTCTGTTGAAACAATAGATGGCAGAGGTGAAGAAAGGAAAATAGGGAGGCAGCCTTCACCGTGATTCTAGTTCAAGAAACCAGGCTCCCTCCGACCTCATCTTCCATTCGGATATTAGAATACGCAGGCGACACGGTGTGCCCGACCAGGCTGTTTTTGTAAGAATGCGGATTGGACGAAGGATTGATACCCCCTGCCAAGATGAATGCATCAAGGGGCGCAGCGGCCAATTGTGGTTGAAGAGGGGCGCCATTCACACAGAATCAGCCCTGCCATCGACCAACAAGCCACACTACTCAAGCAGGCTGTGCTATATCTGGGGTTTTTGTTTGATAATTAGGCAGGCTGAAAATGTAACCTGTCTTACTTTTGCGGTTTGTTCTTAGAGTCTTAGAGAACTGCAAAGCCACAGCCACCCAGACACCAAAGAGTGGGTAACTTGGCGCTGCAAAACCTGCCTCGAAAGGAGAGGATCTTAAGTCTAAATCAATCACTGTGTGAAACCAGGCTTCAATGTACAAAGAATGTTTTTAAACCAGAAAGAAAGGACTTTGAGTTATCTACGGTGTACCAATATCACATGGCTAGTCCAGTGCTTCTTGGGCACCGAGAGCTTGATATGATGATGACAAAGAATGCGACTATAACATATCGTCAGCATCAAGCTCCAATGACATGCGACGCTTCGTCGCTGAGATTCTCATATTTTACGTCCTCCCGTATCCTCACTTACACGAGAAGAAGGAGTAGAACGGTAGGCCATTCCGACACTCTATCAAGTCAGGAACTTTATTTAGTACTCTCTTTGAAGAAGAAAGAAATTTGGGATCCAAAACTATCTGAATACATGATATTAACTCTGGCCTTGCCCCGCACTTCTTGAGAAATCACCACCGTGTTGGTACTTTTGCAGGTTCCGAGCTCACATCCATACATACATCTTGCACCTCCGATGCTACATTCTTCCACTCATTTCTCGCCTTGACCATTCTCCAACACCACGTACTAACACAATAACTGACTAAAATTTAATTAAATGGTAGAGGCGATACTCCGGAAGGCCATGGCTGCACATACAAGCACTTCCTTTGGCGCTGATCAACTGATCCATAGAGGCCCAATACTGCACCGTAAAGCTTCACTTCCAACCGTCACCGTCTCTTCAGCCATTTTCACTGAACTTCGAAAATTACCTAGGTACCTAGGTATGCATTGACCTACGAGGCACCTCCTCCGAGCTGCTCCTGCCCTCATCAGCCAAACGCTGTTCGGCAGGTGCCCGGCCCCACATGTCGTCGCCCCGTCCGGACCTGCTCCGTTTGTACCTGCCCGGATGCATCTCGAGTCCCATCACCTTCATTCCATTGTAGCTTCATCCTTTGCATTCTTACGGTTCCGTCGTCTCTTCTCCGAGTTCCTTTTCTCGTTGTTTACCTCTCTGTTGTCGTTTGTTTCCTTCAAATCCGTTCGGCCTGCCCTCCTTGCCTACCTCCACACTGCGACCGACCCGCCCATGATCACGACCAAACGATCGCGGACGCAGTGATCGGGTTATCACTCGTCCTCTGGGTATGCTACACTGCACTTCCGTTACCTACAGATTACTCACGCAGTGCAGATAGAGCGCCTCTTTTGCCAGGCAACAATGCTTTCCTCCTCTCCTTCATTCGCCCTCGCTATCCGGGCCCTTCCTATCGCCTTCTCCATCCTCCTCCTTGTCGCAGTCATTCTAAACGGCTTCTCTCCCAATGACGACCCTTACCGATGCAAGGCTTTGCTGGGAGATGGCATCCGAAATGGCAGCTGGCTTCACCACCCCGATAGCAATGGCGACAGGAAGCCGTTCACCAACTGGCAGCCCGACGGCTGTATGCTACACAAGTACACCAGCGACGACATTCGTCGATGCATGGACGGCCGTCGCATAATCTTTTCGGGAGACTCAACAACTCGTCAGGTCTATTGGGGCATGGCACGACTGGTAAGTGATCTTCGGCACTCGCGCGATCTCTTCAATTCCTTCCTGAAATACTGACCAGGCATGACGCCAGATCAATCGCAAAAAGGCTCAAGAAGCACGCGAACATATTGAGAAACATGCAAGTCATGAATTGACCTTGGATGGAATTCATATGAGGATGATTTGGAACCCGTGGTTTCTGACTGGTGAGCTCAACCCAGAACTGTCCCGTGAGCTCCAGCTCTTCACCAAAGAGAAGCATCACCCGCCGCCCGTCAATGAGCAAAAGGGACCCGCTCTCGTCATGCTTGGCGCTGGTAGTTGGTACGCTCTTACGTACCTGGAGAAACAGTCCTTCAGCTACTTCCAGGAAGCATTCGACAACATCACCGACATCCTACACCTCGAAGACCTACCCACGTTTGGCACCCGCTCAATGGATCCTTACGACGGCGTTGGAAACGAAGTGTTTATTGCGCCAGTTGCACCCCCATTCTACGAAAACCTCCCCGAATCACGAACGCGACCAGAAGGCATTCACGAGGGCGAGGTCGAGGCCATTGACAAGTACCTCTTTGACGCCGAAGCCCAACGCAACCTCCGCCTCCTTCGAGCTTTTCCCGAGCTGTCGCGTAACCAACCTGGTGCTATGGTCGACCTTCACGACACCGGCTTCCATATCATTGACTCGGTCGCTGAAATTAAAGCCAATATCCTGCTCAATCTTCGCTGCAACGCTAAACTCGACAAGTTATCCGGTTATCCCTACGACCGAACCTGCTGTAGTGACTATGGCTCCAGATCATTCGCCCAGATTATTGTCCTCGCCCTCACTGCCTTTTACACCTTCGTTTGCATCGTTTTCGAAATCATGGACATTGTCAGCTTCACCGAGACCCCCCGCAGCCAGTGGTTAAATATGAAGATCGGGGTGTTCACGATGGCCCTTCTCTACTGCTACGTTGCCGATCGAACGGGCCTCTTTTCCAAGGGCATGAAAGAGTTTGTCCTACTAGAGTTTGCCCTCCTTGTCGCCGTATACGCCATCATCTTTGTCGCCGCGATCCGAAGGACCAAGTTGCGTATTATCGCTACTGATGCCACGATCGCTAGGCCCGTCAATGAGGATGTCGGTATCCTCTCACGAGATCAAACCGAGGAATGGAAAGGATGGATGCAAGCAGCCATTTTGATCTACCATTGGACAGGCGCCTCCCGCAATCTTCCTATTTATATGTTTATTAGGTTACTCGTCGCAGCCTACCTCTTTCAGACTGGGTACGGCCACACCATCTTCTTCTTGGTCAAGAAGGATTTCTCGGTTCGCCGAATCGTCAGCGTCCTGCTCCGATTGAACATTCTCAGCTGCGCACTTCCATATATCATGGACACCGACTACATGTTTTACTATTTCGCGCCGCTTGTGAGCTTCTGGTTCCTTGTCGTCTACGCAACAATGGGCATAGGTTCCAGGTATAACGACAATACATATGCGGTGATCAGCAAAGTTTTTGGCTCCCTCGTCTTCGTCACGGTA
Source organism: Ascodesmis sphaerospora (assembly GCA_027569015.1). Classification (NCBI taxonomy): domain Eukaryota; kingdom Fungi; phylum Ascomycota; class Pezizomycetes; order Pezizales; family Ascodesmidaceae; genus Ascodesmis; species Ascodesmis sphaerospora. The sequence continues at coordinate 594,783 of JAPPUR010000014.1, read as the reverse complement.
ATTCTCAAGTTCACTCCGGTCATGGAATGGTTGTTTATAGCCCTCGAGACCGTCTTTCGGATCAAATGGGATCTTCATGAGTGGGAATTCCGTGTCGGCTTGGACGGCTTCATTGTCTACGCAGGCATGCTCGCAGGTCTGGCGCAACAACGGATTGAGCGCAACAGCACATGGTTCGCAAACTACAGAAACGCCATCGCTCCCTCTTTGGCAATCCTGCTGATTTACACATTTTCATGTCTCATTCTTTGCGACGAGAAAAGAAAGTACACAATGGTACATCCCTACTTTTCCTTTCTGCCCGTCCTCGCCTTCGTTGCCCTTCGAAATGCCACGAGTCGCTTGCGAAACATGTACTCTACCGCCGCGGCCTGGCTCGGCCGATGCTCCCTAGAAACATTCATCCTCCAGTATCACATTTACCTCGCAGGTGATACCAAGGGTGTTCTCCTCTTCGGATTCTTCAAAGGTGATGGAAGTCTTTTGTCAGACCGTTGGCGGGACTTGGTCATCATCGTGCCTATCTTCCTTTGGATGAGCAACTTGGTTGCAGATGCATCAGGAACTATCGTCAAGCTGGTAATGCACAAGCCTGAAGAAGCCGTGCACGATGAGGAGGACGGGCTCAAGATTATCGAGCCTACATGGGGCAACTACACTCTACTTGATGGTCACAGACTGAGTCGCCTTAATCAAGTGCTTGGAACGGCGATCAAGGTTGCCGGTGACCCCCGTCTGCGGGTAGCATCCATCTTTGCATTGATGTGGCTACTAAACTGGGTAAGTTGAGCCAAAAGGTATTGTGCAGTAGCTCGGCTAACAAGATGCTCAGTTGTACTGAACACACGAGTGTTGTGCCTCCATGGCCTCGGTAGAACGGCGTTTAATGCTGGAGCATGAAGACGAACGAGGTCAAACTCCAGCGGGTTTGTAGAAAGGCTGGCGATTTTAAAGTCTGTGGGCTTTTTTAAACTTGATGGTTTTGGCACCTGGACCGGGATGTTGTCTTCAGTGCTCTTAGAGATTGTTAAACAGACTTGTCCATACCATATTAACCTAGGGCACAGGATTCACTCATCGACACAATCACTTGACGCACTCATTGGCTTGTAAAGGCTTAAATAAGACTGGTCGCGAAAAGAAGTCGAGGCTGGTTGATTAATGACAGCATCAGGATACTGAGATATCCTACAACAGCGCAAAGAGGGTTGCCAGGGGCAAAAACAGGACCAACAATGGCAGCATGGCCTCTCTTCCACTGACTGCGGCACTATCATCATCTTCTTCCTCTTCTTCCCCCTCATTACCCTCGTTACGCCCATCTTCAATGCGCTTGTTCTCCTCTGGGGTGTTGTTTAGACCCCTCATACAGACCAACTCAGAGACTGGCTGGCTGGCCTCCTCAGTTTCATAATAGGACTCAGAACTCCTATTATTGGCATACCCCCAGGTGACTAGCACCATATCAGCACTGTAACTAGCATCTCTGACGCCAAGCCCATACTGGTCGGGAGTATTAAGCGGAGAGACGAAGGAGACAAACTCGGTACCCCTCAACCAGGTGATGTTTTCGGCCTTGTCATCGCCGATTTCACCACTCCACTGGGTATAGTTTTCTGCAGCCTGAATCGAGGTCATGTCGACGGTGAGCTTGCATTCCGGAGGGTCCCGAGGGTTGCCAATTTCCCACTCTCTGCCATTCCATGATGGGCTATTCTCCAAGGCCTCGAGGCAAGTGTCGTTGAACGTGGCCTCGCATGAACCATTTCCATACATCAGCCTTTCGAGTTCATATCCGCTAAAACGGCTGTTGCGGTTGAGGAAGTAATATCCAAGACTGATACGCCACGACGGGTGCGGTGTGTAGAAACCTTGGCGCTCAACCGCGTCGTCGACGAGAGCGGATGGAGGCTCAAGACGGATCATGGAGCCAGCAAAGACAACGTCGTTGTCATCATCTGTGACGACTCCCTTGGCGGGAATTACAGTGCGAACTGTAAGAGAGATAGCCCATCCATCAATTGAATCGGCATCTTCGTAGGGCTGAGAAATATTGTAGCCGGGGATTGGCCATCGGCGGATGAGGTCGTAGTCTGCCATGAGAGAAGGCCAGTCCTCGTCCGAGACGTTGCCAGGAGCTGATGCTCGAAGCGCCCTTTCGCCTCTGTAGTTGCTACCAGGTCCAAAATCCTTTGCCCAAGCCTGGCCAAGGACTTGAGGGGCGCAAGATGCCAAGAGGTATGCGTATGAGAGCATGCTGATTGCGACGACTTGTTGCTGAGTCTTTCACTTCCCTTCCAGGGAGTATTGTTGGGCACGATAGCAGTAAAACAATTGAGAGAAAATCTCTGCTTATTGCCTTGCCATTTCAATCCCTTATATCTTGAAAACACAGATCGCGATGCATTCTTGGCAGTCTTGGTCACCTTAGCTGGCATGTCAATCTTGACGTCTTCGGGAGATGCACCTGACAGCCATGACGCGCGCCGATGCTTGATCGTTCTATTATATAGCAAATGAAATGAAAGATACACGGCTACCTTCAATAACCGAGTTTAAAGATCTTGTTAAGATTGAGGCACAGCGTATAAGGGATGACCTTGGGCCAAGTCCCCTTGATAGTTGCCATGCGCCAAGTTGAGGTGCTGGATGATCGCTGTTGCAGAGGCTATCACGGCCATTCATAGGCAGATATACGACTACACCCCAGAATTGATTGTCGTCAACTAACCTAACACTAACAGCTTCTCTACACGACATCTTGGCTGACGCCATCATCAAGGCGCAGCACCAACCAAGACGGTCTCCCCGCTCTCCAATCCCGCCCATCTCCAGCACGCCTCCCACAGAATCCTCTGCTTGTTCTCATCCTTCGTCATCGGAGACTCTTCTTCCCTCTTGACGCCCAAGAAATATCCCCTGATACCTTCAAACTCCTTTCCGACGCTCAGCTCAGCTAGGTCTTTGCCTGCATCTGCGGAGCGACGGAATGAACTTGTTATGTGTTTTGTAAGGGGGAGGAGATGCGATAGGGTGCCGAGAACGAAGCGCATGACGGGCTTTTGAGCCGTGTGCGCGCGAGAGTCAACGATGCCGCCTGGGTCCATTGCCGTGACTGTGATACCCGAGAGGTTTGAATCCTACAAACGTTAGATTTGCATGGTAAAGTAGGGGAGCAACATGCTTTTTTGAACCTTGTGTTGAGATCATGCATCAACATGACATTCGCCAGCTTTGCAGTCCCATACCTCTGAAACCCACGATCATGTTCCTGTCCAGGCTCATCAGGCAAAGGCTTCACGATCTGCTCAACGTCCTCTGGAATCCTTGCGATGAGCTTAGTGAGAGGGTGTGGTCTGTCGGGATAGTGCGCGTTGGAACCGAGAAGGACAATCCTCCCGTCAGAAGCCATGGATCCGAGAAGTTTGAGGATTAGGAGGTAGTGCGATAGATGCCCGACTTGGAAAGATGCCTCAAGGCCATCTTGTGTATACTTTGTCTCTGATAAAGACCAAGTAAATGCATTACACACGATAGCCTTGATAGGCGGCATCTTTCCACTCTTGACCCTCTCGGCTGTCTTTTCAGCAAACGAGCGTACATCCGTGAGGGAAGAAAGGTCGAGAGCTTCGATGTGGGCTTTTGCGTCGGGTTTCGAGGTTATAATGTTGGAGAGCTTTACAGAGTTGGCGTCGGAGGGATCGCGGACGGTGGCGAGGAGGGTGTAGGTTGGGTAGGACGAGAGGATGTGGTCGACGAAGCCTAGGGCTACGGAGCCGTTTGCTCCGGTTATTATGACGGTGCCTGTCATGATGTATAAGTAGTCAAGATGGGGTTTCAGATGGCAGAGCTGTACGAAGGGGGAGTATGGGAACCGTGTTGATCTGTCAAGTATTGATAAAACAATCAAGAGTTAGAGCAAAACACGAAATAAGAGAAACGCTCTGATTTTAATAGTTATAAATCTTCCAGTTTCATTTTAGTTGTCCCCTAATCATAGATATTCCCACGACGCGGTCCCGTCGCGGATCTCCGACGCCCGGAACTCCATGGACTTCCGACCTCCGTCAACACCTCGTCATCCCAAACTTTCATATAACCCCTTTCCCACGTAAAGCACCCAATCAAACACATTGCACCCCAGATAAGATACATCCTACAGGCTATAAATCACAACTCCATATCCTCCAGAATCGTCCACGCAAGAGAAGGACTCATCTCCTCACTCAGACTGATTCCCTCTTTTGTCCGCGTCAGACGGTTTACTTGTCCTCTTGCTCGTCGATCCAGCTCTCTCACCACGCCTAGCAACTTTGCAAACGGATCTTTGGGTAGTTTTTGACACATGGCGTCAAACAGTGTCAGACATGCATCCGAGATCCTCCGGTCTGTTGAGACGTGGTCGTGGGCTGGGAATTCGATCATGTTGACGATTAGGAGGACCAGACAGGAGTATGATCCGCATGTATGTAGCCTGAACCGTCAGCTATCATTCCAAATTCAGGTAGAGAATACTTACCAGAGGGTAAATTCACTCTGTCGTCCCATGGTGATAAGCTCCATACACAACCTCGCACCGCCGACACATCCAGTCCACCCAGGTGGCAGAGGCGCAAGCCCAACTCTCACCAACTCCCCATCTGGCTCATCATCCTTGACTTCAATGACAGCAGGCGAAAGATAACTATTCACTCTATCAATCCAGGTATCGTCAAATGAAAAGATGTTGTGGAGTTGAATCAGACACTCAAAGTGACGGTAAAACATGTTGAGCATCAACAGCGTAGGCATCGGTGAAAGACGCTGCTTTATCCCCTCAGCGGTTGATAACTCTGGAGGTATAGTCTTGAGCCACTCATTCATTCTCTCTTCGATGCGGGTAATGTTGTTAGATCGTTGCTCGTGCGTCAGCTTCCGCCCCTTTTGGCTGTAGAGGAGATCATTCGTCTTTCCCTGTATAAAAGCAAGTTGCACCCGAACCCGCAAAAAGTTGAGCTGCACAGAATCCGTGTCAGAAGTGATGACTCCCAGACCATCTTCAGGGTCAGCGGGGGGTAGATCCAGGTCTGTCTCGCTGTCAAGTTGGTAATACGGCGATTTACACCGCAGCGCCAACTCCTATAAACCATCAGCAATGTAAAAGAGTCCAAAGATGAATACAAACCCTGTCGTATATATACGCAATCCAAAAAACACGACACCTCAAAAGCGCCTCCGCCTTTGAAACACCCTGCGACGCCAATCTCGAATGCAACCTCAAACTCTGCGCCAACCTCACAACACTGCCCATCAAAACAATAGCAAGCTGAAAGTCAGCAGACCCCTGGTAGAAAATCGCCATCGCCAGGAGAACTTGTACTCCCATCAGGTCTTGCCCGGGTGTCATCAGCTCCGTCATGACAGATCGAATGTTACGAACACACTGCGCGAGCGGTGGATCGTCCATGTATCTACCCTCAAGGACACGGTAGTTTATCGCCATGACGATGTTGACTGCTGCCCATGGAACCATAGATCGCTTATTCGGAGATGAATGCCAATCAAGCAGCATCCTCATAAACGTAGGCTCATCAAACAAAGGCATAAGTCGGTTAAACTTTTTAAAATAATTATCCACCACGGGCAGAATCTCTGAAAGAGGCGGCAGCTCCAGATGATTGTGCATCGTCAAAGGCATCGGCCACTGATCAGGTTCGAAAAGCGTTGGACTCGCACCATTCGCTGGACATTCTACAGGAGTGGATATGTCAATATCGTCAAGGCTGACATCAGGATATCTAGCCGCAGGTAAAGAAGCTGAAGTAGAACTCTTTGTACCCGTCAGCACCGAGAGGAGAGCTTCGATGCCAGCCAACCGCTCTTCGAGGGCCTGCATTCGATCCGGCCTGGACCATGTCAGTGAAATTCCTCATCATGACACTTGGAGTTCTCACTGTGGTGGTGGAACCGCAGAGGGAATCGACGCAGCGCTTCGAAGGACAGCTCTTCTTCTAGCCGTGGTAATCTTGCAGGCGACGCCATAGAGAGTACAGTTGGAGCATGTCGGCTTCCGTCCATCACATTTAATCTTGCGCGAGACGCAATAATCACAGGCTACATCTCCATCAGCAAACAATTCACTCACTAAACTGTTTAGTCTACTTACCCTTTCGCCTGCTGGTTTGCGCAACGTCCTCCATCGTTGACGATCTTGAATCCCGTCATTGAAGAACGGAGCATCATTTGACCGATTGAAAGCTTGGACTTCGCAAAAGACTGACTAATCAAGCCGATTTATCTTGGCGTTGTTGAGGAGCTGAGGAGGTCTCCACACCTCCATGACCATCTCAATCTCATGCAAGAGATTGTCTCAGGATTGGATGGATCTAGATCGATAAAGCAAGTTCATCTCTGCCCAATCGCAGAGGTCATCTCAAATTGAGTCAAATTAGACACCAACCCAAGCGTCGCAGACAAAAGGTTCATTGATTCAGCCTCTATTGGTATCATACATTGCAGCCCAAAAGGACAAGCAAGCAACTCCATTTTGTTTCATTTGACCTTTCCACCTCAGAGCGTCTAAATCCGATACCAGCCGAGAAAGCATTTGCTCTAGATCTATAGCATTGTGTATGTCTAGTCGTGTGGTCTATCGTGTGTCTATACCCATCGTCTAATCTCTATGTCTCTTCGCATGGGGCCCCGACAGCCGTGGAGCTCTACTCCTTGGCCCATCGCATGGCACCCTGGTTGGTGGGGTCGTGCTCGACGTACTTGAGCGTGCCAAAGACGGACCAGAGCTGGCCGATGAAGTTGCGCTCGTCGTGGTAGTAGAGGTCGCCCAGGAGAGGCTTGATGGCCTCGGTGGCCTCGTCAGCCTTGTAGAAGGGGATGCGGCTGGAAGAGTCAGATTGGTTCACATCAAGCGACGGAGAATACTCACGGGAAAAGGTGGTGGACGACGTGCTTCTCAATGATGCCGTGGAACAGGTGCTTGCCAATGAAGCCAAATTCACGGTCAACGGTGGCGAGAGCGCCCTTGACATAGGTCCAGCCCTCGTTGGTGTAGTGAGGGACCTCGGTGTGGTGGTGGTGGAGGTAGGTGATGGCGACTAAAATCACGTCAGCAGCTATTGAGTCCATCACAAATCAGTAGACTTACCCAGCCAGTGGTGCACCCAGAAGTAGGGGACGGCGTAGAGGAACAGAACAGTCGAGGTTCCGACAGCCTTGGAGGCAAAGTACAGGGCGGTGAAGGTGATGGCCAGGCCGAGGTCAGAGATGAAGATGAAGATGGCCTCGCTGGGGCGGAACACGGCGCTGGTGGGCTCAAAGTGGCTGACGCGGAACCACTTGGCCAGACCCTTGGGCTCCCACTGCTTGCTGCCCTTGCCAGCGCTGGCGTTGAACAGCAGGTATACCTGCCAGCCGAACAGCTGGTGGAAGACGATCCTGATGAGCTGGGCGATGGGGGTGTCCTCGAAGAGCTCGTTCAGGTCGATGCCGGCAAGGATGCTGTGCTTCTTGGGCTGGGTGGCGGGCACAAAGGCCATGTCGAGGTCCATGTGGCCGGTGAAGCGGTGGTGGCGGTGGTGAGAGTACTTCCACGAGAAGTAAGGCACCAGGAGGAACGAGTGGAGGAACCATCCGACGACGTTGTTGAGCTTTCCGTGAGTAGAGAAAGCACCGTGGCCGCACTCGTGGCCCAGGATCCAGACACCAGTGCACACGAGGCCCTGGACAAAGCCGTAGACCATCCAGGCGGCGACGCGCAGCCTCTGATCAGGGATGGCGGGGATATAGGTCAGGGCAGCCCAGACGAGGGTGGCCACCATGGCAAAGTCGCGGAAGACATAGTAGAAGGAGGTGAAGAGCGAGGGCTGGAAGCAGTGGGCGGGGATGGCATCCTTGATGGTCTTGATATCGGGGAATTGAGGCTGCTGCTGAGGCTCCAGAGTAACCTTTTGCGACAGAGTCAACAGCTGAAGAGGAGAGAGGAGGGAGAGTGAGTAGATGCTTACCTTGGCAGAGGGCTTCTCAACCACAACAGTGGTCGAAGTACGCTGTCGAGTAGCCATGTTGAGCTGATCTAGACAGAACAATCGGGAGACGTAGAAGACGAGCCAGCGACCTCGGACCAATTGATGTGGAAAGAGAAAGAAAGGTGGGAAATTTTTCTTCTCCTTTGGCTCCCTCCCTGTTGGCGGCTCTCGTCCCAGCTTTAAACCAAAGCTTCTCTCCCCTCGTTTGCTCGTCTTGACCTAATCCAGCCATGGCATAAAAAAAAAAGTGCGTTTGCCCCCCTCCCCTCCCCCCAGTCTCCGCTCAACAAGAAGCAGAGAGCAGACCCTTGGAGAATAGGGGTCCAGAACTCCATTCCCGTTTGCACAGGCCAATGGGGCCGGGGTGTTGGGGCCATTTAGCGGCGATGCTGGGCCCACGATGCGGGAAATCATGGAGCTGTTTGGTCTGGCAGTGGGCTACTGGAGAGGAGGCAAGATGTCGTGTCGTGTACGAGAAAGGGACATTTCGCATCGTATCCGTTTGAAAGCGGTGAGGGAGGCCAATTGGCGGCTACGTAGGCACGCTCTCATGTCATGTCGTTCGTTTGGACGAGTCGGGCAAAAACTTTGTTGATATCTGAGACCAGGTTCCTGGATTGTGGAGTCGTGCCACGAGCTGATAAGACCAATCCGCAGGATGTGACTGGTCACGTTACCTAGCGCGGTTTCTGGAACAAGGAAACTCCGTCGGTCTAGAAGAGATTTCGGCAACTGAGTGACATGAGTCGCATTAATTTGCCATGTGAATATGAAAAGTTATGCAAAGGCGGATGAAGGGATGTTTGTAAATCCCGACACTTTCGCCGTCGCCGCGCCGTTTCGCTTTCGGTAAACAGGGGGAGGCCAAGGAATGGCGGTCCTGCGCTTGTGGCCACGGTACGATTCATGCAGCAGCAGGGCACAGTCTGGCTGACTCGATTGGACTCAATTCAATTCAATGCATTCTATTATTAAAAAGCCTCGCTTGGGACATTCGTGCGTGCAGATCGTCCTCCAGGGCCTTGACCGTTCGTTCGTCCTTTCGTTCGTTCCCTTCCTTGGTTTGTTGTCCCCTCTATCTATATGTTGTTGTTGTTGTTGTCGCGCGATGATGTTGCTGTGTGCGTATATATACTAAAAACCGATACCCAAAATGTCGTTCGTTGCGCCTTTCAAATGATGAACTCAGATCTTTCCGCCCTTCTCAAAGGTTGCCTCTCAAAGGTTGCCTGCCTCAAAGGACGCCTGCTTGCCTGACCCGACCGCCTTTCTTCCCTCTTTCCTCTTCACTCTTCTCCTCCTCCTCATACATTATCGTTACAGTCGTGATTACAACCCCCCTTCTTAAAAGATGAACGAGGCGACAAACACCAGGCAAGTGTAGGCGGTCGTGACGGTGTACTCGAGCTCGAACCACGCAGCCTGTCCGCCAAAAGCAATCTTCTTGCTCGCCTTGGTCGGGTGCGCAACCTGCGTCTTGGGATCGCGGCTGAGAAGATCCTCTCGGTCCGGCATCGCAGGAGGGTCAATGGCATACGAGATGGGTGTCCACAGAGAGCTGCAGATGAAGAGGAACGTCAGTGGCGGCCAGAAGGCGTGCGTGAGCAGCCCCACGAGCACACCGCGAGTCGTGTCCTGAGTCGAAAAGGACCGGAACGACGTCAGCACCACCGCGACAAGAGTCAGGTAGACAAATGCCAGGTGGAACAGAGCCATGTAGTTCATCAGGATACCCCAAAGACGGCGGAACATGTTCTTTCTGAGCTTGGGGTCACGCTCGTTCAGGGCAGAGCCAAGAGAACCGGTAGGCTTGAAGGCCTGTGTCTGTCCGCCCAACCAGGTAGGAAGGATGAAGGACCGAATAATGCACAGAGCAATGTAGGGCGACATCCAGAGCTGGTATCGGGAACCTCGCTGACCGGTGTGGTAACCTGCAGGAATGAACAGGGCAAACTCGCACAGTCGGTTCGAAATGACGGACGCAAAGCAGGCTCGGACCAGCCATCGCAGCTGCTCGTCGGTGGCGTAGGCGACCAGGGGCTTCTGCATGATCAAAATGATGGGGATGGCGAAGAGCGAAATGGTGAGCAGGATGGTGTAGATGCTGAGCGAGGCGTACAGGAAACCCGAGAATCGCTGGGCAACCGTCATCTCCTTGACCTTGTCACCCCACAAGCAGAAGTTGAGCTTGAAAGACGTGTCGACAGTTCCAATGGCCCATCGAGTTCGCTGCTTAAGATGGCTGCCGTAGTCCTCGGGAACAGTACCGAACTGGAGGGGCTCGTGAACGTAGGCCGTCTTCCATCCCTTTCCAAGCATCAGAGTAGAGGTAGCGACATCCTCAGCCAGAGAACCAAGCGGGAAGTTTCCAATCTGATCGAGAGCCTCGCGACGAGCGATATAACCGGAACCAGTGCACCAGGCAACACCGAGGGCATCCTTAATGGGCTCGATGACGTGGACGAAAAAGTCGAGACTCTGGGCGAGGGGATCGGAGCGAGGAGTGTTGTAAAACAGCTGGGGAGGACAGGCGAGAGCCATCTTGGGATCGACGAGGAGATGAGGGAGAATAGCACGGAGCCAGTCACGCTCGGGAATCTATCCATGTCAGCAAACCATTGGGCGTTGAATGAGGCTGTAATCTTTACCATATCGGCATCCAGAGCCGCCATGAACTGGCCGGCTCCTCCGGGAAGCAGATGCACCTGATCCAGGCCGTAGTTGAGGTTACCGGCCTTGAAGTGATGAGGCTGACCAGGGACCTTGATTCGGGCCATGTAGTAGAGGTTGGGATATGTGAGAGCGAGCTTGGCACACTGGGCCTCGAGGCCGGCGGATTTACCATCATCGAGAATGACAACTCGGAAGCGATCGCGGGGGTAGTCGAGATCACAGGCGGCACGAACCGTATCCATGACGAGGTCGTCATCCTCACCACAGCAGGTAATGAAGGCGTCGACAGTGGGCACGTCGTTGCCCGTCAGCCTCAACTTGGGACGCTGCCTCTTCTTCATGGACCACATAGTCCAGGTGTTGTGCATCAGCGAGGGAATGGCGACGGCAATCTCGACGGCGATAAAGACCCAGGCGGCGGCATATGTCTCACCGGCAGCATTCTGTGCCCATATCACGCAGGCGATTCTCAGGACGAGGTAGGCCATGTACAGGCCCGTGTTAGCAAAGGTCAGGAGGGGCACCAGCTTGAAGACCCAGCGCTTCCATCCCTTCCAAATGTCCGAGTCATCCCGCTTGTGAACCTGCTGGATGGCGCTCTCATCTACGGAAAAGTCCTTTGACGAATTGCGAGCCGTAGATCCTGGCAAGAGTGCCGCGAGACTCAGGTGACTCTGGTTCTGTTCATCGGACGAGGTGGAATAGTCAGTGACACTGAATCTCGGATCGTGAAAGCAGGTACTCGGAGGCGTGGGTGGTACCATTAGGCTGGAAGGTCTCCAGTCGACAGAGGAATTGGGATGCCTGTGCCCGGGTGTCGCCTGGCCGCTCCTCAGAGAGGGAGTGGCCGACCTCGAGTCCCCGGGGGTCTCGTTGAAGTAGTGACCTGGCTGAGGGCTACCACCAGCGGGCGACAGAGGCCATTCGGGGGCTGGGGCAGGAGCGTAGTCTTCGATGTGTGCGGGAGACGGTCTCATCGGTGTCTGCCTGCTCTGCTCAGTGATTGAGCGGCCTTGGCCCTGCTGCTGAAAGTCGTCGTGAGCTTGATAGGGTGAGTAGGGTGTATACTGCTGAGGCTCTGGGGGACCATAAGGCGAGTGAAGGTCTTGCTGATAGAATTGGTCTTGAGGTTGCTGCTGAGGCAGTTGTTGATGCTGCTGCTGTTGATGTTGCTGCTGCTGCTGCTGTGTCTGGTCTTGCTGACGTTGGACGTCGATCTCAACCATTTCCCTATACTCCCTGTCCTGGTCCCCCTCACCATATCCGCGATACCCGTTCATGATGGCGGCAGCGACTCGAGATCCTGACGCATGCAGCAAACAGGTCTGAGCAAATTAGAGATTGGGGTTGGTGGGTGTTAACGGGGTGACGAGCAATGGCTCGGCGTCGACGCTTGGCGGGATGTAAGCTTTTTTGGAGCCAAGGCTCTCTGCAGCGAATGTTTTTGGTGTGTGTGTGTGTGTGTGTGATGAACGAAAGTCTAGATTGGAATTATATTGCATGCATGCAGACAGAAAAACGAGAGAAGAAGGATTACCGAGGCGACTATGAACGAGAGATAATGGCCAAGGCTGACTTGATTTGAAGAGAGGGAAAGGGAAAGAAAAAAAACATGGGATGGGATGGGATGTGATGGGATGACGGAAGGGAGAGTGAGTGACGAGAGGAGGCCGGGGGTGCGAGGGGAAAAGCGTGCCCGCCCGCCGTAAGGTAGCCCGCTAGCGCTGGAAGTTACGGGGGCCCGTCAGTGACTGGCACTGGCACTGGCACTGGCACTGGCACTGGCATTGGCACGTCCCGCCCTCAGTGAGTGCCCGCTCTCACATCGACGGTTTACCTTACCAATCCAAGGAACAAAAAAAAGACCAACCAGCCACCCCTGCCCTGTCCTTTTCTCCCCGGCGAGGGCGGCAGAGAGAGATGGAGAGATCCATGCAACACGAACAGAGACAAGTCCTGGCCGTAGCGGGCGTGACGTGCCCAACTGACTGACCTGAACTGGTGGCCTGCCTGGGAACGGCCTATCCTTTCGGCATCGCCCCAGGTGCCAAAGTTGACACTGGAGCACCCCCTCAGCTCCTCAGCTCCCCTCTCTCTACCCGTTCCTGCAGTGACATCCACCGGGCCTCGTATCGAGAGATCGCCCTAGACTGACCCAGCTCCACCACACGCAGCTATACGACTCCCGGGAGCCAGGGGCCATCCCTGTCCTTGATCAGGGGCTCACACCTTTCTCAGCTGCTCCAGTGGCCAGCTCTTTACGATGCCCGCCGCTCATTGGATCTCCCATCGCCATTCCGCCCTCTAGATTTCAACTCTGTGGGTACCCCTACTTCGGTTCGGCATTCACACAGGGGGTGTGCGCCTTATCGAGAAAGCGCTTTCCCTTCAATCAGACCATGGATGGGCTCTCCGCAGCCGACGCAAGGGGGGTGTGTGGGTGGGTTTCTTACTCACTCTCTCTTTCGCCTCCCCCTGGAAGCATGTGTGAGAGAGAAAAAAAATATTAGTTGGCGGCTGAAAAGGGAAACCTGCGTGCAAAGCTGAGCTGAGGCATCCATTTCTCGGGCTTGTTTTCCTTGATTCTGCCCGTCGTCTTGTCCATCATCCGTTCCGTTGCCCCCCCAAGACGTTCGTTCGCTCGCTCGTTATTCTGATCTCTCCCGATTGAGGCGAGGGCAAAGGGAAGCCGTCGTTTTGAGTAAGAGAAAGACAATCTTCAACTGTATAGATTTTCTCTCTCTTTTTGTTCACTCACTTCTTGTCCATCGTTTTTTGCACGGCACCGTCCTTTTCCCCCACCCCCGTCAGCCATGACGATTCGCTTCCTCGTCAACTTTGGCCTCTTGGCCCTCCCCATCGCCATCACTCTCGGCATCCTCTTTGGCCTTGAGAAGCATCGAGAGGCTACAGGAGGTCCTCCTCTGTTCAAGCCTCAGCCTGACCCGACCAAGCCAAAGAGGCCCAACGATAATGGCATCACGGTCGAGCAGTACTGCCAAAAGTCATATGGTATTCATCCAGAGACCAAGGGCCTTGAGTTTACACGTGAGTACCTTTTTTTCATGGCTTTTTTTTTTTACCCATTGTTATTTTTATCTTTTTTGCCCCCCTAGTAGATGTAGACACCTGCCAGACCGTTTGGTGCCTCCTTGTCCTCCCCCGCGTCTGTCATATGCACCTTGCCGTCTTGATGGTTGAGCCGCATCATGAACGCCGAGCTTGGCTCAACCAACATCTGTGCGACATGCTTGTGTTGCAATTTACTGACATGATTTGATCTAGTGAATCCCAATCAGTGGGGTGTGAAGGATGGTGGAAAGGGAGGAATGTGTTTATATGTAAGCTCGACGCCTTTTCTCTCTCGAGTCCCCGGATTTTCATCCCCCTCAACCATCCTGGCATTGCATCCCAACTGCCGTTGATGGAGATCCACCTACTTCATCATGTACCTAACACGATGCTCAGGTCGACATTCACAACAACAAGACCTATGATACAGAGTTCACGGCGCCCAACTGGGCCAGCGTCTGGGCCTATCCCATCGACGATGTCAAGGCTCCTGTGCACGCCTTCCCCAACGTCATGGTTGAAGGCGACACGTTCCCCGTCAGGCTAAACACGATTGAAAAGATCGAGATCGACTTTGCCTGGACCTACGCTGCCGGTAACACTTCAGCCAAGGGAAGCAAGCACATCACAGAGTCCGACTTTGATGATCTCGTGGATCGCGAGGTCAACGCCAACGTCGCCATGGATATGTTCTTGGACAAGGACAAGGAAAAGTCAAAGGTCAGTGAGGACGCTTCTCACGAAATCATGGTGTGGTTTGCGGCCATCGGAGCTGCTACTCAGCCTATCGGTTTCAATGGCGGCGCGAGTCCTGTGGCGACCAAGACTCTCCACGGAGTCAAGTTGTGAGTCTCATATCCCATTACTATGTTGTCCATGTGCTGACTCTTCAGCGAACTCTACGTCGGCGTCAACGACGAGACCAAGCAAAAGGTGCTCACGTGGTACGTCAAGGACCCCGTGGAAAAGTTCAGCGGCGACCTCTCCCCTCTGGTCAACGAGATCCTGTCCATGAGCGACACGGACTACCCGTCCCCAACTGATTATCTCGGCTACATGGCCTGGGGAACCGAAGCCTACTCTTCCAACAATGAGTACGTCACTTTCAACGTGACGCAGCTGGCGATAGATGTCGAGACTACGAGTTCTACTTGAGCGCGATTACACGGAGCAGCAACAACAGCAGCAGCAGTAGCAAATGTCATGAACGTACTATATAGAATACTTAATGAAAGAATTGGGCGTTTTGTTTGGAATAGTTCTCTTATTGTTTTGATTGCAAACGGAAATACAGCACGCCACCTTTTCTGTGCCCAGCAACCACCACAAAAGCCCTCCCCCCCTCCCTTTTTTGCCGCCCATCCCCTTCGGGTTTGACGCCTCGTGGCTGGGAACTTCGGGAAGCTAGCGAGCGGTGATAAAAATAAAAAAACAAAGCATTAGCAAAGAAATGCCCTGGTCTCTTTCTCACGTCGGCATTTCCTAGCGCGGAACAAGGCCAGCTTGTTATCGCGCCGAGCCGAAAGGGCCTTTTTTTCTGGTTTGCCAGATTGTTAGTGGACCACACACGAGCAGAAGAGCCTGCTGATCAGAAATGCTCCTTTCGGTAGGCTCGTATTTGACAAACCACTCGACAGTCAGCGAGAGAGAGAGAGCCGCGGGGAGAAGGCTGTCCCCGAGCCAGCCTGGGGGGAGTGGGCGCATCATGACGAAGAGTTGCGACATGGGACGAAACCTTGTTCGCTGTCGGGTGAACCGGGAGGGGTGGGTAAACAAACAGGTGCATTCTCTTATCTGTTGATGGCCAATTGGGGACAAGATTTGCAGTTGAGTGACAGACTCGAGCAAAGTGAAAGGTCGCACAGCTGGCATGGGTTGAGAGACACCTCTGAGCTGCAGTAGATCATCTAGGTAGACAAGAGTCGAGGATGTGACTTTGAGAAGGGGTAATGAAGAAAGCCAAGCTTTTGTCCCATGGGCCGGCCTTATTCATGCCATCGTCAGCGTGATGCCTCGAACCGACCTGCCGTCAGACCACCATCAGCAAAAAAAAGAAAACGAACAGAAGCACCAACAGCGAGCCTAGAGCCCACTTCCGGGGGCGCCACGCCAGGTTACAGCACATGGTGTGGTTGCAAAACCCCGCAACAAGGACATGTTTGTTCCTCCGGGCGTTCCGCAGGCTGTGCAAATGTTGGACTCTTGGTGTATACGAGAAGTTTGCTGTTTTGGAAAAACAACCGCCGTCTCAAAATCCCCATCTCTAGATGCTCTAAAAAAGGCGGCATCTCCGTTGATCTTTTCTTCTTCTTCCCACAAGCGTTGAGCCACTCCCGCAATCTGAAGCCGGCCATATCCAAGGTTCAAGCCCATAACATCTTGAGGTTTAATTTCCCAGAACCAAGGAAGATGGGACTCCTTTGAACTTTGAGTTTTTTACGGATTGATCACAATTGGCTCGGTATTCAAGAATCGTGAAAAGATTCAACTTCCGGACCCATCACGCTACTACGGAAGACGGAATCGAACAAAGTGGATATTAGATATCGCGCCAACGGGAAGATGAAGCATTCATCGCCGATCGGAAAAGGCTTGAAAATCTCTGATAACACAAAAAGACGTCATATTCTCCTTTTTCATCTCGCAGAGAGACCTCGAGATAATGGGGTCGTCTTGGCTCCGAGATTAAGCATTGCCCAGTCTTTCCAGGGGGGGGGGGGGGGGGGGCTCAGACAAGCGTTCACCCCCTGTCTTTGAATTTTCCCCCTGTACCTGCGTCGATGGACTCGCCCTTGCTGAATAGCGTCTCGTTAGCCTGCATCAGAAGGGGGCGGCGCGATAAGTCTCAGTGACTGAGATTCGGGCTTGAGATTTTTTTTCAAGATGTTAGGGCTTAGACTGGTGCCAACTCATCATGGGCTGCGTGACCACGTTGCAGATGTGTACCCGGAAAGGAATTGTAAGCGGACATTGGAAACTATTGAATGTAGGACTTGTAGGGTAATGCAGGTACTGGGAATCAGTTGGCAGTTTTGTGTCCACTTGATTGCAGCGATATTGGACCACTGCTGCAGCTTCAGCACGCATGTATTTGACCGCATATCTGTCTTGGTATACATTGATTCATAAAGCACAAAGCATAAAGATTCCATATAAAAAACACTGTATTCATATAAATAACTACGAGGACGCGCAATTGTTTCACTGTCAAGATTGCTGAGATCAAGCAATACATTACATTCCATCTTTCCAACTCCCAGGACAGGCTACCCTGTACTCCAGAAATCCTTTTCGGAAAACAGATCCGTAACGGGAAGCATGGGTCCAGGGGTAAAAAAAGACGCACCCACGAGGAATGCTGTGCGACCGACGCACACACACAAATCTTTTTTGTTCTCTATGATCCGGTAGATTGGGAGTCCAGCTATCAATGTCGAGTGACAGGCCGGGGTCCATCGATAAAAACACATTTTTCTTTTTCTAAGAAGCAAAATGAATATCATGTCCACGTTTTTGGTGTATCCCTTCTAAAACCCTCCCAACACCTCGCTAAAAAAAACAAAAAACAAGCAAAACCAACACAAAAGACAAATCATGACTCGGTCAACCGTTTCGCCTGCTCATCCATCCTGTCCAGATGAAACTTTGTAACCGGACTCGCGACATCCTTAAAAATCTCCTCAATCTGCCCCATGAGCAGAGGTCCCGGGTTACACAGCTGATGATCCAGAGCAGGCTTCCCTCCTACGTGCCCGATGTCGTGGATCACCAGTCCTGTCATCTTGCGGTGCAGGCCGACGATGCTGTCCGGGACCTCGTCCGCCGTGGGGAGGGGCCAGAGTCCCGCCCTGGCGAGACAAAAGGTCATGGACCCGAGGATCATGGACTCGCAGCGGTGCGGGCCCATCCACTCTGCGTGCCGGCACCATCGCGGCTTTTCGTCCACCACCAGCAGGTTTTCCACCATGTCGCGGAGCACCCCCAGGAGAGCTTGTATCGTCTGGAGTCGGATCGCCGAGATTCTTTCTGTACTCTGTTAGTTTTGACTTGACTTAGATTCACGGGATATGTTGTACGCACCAATGATATCAGGCGGCATCTTGAGCTTGTCAAACTCATCCTCGGCCGTCCTCCCCATATCCGACTCCATCAGCATTCTCAGCGCCATTCTTGAGAAAGCCTCCTTTCGCCCAAATTCCCACGACACCCAGAGAGCCTTTGCCATGCTCAAACTCGAGTCTCTAACTTCAATCGACGCCATCCATCCGTTGATCCACGGCTCCAGCAACCTCGTGCAGTCATAGTAATTTGACAGCACGGCCAGATCGTACAGCTCATCCAGCGGCATCCTCCTCGGCACCCTGCCGAAGTGGGAGTGGGAAATGTTTAAAAAGATCTCCATCGGAGCTGAATCGTCTTCGGGCAGCTCCACGACCCATTCCTCGCCCTCGGCAAGTCGGGTTCTGCTCTCGGTGAAATGTCCGTACAGCATGCGCTCAAACACGGGTGACGCCCTCGACAGCGCACGGGAGCAGGCCGAAAAGAGTTTCTTCTCCCTGCCGACCTTGAGAGTAATGTCTGCGCGGGGGTCAAACTCGATCATGGTTCAGTTGGGGGGGAAGTGGCAAGCGATGTGAGTTGAAATAAAAAAGAAATTGGAAGACCTGAAACTGAGAGAGGAAATGCGTCGATTCCTTTTGAGGTTATTGACTGTTGAATCCATCACGTCTCTCTAATTATAGACACATGGCCAAGAGTGACAGAATGCCAAGACTTCATGACACGAGGCAAAAGAGACGGTGCCTAAAAAAACCCAGCCTTGCTTAAACAATTCGTCCAATTCCAACCGTATCAGAAATGTTACGACTCGGGCGAAGCCATTTTCTACGGGCGAGCCAAGAGTTGGAATGTGCAGAGTTGAAAATAAAAAAATGGGTTAGGCTATTATTAGAAAGTAGCTTAATAAGGGGTCGGTCACGGTTAATGCATCTGCCTCGATATGGATCATTGACGATGGATCCTCCAAAAAGAGGTGATCAAAACAGGCCTCCAAATATACACATAATAGACTCTGCTTACACAAATTGACCCCGGATATTTTAGAAATAGCCTTGCGAGGTTTTAAAAAAAGAAATGCATGCAATTGCCGTCTACCTTGTCCAAAACCCCAATGTGGACACGAAAGCCAAGACCTCAGCATTGTTCGTCATCCACTCACTGAGTCACATGCTCCTTCAAACCCCCTCAGACTGCATTAACAATTATTACTGAAGCAAAAAGGCAAACCCAAACTCAGGTACACACGGATCTGATCATCTTGTCTATCGTCTTTTCCTTTGTCAGTTCTTTGTGAATTGCAAGGCACTCGGCCTGTTGCTTGATCCCGCTCAAGTTCACATCAAGATGCCTAGGGTAGATTGGGTTCATATTGAGAGCAACGATTCCTGCAACTGATGGACACTCAAGTGTTCTTCCGTCATGCACATCTCTCATCTACATCAACTTATAACATATTCACATCGCACAAACATGTCGCCGTCATTGCCCCTCCATTATCGCAGCCTCTCGGCCGCCATCAAGTTATTCGTGATTACGCCACCAATATTCGTAGATATCGTCTGTATAAATACTCGAGGGCATTTTGCCAGATCTCAAACTCAAGATTTCTCTCATTCTCGGCATCAATTCCAGTCCTTGCGACCACCAATACATCAATATGACGGAACATCCTCACGATATAAAGGCAGGTGTCATTGAAGAGCCATCTGCAGACATGGATTGCCATCTCCTGGATCAAGACGAGCTTGAACTCCTCGGCCGGAGGCGACCCCCAGTCTTCTCATCCTTGCTCATCGAGATGGGCTTCGTCTTTGCCGTTGTCGGATCCCTCATCATGAGCGAGTACGCCATCAGTGGCTTCAACGTCGCCCTGCCGTCGCTCACAAAGACTCTCAACATACCCGACTCGGCAAGAACCTGGCCCGCTGCCGTCCCCAACCTCACCACTTCGGCCTTTCTCATCCCATTCGCCCGCGTCTGTGACCGATATGGTGGTCGTCTCATCTTCCTGGCTGGCCATCTCTGGCTGCTCATATGGTCCCTCATCTGCGGGTTTAGCCAGAACTTAACCATGCTCATCGTCTGTCGTGCCATGCAAGGAATCGGATCAGCCGCCTTTCTCCCCGCCAGCCTGGCGCTGCTTGGACAGACGTATAGACCTGGACCGAGGAAGAACATCGTATTTAGTCTATATGGTGCGTTTGGGTGTATCGGCTTCTACTTTGGCATCGTCATTGGCGCCGTGTCGTCCGAGATCCTTGGGTGGCGATGGTTCTTCTGGATCGGCACCTTTTGTAGCCTCCTTATCACCATCATCGGTCACTTCTCGATTCCTTCTAACCTCGCCGGCTCGAACCCGGATGTCAAGATGGACTGGCCTGGACTATTGACCATTGTGCCCGGTGTCTCGCTGGTTGTGTATGCCATCACTGACAGTGGTCGAGCGCCTTACGGGTGGCGGACTCCCTACATCCTCATCACCTATATCCTTGGCATACTGCTGCTCGTCGCAGCGGTATACGTTCAAGGGTGGGTATCCAAACATCCATTGCTTCCCGCAGAGCTCTTCCGCCCCAAGTATATGAAGAGACTTGTCGCATGCCTGTTTATCGAGTATGGTGTATTTGGGTTGTATCTCTTTTATGCCAGCTTTTAGTGAGCCCCTTGCCCGATTGTCTGTCGGCTTGGCTAACTATGGATGATAGTATGGAGGAAGTCCTCAAAGCATCGCCTCTCCAAACAGCCGTGTGGTTCGCTCCATTGCCCAGCCTGGGGCTCGTGTTGGCACTGATAAGCGGATTCATATTGCATCTGGTGCCCGGTCGCATCCTGATGGTCATCTCAGGCTTTGGGTTCCTCGCTTCTGTCCTGCTGTTCGCTCTCATGCCTGAGACAAGTGGATCAAAGTGGCGTGCGTACTGGTCATACGTGTTCCCTGCCATGCTTTGCTCCACGATTGGCGTAGACATTGTTTTCAACGTGACCAATGTCTTCATCACCACTTCGCAGCCTCGAAGACTTCAGGCCGTGGCTGGAGCCTTATGTAGCAGCTTGCTGTATCTGGGCATCGCCTTTTGGTTGGGAGTCAGCGAGCTCGCAGTAGCTGCGGCGAAGGAGGTTCAACGAATTGACAAGATGGATCGGCGACAGCAAAACCAGATCGGCTTCTGGACAGCTACTGGTCTTGCTTCTGTGTCGCTGATCCTGGTCTTCACCATCAAGCTGAGGCAGGCGACAGCTGAACTGACGGCGGACGAGAAGATCGAGTTGCAGCAGCGAGAACCCCCCAAATGCATCGACGTTGAAGACACGTCCGCGGGAGTAGAGATTGGTTAGGGTCCATGGTACAAGGAGGTAGTTGAGATTAAATGAGTTTATGGAATTCTGTCAAGGTAGAGATGATTGAATGACTGTTCGTTCGTTAGCCTAGATCTGAATGGATCATGTTGCGGCGCAAGACTTACCGAGCCAAGGCACACTGGCAGTTTGCATCACTGCGGGCCCTGATTTCCCTCCTCCCAGTCCTTGACTGCAGCTGACAAGGCCCGTTTCGCGCGGGCTTGACGGGCGAGGAATGTTCCATTGAAGATGGTGTGAAGAGGGAGGTTGCTGTTGGCGTGATCGTCGGCGAACTCGACGACACAGTTCCGGCCCTGCGTCTGCTTGGCGATTTTGACAGTCTCGCGGAGCATGTCTCCACCGAGCCCTCGATGCCGGTACTTGTTTTTGGTGGTCCATCCTCGGATGAGGGCTTTGCTGTTGCTATTCTTGCGGGACGTCTTGTCGAAGCGAACAATGACGGCGGCAATGATGTCCTTGCCATAGCGAGCACCAATGATGGTGTCCTCAACACCGTCCTCGTTCTTGAGCCATCCAAGCCAGTCTGTATCCTCAGCGATGCGAATGTATGCGCTCGACAGATAACGCGTTGCGACCAGATATGTGAGGATGATGCTTGGGTAGGTGATCAGCATGGAGCTAAAGTCGTTGCCAACTTTGGCGGCATAGTGCGCAACAGCAAGAACAGCTGCAAAGACAGCCAAAGACAGAGGGTGAAAGATGATGGCCCGCGAGGCAATCTGTCGCTGCTGGGCGACACTGTCTACCACGAGCTTGAGAGCATCCTTCTTCTCGCTGGGATCAGTGAGAACCTCGAGCGACAACGGAGGGGGCTCAGTCGAGCTGACTGCAGGTGCTGACATGGCTATCGGCCGATCAAATCCAAACTTGGTGTGAAGAAAGAAGGAGAAAAGAGTCAAGTCGGGCGCATGTCGCAAGGCAGAGCTGAAGACAGTCGGGAGAGCAACACCGATAACCGACAACACGGCGACCGAGGGGCACAACGAGAGGATATGCTTGCTGCCAAGGTTGCAAGGGAACCAGAGAACCGGCTCGCTAACGGGAGTAAGGCGGCAACACGGTTGTCGCCTCTCGAAGCCGTGATATCCGGGTCTCGAGGTTCTACAGGACGCGTTCTGTGGAGTGCTCGGTGTCCCAAACAGGCAAACTCAATCAGCAACAAGCTTAGTCGCACGAGCACCAGATGGAGCGCTCGGTCTCGGTCACTGAGATATGGTTAAAGCCAATAAAGAAGGGGGTCCAACGATGCCACCGACGATGCGAGGCATGAGATGCGACAGCCAGATGCAGCCTGTAGAAGATTCGCTGGATCATGCCAAGGCGGGTCGGAAGCACGCTAATTCCGTGCCGTTTGCCGAGACCCTAGCTCAGCGTCGCTCCTTCCCTGAACATCTCGGGAGGTCCTGCAGCCAAGGCTCTTGGCATCTGGAAGCACGTGGGGAAGGAGCGACCCGCTGATTCGTCTGGAGTCTTCAACGTGCTCGAGTGTCTCGTGCCTCATCCTAGACCGAGCATGGTAAGAGACTGAAGCCCCTCGAGGCGCGGCCAAAGGCAGAATTGGAGATTCGATTGCCCATGGAGAGAAGGGAGCCTGATGAGTGGGCAATTGACAAGTGGGTAAGAGCGTGATGGGCAGGAGCCATCGGTTCGGACGGATCTGTTTGATGGGACACGCCGTATAATGCTCGCCCGTGTCTACAGCACTCGTTTCATACTTATATCCAAGCTCGTCTTCTGTTGTTTTCTTCTCTTGGCTCCTTTTCTTCGACAGGCGCAAGGTTTTACTTGACTCTTGGACAGAGCTCTCGCTCCTCAAGTATACGAATATCAAAAACGCTTGCCTGTGTCTCCTTTACTTCACCAATCTTTTATTAATACTCCCCCTTATAATATCCCTGCCAACAATGGCTGATGAGGCTCGTGCCCCCGCCGCCGTCGCCAAGACGAGCGGTGGTAACAATGCCTTCCACAACTTCCACAATGACTTTGCTCACATCGCCGACCCCAACGAGCGTCGTCGTCTCGCCCTCGCAGAGATTGACAAGGCTCCCTTTGGCTGGTACCATGTCCGAGCCTGTGTTGTTGCCGGTGTCGGCTTCTTCACTGACTCTTACGACATCTTCTGCGTCTCCATGCTCACCATCATGCTTGGCATCGTCTACTACCCCGGCAAGGGCAAGCTCTCGACCCCCAACGACAACGCCATCAAGCTGTCCACCTCTGCCGGTACCGTTATCGGTCAGCTCGGCTTTGGTATGTTGGCTGATATGGTTGGTCGAAAGCGCATGTACGGTCTGGAGCTTATCGTTATCATCTTTGCTACCCTTGCCCAGGCTCTGACTGCTGGCTCGCCCTCCACCTCTCTGATCGGTCTTATCATCTTCTGGCGTGTTATCATGGGTATCGGTATTGGTGGCGATTATCCTCTTTCTTCCATTATTACTTCCGAGTAAGTTTTATTTCGCCTTATCCTCAGTTCCCATATTGACCCCTGACCCTAGGTTCGCCACCACCAAGTGGCGAGGTGCCATGATGGCCGCCGTCTTTGCCATGCAGGGTATCGGCCAGCTCGTCGCTGCTCTCGTCATGATGTTCCTCACTCTCGGTTTCAAGCATGCTCTCGAGGGCGCCCCCGATACCAAGCATTGCACTGGCGACTGCCAGGTTGCCGTTGACAAGATGTGGCGTACCCTGGTCGGTTTCGGTGCCGTTCCCGCTTGCATTGCCCTTTACTGTAAGTGATCAAGTTTCTTGGCTTCTTTCTTGGCATGCATGTCAGTGACATGGGCTAACATCCGGGGAACCCAGACCGTCTCACCATCCCTGAGACCCCCCGCTACACCTTTGACGTCGCCCGTGATGTCGAGAAGGCCGACGAGGATGTCAAGGCTTACATGACTGGCAAGCGTGAGGGTGAGACTGATGAGGTCGCCCGCGCCCAGGTCCAGGCGGGTGCCCGTGCCAACCTTCAGGTGCCCAAGGCTAGCTGGGGTGACTTCATCCGCCACTACAGCAAGCTCAAGAACGCCTCTCTCCTCCTCGGAACTGCCGGCTCATGGTTCTGTCTTGATGTGGCCTTTTATGGCCTCAGCTTGAACAACGGTACTATCCTCAAGGTCATCGGTTACTCCTCCAAGGATGCCCACAACGTCTACGAGTTCCTGTACAACACCGCTGTCGGCAACATCATCATTGTCCTTGCTGGTGCTGTCCCTGGCTACTGGGTTTCCGTCGCTACCATTGATACCCTTGGTCGCAAGACTATTCAGCTTGGTGGCTTCTGTATTCTTACTATTCTCTTCATTGTAAGTTGTTCGCCTTGAGGGTGCCATTTGACACTAACACCTTCAGGTTATGGGTTTCGCCTACAACCACATTTCCTCTAACGGCCTGCTCGCCATTTACGTGCTTGCCCAGTTCTTCTTCAACTTCGGTATGTCTCTTCGCTATAACTTTCCAACGCACTCAACTGACATAGCCAGGCCCCAACACTACCACCTTCATTGTTCCCGGAGAGGTCTTTCCTACCCGCTACCGTTCCACCTCCCACGGTATCTCTGCCGCCTCTGGCAAGATCGGTTCCATCATCGGCCAGGGTGCCATCTCTATCCTCCGCACCCACGGTGCCACCGACAAGAACGAGGCTCCCTGGATGGATCACGTCCTCGAGATCTACGCCCTCTTCATGCTTCTCGGCTGCCTCACCACTCTCCTGATCCCTGAGACTGCCCGCAAGACTCTTGAGGAGCTTAGTGGCGAGGATGACTATGCCAACCCTCACGACAGTGCCATTGACAACGAGTCTCACAATGGTAAGCCCGAGAGGTCTAGCGTCTAAAATATTCGACAAGTATCCTGTCTGTAAGGACAGTTCCGGTGCTGCATCGGAAAATTGATCAACCCATATGCTGCACCACAGTCAATCAAGTGCAAATATCATGTACCTACCTATATCAACATGGTTAATATATTGTGTCTTTGACAAAAACTTTCTCAAAACGCCTACAAAACGCCTACGAAATGCCTTGATTGTCTAAGCCAATGATGTGCCGCTCAATGCCATCTTATTCGCACCTTCAACTTGAAGACACCAATCATAATCCTCGTATCGTGGCTGAGTTTTGTCATTTTCAGCTGAGCTGCAGGTCAACACTTGCGTGGCCACAGCCTGCTTTAGCCAAGGACTCAGGTTGTGATTGGATTAAGATTTTGTATGAACACCCATCAAGTCTTTATTTAAGCTAAATCTGTTGCCTTTAAATCTCTTAGTCCCTCCCTCCGAAAGCATGGGCTGAATCTGCCTCATTTCTCATCAAGTTTGACGAACGACACTCATGGCCCCCCCAACCACCACAGCGATTCCTGGGGAAGCACATTTCTCACCTACCGTTCATAACCAGCAATGTGGGTTCGAAGGCAACTCGGACATGTATGGCTTCGGCATCAGACTGGGCATTTACATGCAATGGGTGGCTGCCATCCTGGGGGGTTACCTTCATCCTCAAGGCCTTCGTCCCCTAATGAACACCTACGCCATCTTCATCTTTGCCATATTCGTCGCTATTCTGGACTTGACAGCGGAGGCTAGGCCGACATATGCAGCTGAGATGCTTGTACTGACTTACATCATCTTTGGCGGCTTCTATACCATATTGTGGTCGCCCCAGCCAATTATGGAGATCACCTTGATCGATAGGGCAACCGTGGTCAGAATTAGTCGATGCATCGGTAATACATTGCTCTTCGGCGCAATCACGGCATACTCTACTTGGTTTTGGTCGACTGGAATCTATACACATAGCTTCATGGCTACACCGTGCGGCACTTACGCCTTCCTTTTTTTGCCGTGGCCGCTATATAGCCCACTGGTCATAGTTGTCTTCTGCTTTGTCTCCATCTCAGCTTCTATTTCTGCCATAGTGCAGCCTTTACCTATCTTGTTAGATTTGTGGGAGTATGTGCGTAAAAAAAGATTGCCAACCGATGAGTCGACGAGCTGGTGGGAGCGCACTATGAGCCGATGGCGGCGCCTCCTCGCAAAACAGTGGGTTGCTTTTCTAAGTTGAACAGGAGCAATTTTCTAACAAGATACAGGCTTCACGCCTTTAAGCTACCGGTTTTCGCTGCATACTCTGTTAGGATCTTTTGCCTGGTGTACTCGATTCTGGGTATCGAGCTTACGCTGTACTGGAACGGAGTGACTGATGTGTACTCTGTGAACACCACGGGGCAACTGATTCCCTTGGCCATCGGAGCCTGTGGACTAGCACAGTTCATGTATATCCCTGCTGTGGAGGTGAGTCACTGTCTTGGAAGATTTGACGCGCTTACTCACAGATGATAGTACATCGTGAAGAGAGTGGAGGACTGGGAACGCAGTCTGCAGAATGATGTGGAAGTTGGAGATCTTTCTACAACTGAATCAGACCGTTGCGTTGTGTCAGATCACACGGGTTGACTGTTGGCCAAGAATCGGCTGTTTGTGTACTTCCTAGCATGTATATACTATCGCTTGTTCCATCTATCCCAACCCAAACTGGTATCATTCAAACATAAAAGAAAAACATTAACAAGTCCAAGCATCATGGAAAACATTTACTGCGTCTTGCCACCGCCAAGCAGTCCCCCAACAACACCGCCAGCAGCCTTGCCGCCATCGACGACGGCACCAGCTGCGTTATTCACGGCCGCCGAACCGGGGATGTTCTCGGGTGCATAGCCACCCTTGTCGTCCTTGCCTTGTCGCTCGGCGCGGTTGATGCCCTCCTTGGAGGCCATGTCTCCGACGGGTTGGAGGAGACCTCCTTGGCCGACTTGACCGGTGGCGAGGTTGTTGACGCCATCTTGAAGAGTATCGACTTGTTCGACGCCCGTTACTTTTGTCTTGTTGAGGTTGTCTAGGCTTGTCAGTTATGATTCTTCCTGTTGATGGGGATGGGACGAACCCTTAGTAGCGTAGCTGGCCTTGTTATCCTTTGTGAACCATTTGAGGTACATGTCCTCGATCCAAGGCATCCACTTCTCATACTGATCGTTGTACGTGTTCTTTGCCCACTCCATGTTGACGATTTCTGGTTATTCGGCTTCTTGGGAAGATTGTTGAACAAGACTGACGAAAAAAAACGAGTCCAAGACGTGGATTTATACCAAGTTGACTTCATGACAAGCTCGTTCATGGTGCGTACGTCATCCGAAACGTCCAAGCGGATCCTCATAGGCTGCTCTGCGGCTGATGGTGGTCGAACTGATGCCATCTCGTTGTGGCGCGTGCAAGTGTCATCCTTGCTAAAACCGGTTCTCGTGGCGCGGCGACGTCATATTGGGGGGTCGTGGGGGGAACTTGGTGCCACACCAAACGGCCGTGGAGTCGGAGAAAAGAGTGGTCTAGAATCGATCGAGTGGTAATCTTGGATTTTGAGGTAATGGAGAAATATCTGGTTGGCCTCAGGTTGGGTGGAAAAGATGTCGAGTCTGACGTGGTCTTGGACGTTGTCATTAATGCGCCAAGATTCACTCTCTGCGTCACTGGCTTTTGAGGATTATGCACTTTTGTGACAAGAGGCAGAAAACATGCTACTATGCTTGATTGACGTGATAACCTGGCTAATGACTGCAGTGTACTGCAGTTACTCGTGCACTGCCGGAGCACAAGATCGATCATCATGATCGACAAGATGAATTAAACGTCCTCAAGCTTATTTCTTCTACCCGATAAACCGCCCATACTTGGACCACTCCTCATCCCCCTTCAACCTCTCCATATCCACATCCCTCAACGAGATAGCCGCCGTAACCTCCCCATCCGGTCTCTTGGGCAGTAGGTACATCAGGCACTCAAACGGCTCAAACCGTGGCCGCCTAACTGACTCGGGCTTACCCAGTCCGAAGCCAAAGTCGAGATCGTAGCAGCCCACCTTGGCCCACGAGCTGAGCATGATGTCGGCTGATGGGTCGGCACCCGCTGTGAGGGAGAAGATGGTCTTGTCTGGTGTGCGGTGGAGTTTTGTCGCAAAGGCTTGGGTGCGGAACTTGAGACGGTCTCGTCCTAGTTCAGAGCGGAAGTTTGATGCTACGGCGCCGAGGGGACCGTCTGCGATTTGCTGTAGTGTACCGCTGTGGTAGGTCATGTTTTGGAGAAGCCCTGGGTATCCCTTGGGAGCTCCAACCTGAGTGCGCACATCGACAGCTCGAGAAAACTTGGTCTCGGCTGAGGGATCTAGACGGGCGAGGCGTGCTCGAGAAACACACTGCCAGATGAATGCAGTGAGTGCATCGTCAGTGGACACAAACGGCGTAGATGCGTCCAGTGTACTTGTTGCTTTGTCCTTGAGCTCGTGAAGTGATTGGTTGCTGAAGGAGAAGAATGCCCAGCTAGCAGGTGCAGGCTCTGGAGGAGCTGGTGGGGGTGTTGAAGGAGTCTTGATTATCTGGTTTTCAAGATGCGAATCAAGCTCGGCTTCCTCGATGTCCTCTAGGAATGGGACAACTGTCTTTCGTTCTAGATTCATTGTCGCAATTTCTTCTTCTGTGAATGGTTCATTCCGGCAGGCCTTTGACAGCAGGCGGATGAGCTCTCCCTGCCCAGTCATGTCCATAGCTCCGTGCTGGCCGTTGACGGTCAAGATAAGACCACCCTCGATAAAGTTGAGTTGAAAGATCAGAACAGGCTCAGGATTATTAGGCGAATAGTCGGGGCCGATAGGAAGTGTCTTTCTAGGCGCAATGACATTCTCGTCAAACATGCTCATGGGAAACTCGGCCTTTCTGAGGCCCTCCATCGTGGGTGCAGAGGGGTCATTGCGAAGATCCTTGACTACGACAGGTGGTGTCTTGTCAAGGGGGACGATCTTGAAGGTGCCGGTATTTCCCTCGCTTTCATCGAAGCATTTGACCTGTCCAGCGATCCAGGGGAAGCTTGTCGAGAGCCGCTCAAGACCCTTGTTGAAGGTGTCGATGATGGTGGGGTGTGCAGCGGGGTCGGGAACGGGGAAGCACAGGCTGATTTGGGTGTAGATCCTCAGCGCGGGAAGCTGACCGAGGATGTCTAGCTCAAGGGCTAGACTGCTAGTGTCTGGAGTATCCATTGTGAAGGTGGTATTTGATGATGAGTTGTTTGCTTAAGGTTGAGGTTGTCCAGAGCCTGACATTTGTACATCTTGAGAGCTCTTGCGCTAGGACGTTTTCGGCTTGTGAGGATGAGTCGAAATGTATCTTTGCCGCTTCGGGAATGCAATGCGAGGAGACATGAACTAACACATTTGGGCTTGCCTCTTTCATGGCACACGGTTATCTTTATATCTATGGGATCACATAATACTATTAATGTGACTCTGTTATGTAGAGTTTTATGATGATCACTTTGTTTGAAAGGAATTATCAAGATTGAGCTTTG
This sequence comes from Ascodesmis sphaerospora, assembly GCA_027569015.1. NCBI lineage: Eukaryota > Fungi > Ascomycota > Pezizomycetes > Pezizales > Ascodesmidaceae > Ascodesmis > Ascodesmis sphaerospora. Next base: position 565,206 of record JAPPUR010000014.1, on the reverse strand, counting down.
GGTCCTGTAGCCTTGGCAGGCCTCTGAATCTGGGGAGCTACAAATATTTGCTGATTATAACTAGGGTTTAAGTCTTGAGGCGACTCTGGAACTTGAATATATCTGACCTGGGAATCTTTGGATTTTTTTGGGATGGTTATTGTTCATGTTTTTTTGCTCTCCTTCTTGTCCCCTAGCCACACTGACTGAGGCTCCTCATATCATGATATCTCTAAATAGACCCTGCTTGTAGAAACTCATGGACATGGAACTGGAAGAGAGATGAATGGAAATAATTTGTTTGATCTCCCTATCTGTAGAACTTGCGACTTTTAATCTGAACCCGTGTGTTGGTTGTGCAACGCATACTCTTCCCTTTTGAGTAACCCATACCCTACAGCAATGCCCGATGCACCACGTTGACATTTCCCGTCACGATAGTCTTGACGTGGAGATAATCCTCAATACCGTACTTGCTTCCTTCTCGGCCCATGCCCGAGTGCTTTACTCCTCCGAATCTAGAAATATCTCGCATTAGAAAAGTAATTTTGTCAGGTTCGAGGGACCAAACTTACGGAGCAGCGGCGTCAGACATGATGCCAGTGTTGACTGCTACCATGCCAAAGTGGAGGAGCTCTGTGACACGAGCGACACGGTTGACGTCTTGTGTAAAGATGTAGGATGCTAGACCGACGTCGCACTTGTTGGCAATATCAACCACCTCGTCCTCGTTATCGAAGCTAAAGATGGGCGCCAGAGGACCAAAGATTTCATCTCGTACTAGTCGCATATCGGCTGTAACGTTGGTGAGGATCGTAGGCTCGAAGAAGTTGGGTCCTATTTGCGAGTGAAAGATTAGCTCAGAAAAGTGTAATGATTGAGACGGGAACTTGAATTACCTAGATCAGTCCGTCTCTTTCCTCCAACCTCAACCTTGGCACCAGCTTTGACGGCCTCCTTAACAAGGCCATCCACACGCTCAGCAGCCGCTGCTGTAACCAAGGGACCGTGTGTTGTCTTGCTATCAAAACCATGTCCAACCTGGAATTTGGAAACAACAACCTTGAGCTTCTCGACAAATTCATTGTAAACGCTCTTTTGGACAAAGATTCGGTTGGAGCAGACACATGTTTGGCCTGAACACTTGAACTTGCTGGCGACGGCTCCAGCAACAGCCAGGTCGAGATCAGCGTCGTCAAAGACGATGAATGGGGCGTTTCCACCAAGTTCCAGGCTGAGTTTCTTGAGGGTATCGCTTGACTGATTCATGAGGATTTTGCCAACTCGTGTTGAGCCTGTGAATGAGATCTTGCGGACAATGTCAGAGGCGCAAAGGGTCTGGCCGATTTCTGGTGTGTTGTCCAAAGCGGCTATGCTGTTGATGACGCCCTTGGGGACTCCGGCTCTTTCGCCAAGGACGAGGAGGGCGTTTGCTGTGAATGGTGTCTCGCCGGCTGTCTTGACTACGGCTGTGCAGCCAGCTGCAAGAGCAGGGCCGAGCTTTCGGGTGATCATGGCAGCAGGGAAGTTCCATCTGAGGATTTGTTAGAGTGAAGAGAAATGATGGTGTTGTCGTTGAACGTACGGTGTGATGAGGCCAACGACTCCGACAGGTTCTTTGAGGACTGAAACACGGAAACCAGGTGCGCTGTGAGGAATGACGTCGCCATAGACGCGGGGAGCCTCCTCAGCAAACCACTCAAGGAAGCTCGCAGCGAAGAGTACCTCGCCAGCAGCGTCTGGCCCAGCCTTGCCGTTCTCCCAAGTAATGAGAGTCGCCAAGTCCTCCTTGTTCTCAATCACCAGATCGTACCATCGTCGCAGGATTCTGGAGCGGTTGCGACCTGTGCGGGAACGCCATTCCGGGAGAGCGGCGGCGGCAATTTTGATGGCTTGCTCGGCATCTTGAGCTACAGATTCGGGACATGAACCGATGAGGGCGCCGCTGGCTGGGTCTGTAGATGAAATGATGAGTAGATGTGATGATTGCTGCTGTTTGATGACATACCGTGGACGTCAAATCTCTTTCCAGAGACCGACTCAATCCATTGACCGTCGACATAATTCTTGCCCACAAAGAGCGAAGGATCCTTGAGCTTGGGGACGGAGTATGACATTGTGATAGCAGCGAAAGTATTGAATCGTTTAGACAAGGTCAATTACTTTTTTGGTGCTTCTGTCGATGGCCGTTATCTCATTATGAAGCCCGTTCACCGGCTCCGAGGACCGGTTCCGAGGAGTGTCAGATTAGGAAATTCACAGCGTCGGTCACCGGCACCGATGGACTCGGCTCCCGTAGACCCAATTCTAGACGGCAAAACGCGGGGAATGACTCTTGGAAAATGCAGCCTTACTCAATTGAGGCTTTGAGGATTTGAAATCGCGTCTCATGTGATGAGTTGGGAGTGGGGATGAGCATGGTTTCTAGAGGAAGGACACTGCGAACGAGAGCTTCCCCCACGTTATTTGCCCTTCACTCGTGGAGGCGTGCATGAGATCGTCGATGAGGGGTCAATGTGCCAAAGACAAGAAACCTATGGCTCGTGCTGATATGCAAAGAGACAACAATCTCTCCCGATGTGTGAACTGTAACCCCTGGTGAGGCGGGCCGGTGACGGCGGTGGAGACTGGTTATCTTCAATGGAAGCTTTCAGCGAGCCATTGAGAGAGCTTCGATTCCAATTGTAGGATTCTTGCGATTGCGATTACGGCGCGGAGAGCCATTGGCCAGTGATATACAAACACCAAGACCTCGAATCTCGAAAAGCAAACCCGATTTGTTTATCTTCATTGCATTTTGTTCAATTGTCCTTTACTCTAATCAACTGCATTTACAAACACCGCCAGAATGACCAAGACTGTCGAGACGGTTGATCTCTCCAACACGACCGGCCTCTACTACGCGCCCGCCACCATCTCGACCGGAAAAGTCGTCCACATTGCTGGACAGCCCGGAAACACCAAGGATGGCCATGTCCCCGCCGACTACGAGTCTCAGATTCATCTTGCGCTTTTGAACCTGCGCAAGCTCATTATCGCTGCTGGCGCGAGCATCAAGGACATTGCCAAGCTTAATGTTTTCATTGTTGACTATGATGCTTCGAACCGTTTGCATGCTCGTCATATTCAGCGGTTCTTTGGGAGTCATAGACCGGCTATGACGCTTGTTCCTGTTCCCAAGCTGGCGGTCCCTTCGTGGCTTATTGAGATTGACGCTGTCGTTGCTCTTCCTGAGCAGTTGCCACCCCCAGCTCTCCCCGCTGCCACGGAGAGTTACGATGTTGTCATTATCGGCGCAGGCCTCGCGGGTCTCTCTGCTGCTCACGAAGTCCTCAGCGCTGGCCTCTCATGCGTCGTTCTTGAGGCTCGTGATCGAGTTGGTGGCAAGACTTGGAGCGTACCTACGGCTGATGGCAAGGGCGTTGTTGATCTTGGTGCTGCTTGGATCAACGATACCAACCAGAGCAGGGTATACGCCCTGGCGAAGCGATATGGCGCTGAGGTGATTGAGCAAAACACCACGGGCAATGCCGTTTTGGAGGACTTTGATGGAAAGTGCACGCCTTTCAAATATGGAGATCTTCCCAACGTAAGTGCTACTTGACGATACCTTGACGTTGGCTCAGCTAACACATCTTGAACAGTACGATGAAGAGACCAAGAAGAATGTTGCCAAGATTCGAGACATGTGCGAAGCTGACTGTCAAGACCTCGACACATGGCGACCCAAGGATACATCCATCGACTCGTTGACCTTTGAGGCATACCTTCGCTCTCGAGGTGCCGGCGAGAAAGCCTTGGCCACAGCTATGGTGTGGACTCGTGCCATGCTTGGACTCGAGCCTCGAGATATCTCGGCGCTGTACTTTCTCAACTACTGCAAGTCTGGCGGCGGTCTGCTAAACATGCGATCTGACCGTAAGCATGGTGGTCAGTATCTGCGGATCCGACAGGGTACTCAGGTCTTTGCTAAGGGTCTTGCTTCCTCCCTTCCTGACAAGGTCGTTCGTCTTGAGAGCCCTGTTCAGGCCGTCGTTCAGGAGGGTGGCCACTCGATCAAGGTGCAGGCTGGTGGCACTGTCTACTCTGCCCGTAAGGTCATCACGACTGTCCCAGGCCCTGTCCTCAAGAACATTTCGTTCTATCCCAAGCTGCCACCTGTCAAGCAGGTCTGGGCCGACTCTCTCACTTATGGATACTACACCAAGGCCATGATGGAGTTCAAGACTCCCTTCTGGGTTGAGCGCGGATACTGTGGTCTTGTCAATTCGTTCATCGGCCCTGCTAGTGTTATCCGCGACAGCTGCAGCCCCGAGGACAAGAAGTATGTCCTCACATGTTTCATGTCCGGTGAGCCCGGCCGCGCATGGGCGGCGCTCTCCACACCTGAGAGAGAAACGGCTATCCTGAAGCAACTCGAGAAACTCTTTGTCGTCCCCGACCTCGAGAGTCAATTCATCCAAATGTCCACCTACGAGTGGGTGCACGACGAATTCGCCGGCTGGGGCTGCCCCTGCACTTCTCTGCCCCCCGGTGTCCTCGACAGTCTCGGCGGCGATGGTCTCCGAGAGCCTTGTGGAAACTTGCACTTTGCTGGAACGGAGACTGCTGGTGAGTGGAAGGGATACATGGAGGGTGCTATTCGTAGCGGTGAGAGGGCTGCTGGGGAGGTTGTCAAGGATTTGAAGACTGGTGTTGTTGCTAGGCTGTAATTTGATGCGAAAAGACATGTTGCTTAGAGAAAAATTACACTTTACTATTTTGTTGGCATCAATAATGTCTGTTTGTTCTATTTGCTTTACACCTTTCTGTTCATTTCAATTTGTCTGGAAGTACCCTGTGTGAATAGCTTCATCTGCCACTTGCTGACGACGTCGAAATCTTTGGCACTAATCCCCAAGACAGACGACCATGTTGAGCTCACTGAGTGACGTCATAGATGCGTGTAAATGGTCTTGGAAGCATTGCTCTTCACCAGAAGGTCTACGCGACAGATCTGAGATGCACGGCTCTAACGCTTGCCACTTCCATGATAAAACCTTCTAAATCCAGATCTAGAAGCTATCATCTCAGTCCCGATAAAGTTGCTTATCTAGCGCGATTGCTAATCACCAACCCTCCATCATGCATTGGTCCACTCTCGCTCCCAACTCCCTCTTCTGGAACTTGAGATCTCGCCAACTCTTGACTGAGCAGATGCGGGGTTATCGGTCCCCATCCCGAGTTATCAAGAGCCGAGTGAGATTCTTTAGGAGAGCATCTGGGAGCGAGGAATCTGTTGGCCTAAGAGATGGCGTCCTGCAGATTCTAGGCTCCAACAGCCGAGCTTCAAGTACCCTTGTTTCTTCCCCGCATCTTAAGCAGCTCATGGCAAGCTTTCTTCGAAGCTATATTGGGAGCTTTACTCGTCTGTGCACAGTCAGAAGCAGGTCCCTTTCAGCTCAGCATCTACTCTTTTCAACCAGACCATACCATCAATCTTACAACATGGCAAAGAGCAGGGTTCTGGTTGTCGGCACTGGAGGCATTGGCACCATGTCTGCCTATGCCCTTGAGAATGGTGGCTTGGCTGAAGTAACTGCCGTTATGCGATCCAACTACGATGCTGCTGTCAAGGATGGTATTGACATCGATTCGGTGCAGTACGGTCAGATCAAGGCCTGGAGGCCGACAGCTAGTACGTGGAAATGCATGTGATACGAGAGTTCTTGCTAACTTGTCCAAGTAACCAAGACTGTTCCCGACGTCTCCAAAGGTGACTTCGCACCCTTCGACTTCATCCTCGTCACAACCAAGAACATCCCCGACGTCCCTCCCACGGTGGCCGACATCATCGCCCCAGCCGTAACCCCTGGCAAGACAGCCATCGTCCTCTCTCAAAACGGCATCAACATCGAGAAGCCCCTCATCCCTCGATTCCCCACCAACCCTCTCATCAGCAGCGTCGCCTACACGGGCGCGACCGAGACAGCGCTCGCAAAGATCTATAACGACGATCCGGACACGCAAAAGATTGGCGCCTTTGTCAACCCTCAGGTTCCTGCTGCTGTGGCGGCCGAGGCTGCGCAGTGTTATGTCAGGATCTATAACCCGGAGGGAAAGCTCAATGTCATTTACGAGCCTGATGTTGGCAAAGCGAGATGGAGGAAGATTGCCTACAATGGGTCAATGAACCCTATTGCTTCTATCCTTCGAATGGATACTCCGCGAATGCGCATGAGCAGACACATCATTGACGATCTGATCCTCCCAATTATCTTGGAGATCCGCGCTGTTGCTGAAGCAAACGGCGTCACTCTCCAGCCAGATCTCGTCGACGCAGTCATGCACCAGGACCCTAACGACACGGCGTTCAAGCCAAGTATGTGCCAGGATTACGAGAAGGGCAATCTAATGGAGATTGAGAACCTGATCGGCGAGCCTCTACGTGAGGGTGAGAAGCTGGGTATTCCGATGCCTACGCTTCGTGTTGTGTATGGTATTATGAAGGGGTTGCAGCTCAAGGTTAAGGAGGAGAAGGGTTTGTGGACGGCCAAGTTTGAGCCTGGTAACCCTTATGAGTAGATAGAATAGCTATCTGTTAGTAAAGAAAAGATTCTGGTTTCCATCCATCTCCGGGTCGCTGCAGCGAGAATTGCTGGAACTGGTGGAAATAATTCTGCCCATGATGATCGTGACATTTGGCTGTATGCTCTTGAGACATCAAGAGGTGCTTAACCATCATCGGTCTTTGACAATAACCTCATAATGAATTGAATCTGTTCTGTTGGGTCATTGGGCGGATGTGACTTTTGTTTGTGATACTACTTGTCATGAATTGTCTATCAATGAAGAGCAGGAAGCGATAATAGTGCGCAACATGTGGTGTGACGACGCATTCTCAGTTTGATCGTAGAGGAAGCGATATGTATCAACTCCATTCTTTTGTTTACAATCTGCGCTACGAACTCCTACTCAAACATCTAGATAATACATATTACAGCTTGGAAAGCCTTCCATCGGGCTGCAAGAGAGAAATGTAGTCCTTTGTGATCTCGTTGACATTCTTGCAGCTATGAAACATCGTTAGAGAACATGACGTCGTAGAGATTTGGTCAACTTACCCGGCGAGCGCCATGCATGTCTTGAACTCGTCGTAGAGAAGATTGAGAGCGAGCTCAACTCCCTTTTCTCCGTTATACTACGATTGTCAGTACTGATGATAGAAACACGAGAGGTAACTCACAGCTAGGCCCCAGATGGCGGGTCGTCCAGCAAGACAAAAGTCAGCACCCAACGCCAGAGCCTTGAAGATGTCGGTACCGCGACGGATACCTCCATCAACGGCGATGGGAATATGGCCCTTGGCGATCGGGACAACCTCTCGAAGAACATCAAGGGATGCAGGCACACTGTCAAGCTGGCGACCGCCGTGGTTGGAGACGACAATACCGTCTAGGCCGTGCTTGATGGCTAGCTCGGCGTCATCGGCGGTGTAAACTGGTGAGAGATTAGGTTATTACCACTGTCAACAGGTCTGGGTAGGAAAAGACTTACTGCCCTTGCCCCAGATCTGCATCTTGGTATGCTTGCGGAAAAAGGGCATCAACTGAGGCCACTCGAGAGCGCAGTCTAACAGGTTAGTCAAAGCCACGTTGAAATCTTTAATACTCACCATATGCCATCGACTCGTCGCCGTCCTCAAGATTGGTGACATCAACACCAGGGAAGAGGTTGGGATACTCCATGCCCTGGGGAAGGCTAAATTTGTTGCGGAACTCGTTTAATCGTCGGCCGAGGTAGGGAGCATCGAGAGTAACCAGCAGGGCCTTGAATCCAGCCTCTGAACAATTGTCAACATGGTTTTACTAGACGTATTGAAACCTTGATATACTCACTCTCAGCTCGCTTAATCATCTTGATCATTGCGTCCTTATTCTTGAGCAGACTCATCTGCATCACATATGGATTACCCTTTCCATGGGAAATCACCTTTTCAAGCTCAATGGTGGAGTAGTTGCTCAGACCCATGGGTACACCGACTGTTGCCGTGGCTTTGGCGGTTCCCTCTTCGCCGTCGGGATGTGCCAGCTGCTGCATTGCTGTGGGTGAGAAGCCAAAGGGGAACTTGACTTTTGTGCCAAAGATGGTGGTGCTGGTGTCGATAACGGAGATGTCCCGGAGGACGCGGGGGCGAATTCTGTAGCGATCATATGCGGATTCGTTCTCGTGGAGTCTGTATCAATGTGAGAAGCTGCACTCGTTTTCAAGGATGAAAACCTACGTGATGAGATCCATGGCACCCTCATTGTAGTATTCTGCAACCTGTCAGCACCCAATTGACCGTCATCCGTGGGAGTCGAACCTCTCGTCGACTTGACCAGCCTCTCTGAACCAAGCCTCTGCAGGTCCTTGAGGGAATGGACCTGCTCATCGTAACTTCTACCGCGGTTCGCCATTGTTGATAGTGGATGAGGTCTTGGGTTGAACAAAGTTTTCTTACAAAACAGAGCTAGGACGAGAGTTGAGACTAGCAAGCACAAGAGAAATTATAAGGGACCACAGAGGTAACTGGTGTCGGTGAAGCCAAAGGACAAGCGAGGCAGCTTCCCCAATAACAGCTTTTCAATCCAGCCGTTTCTACTCGTCTCCCCAAAGAGGTGTCGCCTGCATATCGGCCAACGAAGCTATCAAGCTCCCGGTCTAGCTCTTATCACTTCTTTCGCCGTAACCTTCCTTTGTCTTCAAGTGGGTTTTTCCACGTCAGGTATAGCGTTATCGGTTACTGTCGTTGAAGGTGACGGCGAGGGTCCCCACGAGATAAGCAACGGTTGCCCCCCGCATTCTTTTCCCCGCAATGTCGGTTCGAAATGCCGGGGACAAGGTCGTGACGGGAAGATATTGAGTTCATCCGATGCATGGGCAAAGATCGGGAGAGGAGCCGATATTTCCTGCAGCGAGGGGAGGGTTAGTGCGAAATTCACTCTTGCAAAGGCCGACAAGTGACAGATCGCCATCTGCTTGATCTTTGAAGAGTTGGCGTGACGTGTACAGCCATCAAAGGTATTCCAAGTAGCGGGCATCAGGACGTTTAATATTCAGACGCCGGGTGGTTTAAGAGAGCGAAGACATATGCATATGCTACGAGCATGAGGGATGGGTTCAAGATAGATCGAGCCAGCAAGTATATCACGGTCTAGGGAATATGTATTGAGGTACTAACAAGATTCAGAATCAACTTGCATGGTTGGTCCTAGAATATACGCAACCGATGTGTCTTCCAAGGCTGACACCTGGGTCATGAATCACCACATGCACTCGAAACTGCATGTCATGCTTCTATGCGTAGTCTCTGTTGAAAAGTCTGAGAAACTATACCGTGCAGATGAGGGAAGAAAAGGCCCAAGTACTGGATATCAGTCTGTTGAAGGGGCTGTGATTGCGGAAGGTGGAGTCCTTCACGAACCCGAGATTGTTTTGTATTCTGAGAACCTAGTTGTGCCTTTGGGGATGATTGTGTATACCAGAGAGGGGTTGCAACCCTCATAAGGGTTGAGATCAAGCTGTCAAAGTCTGGCAGATGGCGGATTGTTTTGCATTTAGATAGAGTACGAGAAGCTTTAAGATGATTGACATGACTTTTTGTGTTGAGTCTTCCAGAATTGCGGTATTGAGCGTAGCTATATAAAACATAATGAATGCGGAGATGTTTCCCTCTAAGCCAAAGCGTAGAAATTTCTTGTTCATTCTCCCTTGCACAGTTCACCCCTAGACTTCCAAATCTCGTACTCGAAATCAGGCTGGAACTCGGTGTAGAGCGTCTCCTATAAATGAATTAGTGTATATATTCCCTTATCTAAATATTGATGCTTACGGGGTCAGCGTTCACTCTGGCAGTGAACTCGGCTTCCTTGTCGCCGATGATGTTCTTTGGTAGTCCTGCGCCTTCTACCATGAGCTGGACCTCACAAGTTCGCTCCAGACAGGTGAAAAGGTAGGCAGCCTCGTCAACTGTACCGCCTGTTGTGAGAAGACCGTGGTTCTGGAGGAATATAACACGACCCTTGTCGCCCAAAGCCTTGACGATGTTCTCTCCCTCTTCGGCGCCGAGGACTACTCCACCAAAGGCCTGATACACTGCTTGTGTGTTGTAGAAGAGGCACGAATCTTGGTTGATGATGTCGATGGGCCTGCCGAAAGTTGACCAGGCTTTGCCAGCGGGAGAGTGCATGTGGCAAGCGGCGTGAACGTCGGGACGAGCGCGATGGATGGCGCTGTGGATGACGAAACCGGCTGCGTTGATGGCGACCTTGTTTCCACCGATGACTTGTCCATCTTCATTGATTTGGACCATATCACTGGCCTTGAGCATACCAAAGTGTTTGCCCATACTTGATCATGTTAGTATAAGCCCCTTTAAGGCCAACGCTGAACTTACGGGTTGATCCAAAAGGTGTTTGGGTCAACAGGGTCACGGACGCTAATGTGACCACTTGTACCCTCGGTAAAGCCCTTCCTGGCAAAGACCCTAAAGGCGCCAGCCATGTGCTCCAGCTGCCATTGTCTCTTCCTGTATGGGTCCGTAATCTTTGGGATTCCGGGGAACTCGTAGCCTCCAGTCGCTAGATCAGCGACGCTGCTCGGAGGAGCCTTGCTGAGAGCGGCATCCTTGGAGGGGCCAGGCTCAGTCTTCAAAACAGGCTGAGCAACGGTCTGAACGGTGGTAGTAGTAGACATGATAACGGAAGAGAGTATTCTGATGATGTGCGTGAGATTGACGTTGTGTATTCGAGAAGCTGTGAGGCTTATCAGATGGTTGATGGATGTTATCAATGCCAAAGGTTTGCCACGATGGATAACAATCTGCAAAGATTATCACTCAAATGACGCCTCCTGTGGCATCTACGATAATCGGAAGCCATTGCGGCTCTCTCTGACGTAAAGTTGACATCGGCCAATTACCGACCAGCCATTCCTTGCAAAAGGTGAAGTTGTCAGCGAGAGGGAGCATTTTCGCTGTGGCTTTCCTCTTCCAGATCAAGCATGTGGAGACAGGCTCGTGATCCTTGCCTCCAAGATATGACTAGCCCCTTGAAGGAATCGTTCGTATCACGCATCGGCATCAGCAACAAGCTCCAAGCTGCATGACTCGGCACAGGCTCGAGTTTCCCCAAGGTAAAACCAGTCAAGTTCCACTCGAGATCCCCCTTCCCCACGCTCTGAACTTCCTTACTCTGCTTCCTGACCCATGTCGTCCTCTACTCGATCTAGCTACCGATCGCGGAAGCGTACCAAGACGTTTACCGGCTGCTGGACATGTCGCGCCCGCAAGATCAAGTGCGATGAGGGAAGACCGCATTGCCGTCAATGTCGCGAGAAGCGCGTGACGTGTGAAGGCTATGATGCTCGTCTCCAGTGGTTGACGCCGGATACTTGCGGGAGGTCCAGTCTTCGCTCTGAGATACCGTGCGAGTCTTCCCTTACGCAATCTCTCAGGCGTCACATACCTGCTGGTAAGTCTACGCCCGGGTCTGGTAGTGCATGAGCTGATGGTACGTGTAGAGCCCCCAAAGTCGGTACTGGCTTGGAGTCAGGTGGAGGGTATTCTCCGCTTTATCGACTCTGTTGAGGCTGATCTGGGGTCCGATGGTGAGGAAAACGTGTGCGCATCTATCCAAAACTTTGGCGTCTTCAGTGTGAAGCAGTCACAGCCTCCTGAGTCGGCTCCTGAGGCTCATGGTCTGACTGACCTGCAGCCGGAGCCAATTGCCCACCAGAGTGATGATGGTGATCTGGACATGAGCGAAGAAGCCATTCCGAACTTTTTCTTTGACAACTTTGCTTCCCCTTCATACTCGGAGACAGCTGCCGCATGGGATTTGTGTAACCTCTACGATCATCAGTCTTCCCTAGCCTTAGAGACTCAACCCCAGGAGGCTCCTCCAGTCCAGCACAAATCCCCTCTTACCATCTCAAACCACTCCCATGAACCCCCTGCACCGGTACCTGAGGATCTTCCAGTCCGACATGAGTTACAAACAAACAAGGTCGACAAACTTTGCAAGGCATCGACGCCGGACGAGACTTGGCGTCTCGACTACAACGCGCTTCTTCATTGTCTTGAGCCCTACGTGGTACCCGGCCAAGAGCGATTTTTGATGGATCATTATCGCAATCGAGTTGTGAACCTCTTTTGCGTCATCGACAACGGCAAAAGCCCTTGGAAGACGATACATCTGCCTCGAGTTCTACAATGTGTTGGTGAATTGAGCTTTGGTGGTTCGACGACGAGGATTCGGAATGCTCTACGAAATGCCCTTCTGTCTATCAGTGCCTTTTACTTATCCAACGATCATAAAACTTCTGAACGTGAGGATGAAGCTAAGAGATGGGGTAATGTTGCTTCGCGATATCGTTGCGATGCCATCGGACTGCTCAAGCAGGCCGTCGAGTCCGATCTATATGGCGGGGAGCGACCAAGATACAAGGAGTTTCTTGCTACAATGTTGTCCATGATCACTATCAATGTGAGTCACTAGTATCCTTCTACCATTCCTAGTCGCTGACACTTCAACAGGTCATGTCTGGAGACACAGACACTTGCAGTGTACATCTCGACGGAGCTGAGCAACTCATCAACCACATGAGCATACGCAAGTTCAAGTTCTCTCGAAAGGCTCGAGCCCTGCATCGAATTTATTTATACTTGCGAGTTCTCTACGAGAGCACGGCCCCTAGAACAAGGACTGGAACAGGGTCTCGCTTCTCGCCCTCCCTTAACTCGCACAGAGCAATGGGACCACATCCAACGAGCCTACCGCAGCGTCTTTTCCTAGAGTCAGGAGATTCACCGTCCTCAATGATGCCAATGGAAGTGAGCTCTACTGTCACCCAGGAACCGATGACTGAGATGGCGGCGTACGAGTGCATCTATGGCATACCACAAAGCTTGTTACTACTGCTCAAGGATGCAATCGAGATCATTGACATGGTGGACATGGAGCGCAAAAAGACAGATAGTACGACCATATCAGAGCCCCTGGGGAGTTTATGCGATAAACTCGAGAATGAGATACTTGATTGGCCTCTGGAGGAGCGCCTCGCATGGTGTCAAGAAGCTAACAAGGGGATGAGCGCCGAAATCATCCATCACCAGACTCGAGCATTCCACAACGCCTTGATCATTTACTTTTCGCAAAACGTTCGACTTCTTGGATACCGCTACCTCCGACAGTACGTCCACACCATCCTAGACAGCATCGAGGCAATTGAGAAGATCAAGGCCGAGACCAAGATCCTAGCGGCGCCACTCTTCTGGCCTGCTTTCATCGGGGCTACTGAGGCTTTTGAGCCATCTCTCCAAGAGCGGTTCAAGCAATGGTACAGCAACGTGTCTGTTTATGGTATTGAGGCCGTGAGGACTGGGATTCAGGTTGTGCATGAGGTTTGGCGACGAGGTCCGGCCACCAATCGACGGGTGAAGAGCTCTTGGAGGAGTATCGTTGAGAGCAACGGGGACAGCTTGATGTTGACTTGAATACTGGCTAACATTCAACTTGGAGATAATTCTTGGGTATGGTATTAGTACAATGCCTGCATGACCCTAACAACGTCAGGCCCTACGTGTTGGACCGGCCAGGGCTGCCGGGGAGCTACGAGGCGCTGATATACGAGGCGGGCGTATGTAACTTCGCGCTGGACCTAAGCGAGGGCGTGTAAGACGACGCCCTGCGGAGCAATCTGATGAGGCAGCGGCTGTAGAGGTTCATCGGGGTTATTTACGGCCCAGAAATGTATTCTACGGCGGGGCTGCCGGAGGAGTATGATATAGATGTCTGGTTCGATGAGATGCGGTATGGAGGTTCAACAGCTGCACGGAGACGTCGAGTATAACGAGACCTAGCCTTTCAAGCTGCCAGTACGCTTATTCCGTCAACTATCTACACGAAAGTTGAATATCCTGTTCCTGTTTGGCCTTCTAGAAGCCGTTCTTGTCGTTGTGCCGCGGCCTCATTCAACTTCACGTACGCTATTCTGGCGAGGAAAAAGAGCGTGATGAGGGCCACATAACCAGCGATGCAAAGCACCCGCGCCAATCCTTCTACCACCATGACAAGCGGGAACCAAACACAAGTAAGCTTGAGCATGATAAAAACGGCTATCTGCCTACACTGGTCGTCAGCATTATTTCGCGTCTTCTTTCTGGCCTGCCTTTCTCTGTCCCGCTGGGCCAGCCGTTTGTCCTCGTCCTTCTCAGTCTTCGACGGGAGCTCCGGCAGCGCCCGACTGCAAGATGCCTCGCGTTTCCTCCGCGTCTCGTCCATGAACAGATCCACCACGTGCGCCTCCTTTCCGTGAAGAAGTCTCGTCACCAATCCCACCGCCAGCGCCGAGGACTCGCCAGTAATGGTTACCGCCACGCCGAAACCGCCGAACGCGCTGGTTAGCTGATCCGCCTGGACCAGGGGCGAGTCGCGCGGCAGGATGCCGAGCTGGCAGGTAGCGGTCCGGCCGTCAGGACCGTCGACGTCAAGTTTCAGGACGTAGTCACACATGACACCGCCGGACTCGGCGCTGTCCTTCAACCTGACGAACCTCACGGTTGGCGATCCTGCGCCGCCTCGACTCTTGATCCGGATCTGCGTGTCGCGAGGCTCTTCCCATGAATCGTTGGGGAAGACCTCCGCCACCCGCAGGCCTAGCGGAAGAGGCTTGATCGCGTAGTGAATATCGGCAGACTGCACGAACGGGTCCTGGGACAGCAGTTTGTCGCTGATGCTGTCTGGCCACTGGTCCTCCGGGCAGGTCGTGGTCTCCAGAGAGGTCCTGTACCACCGGCCGGAGCGCTCCTCCACCGGCACAGCGATGACGTTCCAGTGGTCGTGGCGCCAGTGACACCTGAGCAGGAGGAGGCTCCGAGATCCGATTGTCGTGACGGGCAGCCGGGCTTGGATACCCACGTTCTGCATGATGATCGGTGTGGTCGTTGCGGTGGCGACTTGGTCCCAGGTCTCCACGTCGCCGCACCCCGCGAAAGAGGCCGGCGACCGCGCAAGCACGCCGCTAAGGACTTCGGTTCCTTCCGAGGCCGCGACGGCGAGGGCTTTGGGGGTGGTCGGTGAGCCCCAGGCAAGGAATGAGTGGTCGCTGGATTGTCCGAGGAGCTCGCGCTGCAGGCGGATGAAGGCCATCCCACCACCCTCTCCGTATATCGGGCTCATGTGGGTGTTGAATATACCGAGAAGGCAGTAGGCCATGTCTTCGGGCCTGGTCGTCTCGCGCTTCGCGGCCCAGGACATTCTCTCGGCAATGGACGCCCTTGACAGGTCTGCGCCGTGGAGATACGCCTGTGCGATACCCGTCTTCTTGCTTAGTTCTTTAGACAGTTGGGAGCGGCTACCGAATTTGGTCCAATCTTTGGCGTAGAACTCAACCTTCTTGGGTGCGATGAGCTCCTGTAGCGTCCACCCGCGATCGAACCACTCGCTCGAGAGATAGTCCTGCTCGCCCGTCGCGTCGTGCAGGTGGGCGTAGCAGACCTCAGCCATGCTATACCAGCGGAACATGGAGTTGATCGCCTCTGAAAGCTCGGCGCTGCTGCTCTTGTCGATGCAGCAAGTGTCAATCCACACATACAATAGGTTCTGGCTGAGAGCGGTATCACAGCATCCACGAAGCTTGGCGTATCCCCGTCTCTCGTGGGCGGTGCCATTCTCGACATCGTTGAACAACACCTCATCATCGGTCCAGCGGTGGGAGAGGATTGCGTAGGGCTCGGAACCTGGGCTCACAGTTTCGAGGCGGAGGGTGATGACATTTAGAAGGCGCATTGAGGAAGGGGTCGTCAGGCTGGCAGTTGAGAGCGTCAAGCTGGGGCCGATCGAGAGAGAAGACGGCGGGAATTCTGAAGGGATTCTCAGATCAAATCTGGCAGAAAGCAGATCTTGAAGTTCCGAGGACCGTGAGCATGTAGGAAAGGAAGAGTTGCGTTCGTTTGATGGCGAGCAGGTAGAGACGTGAGTACTGCAGTGCACTGCCTCAGCCTGCTGGAGACGCACATCTTGTCTGCGAATCATTGGCTGCCAGTGGCTTGAGTGGTGTTCTTGGCACAATTTCCGCTGGGCTGAGCGAGCGGGTGTGGTCTTGCATCTGCAGTGACGAAGCAGGCAGCCCCAACTCAGCTGGTGCCAGGCGGTCAGGAAGAATCGGCTTGGCAAGCTGGGAAGCCGGTAAGTCGGTCTTCTGAAGCTCGTCGTTCAGCAGGCTCCGATGGCCGAATTGAGAAGAAGCGTCGTCTCGAGTCAGATCGCAATATGCAGCCTGGCTGCTGGGTGCTATCATGTTCAACCCTAGCAGGAATCAGTTGGTGAGCCGAGCCGCCCTACAACAGCCCGTTGGGCGACACGGAGAGGCACGGTACGTATCGCCGCCGGGCGCCCTGAGACCTCCCAGACAATTTTGGCTGTCAGCTCGAGAGAGACTCCGCTGCTTCCCTTACAGAGAGATATTTTCGGACAGTACCAGTTTTCCTGCCAGCGGGTTCCCTGCCGTATTAGGAGACCTTGGCCCCGGTTCTCTCCCGATGGCCCTATGGTCGATTTACGGCTGTCAGCTTCTGGCCATAGAGTGACAGAAAGCAGTCTCTTGCCATGCAGTCGTGGGCATGCCCATGAATGGCTTAATCGCTACATCGCCCTTCGCCCATGCATCACGCCGTATCTGATCCCCTCTCATCATGTGTCGCTTGAGATTCATCTCATAATACCAATGTAACCCATGCCAATGCTCAGCTCTCTGCAGCCCGCCTGTTATGAAATGCTATGTGCATGCTTCGCCTCGCTGACGCCCATGATAGCCAATCGTTGGGTTAAGATTAACCGAAGGCTGCAAGAAATGCGCCTTGTCTACTGTTCAATTAAAACCAACAGTGTAGCTCGTTGAGGCCTCAGCCTGGTCTGTCGCTGATGGGGTCAAAGAGCCTCCCACAGCTTCTTCGTCTCCCATTCTCCGACTCCTCAATTTTCATCAATGCCAAACAATGCACCTTGTAACTTGCATCTTATAACTTAACCCTAATTCTTAAAAAGCCCCTGTCCACTCACAAACCCTGAGACCCCCTGGCTGATCATGTTTCGGTCATTCAGGGCGTCTCGTCGCCTTTCAGACCCAAGTCATAGGTTGGAAGGCAACCCTCTTAATGACTCAGCCCTTCAACATCAAAGTTCGCGAGGCCAAGATTCTACATACCACGAAATGTCAAGTACAGCATCTTTGGCTGGTTGGGACGATACGGCCGATGATCCTCTCATCATCTCGACTCAGGAACGCAGTTTCACTGGCTACGATGGTCCAGCTTCCGCCACTACGTCTATCAACTCACCACACGCGGAGCAAAGAATGTTGCGTCCAAAATTCGGGCCTGCTGCCGTAGCTATGCTACTGTTAGCACTCTTCTCAACCACGCTCAGTGGCCTGTGGCTCGTCGTTGCCATAATCCAGCCACGATGGGGATTCATGATCTCGACCACAAACGGACTGTCCCCTTCCAGCGCCGCGACGTTGACTGCTTTACTCGGCAAGACCATTGAAGTGGCTTCAATCACGGTTTTCATCTCATGCATTGGGCAAGCCCTGACTCGTCGCGCCGTTGCCGAAAGGTCGGTAGGCATTACGCTCGCCGACATCACAATCAGGAATTGGGTCATCCAGCCAGGGTTTATCTTTACACACTATCAGACACTCCTAGTTGCTGGCCGTACCATTTTTGGAGCCTTGGCCTTGCTGGCCCTATTCGCCACTCTCCTATATACAACTGCTTCAGAGGCCCTTGTTTCTCCAAAGTTGAAGTACGGGGAGTGGGAGACTAGGGAGTTGACAGCTGCAGTGCATTCTTACTACGGAAACTTTTTGGACGCGGGCATACGCTGTACGCATGAGCCGGATTTCATCCAGAAGGTGACCGAGGATGAAGAAGCAGCTCAGGTGGGACTAGCTATGGTGTGTCTCGGCCATGAGCTTAATTACAAGTCGACTCGCGATCTTCTCGCCTTCATGAGGGATAATGAGGGTATAGGTGCTCTAATTGAGTACCAAGAAAAAGCTGGCAACAATCTGAGACCAACAGGACATACACTTCTTCATGACAACGTCACGCTGGAGGCGACACGGGTGGATACAGAGTACAGTGACGTTGCAGCGTCGTACGAGCGCTGGGGGAGGGTCATTGACAACGTGACTGTGTCTATCCCGCACCCAAGTGTCTGGAGTGCCTCACGTTTCCTCGGGAATAAAATCCTCCAGCCTGAGGACTTATCCAACGCCGGTGGCTTTTCCATCAAGGCTGCTGTGGTCTCGCCCACGCTCAACACCCTGTGTGTAAACATGGATAAGGAGGAGGTTGCCCCTCTTGTCTATACACAGTTTCCTCACAGTGAAAAGGAGTTCACTGAAAAGGAATCCCTCGGGGACTTCTTTAACTTATGGGTTGAAGAAGAAATGGCACAATGGGACAACTCTACCATTGTAGATGATGTGTTCAGATGGGGCTCCAAGTATGGGCGACGGCGACCCGTCTTCGAATCTGTGCGTCCAACTCGTCCCCAAGTAGAGGAGATACTGACTCATACAGCTCCCAGGCAGATTTCAGATTGTATATCATTACACCGCCCCCATCACTGACGGAATTGACGACGCTGGATACCTCCTTGCTCGTAGTGGGGGACCTGACGCCGAGTACACACTCTGCCAGATGCGATCTTGGCTTTCGACTGATTGCTCGACCCAGCTTGAAGTTGCTGGCGTTGGTCAGCCGGTAATGCGTGCTCGTTGTGGAGCTGACGGCGATGAATACAGATACGATCCCTCTGCCTATGAATCTTCTGATAACATCGCGGTACCCGAGTTGTGGCCTGTGAGTCACCCTCACCTCTGTTCCGGGCCACTTGAGCTGGGCATATGCCTATGTATTGCACAAATATGGTCACTGACCCAAGATTATAGTGGATAGTTCGAACCTGGAAAGGTGCTGTCGCGTTAGAACGCACGTCCAAGGACGAGATATTCGGGTTCCCATTTATCATGACGACCGGGATATTGTTAACACCGAAAATGCGTCCCCGTGGTCCCTCCATGTCGGAAATTTTGTCTGTTTCGTTACTTTCGACACTCACCTTGGCGGCTATAGACACGCAGCTCCGACATACCTGGGACCACGACCTGGGCAAAGACTCTTTCACCGTGAACGGAACCACGTTGATGTATGGTGTCAACACAACAGAGACTTTCAGAGCTGGGATTCGGAGCCAGGAATACACGTCTGGACATACTGAGAGCTGGCAGAAGCTCTTTTACCTCGTGCTTGGCCCTGCCTTTGCTCTAAACTTGCTGTGCCTGGCCTACCTCATTCGTTGGTCCGGGTTGATCAACGACATCACCGAGCCCCAGAATCATTTCTCCCTTGCCATGAGTAGCTCACCATCCTCTCGGATGGACCGCAGCTATCCCGATGGACCAAAAAAGGAGCACTGGGAAATGTCATGGCGTGTTTCTCAAGCTTCGGCTGGCGGCGGATGTCAATTTGACAATTGCGATAAGGATATCCACGGGCTAGCTTAGGGTTAAGCTTTGAGATTCTCGTTTTCTATCATTGGCAGGGAGCAAGATCAGTTTCATTCGGAAACCAAGATGGAGGGATTACCTATGTTGAGTATAGTTGGAAGTCTAAGGAACGCGCTCGTCCTGGTATTTACGATAATAGAGATAAATCTAAGGGCCTATGGATGCCTATCAAAGACTTGGTTGTGACATCTGAAAATGATAATAATGATAGTTAGTCCCAGGTCTAACAATCTCACAGTCTCCGTACGCGCCTGTCATCGGCAGCTGTTTTGCAGCATTGACGGATTTCTCTTTAAGCGTCTCAAAATTTATTCCCTCAAGCTCTTTAACAGTATTTGTTTATCCATATTCCATGTTCCATGCTCCATCTTCTTGTCATCCCGACCTATGCCTCGCAACATAAGTGCTAATTCGGGTATTGACGTACAACAAGCCATCTAATCAGTACAATCAGGTATTAACATACCCAATGATTATACCCTATCTGGTGAGATTACAGGGTCATGTCTTACAATATGGCAGTAATTTAGACGAATTCTGCGGTTGGTTGTTGGACTGACTCTACTTTGGTCCACAATCCATGCAAGGCCGGTCAACTCTCCGGTTACTCAACGTCTGCGGGGTTGGGGGATCGACGGCCAACTTGGACTTGTCAACCAACAACCAGTTTTCTGACTCGAGCGTGCAGGCTGGCTATACGAGCAACACCCTTGATTGATCTCATGTTTTGAACTTTGAAATCGTCCAATAATCGCGTCGTCTTGTCACGATGTTTCAACGCCCCCACGTCTCAACCTCGGCATTGAGGCACTTGACGAAGCTATCTAGGAGCTTCTCGACGTCACTGCCACGACGAGGACCTTATGATAAAACAATAAAAAATCTTAGACTGAATGAAAAGAGCCGAGTCATCTTTCAAGGTATGAATCTCTGATTCTGGGGCTGCAGATATATTCACTGACGTGTTCCATAGGGTTCACTGGCAGAGCGGTAATGCCCCATGGCGGATGACTGGACGTGTGACTGACATTTGAAAAGGCAACCATAAATGCAAAAGATACTATAGAATACGGCACCAATGTTGTCGGGGGTGTCTCTCCAGGGAAGGGAGGCCAGACACATCTTGACCTTCCGGTCTTTAATACTGTCCAAGAGGTAAAGTCCCCAGTCTTAGCCCTCATGACCTCCAGTCCTGACTTGATGCAACATAGGCTATGGCTGAGGTAGAACCACATGTCAGCGCCGTCTTTGTCCCTGCCCAGTTCGCCGCCAAGGCTATAATCGAATCTATAGAAGCCGAGGTACCCCTCGTTGTCTCGGTTGCGGAGCATGTCCCCGTACATGACATGCTTCGTGTTCATGAAATTCTCAGAACACAGTCCAAGACTCGTCTGGTTGGACCAAACTGTCCTGGAATTATTGCACCGGAGCAGTGCCGAGTTGGCATTATGCCGTACAAGCAGTATACTCGGGGCTGTGTGGGTATCGTGTCCAAGTCGGGCACGCTTAGTTACGAAGCAGTTGGGTCGACTTCACGTGCAGGACTAGGGCAGAGTATTGTCGTTGGTATGGGAGGAGATATGCTGCCAGGTGAGAAATCATCATGCTCCTGATATGAAGCAATGCTAAATCAACCTAGGCACGACCTTGGCTGATGGTCTCAGATTATTCTTCGAACATGAAGAAACAAAAGGCATCATTGTAATCGGGGAGATTGGCGGCGAAGCTGAACTTGAGGCTGCGGAACTCATCAAAGAGTACCGCAAGACGGCAAACCCAAAGCCGGTTGTGGCCATGGTAGCTGGACGAACGGCGCCGGAGGGCAAGACAATGGGGCACGCTGGAGCGGTATTCTCAGCTGGAGATATCACGGCTGGGGCCAAGGCAAAGGCACTTGAGGATGCTGGAGCCATAGTGGTTCCTCATCCAGGCGTTATGGGCGAGAAGATGAAAGAGCTTCTCAGTATGTAGTCGTTCAGATAGCCGGTCCTCTCCAGGTGCCCCACTAAAGGTGTGAGAGCTCCTTGCTATTATGTATTACCAGTTAATGCTCTTACCTCAACTTCTGCGCTCTGCATTACTCTTTCAACATGAATTATCACTCACGATTGCTAAATCACTGTTCGAAAAACACACTGAGTAGTCTGTTCCGTCCCTATGCAGGCCTCAAGACGGCTGTGGGAAAGCATATAGCCGACTAACCCCGCTTCGTCGGCTTCTTCCCCTCTCGCGGATGTCGATCATCCAAGCTCTCCTCATCAACGACTAACAAGCAATAGAATATTGGACTTTGATAGAAATCGTTATATTCATTTCCCCTATATCTTCGTATATAAATATTAGAACACACTGTTTAAACCATGATTCTCAGTCGACAATCTGCCGCCTTTCGGATGCATGTAAGCAAGGTAAACCTCCCTCCAGAACAACAACGGCGCAATCTTGCTAATGGTAGATATTGCCCAGGTTTCACCGAGGATTCAAAGAAGAAATCTCCATTTGCACGAATATCAGTCACAGAGCTTGTTAAAAGCGGTTAGTCATACTGCCCAGTCCATGATGTCTGACGAGAAACCTGACTTCGAGCTCCTAGGCGGGGATACCTATCCCTCGTGGGATTATCGCACAAACTGTAGATGAGACGAGAGATGCTATCAAACTCCTAGGTTAGTCGTTCCATCGAGAGAAACTGACAGAAGCTGACCGTCATCACAAGGTGGAAACGTGGTCGTTAAACCACAGGTCCTTTTGGAAAAGAGTCAACACTACGCTGTCATGAATGAGAAAGACGGTGAAGGCATAGCGGCCAGAATCCTTGGTCATCGAACAGGACTACACCCACTTGACGACAGCATCCCGGCTGTAAGCCGTCTTTATGTCGAGGAAGCAGTCCAGTTCGACAAGAAGTGGCACATCACCATGACTGTTGACCGCGAGAACTACTGCCCCGTTATTAGACTAAAGGAACCGAAACCCACCCAGGCAACTTCAAGTCACAAAGAACAAGAGGGCGCGTCACACTCTTTTATCTTGAGTTTAACGAATGGTATTTCTGACAATATCATTACCGACATATCCAAGATACTGCGGCTACCAGAAACGGAGACCGAGGCACTAGGGAAAGCACTTAAAGGGATGTTTCGAATCTTTTCTGAGAAAGAGGCAATAAATATTAAGACACATCTCCTGCAAACGTCAGATGGTCAGGTTATTTGCGCAGAGTCTGAATTTTTCTTTGACGACGCAGCTCAGAAGAGGCAGCCCGATTTGTTTGCCCTCCGAGACTCTGCTCAAGAAATTCGGGAAGAAGTTGAAGCTGAGAAATACGGCTTGGTCTATGTCAGGATGGATGGCAATATTGGCAATGTGGTTAATGGAGCTGGTCTGGCAATGGCCACAAATGATGCGATCAGTCTGTATGGCGGTAGCAGTGCTAACTTTCTCGATGCTGGAGGACAAGCTACGAAGGAGACTATGTTGCAAGCCTTTGGGATCATTATGAGAGACGAGCGGGTCAAGGCCATCTTGGTGAACATTTACGGCGGTAAGTTGGCATTACTTATATCATACGACACACTGACAGGAGACAGGTATCACGAGATGTGACATGATCGCCGAGTCCATTATCGCAGCGGCGAGTGAGCTTGGCCCTCTGCGCGTACCAATGGTGGTGCGACTGCAAGGAACCAACTCTGAAGCAGGCTTGAAACTTGTAAGTGACTTGCTATTCTCTGCAAGCCAGACACTAAGAAGTCTACAGCTTTCCGAAACCGATCTGGGTATACACGTTGAGGCGGACTTTGGTGAGGCAGCTAGAAAGGCGGTGGAACTCGTGAACCAGGACCCCTAGGCATCTATCAAGATTAGAGACAAATCGCGACAGGTCTCTTCCTATATACAGCTACGAGCTTTTTTGGTCGCGCTTAGGAATTTTGCAAAATATTTGATGAGAAATGGCCATCTTGGAAGGCCTCAGCCCCAGCGGAGTTCTCGGCTCATCAGGGACCCTCCCCATAAGTACCTATGCGAAGGTCTCCAGCCCAATCTCGCCCTCCAGAAGTACGCGTCACCCTTCTTGGCCGCCCTAATCTTGAGGCAGTCGGTGGCCAATCATCCGACTCGGGGATCTGGTTCAGCTCAGACCTACTGCTGCAGTGCAACTATATGGTCCTAATTCGATGCTTGGCTTCAGCCACAAACTCGGTTCTATGTTCAGCCCATCCAAGCATAAATGACAGGGCATCTGCTCCTTGCGTGACTTGTTTCTACATAAACATAATGGCTACTCGAGACCAGCTCTCATCATGGCAACCCTTTCGTACGAACCACTTGATGAACTTAGACGGGAGATCCGGCTCGCAAAGCTGTTCCCCAAGGTACCATAGCCTATTACTTCAATGGGTAGAAAAACGGCTGACCAAGACTAGGAAAATACGCCAGAGATCTGTCTTTCTCTGACCAAAGCTTCATTGAACGATGAGTTGGAGTTCACAGCTCTCTCGTACACTTGGGGCGATGCAAAAGACACATTGCCCATCACAATCGACGGATGTCCCTTCCAGGCCACTAAGAATCTCATCGCTGCACTGCGTCGCCTTCAGGAAGATGACAAGAAGGTCACACTCTGGATAGATGCCATCTGTATCGAACAGTCCAACAACCCTGAAAAGTCATGGCAGATCCAGTTGATGAAGGATATTTACGAAAAGGCCACCACTACGGTGGTATAGCTAGGTGAAGATCCCGAATCGGCAGAAGTCATGCGAGCATTCTTTCTCATGTCTCAAAAGGGCATGTCTTGGGACCATACACTCGCGGATAGACCGGAGGTTATCCAAATGCTCCAGAGCCCACAAGGACCAGTCGGGGGGCGTCTCGGCGGACCTGCACAGGTTGCCTTGAAGAAGTTGCTGAGCCTTGACTACTGGTCTCGAGTCTGGTGCCTGCAGGAGTTCTTGGTCTCTCGACAAATCATGGTAGCCTGTGGAAGCTACAGAGTTCCGTTGGACGACTTCCATAGGTTTGTCTTGACCTTTCTGAAAGCGTTCTCGAGGCAAATCTATGATGCAGTATCAAGGCAGGATCTGTTGACGATAATGAACACTAACCCTGCTGTATCGTCAGGCCATATAGCGGGTTTGGGACATGGTGCCACCAGGATGTTTCACCAGCGAGATCGTTACCGATCGCCACAGTCAGGCATCTCAGGGCAGCCGTTACTAGATCTCCTCATCCTCGCCTTCATGCATGATGTGACCGACACATCCCTCCGTTCGACTGACCCTCGAGATCGTGTATTCGGTCTCCTCAACTTGGCAAGCGATGCCGACGAGCTTGGAATCCGTCCTAATTATGACAAGTCCTGCGAGGATGTATTCCTTGAAACATGGGCCGCTATTCTTGCCAAGGGCCAGGCGGCTCTACTCGTCTATCCGCAGTATGGACGACCATTCACAGACTCCCCCATGAACCCCGACTCGCCTGGCTCGCTGTATCCATTAGGCTCTGGCCTACCACGCCCAAGGCCAAGTTCTGCCACTGGCTCAGAGCTGCCATCATGGGTACCGGATTGGCGCGTAACTCGGGATCGCTCGCCAGCGAATGCCAATATTGACAGGCCCTTTGCGGCGTGTGGCAGTAAGACGACTACGCAATGGGTTCCTTGTAGCAATATTCGAACGGTAGCCCTTAAGGGCGTTGAAGCTGGCACAGTTGGTAAAGTAGGCACCACACTCGGACCGATGGGAGACTACATGCAACAAGGCTTCAAACCCGCATGGACCTTCTTCACCGAGATCACGCTCTTCATCCAGGAATCCTTCTCAGCTCACCCCGACAATCATGTCTATCCTATTGGAGAAATCGGGGCGAGCCTGTGGCGGATTCCCGTGGGGGATCAAGAGGCAATTTCAGTCACTAGCTCGCAATGGCGTAGAGCTACTATCGTAAGTGGAGAGCGATATGTGTCACTGTTGGCGGTTATGAAGGCCTCCGAGAGCAGCATGCAATCAGGAGCCCCCACATCGGCATTGCAGCTTTCCACGATTATGCTACAGAACATGGGCAAGTTTGACATTTATTTGGCCACCGTCATGAGGAATGCGGGGCGGAAACCGTTTCTCTCAGTGGATGGTTATGTCGGACTTGGTCCTGCGGCTATGGACTCTGGAGATATCATTGCTATTTTTTACGGTGCCAATGTGCCATTTGTTCTTCGGCCAAAAGGGCAAGAGTTTCAGCTGCTGGGTGAAGCATATGTTGATGGAATCATGGACGGGGAGTTTATGCAAGTTGATAAGGAGGACAAGATCTTTCACCTTTGCTAGAAGACGGATAGCATTACAGAGGCCCTTCTGGGAAAAGTTATGACCGAGTAATGAGGGCTTCTTCTCGTCTTTTTTCCACCATGTTTCAAGAGTTACAGGTTTTTATGGTGTTAAGGTCTGACGCTATTATGTTTTGGTTTGTTCTGATACACTCTATCTAACCTTGTACGATCATTTGCTAGGTGGAGAAGCATCTGGCCAGGTCCAAGTTCGATTCGACTATCAAATTGTCTGAGACATTACGTGGATTTCCTTCTCTCTTAACCTCACTCCCAGGGATTCCCGAATAGTTCGTTCTGTGACGGCGAGCCTCTTCCCGCAAGCGCAGACAATGACAACGAACTGGATGACAAGTTATTCCAATCTTCGTCTTCATAGATGATTGTACCCAAATCTTCCTGGTGTTTTTCGCCCTTTCCCTCCGTTCGTACACCCCCAGAGTAGACCTCGTAGTCCATGACTACTCCACCAGAGGATTCATCTTCGCATGATACATCGTGTGCTGAGTATTCATCATCATCAAGGTAGAAATAACGATTCTGTCCCTCATCCCATCGAATCCTCCTTCGGAGCGGCCGTAAACAGTTCATTCTGTGTCGATTATTGCCGCCTTGAGCGCATTGGCAGCCAAGAACCGAGGTGCAAAATCCACATTTTCCACATATGAATCCTCTTTGCTCAAAATGGCTCTGGAAGCAGAACTGGCACTGTTCGCACACTTTCCCATTCTCGTCCAAGAAAGCCCAAGATCTTGGAACGCATTCAGGTGAAGACTCCGGCCACGGTGCGTCATTCCAGTAGGGGCATCGATGTTCCCTGCCCTCCCAGAGCTGCTCGAATACTTGGCGAGTGTATATGCCAGTGTACCTTGCTCGTCGGGGTCTAAGCCTTCTAAATGGCAAGATATCGTAGCCGCACTCATCCAAAACAGAGTCCCAAAGATCTCCCATATAGGGTATGAATGATTCGGAACATGGTGTGCAGAAGACTCGGTTGTACGCGTAGTCGGAAACAGACCTCCCTTTGTTGTCGGTCGAGTTAATATCCGCTCGGTGATTCACCAGATACGCCAAGACGGCCTTGCGAGCTTGAACATATGCCCGTTTCTCAAAGCATCCCCGATTCTTGAAGGACAGAAAGGCCTGGCTCAAGCAATTTGTGCCATCTGCCCACCTGGTATTGACACTATAGCCGTTGTCAAGAAGAAGTGTGAGCTTTTCAAAATCAGTTTTTACTTGGGCAGCAGTGAAGTTTGACCTGAAAAGTAGCCTGCAACAGTTGAGGTATGGATTGTCCCCCAAGGTCTCTCGGTCCGCGTATTGAACAAAGACGCTGGATGTGTACATATCTCGGAGTAGAATCTTAGCCTATAAGTGTTGCCCATTAGCTCAAGAACATTAGGCGTAATGAGACTTTGCTTACGGTTGAATCCCTTCTGAGGCTGGTCCTCCAGAGAACACTCCCGTATCTAGTATCTCCCTCGATGGTTGGATCGGCCCCAGCGACCAGCAAGGCACGAAACATCTCTGGGGCAAGGCTTGCCACGTAAAGGGGCGTTCTGGTTGAACCATTGATTAGGATACAGTCAAAAAGTGGCCAAGATCCTCTAAATAACATACCCGTGTACAGAGTGTTCATTTACATCTAGCCCTTGGTCGATAAGGAACTTGCACATCTGAAAGTTGATTACTGAATACTTAAGATTACATGTTAATACAAGGCAAGAGGGGTTGAATGGGTTCCCTAATGAAGGTAGTGAGTGACTTACGTGCAATAATGACTGACCGAATGTGTCATGGTCGTGAAGGCTAGCTTTTCCATCGGCCACCAGAGACATCAGCTCTTGAATCGACCCACTCGCGGCGAGCCGAAACACCAGTGACTCCGGGGGAAGGATGCTGTTGACTGTTATTTGCGGAAGAATACTAGTGAAGCTGTCATAAACCACTTGTCCTTGGCTGACGGAAATCGTGAGCATCTTGTTTGTGTTCTTGGGTTCAAAGACAAGTTTGGCCGCAAAATCTCTTCCATGACCAGTCTGGCAACTCATAGAATCCCCAGGCTGTCCCAGATGTCTGCATCGCCGTTTGGTCGAGGTAAGTGTCACAAGTCCGTCGCCGATGTCAATGATCTTCCGTTTCAGTTCCTGGTCAATTATCGTTCCTCGTGACATGACCCTGAGTAGGTTCAGCGGACCTACGGATCATCAGTACGCTTCGAGATTTGCATCAAAGCGAGGGGTAATACCACTCCGGTTGACATTGATTGACGGAGCGGACAAGATCACGCTTCTCATGAGCTTCAAATCTTTTGAAAGTTCGTCATGGTTAGAAGCGTTGGAATCAAGAGCTCTCCCTGAAGCCATTGTTGTTGCTGCTTCGTTTTGGATGGAGTGTAAGAGGCGCTCCAGGTCATCCACGAGTTCTTCTGCGTCGTCTGAATCAACGACGCAAGGCTTCTTCTCTAAAAGATGCATTAATCGAGTAATGCTGTCGGCAAGATACGAGTCGGCACAAGGGACTTCATCTATCATATCCAACTCAACTACTCGTGGAGGGGTTGAGTTTTCGGTAGCGGTGCGGGTAGAATTAACTTGGTGGATGGTAGCAACGTCTTCTCTCAGTTTCTGAAGAAGATTGAGAATTTCAGTCGACTGTGAAGTTGAAAAAGAGCCCTGCTGGACCTGTAAAAGATTCAATCGGATGGTGAGTAACTGGACGTAGCCTCGAACGACGTGTCGTGTGTGTTCAAGGTCCTTCTCTGTGAAGCAAAGCTTCAGCTTCCGCCAGAGCCTGCCTCTGCGACCATCAGCTCCAAGAATGTCGAGCCGACGCAGCCCTTTTTCGAAGCCGGTCAGGTCCTCATTGCATTTCTTGGCCAAACCATCGAGCTCTGCTGCGTCGGTCGCGCTCATGGAGATCTGTGACAATCGCTCCAGGATACTTCTCAGCTGCGAGAACTCTTCCTTGAGATGCTGAATGACTTGTGGACCGTCTTTTATGGTAGAAAGGACATCGTGAACTGTCTTGGTAACCGAGAAGGCGAGGCCAAGAAAGGCGACGACGCTTGCACCCGCGCTCAGGGGGTCCATAGCAGTTGCAATCGGCCCTTTGACTGGGGCGATTCGTAGCGACAAGTATGCTAGTCTAGAGAAGCCGTAGGGGCGTCAAGAGAGGGGGTTGAATGAAGTCGGGCAGAGTGAAATCAGGTTGGGCTCGGTGGCTTACTTATCAGTTTGTTGGCTCAGCCTGGTTTGTGACATTGATTGTACTTTTCCCTCAAGAGCTGTCGGAAAGCCCCGCAAGGTTGACACATTCAGCCCCCAGAGGCGTTTGCCTTTTGATTTGCTGATTGTCAAGGCGGTTGGAACATGTACCAAAAGAGAACGCGCCATCTAAGGGCCCCAATGGTATTGGATACCTTAAACCTTAACACCAACACTGTACCCAATCGCCTGCTAGTCTCAGGATCCCTGTTCTTGGGAGTTGCATTCTTCCTCTTCTGTGAAATCGGGCTCTTGTGGTAGGTGACTGGTGGTAGAGTATTAGATGAATAGGTAATACATGCTGTCTACAGAAAGGGCAGAGGGGATGGGAGCTACCTATTACCCTAAAAACCAATAACAATATGAGTCTTAGACCTAAAGTCTGATAATGCAACCGACAAGAAGGGAAATACAAACTTCAGGGCTATATAACACTGTATGAAGCCCACCCACCACGTCCAACGTTTCAGGAATTACAATTACCTGCAAATCATCGAAAGAGGAGCGAAATCCTCCGTTCTATCC
Source organism: Ascodesmis sphaerospora (assembly GCA_027569015.1). Lineage (NCBI taxonomy): Eukaryota > Fungi > Ascomycota > Pezizomycetes > Pezizales > Ascodesmidaceae > Ascodesmis > Ascodesmis sphaerospora. The sequence goes on along the minus strand of JAPPUR010000014.1, from coordinate 535,515 downwards.
ATAAAGAAACCCTTAGAAGTACAGCGCCTTTTGCCACCACTCACACCTGTCGTTGTTGCTGGGGTCCGGAATAATATCAAGGCCACTGTCACTGAACTCAAGCAACTGACCCTTTGGGCCATACACTGGCATATCAAGCTCGGCCTGAGCGTTAGGCTCACCAGTGATGGCGAAGGATACGAGATATCGCTGAAGCATCAAAGCAAGGGGGCCTGCAGAAGCGGGAACCACCTCGCCCGGTCCGTTGAAAAAGGTGTAGAAAACGTCGAGGCCATGGAAAGAAAGCGGGATGCTGAACTTGTAACCATAAGTGGAACCAAGGCGGCTGAAAGCCTTTTGTAGGTAGTGCGTGTTGCACACGAAGCCAGCCTCAGCCAAGGACAGCTTAGCGCGGGTGAAGAAGTCGAGGTATGGCTGACTTCCGTCAAAAACAGGTGGGTAGAGCTTCTTGGAGATATAGTCGATGACGGACTTCTGAGCGCCCGGGAACGTGGCCTTGAGATTGTCGACAAAGACGGTATTGTGGACGTTGTCCCGGCTGGTAAAGTACTCGGTCTCGTTGTGGTTGAACGCAGTCATGATCTTGACAGACTTGTCAAAACTGCCTTGGGCAAGAAGAGTGCCTGGAAGAGCCGGGATGAATAATCCGTCGGGACCAGGTGCCCAGGTAAAGGTGCCTTGGGGAGAGATGGCTACCATGTCGGCGTTGGCCTTGTATAAGGCTTCGTACGGAAGCTGGCGAGCTTCTTGAATGGTCGAGACGTTCAATCTGCCAAGGAAATCTTGGAAGAGATCATCCTGCTGCTTGTTCCCTGGCAAAAGAGGAAAACCAGGAGATTGGATGATGGCTTGCTGAAAGGGGACTCGGCCACGGAGACCTCCATACGCAGTGATCTGGTGCATGATGGAGCCGCCTCCCGCAGACTGACCAAAGACTGTCACGCGATTCTTGTCACCGCCAAAGAGATGGATGTTGTCTTGTACCCATTCCAATGCCAAGCGTTGATCAAGAAGTCCAACATTGGCCGTGCCATTTGCTCTAACGTTGGGGCCAGACAGGAAGCCAAATGCTCCGCCCTAAAACACTTGTCAGTATTGTTCTAAGCGGTACGCAACTTGAGACATACTCGGTAGTTAAAGGTGACAAAAATCACACCGCGTCCATCAGGATCAACCTCCTTGCTCCGCTCAATCAACCCAGACGGATCACCATCCAGTCCCTTTCGGCCGAATGCATAGCCACCACCATAGATCCATACCATGACGGGAGCCTTCTTGGAAGGCTCATCAAAGGCAGCGCGAGGAGCAATGACATCCAAGAAGAGGCAGTCTTCCCGTTCCAGGGGGTCTGGTGGGGGGATGAGGTGCTTGCCGCATTCGCTGGGTGATTTGATCACTTGTTTTTGCAGAGCCAAGTTACAGACATACCATTCGGCTAAAGCTTGCGGGCATGATGAACCGATGTCGCCCTTCTGGATGGCTTTGCGGTTCTTCACTGGCGGTTGGGGTGCGGTGAACCGGAGCTCGCCAGTGGGAGGTCTAGCGAATCGAATGTTGGAGAAGTTGTAGTACTCGCCGGTTTCCTGTACCACGGTCAGTTGGATACGGTGAAGGATTTGGGGGGGGCAAACATTGAAAGAAATAGCTTGGTGAATCTCATATCCGAGGTCGACGGTGGGAAGCGGCGTGGGGGCGGCCGCCACACCGCTAACGAGCACAAGGAGGGGAAACAAAGATCTCATGTTGACCAAAAACGCGAGTTATCGAGTCGGGTAAAACAAGAGAAGCTTAAAGAGTGTGAAGTGATCCAGTCAAGTCTAGCAGCCACCAAAGGGAGCTGCATTAGCCTTATATCCCCGGATTTACAGAGGCAACCCATCAGAAACTGTCATCATGCAGGGGTCATGGTCAATCAAGTCACCATTTGGAATTACAGGATTTGACATGTTGCCGCTCATTCCAAATTCACCGTCGAAATAGCCGAAGGATGATGCTATTCGGACAATGCCGACTAAAAGTGGCGGCAGGGGTCCTGTCAGCCCGTCAGCAGCTGAAAACAAATACCGAAAGGCCTCTCTGATTGGACAACTCGCATGGAATACTGATTGCGTGCGAAACTACATATGTACCGGCCTCATGCCACCTTTAAACAAATGTCGAGGTAAGGATCAAGGCAAGATGGTCAATACGGGGAAACCGAGCAGAGCGTGCGCGACGTGCAAGAAGAGGAAGATTAAGGTGAGACAATTTGACACATTACAAGATTAAACTGACTTTAAGGCAACAGTGCGATCTTCTATCGCCAGCATGTTCTCAGTGTACCAAGTCTGGCTGGAAGTGCCCAGGTTTTCCTACAGAGGCAGACGTCAACTTTCGCAACCAGACAGGGATTGTACAGAAGAAGAACAAACCTATTACTCCGAATGCCATTTCTGTCCTCGGAACAAGAACACGGAGTGTGTCTCCATCAACCACAGACCAAGCGATCAGCTTCTTCATCCAGCAGTATGTCCTCACGATCAACGGTGCATCCAGCTCTGCGCCTCCTAGAGGGAATCATGAATACCTCCCCGGTCTCTTGCAAAATGAGACCTCTTCGTTTGGGGTGCTTAGCACCATCACGGCAGCTGCAGGCCTTGCAGCTCTGTCCAACGCAGGTAACGCTCCTGCATGGCGATCTGAGTCGTTTCAGATGTACGGCAAAGCTATTCGACAGCTGCGCGATGCACTTCAAGATCCCGTTGAACGGGTATCGGATCAAACCCTAGCTGCAGTCATGCTTATGGGGATGTTCGAGGTGAGTCTGATATCCCTCCTTGTGAGGCTATAGCTGACTGAACAGACTATTGCATCAGCCGATGTCAGTTCCATGCAGTCCTTCAGCCACCACACCATCGCCGCAGCACAATGCATCGAGATGCGAGGACCAGGCCAGTTCAGGAGCGAGGCCTCCCTCAAGCTCTTCATTCAGATGCGTCGTATCATAGTAAGCCACTCATCTCATGGCCTTTGCAGATGCTCACTTTTTACAGGTCATGACAAGCCATCAGCTGCAGGAACCCATCCCCTACGCACTGACAAAGTGGTCCAAGTGGGCAGAGCGCATGGATATCAAGGAGCTTGAGCCGGCCAACCGTTTCGCTGAGATTAATGAGATTCTTGCTAGGGCAAGGGCGGAGCTCAAGTACCGAGATATCAAGGATCCTGAGACGGTGGCGGCTCGTCTACTCCCCATCGACGATATGCTGAACGAATGGGCCCAGTCGCTGCCTCCTAGCTGGTCCTACAAATCCTACCGCTCTATCGGGCCTGGTGGGATTCCGTCCAGCGGGTATAATCAGCAATACGACATGTATTACGATCCATGGGTTGCCTGTGTTTGGAACAGCTACCGCAATATTCGGTTACTCATCCACGAGTCCATCATCGCCGCCACGCTCAAGTACGGCACGGAAGATCAGAAAGCCAGTCTACAAAGCTCGGGTAAAGTGCTCGTCAACATGGCAAACGGCATCTGCCACAGCGCCGCGTATCATCTCGGCCACCAACCAGGTGACAGGGAGGCAGGCGGCGTCAGACAGTTCACCTGCTCGGATGTCGCCACTCCCGGAGGATGGCTTCTCCTGTGGCCTCTATTCTTTTCCGCCATGTTGAGGACTACGCCCAAAGAGCAGAGACAGTGGGTGGCAAAGACAATTAGACAGATGGGTCTGCAGATGGGACTTCGGTTGGCCATGTCCATGGCGACCATGCTGGAGGAGCGGGAGCTGTCATTTTCGCACAATGACACCTTCTTCTTGGGGACATGGCATCCGAACTGAGCTTTGGGGTACGCAGTGGATGCTTTGAGATGGTGTCATGGGTAGTGAGGTAGTTAATTTCTTAATGTAGTGCTAATAGACTATTTCCCTTTCAGCAAGCCAGTCTCGTGTGGCAAGGATCAATTGGTGGCTACTGGTGCGCATAGCATGTTCCTGGCATCGGCTGTATGCCCAGGGCTTTAGCGTATGGTTTCGATGATCCTTTATTTAGAATTCGGTACTCTTGGCCAACGTTGCTGACGTGAATCGGTAGTTGTCAGCGGGCGATTCACGAGAGCAAGCAAGGATGTTGGGAATAAGTCGGGGATGACCATGTAGGAGTGGTGATGATTGGGTAGCTCGCACGGCTAACCATGACGGGAGTACGCTAAGATAACTGTAATACAGGGCCGGTTCCAAGGGAACCAATCTCTTTCATCATTTCCTCATGATGGTTGGGTTGCGGTTGTTAGAACGTGGCTAGATTACGAGGCTGGGAACTGGACAAAGCCGAGCAAAGTTTTGAGTGTAAAAATAGCAGCAGGCCTCCAAGGACATTCTTACGACATAGTTCGTCTTTTGGGTTCGGAGAGTTCTCGAGGCCCAGTTGACGAAAAACGGGACGTCATCCCCTTGGGTCTAACATCGCCAGGCTGTTGACATTAGTCCACGGGCGAACAGAGAACGGGAGAGACATACAAGAGATGATTAGATTTCTATCGATACAGGGACCTTCTTCTACCATTGGCGGATCAAAATATCTACACAATTGCCACGCGGGCGTTACACGAATGATAATTGCATCCCTTGAAAAGAATCCATCACCACAGCACCTCTAAGCTCCTTACATGGCGACAGCCGCTCCAACCATTCCAGCAACAACCGCAAAGTAAACAGAGCGGGCCTTGTTGCGACCTCCCGCGTTGACCAGGACCGATGATGGTGTTGAGATGCTTCCGGTTTCGACAGGAGTTGTAGTTGGTTCAATTGTTGAGGTGGTAGCTGACGCTGGGCAAGGAGAATAGGAACCATACGCAGCCCACTCAGGAGGGATACCCGAAGCAGTGGCAAATTTGAGCCAAGAAGCTGCCTCAGGAGGCAACTCGGTAAAAACCGCAGGGAAATCCGCCCTCTTGGCAAAAGTACTCCCATTAAAATTGTACTGGGGACACTTGGAAGCGATGCTCGAGAAGACGCCTTCGTTGGACGAAATCCATGAACCGAAGTCGTCGTAGATGCTCGCGAACTGAGACGTTAGGGACGGAGGGGGCTGGGCAAGACAGCCCTTGGTCTGGGGGTTGTTATCACTCCAGAAGGAGATGAAGTCGGGGGGCAGAGACGGCAGACCGGTGACGAGGGGTTTGAAGATGGTGGCACACTCTGCGCTGTCGGCCGTCTGGCGAGGCTTGATGTCGCGGGCGTTGACCAAGTTGCGAGGTTCGTTGGGGTGGAGGGCGCCTTGAGCAAAAGCAGAAGCAAAGAGGAAAGAGACAACTGATTGAGGACGCATTTTGATGTTTGAGGAACGAATGGTAGTTTGAGTAACGAGAGTAGCTCCTGTGTCGTGGGTGTGATGTAGGGTGAAAGAATGGGCTATCGAGTTTTTAGATGAGATACACGGCCAGTTTTATACTGGCGATTTTGTAGACGCGCTCTGAGTTGAACAACAGGCAATCCGATTTCAGTTGCCGAACCCTGAAGCCAGCTCAATCTTACTAATAGGTTATTCTCAACACTGCCTCTAGGATAACTCCAAGCTTCATCTCTGATCGGACCATCCCATTTGCCAACCCGCATCTATTGCCATGTGTCTCACACCTTAATCCGCAGGGCTGTGCCTCACCCACCTCGTTCCAGGGGTTCCATAACATCTCTAGTGGGGAGATAAAAGCGGCATTTGCGTTGAAGCTGACTGATCAGCTCGCAACGTTGACCTGTCACGGCGGTATTTGAGTTGTCAAGCGTCAGCAGCCACAAACAGAGCTTGGCCAATCAATGCATATTCGCGCAGGTTTACAAATGTCGGAGATGAACTTCTTTGACGGATCGGTGCCGTCTTGTGCTGATTCCAAATGCACTGGCTGTTGTGGTTGACATTTCCGGGACTCTTCTCATTCGTTGCGCCGGATGGGCGTCTAGGTTTGTTGGATTTAATGTGTTTCAAGGATGCTCTCACAAGGCGCGAGGGAGAAGCAATGGGACAAAAGTACGAATGTGGCAGAGGCCTCGATGTATTCTTAGAAACAGTATCTCAAATGGACTCATATATTAGCTTGCAGTCCTCCCTTTCTTACCTTCAATCTTCACTCTTGGTCCATCTCATCATTGAACACTTACAGATGCTCTCTCACTGTTACTTCGTTCCTTTGTTTCTCTCGCCATCAAGCTTTGTATGTGAAGATTTTCCTCTTAGACTCAGCCTTTCCCGTCAATATCAACAATCGCCATCATGTCGAACGATAGCAACTTGGTCACCTTCGGACCTAACGCCAATTGCACATTCGAGGTGAGTTCCATCTGCCAACACCAAATATTTCTTCAGTACCGGTTGCTGACAATGTGTTCAACAGCTTTGCACCATCGAAATGAGTGTCTACGGTTACCGACCTTCCCTCCCAGCCAATGTCACTTTCGCATCACTCTTTACCCTCGGTACCTTCGCCCACGCCTATCTCGGTCTTAGGTGGAAGACTCCGTGGTTTATGTGGTGCATGATCTTGAGCTGCACCCACGAGGTCGTCGGCTACATCGGGCGCATCCTCTTGTACAAGAACCCGTGGAGCTTTGGGGCTTTCATTACACAGATTAGTACGTAGCCGGGAGTCTCACATACTGAGTGTTAGCTAACCGGGGACAGTCTGTATCACCCAGGCGCCTGTGTTTTATTGTGCGGCCATCTATGTGACACTTGGGCAGAGGTCAGTTAGCTACTTCGCCGCAGAGTCGTGAAAGCTTACCATAAATAGCATCGAGCATTACTCTCCAAGCCTGGCCCGCTTCCCAACAAAATTCTTTGCTTGGATATTCGTCCCCTTCGATATTCTCTCCCTCGTCCTCCAGGGTACCGGTGGCGGTTTATCGGCATCTTCATCCGGCAGCAGTCAAGTTGGTGTCAAAATCGCCATGGCGGGACTCATTCTACAAGTCATAATGCTCGTCGTGTTCAGCGTCCTATTTGCCGATTACATGTTCCGGTATCTCAAGTCCAACAATTCCAGGCATCTTAGAGCGAGAGACAATCTCTTCTTTGGCTTCCTCGCCTTGGCCGTCTTGACCACGCTAGCTCGTTGCATCTTCCGTGCCGACGAGCTGAAAGAAGGCTACAGTGGAGAGTCAATCAAGCATGAGGGTCTCTTTATCGGACTTGAGGGATTGTATGTTTCTTTCATTGTTTATTGGTGCCGACCGCGTGCTAATTACTGTCTTCAAATCAGCCTCATTGTTGTCGCTGCCTTCTCTCTTTGTATCGCCCACCCCGGCTTTGTCTTCAACCGTTCCCCAAAGACATACTACAACGTCCCAGTTGTCGACATGTCCCGGGAGGAGGGCATTCCCATGTCCAAGCCTTATAATCCCGCAGATTATTCTAACTAGATGAATGACTTGGGGACGTAGTAAACGGCTGGTGTTTCTGCGGTACAATGCGACTGGTGGACAGGGGCTGTGACAAGGGTCGTGGATGTGAGCTGAGGGCTCTGTGATGTTTACGGGGACAAGGTAGATCGAGGATTATTAGATATGGTTCAATGTTTTCCATGTTTTTTTGGCCTCCAATGAGTCTAATACTTCTTATGGTGTCAAAATTATACGCAATCTAGATAATTCACTCAAGAAATATGTGATCCCTCTACGCTTCTAATTATGTTCGCTAGTTTTGTGACTATGGACTCTATGATACATTCCCAATCCCAAACTCCATTTTGTTTTCTCAAGAAACACAGGTACAACGCAAAAAAACACTCTCTTCTCACGCACACTCAGCGGCCGGCATAGCGACCTGGTGTTCCGCTGGCCGCCTCTTCGTCAACCCTCACAGTATACTCGTTAGTCACGATGATTTGATCACCCGCCTTTGCACCATGTCTCCAATTCTTGGCACCTCCAAATGAAGCGACAGCAGACGAATTGCCACCGATAGCCCCAGGCGTTGGCGTGGCCCTCATACGAGTATTGTACGAGTTAGGTGCCTTGTCCGAGCCTGGCAACGACGCGTCGTCTCCACTCGACTGTCCTTTGTCGATGATCTCAGTGGCAACAATGTGTTCCTTGGAACCCCAGACTGTATCGCCCAGATCCCTCTCATCTGGTCGTGGTCGAGAGGCTGACTTGTTCTTGTAGCTTTCCAGGCGGTAACCTTGGCTGTCGCCGAGGCCTGGTCGGCTGTTGCCCTTGGAGCTGCTGACGCTCTTCTCGATGAATCTCTTGACAAGAGGGTAGACCATGGGCATATTGGTGAGGACGAAGCTGACAAAGGATTCACGGACCGACCAGTATCCAGACTGTGCAGGGTCAGTGTTACCTTTCTGTATGTACTGTTAGCCGAATGTTACGTCTTGGGAGTGTCAAACACATACCGTAAGGATAGAGACAGCTCGGAGGATACCAAAGGCCATCTCAAGAAAAGCACCGCTGAACATGACCATGATGACAAGCTTCTTCCTCCAAGGCATCCTAGCTCGCCATACCATCGGAATAGGAATAGCCATGAGATAAAAGTCTGTGATTGTGTTCATGGCCATGACGTAAATAGTCTGGATGTAGGTGATGGCAGGCATGCAAGAGTCTAGAACATGCTTGTCAGAGAAATTTGACCATTCTTGGGTGATAGGTTTACATACTCTGAGGCTCTGGATCAATCTGCCATTGCTTTTCGAACGGTATACACTTGAGAAACGCCACCAGGAGGCAGGAGACGTATGTGATGGGCATGATGTAGGCACCCCAGTAGGCGACTCGCTTCGCCGAGCTGACGCCTTCACTACAAACACACGTCAGGTCAATCTGCAGTCCATCGCACGGTGAAGAGGGTGAACTCACGTCAGGCGGTTGTAGTAGATAATCCAGTAGCCCTTCAGTAACCACAGAAGTGTCATGTACAGAATCAGACCAATGACGTGTGTCTTGGAGCCGTTGACACGGAGCTGCCATTCTGGACCATTGGGGTCCCTTTGCAACGCGTCTCTTTGCTCGGGTGTTATGCCGTTATTTGCGAGTCCTTTCCAGTATGCCACCACGTAGTATGCTGCAACTGATTCGGCCGTGTAGGTAATCCGGAGTGATGTTAGATAGGTACTATGCCTCGACTTTGCAAACCTGACTTACAGTTGCCAAGAGCATCAGGACATCATCCCATTGTAGACGTCGGCCAAAAGACGTAAACTGGCTGTAATACCGCAGGCCCACAACCAGGTACGCCACACCTTGAAGACCCCATACTTCTTGGATGAATGAGTTGGCGGCAGCTTGCTGCTCCGCGGGAGTAGCCATCGCGGGCTGTTGTCGCGTTTCCGTTAGATGCAGGCGTCCAGGAGAATCGACATGGGGGTCAAGCGAAGAACTGTGTTGGTCGTTGAAGCGTGTAATCGATTAGACGCCCTCCTTCGGGTAAAAGGGAGCGGAACCTTCGGAGTTGGCCAAGTCTAAATAGAAGAGAAAGATGCAAACCAACAAAAGAAACAAAGAGTCCAGCCTCCAGGTCTTGGTGCTATCGACTGCCGATCCAGGGGCTCAACGTCGATCAAGGGGAAACGCGAATCAAAGATGTATGACGATGTTACAGTCCCCGTTTTCCGGAACCTTCGTCGACCGACGATGCGAAAACTTTGTTGCTCGTTCTAGACCGTGTCTGGGAGGTTTCTTTGTATGCTATAAGATATCAACTAAGGATGTCCCTGTTACTCCTGCAGACTGCATTACGAGATCATTATTGCTTCGTTCAATGCTTCTTCTTCACGGGTAGAAGCCGACGATTAATTAAAACAATTCCTGCAGAAATCTCGATCGCTAAAAGCAGCAGGGTACGAACGAACCTGTGGGTGCCTGTCCCTTGCTCATCCTCTGCCGAAACGCCGAGCTGGTAAGCTGAGCACAGCTCCTGGCCTCAGCAAACACAGGGTCGTAACCATCACGCCGGGATACTGATATCACCTCCTGCAATAGAGTGGAACTTGCTCTCGCGAGGGCCTCAGCTGCATGTGCTATTGAACAGGCATGTCGTCGTCGTCGGTCATGCCTGCAGTGGAGTTTCCGTCCTGTCCCCGATCCCTGAAAACTCTCGCGGTCTAATCCGTCTTATGCTACCTTACCAATTGCTGATACACCGCCAAGGGACTTCGCGTCTGCACGATGTGACAGTGGAACGGTGAATATGCAGTGTCATTTAGGCGACAGTTCCGCCGCTAACTTCGTAACTGTTTGGCACGTTTCGCACATCAATGCCGTGGGAGGCAGAATACGGAGGTGGCTGCATGCTGACCTTGACAGGGGACAAACTGCCGTGGGGGGCCGGCATAAATCACAGGGAGCTAAGCTTAGCTTACGTCCGGGACCTTTTGGCGGCTCGTGAAGACTCTGGGGACGATGATCATCAGGTACACAACGAGATTGGAATGCTCAACGTCGCTTAAGGCGTAAGAGAGATGAAGTGGCGCAGTGACAATCACCACTGTAAGAACTTCTGTCTCTCAACCTGATTTGACACAAATACCTAAGCCACCTCTGGGCACGAGAAGCCAAGTGTCGGAGAATGGAGCAATGCGACGCCAAAGGGGGCCTCAAGGTTCAAAATGTGACAGTCGTTTTGATCATCCACAACGTAACCAGCAGTGTAGCACCGCAGCGTATCCTCGACGGCCTTCGTTTTTCCCGCACGCTTATCTAGATACGAAAGTGATCTGCTTAACAGAGCCTCTATTCTAGAAGGGGTCCCCTGCTAGCTCAGCCGGGTAGTGTCCGAGACCGTTGACCGTTGTTGCCCGCGTCGCATTCCGCCGTGAGAAAACAAGGGGAGGAAACTGTCGATCATGGCTATTTCCGGGGTCGACGTTGGAAACCCTAATTTACGGACTCGAGTGCCGGGGTTGAAACCGGGACCTCGCCTATTGGCAAATACGTAATTCTCAACATCTCCATGCCCCCGGAATTCCAGTCCCCCCCATGTCCCGAGACCAGGGAGCATCGGCGAAAGATGCACTCGACAAAAGAAGGCAGCGACACTTGGGCGATCAGGGGGTTAACTTCACCTCTTAAGGACTAGACGTTTCCCTCTATGGACAGTCGATGCAACTCGGCAGGGGCCCCAAACGTTCGTCGCAAACTCGGGTGGCAGGTCAAAAGTTCGGTACGCGCGATACTATTCGAGGACCGGTTGCAACGCAGCGTTGGTCGAGGTGGAAATAACACAATGCGCTCCCCTTATCTCTTTGTTTTGGACCAAACTCTAATGATAGCTATGTTACTCCCCTCCTTCGGACGTTGATCGAGCTCATCTCTGCACATTGTTTTTTTCTCATTTTTTTGTTGTTGTATACAGCGTTCGAAAAGAAAGGCGAGATTATTACCCACCTAGACAAACCGACAAGATGGCCAATGGACAGGTTCCTGAATCTAATGTCGACGTGTAAGCAGTGACTGTTCCTGCATATTGACTGCATATCACATACTGACTGGTGCATGCAGACTCATTGTTGGCGCCGGCCCTGCTGGGTATGTCCCTACTGCACATGTGATGGCCTCAAGTTGACTGACGGTCCAGGCTGATGGCCGCTGCGTGGATGGCGCATTGTGGTGTCAAGGCTCGTATTGTCGACAAGAGAAACGCCAAGATCTTCTGTGGTCAAGCTGATGGCCTACAATGTCGGAGTCTCGAGATCTTTGACAGCTTGGGCTTTGGCGATCGGGCCTGGAAGGAGGCCAACCACATGATTGAGGTACCATCTTTGCCGTTACTATCTTGACATCTTGCTAACAATTTGTAGATCTGCATGTGGGTGCGTATACAACACTCTCATTCACAACCCATCTCGATATTAACCGTGCCCTAGAACCCCGGCTCAGACGGCGTCATCCGTCGCTCCGATCGCATTCCCGACACCATTGTCGGCCTCTCCCGCTTCCAGCAGATCGTGCTCCACCAGGGTCGCATCGAGCGCTTCTTCCTCGACAACATCAGGAAGTTCTCCAACGACGCCATCAAGGTCGAGCGTGCCATCCTCCCCGAGTCGCTACACATTGACGAGTCCAAAGTGGACGATGTCGAGGCTTATCCTGTCACTGTCAAGCTACGACACTTGACCGAGGAGGAGGCTACACCTGCTCAGCAGGCTACTGCTAGCAAGACCAAGGCTTCTGATGGTCTTTTCCGAAGTAACCTCGTTTTCAACGATGAGAATGAGGATGTGAAGCTTCTCCAGAAGGCACAGGAGCGAGACGCCGAGAGTGAGGTCATCCATGCCAAGTACGTCCTCGGCTGCGACGGCGCACGCAGCTGGGTCCGTCAACAAACTGGTCTCGAGCTTCAAGGTGAGGCTACAGACTTTATCTGGGGTGTCATGGACATCATCCCCAAGACCGATTTCCCCGATATCCGCATGCGATGCGCTATTCACTCTGCAGAGAATGGCAGTCTCATGATCATTCCTCGAGAGAACAAGCTTGTTCGTCTGTATATCCAGCTCAAGGAGGTTACACCCGATGCTTCTGGGCGCGCCGATCGATCCAAGATTAGCCCTGATCTGATCTTCAAGGCGGCGCAAAAAATTATCCAGCCTTACAAGCTCGACTATGAGTATTGCGATTGGTGGACAGCCTACCAGGTACAACCCTTCAACCCATGTCGCATTGCATCTCTGCTAACAAGACCTAGATCGGTCAGCGTGTTGGTACTGGCTTTGACGCCCATGAGCGTGTCTTCCTTGCTGGTGATGCAGTCCACACCCACTCTCCCAAGGCCGGTCAGGGTATGAACGTCTCAATGCAAGACTCGTACAACCTCGGCTGGAAGGTCGCTCTTGTAGCAAAGGGCATCGCCAAGCCTAGCATCCTCAAAACCTACCAGAGCGAGCGTCGTCGTGTCGCTCAGGACCTGATTGAGTTTGACCAGCGATTTAGCCGTCTATTCTCTGGTCGCCCGGCCAAAGACGTCATGGACGAGGAGGGCGTCAGCATGGATGTCTTCAAGGATGCTTTCCTCAAGGGCAACATGTTTGCCTCTGGTCTGTCGGTCAACTACGGCCCCAGCAACCTCGTTGCCAAAGCTGGTGATCCTCTTGCCCAAGCCGACGGCGTCAAGGTCGTCTTGCCGCCTGGTGTCACCGTCACTGAGGAGAGCTTCGCCAAGAAGCAGGCTCTTGCTACTGGTATCCCTGTTGGCATGCGCTTCAACAGCTTCAAGGTGCTCAACCAGGCATGCGCGCGGCCCTACCACGTCCAAGAGCGACTCAAGGCTGACGGACGTTTCCGTATCGTGCTCTTTGCTGGCGACATCCTCGACGCTTCGCAAAAGGCTCGCGTCGACGCCTTCTGCGCACGGCTCGACAACCCAAGCAGCTTCCTTCACCGCATCACACCCGCTGGAGCCAAGATCGATAGCGTCATCGAGGTTCTCACCATCCACTCCTCCAAGCGTCAAGAGACTGAGCTTCTCCGGGACTTCCCAGATATCCTCCACCCATACGACGAGCAGGTCGGCTGGGACTATGAGAAGGTTCACGTCGATGATGAGAGCTACCACGAGGGCTATGGCGATGCCTACAAGAACTATGGTGTCGACAAGAAGCGAGGCTGTGTCGTGGCTGTACGACCTGATCAATATGTTGGCTGGATCGGTGAGTTGGAGGACTTTGATGATCTATCCAAGTACTTCGAGGGCTTTCTTGTCTTGAAGGATCATACCAATGGGGTCAATGGAAATGGTGCCCTGCCCTTGCGCTGAGGCAGTAGAGGGCAGATTTAGAGAGGATAAAAGTGAAGGCAAATAGAAAGAGCTAGAATAAACCAATTTACCCCATACTAAACAACAAGGCATCATCTCGAGATCTGTTCAACCTATCTGATTGATAACATGGTGCCTGGGGACTCAGCGTAACCTGACCAATCAGCAGCGTCACTAGGGGTTGCGAAAGGTGCCTTGTGCGGCGCGGCCAGTTCATAGCCCACAGTGCCAAGAGGGAGTTTTACAAGGCAGAATAAATCTCGCTCGAATTTTGGGCTGCCTCTTTTTAGGGAATTATATAGCCCACAGTTCTTACTGCTTGAAGTTGACCATCACAACCAGCAACAACAATTCTTTCCACACACTTTACACCTCTACAAGTGGTCAACATGCAAGTTCTTGCGCCAACTGACGGCTCCGAGCCTAGGATCCGCTGGGAATACCCAACCGCCTGCATCAGCACGCTCCAGAAAGAGTTCAAAGATGAAAGCGAGACCTGCTTCATCCACCTCGCCGCCAAGTTCGCCCTCGGTCAAATCACCCTGGACAAGTATCTCGACGGTGTGCTTGCGCATCTGAGAAAGTCGTCCCAGGCAAAGCACAGGTTTGATGTCTTGTCTATGGAACTGTGGCCCGAGAATGATTTGTGGCCTCTAACTACTTCGGACATTTTTGCCGGATCTGTCAGGGCTTTGATGTGGTCTCCCTCTTTCACTCCTTTTGAGGACAAAGGTGAGTATTCTAGAATCATGTGAATGAATGAAGCACTGACAGCTTTTAGAATGGAAGTGTCTTCGAGGACTTGCTTCCCTAGCTTGGAACCTAGATGACCCCAACAAGTTCCAGACAACCGCTCGCGAGCAAGGCCTTGATCTATTCTCTCTCTCTCCTGAGGCTGCGGACCTCCTCCTGGTCATCTCTTACTGCAGACGCCACGTCAAGCTCCTCGAGCATTTAGTCCACAAGATTCAACCCCCAGCAGAGTCCAGTTTTGATCGTCTCCCTTTCTACGCAATCGAAGCACGTACCGAGGAGTGGTCCAATACAGCCCAGCACTCTCCCAAGAGTCCTGAAAACGTCGCCATAGAGATACAGATCTGGACGCTCCTGTTGAACTCTTCCTGGATCCATGACCCTGTCGATGAAAATGTTGCAGGGGCGATGACATCGCTTGGTCATACACGCGCTGGCAACAGCCCTTGGGCCATCGAGTACACTTCTCCAGTCTTGGGCGAATTCCATTCTACCCTGGTTGCAAAAAATCTCTTCCCATCTCTGTCTCAAGTCGCTACATTCATCCTGAGCTGCCCAGATGTCGAGATCGGCCGTCAGTACTTCCAAAAGGTGCCTGGTAGCATGATTTCGAGCCACAGGTTCTTCTACCCTTCACACTCAGGAGGCTTGCTTGTACCGATCATTGAGTCCAAGACACTCAGTGACCAGCAACGTCTAGACCTAGTACGACTGGTGATAGAGGAGATCCCAAGACTAGACCTCGACGCCATGATCGATCGCCCTTGGGTCGCCGACATGAGAAGCTTCGGAGCTCCTGGCGATCCTTGGGACTTCTTTAACCCACTCATGGCGGCGGGTTGGCGCGGAGACAAGGAGATGGCAGGGTTGCTTTTGGAACATGGGGCTAAGCCTGAGGTGAAGGACTGCTTGTCCAATCTTGATGCGGGAGGGTTGGCTCGACAACAGGGGCATGAGGAGTTTGTTACATGGTTTGAAGGCAGGAAAGGAATTTAATTTGTTCTTAGCTGCCGGATGTAGCTTTGTGGTCAATGGACTAGCCTAGGGGTGGGTTGTAAGATGAGGGTTGAGTTTTCGCGCAACTATCTCGGTATGTTGGTCTGGCCAGAGCAGTAGTACACACTTTCTCTTATTTCCTCTTCAATAATCATGACCCTGCGAGGCCTGGCGCTGTCCTTTGTATAACAGCAAGATATCCTGCCACAGGGAGCTTCACACTCCATCATAAGGCTTATTACATAGAAGGCGGTGGTAAGTATGGACACTGTCTTTCGCCCGTCGGTGTCGTAGCAACTGGCATTCATCCCACTTGCATGGCAGTCTCCCACTTGCGTTTCATATCTCGCTCAAAGATTGGCCAGAGTTCTTAATAATCAGTAATCGAAAGAATGGGGTTGGTTGCATCAGGTCTGCCAGGTCAGCACTAATCAACTGTGTCAACAACACCGCTCCTCTCCACAGCCCCCAACGCACAACCAACACATAGGACACCACTGCCAAGACTGCCAAGAAAATGAACGCCTCTCCAGAACTCTTCGTCACTCTCCCTGCCAAGCGCAGAGTTCGCATCTGCTACCAAACCTTTGGAGACCCAGAGGACTCGGCCGTCATTCTCATTGCGGGCCATGCAGGGTCCATGCTCGATTGGTGTGATGAGCTCATCCCTCTGTTCAGCCCCGAGGGCAATCGGCACTTTATTATCCGTTATGACCATCGCGATACGGGTCTGTCGACCGAGTTTCCCGTCCCTGGCGGGTACACCATATCAGACATGGCGGACGACGTCGAGGGTTTAGCTGACCACCTCGGACTAAGCACAAAGGGATACCACGTCGTTGGGGCCAGCATGGGAGGGGGAATCGCGACCTTGGTTGCCTCACGCAGACCCCAACAAGTCAGGAGCCTAACTTTGCTGTACACATCCCCCGGCCCAAGCGAGGAACTGCCCGTCAAAGACGTACTTGACCTGGGACTCCAGCCAACAATCGCCGGCTTCGGAGACGGGAGGGAGACGCACATCAGGAATGGAATCATCCTTTACAACGGCCTCACAACGAAACCACCCTCGCCAGAGGAGAGACAACAATTCGAGTATCGAATCGCCCGGGTCGTGGACAGAGACATGCGCGGAGGTACGCTGTACAGCAAGCATGCAAACCACGGCGCTGCATCTTTCGGTCACTGGCCTGGAATCAAGCCACTCAACCAAATCAAGTGTCCGGCTACGGTGATCCAAGCTGCCAATGATCAGATATTTGGGGTGGAGCATGGAGAGACTCTGGCGAGGGAGATTGAAAAGGCTGAATACGTCCTGTTTGAGGATGTTGGTCATGAGTTGCCGTGGAGGATCTGGAAGCCATTGGCGGAGACGTTTTTGAAGACGTGGAAGAGAGGTGATGATGAGTGGGCAGGAAGCAAGGAATAGATGAAGATGGGCATGTAAACAATGCAACAGATGCCATGTTAGATAGACAGCAAGCATGGCCAGAGTCTGTGTCTCAACTGGATCAAATACCATCCAAGAGGTCATGCTCCTCTCGCTGTTTGCCAAAATAAAAAGAATCAATATTAACCCAAGTCTATGGCAGACCAACCTCACATATTCCATACAGAGGAGCCCAACCTCTATCCACAAAACACATTCCCAGAAAGCCGGACGAAGTAACTATCCCCAAGCTTTCCCTTGAGCATGCCATTGTATCCATATTCCACATATAAAAACAATTCCCAGTAGCATTCCCGTGCAGGGCGACAGACCCTAAAAATGAGGAAACATCTGCACCCACACAGGTGCCAAATAAACCCCAATAGGCACATGCCTCAAACTCGCAAAAGCTTCAAAAATGATGTAAATCCTCGCCAACATGTAAACAATCAACGTAAACGACAACACCACATGCATCGCAGTCTCCCACCCATCAAGCCCATCCAAGTAACTGGCCCTAATCTTGTTAAAGATGTGGTACAGTGGCAGAACAGCAGCGATAAGAAAACACGCAAACTTCCACACCAGGCCCTCCCAAGAGGTTGGAAACACCCAGTTCCACGCAGAGAGGTGTATACCGCCGTACAAAGCCGACAGCACCACCGCAAGACCCAACAGACCACCGTACCATGAAAAGAAATCCTCTAGCTCCTCGTTGAGGTCCTTGGCTGACATTCCACTAAATGTTGTAAAATCAACATCGAGGTTCCTCTTGCCTTCGCTAAAGGGCATGCTCCGGAGTTTCCACATGAAAATGTCGACGCCTTCGTAGGTCTTGCTAGCTTCGTCGATGAAGTGGCTGCATTTCATGATACCGTTTCTTTTATCGCCGAAAGTGTTCAGGATGGCTTCCCAGCGGTTCAAAAACTCGTATGTTATCAGTATCTCGAGATCGGGGTCTTCTTCAGGAAGAACAGCAATTGTATCTTCGGGGGCATCTTCATCAGGAGTCTCAGGGACGGTGTAGAGTGCTAGCCCATTAGGGAGAACATCGCCCACGGACATCTTTTCATTGGGTTCCAGCTCGACGCAGCGCAACGGTACCTCTGAATCGTCTGGAAATGGCTCCCTAGGGTCCAGGAGGGATAAGTTTGCCGAGGTGGTGGAGTAAAATTGGCGCTGGAGAAGGAGAGCAATTTCGCCATCGAATCCCTCAACGTCAGGCCTAATGACCTCGGGGTCTTGGACATTGAGCGGTTTCTATCACAGATCAGCCGCGTAATCATATCATCGTGAAAGGTTGGGCATACCTTGAACCAAAAGCCATAGAGAATCATCGCACATACGACATGAACCATCGTATGAATCTCCAAGAGGGTCAGAGGCAACTTGTACATCCAACGAGCAATGCATTGCATAATCATCCAGGAGACCTGTATAAGAACAAGAATCTTCTGAAAAGTATCTGCTTTGCTCTTGTCTGTGATCTTGGCCCGAGGGATCTTGACCCAATGGCCTTGGCCTGCAAGCCAAAGAACTGTCGTACCGCTCACTCGAACTGTCGTTCCGCGGCCTTCCACATCTTCACGAGGGAGAGAACCAACTGTCCACCGTGAGTCGTCAATGTCCGGCCAGGAGAGCAGATCTTTGACGTCGATACGAACACCTCCCATGACGATGAAAAAGGCATACGTGAGATCAATATCAAACTAGAGCATGTCAGTATCCCAGACCGAGAGATTAAACAGTGAGACATACATCCTGAGGAGCGTCTAGCTGCCTCTCCCTCAACATCCTCAGCTCCTTTCTCAGCTTCCAAGCCTCGACCAACTGGTCTGCAGCCATGTACAGAACAATCTCTGGTGCAAACAGCGTAATCAGAGACCACTTGACTTTTGAAAGCAAGATCCGATGCCACTTTGTCTTAGTCGGAACATCGAGGTGCAAGGCAGTGTAGATGCACGCAACGAGGGTCAATACACAGCTCTGCAGGATATCCAGAGTACCTCGAATGTTAGGACTGTTGACCCATTTGCGCGAGATGACATTTTGAAGATCGTAGGTGCTGTTCTCGTAGGGAGCCGAGACGGACCATGGGTCGATGTTTGTAGGTACAGCGGTCGCCATGGTTTCAATTTCCACAGTTGCGAGAATTAAAGAAAGAGAACAGATTCAACTTTTTCCTTAGAGCCTGATTCCAAAAGACCCCTTTATACCTCCCTACCGTAGGATTTATGCCAAAGTGCAGCTCTAACAATATCAAAACCAGGCCACCAATCATGGAGCTGAGTCTACCGCTCCTGCAGCTCAGCTCAGCTGGGGGCCAAAGGCCTCACCCAACAGACCCTGGCATGAATGGATGAGTGCCCTTGTAGAGCAGGGCTATGCTGGGGCGGTGTTTTAAAGAGCAAGATCAGCGTTGGAGGATGATATTTCCCATCCGCGCGGTTTGCTATCCTTGTCATCTCCACAAGATACCAAAGTGGCGATAACGGCATCTCCACAAGGCTGAATGCAATTTGTACCTAGATCAGATCAAAGATTGCCGAGTTTGGTACCTGACTATCTTAATCGACTTGATGTCATTAACATGAGCCTCAATCATGTGCTCTGGTTAGTACCTGCATCGGATGAGCTGGCCGTCATCCAGTCTCGTAATTATGCACATGCCGTGTAACCTACAGGGATAATAGCCGACGGTTGCACTCAACTCGAGGCTTCGTCAAAAGAGCGTTAAACATCTTATCATTTGTTCATGCTACTTGCTATAAAAGACCATCACTGGTGCCCTTTGGACCAGGTGCTTCAAGCTTTGTTTCCATTCCATCCCATCCTCTTGACCGTCGATATGAAGTTGGACAAGAGATTTTATTCAACCTTGGCAGCCCAGCCACCTACATATCCAAGAGGTTTCCTCCCATCTAGAATTCGTCATCGTCGTCATCATCCTCACCCAGCTTTTCGGTAAACACCCTGCGCAGGTGGTCGAGGTACTTCTCCTGCTCAACAACCTTGTTGGAGATGAAGCCCTGGCTATCCACGTCCCATAATCGCATCAGCATGTGGCTAAACTCGTCCCATTGAGCGCTGCTGAGCTTGGCGAACCGAGGCTGGATATGATCCACAAAGAGGGCGAGCAGCGTGTTTGGAGAGTCGAGGGCCTGCGAGTACCAGAACTTGCGTGTCTCCCAGCTCTCGCGCATCAGCTCAGCATTGTCAGTCGATTCACCCTGGTCCAGCTCCTCCCTCTCAAGAGCATCGACAAATTCCTCGTGGAACTTGCCGTACTCCTCCGAGCGGAAGGTAATCTCCTCGAGGGTGCGGCCAGAGAGCCAAACAGGTGGGCCAGCCATCTCAACGGGTCGCGAACACGCCCACTCGAGGTCGATAATGCCAGTAATGTTCCAATCCTCGTCAACAAAGATGTTGCTTCGGTGCAGGTCGGTTAGCGAGAGAACAAAAGGTCCCTCACGATGCTTCCTATCCGCAAACTTGGGCAAGAGGGCCCTCAGTCCAGTGAGGGCCGCCAGCTGTTGTTCACCGTCACCTTGGTCGTGGACCGAGTTGGGCTGGTGTCGAATACGGTTATCCTGGCAGGCGATGAGGTCGAGGTAGTAGGACTCAACGGAGGTGTAGGTGCGGTCACGGGGGATGTCGGTAGGGATCTCGGCGTTTTCTTGCTGGTGGAGGAGAGGGGTGAGGGGTCGGTTGGCTAGCTTCAGCTCACCGTTATCGTCCATGGTCCAAGAACCAATCTTGGGCAGAGGGAGCTTGGCGAGGCGGAGCATGATGCGAGAGAGGTTGCCAAAGAGATTGGCCCTCTTCTCATCATTGCCGTGGCCGGCAGCCCAATCCTCCGACAGCAGAGTGCCATTGTCGAGATGCTCGATGACGAGGTAGCCCAGGTCGGGAAGGGTGCTGCGGCTGTTGATAACGTATCGGCTCAGCTCACCACGACCGAAGATCCAAGCGACGAAGCGGCGAGGCAACCACATGAATCGGTGGTAGAAGGACGCAGTCTCGATCGAGGTGAACTTGGGCATCTAGTTAGCCTTGACCGCACGTGGGGGGCCTCAATTGACAGGTGGAGCGTACCGATCGTGTTCCGGGGAAGCCGAAGCCAAAAAGTCGAGGAATCGGTACGTCGGGGCAGTTCTTCTGCATCCAGATGTATGTAGCGGCCTCGGAGCGGACCTTTTCGTCGACGTTGCCCGGGTTGAAGTCCTCGCCGACCTTGTAGGGGAGGGGGATGCGGACAAGGGCCTGCGCGGGCAGAGACGAACCCCGCGCGTCCTCCTCGATGTGGACGGGGATGCAGGCATTGAAGGAGCCGTGTATCCATTCATTGGCATCTCCAAGGCTAAAGTCGGATTGTCGCAGGTTCAAGTGTCGGGACACGACCTCGGCAATCTGGTCGCGCTCATTGTTGAGGTGAAGCGAGAATTCTCGTCGCTTCTCGGGGTAGGCGAGTTCGCGGATGATGTCGAGATCCTCCTCGAGAGCCTCCTCCAGGGAAATGTCCCCTCGCAGCAGTGGTAGAGTTTCCCCCATTGGGTCGTATAAGATCTCGCGCAGCCCGAGATCATGCACAAAGGGAAGCTTGATGGGGAGAGAGTTTAGTCGCGTGGACGGACACCAAGCCTCGGGAAATGGGAACCCAAGTCAAGTCGGCCTTGTACGATTTTCCGCTCCGTGCCCCACATCAGTCAATCCGCACCCGTCATCAGGCCACTAAGCGTATCAGGCCATGTCCCCAGCCACTTCCATCGCTCTGTGCCGCCATTCCCAGTGTCCTCGTGCCAGACGCTTTGAATCAGTGTCTGATACATAATTGACGCTGTTTCAGGTCATTTGATCCATCGAAGCACCCGTGTTGTTCCTTGTGTCTTGGTTGGCTTGGAGGTCCGTTGCCATTGGCTCCGTCCAGTATCACATGCCCTCTTGAGTTTGCCTTACCGTAATTGGCGGATCAAGTGATGTCACCAGCCTTATCATTCACTGAGTCGGGGCCAACAGCATCGGTCAGATATGCATCCGTAATCTTGACAGAACGGTTGGTCCGCGCCAACGACGAGGATAAATCTCGCAAGCGAAATCCTTGGGGTACGTCAAGGATTGAATGACAATCCGTTTATTACTGTTGTATGTAGTATGTAAGAATAGGGAAGTTGACAAGGCTGCTATTGTTAGAAGCTCTGAATGTAGGTCTGCTGTTGCTTCTTACAGGCTAGACAACCGTTGAGCCTCAAACCCTAAACCCACAACCCACACAAATTGGATCAAAATGTGATATATCATTCTTCCATCAACCAAATTCAACAACATGGTAACTGTAATCAATTGCAAAGTATAGAGGCCATGAAGCTATTTCCAGCTCAAACTTTCTTCTTTTTATGGTACGATGTCGGGTGAGTTGAAAAGGGTTGGCCTTATCCTGTAGGGTATGCGCCACATACAAATCAGACCACAACCCCAGTAAGGTGGCAACCTGCAGTCAGACAGTCCAGACTGTAGCGTCAACTTGCACTTATGCGCAAGTTTGTAAGATGTGGCAGCAATGGGGAAAATCTAAGTAGGAATTTGTTTTCTTCCAATAGTTTTTTTTACCTTCCTGGCTTTTATATCACTGGATCATTTCCCATTTCCCAGTATTCTGATTCTTTGAACCCATCTCAACGACAGCTACGTCATCTAGTGGGGTTCCTCCAGCCACAAAGAGGGGTAGCTCATGAGATAAAGTTGATCTGGTAACTGGATAATGATGTAGTTCTCTCAGAGTCAAGACCAGAAAGCACCTTTGATCCGAAGCTAGACTTTGCTTGTTATTGGTCTACATTTTCATGCCTCAGTGCCCCAGAAATCGAGTCCAATGGGCATAGAGATAATTATGGCGGAAACGTCGGCTACTGTCCCGATTCATTATCGTCGTCCAAAACCCACCTTGAGCTCAGACCCGCGGTAGTTGCCCAAGCAATAAACACGGACTACAGATACCTGAACCCAAAATCGTATACCAACCTTTGTGTAGAACTGTATTTCTCTTGCTGGGTCGCCTTGATCTACCTTCGGGTATGCTATGAGATTAAATTATTCTTCAATGTTCCTGATCATACACGCTCATCTTGCTCCGTTTCGTGATATCACCTGTGCATCCCTAGCTCCTCCATTGGCCAGGCTATCCACAACTTGTGCTCACTGTCTAGAACACTCTCTGCTTTCCGGAGGAGCTGCTCGCCCCAATTTCTCATCCACCAGTACGTCTCCAACTGTTTCAAAAAGATGCAGAAATGCGCAAAGATTGCTACGGCCTGTTGCTTAGACGCTCTAAGCAAGGGCAAGAAATCATCCGCAACCGCGTAGATCCATCCAAACACGTCCGAAGTCTCCACATCAGAATTATCAAGCATGTTGGACATGTCTCGCAGATAGCCTATTGCTTTTCTGTAGATTTTCATCGTGTCCTCGTTGTCTGTATTCCATGCAATTAGATCTTCGAGGTCACCTAGAGCCTTTGTCATGGATGTAGATGCTCCGTCGGAGCATGTCTCCTTGTGCTGGCAAGTCTTTATCCTCTCTGCAAGAAAAGGACTGAGCCTGCCCTCGCGAAGGTTTATATCTGGCAAGTCAAGGAGAGTCTTGGTGCCTTGAATGAGAAAAGGCCATTCAGGAAAGCTGCCGTTTAGAAAAAAAGGGCTGTCCTCGGAAGTTTCCCGATGGCTACCCAATGCTGCAAATGTTAGCATCATCCGTGGAGGCTCTTGAAGGGAACTAACCCACGACAATAGTGAGGACAGAGAACATGAATAACTCTTCTGCCGATTCCTTCTTAATATCGGCCAGGAGAACTATGGCCTCGCGCGATGCAGCACGGTGATATCTCAGAGCTGTTGAAATGTAGAAATCCTTCTCTTCAGGTGTGTTGTGGGCGAGATGCAGCGCCGAGGTTGCCAAGAGAGCACACATCAAATAGTCACATTTCAGTGCCATGGAGACGAGTGGCCCTTTCCAGAAAGAACGGATAGTTTGGTGGCGGGAAAAAGTGGTATATGTCGAGTTTGTAAAGTTGTGCATCAGCCGGAGATCAAGCATATTGAGTGACAGAGGAGCTATTGGTGCTGGGTGGTTTGGGGTCAGGCGTTCAGAGAGGAACTCGCATTCGTGACCTCGTCTGATGCAGTTGGCGCATGATGGGCGTTGCTCATCGCACTGCTATTTGTTAGTTGTCAACTCAAGGGAGGTGTTGGGCTATGGTTCTTTCTTTCGGACCTTGACTTTTCTCCTTTTGCAAGTCTGGCAGCCTGCTCTGGTTTTCCTATGGGCACGTCGTGGAGCTCTCTGTCTCTGGGAGGCATGAAGGACAGATGGCTCAGAAGTCGGCGAGTTTGAGTCGATGAGCCCAGTTGTTGACAAGTGATCCATCTTCTATTTTATAATTGAGATCGAGATTGGTGTGTTTAACGATGGATGGTTGAAAGACAGAGTTCGGACAGGCTCGTTTAGATATGCGTCGAGTTCGGAAGCTCGGACATTTGCCATTGCACAGCCCTGTTGGAGTCTGATTATTGCGTGTCACAGCGGATGACACGCTATACGCCCTGAAAAACCAACGCAATCAGCGCTAATGATAAGCGCAAGATGCCCCTGTGCTCAGCCCTTTTTAATACGCAGATGTGGAGTCGTTTCTGAGATGCTGATTTGACGACTCGCATCTTTTCGTTCTCGCATCTATACGAGAGGCATGAGTTAGTCGTAATAGCATCACTTTTGCAGAAAAGACACTGGTATAAGTATTACCGTGTCTACCTAATAGAGAAATGGCTCCTTCTTGAGACATCACCAAGCTTTTACACGTTTAATTCCTGATATCACAAGTTCGCAACCTACCAGCCTCGACAGACTCGCCTGCCATGCTTAACCCTAGGGACTCTGCCAAAGACAACGACTTTGAGCTCTATCGATACACTCCATCACTGCCAGCTGCCATCCACGGTGTCATTGTGTTTGCCATCCTCACTGCCGTACATACAGTACGGCTTCGCCAAGCTCGAGCTAATTACTTTATACCTTTCACCATCGGCGGCTTGTGTAAGTCGTGTAAATGGCATTGCCATCAGGATTATATCCGCTAATAGGGTCTCTTTCAACAGTTCAAACTATTGGCTATGCAGGAAGAATCTGGGGTCACTATGATAAGGAGGCCCTTGGTGGCTTCGTGATGCAAGCGGTCCTCATTCTTGTCGCACCCGCCTTATACGCTGCCTCAATCTACATGATCCTCGGTCGACTCATCCGAACACTCGACGCCCAACACCTGTTCTTCATACCTCTCAAATGGGTTACAAAGATATTTGTCGCTGGAGACGTCTTGTCCTTCACTCTACAAGCAAGTGGAGGCGGCTTATCGTCCGGCGGCACCGTTGATATGTATCATCTCGGCGAGAAGGTCATTGTTGCCGGCCTGTTTGTGCAAATTGTGGTTTTTGGCATCTTTGTTGTCTCAACTGCAATTTTTCACTCTCGGATAAGGAAGAACCCAACTGCCATCGCCTCTCACGGCGATATCCCCTGGAAGAGACACCTCAATGTCCTTTACCTGACCAGTGGACTAATCTTGGTACGAAGCATCTTCCGTGTCATTGAGTATATCCAAGGGAACGATGGATATTTGATCTCTCATGAGGTATTCTTGTATGTTTTCGATGCGTTGCTGATGGCCGCGGTCATGATCATCTTCCTGGTTTCTTATGTTGATGGTCTTACATCGGTGCGCAAGGATAAGGAGGCGTCGGTTGATTCCAATGGCCATATCATGGCGGAATTGCGATAAGTTGTGTTCGAGATGGATATGATTTGGCTGAGCTCTTAGACCTTGATATGCAGGCTTTGTCTCACAGCAATCAGGCGGCATGGTTCAAGTTTATCACGGTTTATCGGGTTACAAAATTTGTCTGAGTCCATGTATGAATAGGCTAGAATTCTTTTCTTTTAAAGCGAAGAGTGAATAATGCAAGCATCAATGTCTAAACTGTTCCTCTACCACGGACTCCTGTCTATCCCAAGTGTCTCAGGCCCAAATCATTCCCAACTCACTGACCAACTGCAAGCCACTCCTTGCTGAAGGGATAGTCTGAGTAGCCGACTGGAGACTCGTAAACATAAAAGGACTTTCTGTCGTAGCGGTTGAGCTCAAGACCTTCCTTGATCCTGTAAACAAGGTCGGGGTTGGACAAGAAATATCGGCCAAAGATGACAACGATGTCCTTTTCCGGATACTTCTCATCCACCAACCTCCGTGCCTCCTCTGGCGTATACCCTCCGGCAACCAGGAGAGGTCCGTTCCAGTTGTTGTATGCAAAGTCCAGTCCTTCTTGCCCGTTGGCATCCTCGCTTCCAGAAATGCGAGATTCCACGACGTGGAGATAGGCAATGTCATATGGACTGGTCTTTTTGATGATGTCGGTGAATTGAGGAATTGGATCCTGCGTCCTCATGCCTTGGAACGTACTCCAGGGACTCAGACGGAGCCCAACGCGTCCAGGGCCGATTTCGGAGGCAACGGCCTCGATGATTTCGATAAGAAGACGAGACCTGTTCTCGATGCTTCCGCCGTATTCGTCGTTTCGTTGATTGGCGGTGTCCTGAATGAACTGATCGAGGAGGTATCCATTGGCACCGTGGATCTCAACTCCGTCGAATCCAGCACGAATGGCATTCTTTGCAGCATCAACAAAGTCCTTGACCGTCTGTTTGATCTCTTCAATCGTCATGGCCTCCGGTACAGCAGCATCTGGTTCAATCGGGATAGCACTTGGTGCCTTGATAGCGAACCCTTCTTTCTTGGCTACTTCGGCATCTCCAGCGCGGCCCATGGCGAAAAGCTGACAATAGATGAAGGATCCCTTGCTGTGGACTTCGTCCGTGATGGCCTTCCAAGCAGAGACTTGGTCCTCGCGCCAAATGCCTGGTCCGTGGACAAAGCCGCCGCAGTTTGCTGCTATGAAGGTTCCTTCAGCGATGATCAAGGTGCCAGGTACAGCAGCTCTTTGACCGTAGTAATCTTTCATCAAGGGAGTTGGTACTCGGTCATGAGTGGCGCGGAGGCGAGTGAGAGGAGCCATGCCGATTCGATGCTTGACTTCTATATCGCCGACCTTGAGGGGCTTGAAGAGACGTGATTGAGGCATGATGGAAATGTGTTTGGGGAATGTTGTCGTGTGTGATAGATGGATGAGAATCCACGTTGTTGAACATGGAGGCTGTCCAAGTATTTATATGTGTTCTCGATGATTGCACCATCCTTGAAGTTACTAGTTAATACAAACATGTCTCCTAAGAAGGAGTTGAGATTCTTCCTAACATGGAGCAGAGATGTTTCCCAAGAAGGAGACGAGATATTTCCTAAAAGGGAATGGAGATGTCTCCAATCAGGGTAAGCGGCTGCTGCTGACTGGGGTCCCTGAAGTTCGCCTCGATGACTTGACCAGTCAACATTTCGCTTGTGGAGAAGAGGCTTGTTAGTGTTCGCCTCAAGATCCATGATCATTTGTAAGCGCAGTGAGAACCCATGAGCATGATGCAAGGGATGTGACCTACTCGTCTTCCTTTGAGACCTCGCTTCCTTGAGAGGCTTGCGTAACCTGTCAACTGGTTTAACTAGTCCCAGACGCGCTAATGTTCATTCACAGAGTTGAACCTGTACCCGGTACCCGGAATCCTCGGTGGGTGAAATGGACAGCTTAGAAATACTACCAGTGACACCATGGCTTATCATAACTACGGATAGGCTATCATTTCCATTGCCATTGTCCCTAGTGCGAGCCTTTGTTGGAATAGCCTAACTAGAACTGTCTTCCCAGAATGTCTTGACAGGTAATGTGAAGGCTATCTCTGACCAAATAAACTGGTTCAAGATCTCAAGCAATTCCGGCCACGATTTATACAAACCTCTCAACCTCAAGTTGTTCTCAGACTGCAACAACGCCAAGTAACCAGATCGTATTGCGCCGGGGAGGGCAAAAGCACCACCAATGTGCAAAAGCCAAGCGAGAAAATCCGGGCAGTCATCCCATGCAGGGTCATCACTGACTTCCTGCAACTTGTAGAGTAGTTGTGATGAAAGGTGTGACTGGTATCTTAAGTCAGCGCAACCTGATACAGACCAGGTGTGGTCAACAATAAAGCTGACTTACGGGAATGGTAGAGGCTGGCCAGATTTTGCAGCGCAGCGAAGTTGAACATAGATATGCTGCTAATCGACAGCACTCCGAGATTGAAGAGTGGGTTTGTAAGCCTGCCAGTCTTGACTGAATGGATGCCTGGTGGTTATCAATGCGTGTCATTCCCACCACATCGCCTCTGCCGATACGAGAATTATCTCGGATGCATTTCAAGCCGTGGACGTCCTTGAGCACTTCAATAAACTCTTGGTCAAACATATGAGATAGGGCTTGAAATCCAGGTGGCAGGATATAAAAGTTTGGAGAGAAGGGATCTCGCGCCCAGTGGAGTTCGGAAAAGGTTGTGTGATCGACAACGCGTTTCGACCCTGTCATGACGGAAGAATTCAAGTCCTGCCTAAAAAGAGTTATACGGAGATGAATTGTAGAGAAAATTCTGCATGCTACTCACCAGAATATGGCACGTTTGATGCCATCGCTCAAGTATACACCTTTTGTTCGACACACATCAAGGAGCTGACGGATCGCACCCATATGAAGTTGGACTTGACGAGGCATTCCAAGACGAGCCTGTAGAATCAATCGATCAGTTTGCTGGCCATGAAATATTTGGTAGGAAAGTGGCACCAACATCTATGCCGGCGAGCAACAGGATAGCCCCAAGTGTTGATTCTGAAGTAGCTCGTTCTGGGGAACTCATGCTTTGACGAATGGAACTTAAAGCATCGCTCTGGTAGTCTAAGCACTCTTTATCAATGTTGCCGGAGCTAACAGCAAATGCAAATGTCAGCATGACGGCATTCAAAAGAGCATCATCGTCAAGGCCTTTTCGGAGAGTTGAGCCCAGACTCTGGAGGACAAGCTCATCTGAGACGCTAAAAACGGGCTCCGTAGCTTCTTGTGATTTGCCTGTGGCGTTTCATGTAAGCCCATGTCGAGTAAGTTTGGAGCCTGTGAATAATCTTACGGTGGTTTAGCAATGCTTGGAGTTTTGGTGATTCTGCTGTAAGCGTCTGGAATGGGCTGGCCTGGGGCGTTAATAGGGAGCTCGGTACCCAGTCTATGACCTTTTCCTGTTCGACCTTCTTGGCGGGTCGACTAGCATTATCTGGTATGGAGACTATACGGAAATTGTGTCCTGATTTTTGTTCGAGCTTTCGTTTCTTCTCGATGCCTCGGGCGACAGCGTGGGATCGAGCAAGGCGCCTCACTGAGCGGTCTTTGGCGTGATCTGGGCTTTGAATAGCAATGAACTGGAACTGGCCAACTACAGAGCTGGAATAAGTAAAGCAATGAGCGATGGTGGTTGGGGATTCAGCTCACCTGAACCAAGTTGGTTGCGTGCATGTTGGGATGCCTGGTTGGCACCGCCTTTCCTCGCCATGGGTGTATATTAAGTGAGATAAAAGAGATAATACGTGCAGTTACTGAACTAGATTAGGGTATGTCGGCAATCGCTTTGAGAGTCGAGGTAGGATTGTCTCATGAGGGAGCTTTCGAGGGGGCGGTGGATTACAAATCAGACTCGAATTCTTTACTCGCTAATTTAATATCATTCTAAAAGAAGAGAACCACGAAAGTCTATCACAGGTTTCAGGTCCCCAGCAGAATGGACCATTCATCTGCTGTCAGAGTCTCGTAATTTCGTCCTCGTAGTAACAGATCAGCAGCACTCTGGTCTACGAAGCTTATATCCTCCCGAATCACTAGAGGCTGTGGCTTGCTCCATGGCTTTCCGAATAGCTTCATCCCCCACCCCGTTTCCACCGTCGCAGTCAGCGTCGCGTGAAACAGCGGTCCGCCAGCGTCAGAACATCGCCCACCCGTGATGACGGCACCAAGTCGTAGTTCAAGCGGCACGCCCGCCTTCACAGTGGGGTTCTCCAGCACGTTCCAGGTCACAGTGTCGTCGATGTCTAAACCGGCTAGACGGGCCGCCGTGCTGGTGTAGGGCGTGCCTCTGATCTCGGATCCTACCTCCCGCTCGACGACCTGCGTCACGTTTCTCTGCATGCCGAGGCTGAAAATGGCTCCGATCATCGAAGCAAGGGACAGACCGGCGTTGACCCCCTGTGTGACCTCGCTCGAGACGGTTTCAACGTCGATTGCCTTGCGTACTGGGGACCACAACTTGACTGCAGGGACGGGGTCGGAGACGGCCTCGCTCGGCAAGCCTGTGTTGCTATTCTGGGTTGATTCGAGGGTGGAAGCCTGCTCGTCGTGCTCTCTTGCGGGGTTTTCGGTGTCAACCGGGCGGATCTGGACGTCGATTTTCGCCGTGCGGATGCGGCCTCGTCCCTGCGAGTCACCGTTCAACCGCACGCGAAGCACCACGAGCGTCGCCGACTCGGCCCTGATGCCAAAAGTGCCATGTGTCAGGGTGACTACGTCGACAGAAACCCGCCATCTTCCGAATTGGTTCATGGCCATGCGAGGGGAGGTCTCGTCGATGTGCCTGGGCGGCTGAGATGAGGAGCCGCCGAGAGTGAGGCTGCTGGGGTCGACCTCTAGGTCGACCGTACTCGCCAAGGGTGTTGGGGGTGCCGTAGAGGCTTCGACGCTATTGCTGGTGCTCATGTTGGACGAGGGATAGTTGCTGAGTTGGCCTAGTGTGGAAAGGCTCTGCTCAAATACTTGCCATGACTCCTGTTCAGAACTTTCTGAGTGCTATCTTTCAACTTCAGCTGCCAAGACTGCCGAGGCGTGAGCGATGGAACGCTGATAACAATTGACACGCTCTCCTCTCTGGTTGGACGCCACTCGGGAAACTGTCACAACATTATGGTGCACTCGGAGCCTTGTGTACGCAGCCACCCGAATGTGATACGCGTATGGCAGAGAGGCCTCCGATTTAAGGAGGAGTTAAGGAAACTGGCGTTTTCCTGGACAATCAACTGTACTTGGAGCGCAAACGATCGATATCACAGCCCTTTACCTCGCCTAGCCATGGCGACCAGTACAGAATCCATCCCTGAGATTCTCGAGGCTCAGAGACTGAGAGATCTTGGTTTCTTCGAAGAAGCAGCTCGAAAGTACTCCAATGAGGTCAAGAAACGGCCTAATGATTTGCCGCTCCATGTTGAGTATGCAGGCCTGAAGCTGGAGCAGGGCTTGTTGGGTGACTGTCTGGACACACTGGCCGTGTTCGAAAGCTATGTTGACGACGACATGGAGCAATTGTCACCCAGATTGGTAGAATTGCTCCGCATGCTCCTTTCTTTCTGCAGAGCCGCCACACAGGTCAAATTCGCGGCCCCGATGGACCAGGCGCGACAGACTTTTGACGCCTTTATCCGTGACGTGGCCGAGGAAGACTACGACCATGTCTTGGTGAGTCTTCCCAACCCTTGTGGCGCGTGACTACCTGAGCTGCCCATTGCTAACGGGTACCGTCACAGATAGCCATTGCGAGCGTGTACCACCGTCTCCTCGATCTAGGTAGACAGTATGGTTACGAGACCGATCCTCCTATGCCATCGCTGTCTCCAGGGTTTCAAGCATCTCTGGCTCGATACCTCTTGGAAATCCGGGACTTCAAAGGCGCGCTCAAGATAGCCCAGCTGGAAGAGTCTACCGAGACAGCGGCGGTCCTGCAAGACATCATTCGCAGCAGCGAAGCCTCTGAGGCCTTTCGTGCCTCGGCCCTCCACGCCTATAGCGACAAGATTCGACTCCTGGGAGAAACTGAAGCCTGGGTACAAAGTCTCATGGAAGCGTCCTCGGCATACGAAAATGCCGGCCACGCGTTTGGATCGATGCAGATTCAGCTTGAGCTTATCCAAAAACAGCCATCCATGCCGGTCAGTGACGACTCGGTGAAAGCGCTCAGGGATATCGTCCATCGACTTGGAAGTGTAGGGAACTGGCTGGCTGCTGGTGAATGCCTGAACAAACTTGCCGAGCTGAATCGCAAAATGGTCAACTCCCGCGCTGTGGATCAAGCATTGAAGATCGAAGAGCAGATTCACCTTGTCTCTGACCGGTGTAGGAACCCTCTGCTGTGGATTGAGTACGCTCTCTCGAGGATTAAGTGGTCGACACTGCAAGGAGACAACACTGCCAGGAGCCTCGATCTCGTGGAGAAAGCGAACAGGATCATTTCCCAGTATGATGCACCCCGGCTTCAGACAGTTGTTCTCATGATACTGTCACAAAGCCACATGGCACTCGGAGACCCGTATACAGCCGCGTATTACCTCCCCAGTCTCTTCACAAGAATCGCAAGACGTATTCGGTTTCTTTGGGGGCAGGATTCTTTTCTGAAGGCCCGGCGCTTGCTTGCATCCCCGCCCGATGGAATATCCGAGCTACAAAGCCTACGTACGGAAATGAGCGAGATCAGATTGATGATTGCGACAGCTCAGTCAGCTGAGAGATCCCAGGAGATCCAACGGCTTCTTCACTTGACCAAGATATACCTCATACAGACTGACAGTCGAGGAATCCACGCAGTGACGCAGCTCGTGTCCTGTGTTCTGTCCTTTGTCGAAGATGTCTGTGAATCTCTGGAAGAGACACACAAGAACACCAGGCGGGGAGACATACTAGAGACCAGAGCGTTACTTTTGTGGTCCCAGGCTGACCGTTCAAAGAACCCGAGCGAGCAAGAAAAGTTCATCGCTCAGACCCCAGAGCTTCTACATGAGGCGGCTGGATTGTACCGTATGGCTGGACAGGAGATCTACGTCGCTAGCATGGAGATACAGCTGTCTCTTAATTATGAGCGCCTATGGACTCTCAGAGGATACCACAGAGACGCCAACGAGTTCAAACAGGCCGTTTCTAGCGTTGGAAAAGCTGAAGAAATTCGAAAAAGAATCGGGTCTGTCAGAGATCTGGCAGTTGCTGCGCAATTAGCGATGAATCTGTATTTCGGATTCCTTAGGAAGCACGCCTTCCCACCTGATTCATCAGTCAAAACGAACCACGCTGTGAAGGAGCGGGAAGGGGAGGCGTTCAAGTTGACCTTGCACAACGCGAGTGAGGCAGATCGCCTATTCAATCTCATACGCCACGATATGTCCTCTCTCCAGCGTCAGCAGGCCATCGTGGCTAAGCAAAAGCTGCGAAGGGATGACGTTGTCCAAAGCATCTTTCGCACAGCCATCGAGACGAACCATTACGCCGACCAACCAGCCGACCAATGGGATTGGATCCAGAAAGCGAAGGCGCGGAGTATCTCAGACATCCTTGGTCTGGGCATCAACCTGCCGGCCGACTTGAAGGCTAGGCTCGAGAAACATGCCGGCTCGGCCCAAATGTTGGAGGAGGAGACAAGTCTCGTGAACGAGGTATCTCGAGCTTCTGTTGAAGAGGGTCTACTTGTGCGAGAGCGTCTCGACGCCCATCGACGGCGAATGGAGAAAGAACCACTACTCAAAGAGATATTGGACCTTCGACACGGCCAGCCGACGACCTTGACGAGGTTAAAGGGGCTGGGATCGCCTCATCCCAAGCGAAATATACTCTTTGTGGACTGGTTTGTTATGAGTGGTGAATTTTGGATGGCCTTGGCATCAGCCTCAGACGCTATCTCGACTTTCCGCTTAAGCTTTAAGCCTGAGGACGCCGAAGAGTGGAAAAAGACCTTCCTGGGGCATGGACCGGATGGGAAGCATCATCTCGACAAACACGATATGGAGCCCTTGCACCGTCTATCAAGCCTCGTCAAGCCCCTGCTGGAAAGATCAAAAACGGGTGATGTCCTCATTTTCTGTCCAAGCGAGGAACTACATGGACTTCCTTTGCATGCCGCGACGATATCAGCCGAACCCGCCCAATCTCTCATCGAGCGAAACCCCATCGTCTATACGGCAAGCATGACAACATTTGAACAGTGCGTCATGCGCGAGTCCGAAAGAGCTAGAGGCCGGCCCTTGACACACTCTTACATGGCAGTACTGGAACGAGCCGAGAACCGTCCTCTGGACGAGGGTGATAAAGGCTACAGGGACGATCTGTACAGTGAGATGAAGGAAATTGCTACAAGCCGCCACGGCAGTCCTAATAACATATATCTGGGCAGCGATCTGACGGCCGACCGGTTCGCGAACGCGCTTCAGTCGGATATCGCACTGTTTCTAGGTCACTGCAAAGGTTCCCCAGACGAAAACATACTCAACCAACGCCTCATTCTCGAGGGCCGCCAGGGTGAAGAGCTAGGGATATCCGTGTCCGACCTGTTCGCCATAGATGTCAAGGTATCGCACGTGGCTCTTCTAGCGTGTGCATCCGGCTCGGAGCGCCGGCAAGAAGGTGACGAGCCTCTCGGCCTCATCACAGCGCTGCTCTGCGCCGGGGCGACGTCCGTGATGGGAACGATGTGGAAAACAGACGTGGGGACGGCGAGGGAGCTCATGCCCTTAACGAAGCTGTACTGGAAGTCACATACAGATAGTGGTGTCGTAGACTTGGCTGGCGCGCTGCAAAAGATGATTTTAGAACTCAAGAGTGGAAGGGATGGGACACGAAGGACTCCCTACCATTG
The DNA here is from genome assembly GCA_027569015.1 of Ascodesmis sphaerospora. Lineage (NCBI taxonomy): Eukaryota > Fungi > Ascomycota > Pezizomycetes > Pezizales > Ascodesmidaceae > Ascodesmis > Ascodesmis sphaerospora. The sequence continues at coordinate 500,942 of JAPPUR010000014.1, read as the reverse complement.
GGCTACTTTGACCTTGCATGGATCTTGGTTCTTGTCTGCGTAGGAGGTGGCTGAAAGGTATGCGTAGATATGTTAACAGCTCGATCCGTCCTTAAGAAAGGCCCTACTTCAGTGGAGAGATTTGAGGTTATGGAATTGCGTGCTTGACACGTGAGAATACACCCACAAAGACTGCGAACAGCAAGTTAGGCGTGGAAATGAAATTTAGTACCCGAGATTCGTCTCCGAGTTTCTTAGCATTAGATAGTCCTCAAGTCGTCCGACCTAGCTCTCCTCGCCTCTGGATTTTGATATACATGTCCTCGAAATAGCTCACACCCCCCTTTACCACATATGTGCCTGGCTTCTTGTCATCTGCTAGCTCGACTTTGAACGTCCTGAAAAACTGCAGTGGCGCCTTGTACAGTTCCATCCGCGCAATATCCTGTCCGAGGCACACTCGTGCTCCATACCCAAATCCCATGCTATACTTGTTGAAGGTCTTGGCCTTTTCATCATCCAGCCATCGCTCAGGCCTGAACACTTGGGCATCTTCACCGTAGATGTTGGGGTCGCGATGCACAAGCCATGGGTTGCAGGTCAGTTCCGTGCCCTCGGGGATAAACTCGCCGTATAGTTCTAGGCCCCCCTTTGGTGCCAGACGAGGAAATATGTTTGGTGCTGAGGGGTTCAGACGCATGCTTTCTTTGACACAGGCGATGTAGTAAGGACAATGAGCTAGGACTTCTTCGTACTGGGGCATGTCGGATAGTTTGTTGGCGCTGGTTGCCTCATCAAGCTCAGTCAAGAGCTTGTCGTACACTGAAGGGTTGCTCAAGATGTGCACCATCATGGCCTGGAATGCGGTCCCAGTAGTGTCAGCTCCAGCAAGGAGGACAAGTAAAATCTCGGCCTTGATGTAGTTGATGTCCAGGGGCTCACCCTTTTCGTCCCTCGCGTCAATAAAACTACTCACCCAAGAGTTAGCCTCGTATCGAAGGAATGTTGGTCAACTCACGTTTGGAGTAGGTCAATGCGGCCACTGGTGGTGCCATCTTTAATGTCTTTGAACCGCTGTTGGATTAAACGGTCCCGGAATCTCATCAAGGTTCCGATACCTGAGTCTTGCTCGGGACTTGCAACCATATACTTGCCCAAAAACGTGCCCTTGACCCAATTGGTAAAGGGATATAACCTTGCCATGATACCGAAAGGTGTGAGGCCATCATGGAATCCCTTGATTAGTCCCTCGACATCCTTGCCAGCCTCAACAAAGCCAAATGGAGCACCAAAGCCAACCTCCGAAATAATGTCATACGCCATGTACACGGCCCACGGCGCAAAGTCGAAGGGCTTTCGTGTCGAGGCAAACTTCTCTTGAAGCTTGTCCATCCAGGCTTGGATATTGATATCGATCAATGGCTCCATCTTTTTGATGTTGCTGAAGCTGTAAGGAGACGCGGCGATCTTGCGGTACTTGGCATGTACAGTGGCATCTTGCATGTTGAACAAGGACTCCTCCTTTCCAAAACTTCCCGTGATGTAATGCTTAGACTTGCTTGCACCGCGGCTGTATATCAGAGGGAGCTTTGTCGCATCGCTCACGAGCAGCATCGTCGGTGTAATTCTGATGACGGGTCCTGAATAGTACATGAGATAATGCTCGCTTTGTTGTCACATCTTCATACCATGCTTTTGATGAAGCTTCTGAAACGTCGCACATTCATCGGCCTTCACATTGTGAAAGGTGATCCATAATCTCGTCACACTACCCCAGAAGTTGCCGGGGAACTTAGAGAGGGGATGAAAGAAGCGATACTTGACAATCTGATAAGTGAAACTCAAGACGACGTAACCAACGCCTAAGAGAGCGAGGTTGGCGATGCTCAGCATAGCCATGATGAGAGATGAGCGGCAGAGAACCAATTGTTCGAAAGGAAATGGTAAGCTGGGCCACTGTAAAAGTGCAGAAGGCTGTCATTTGTAACCCAGACGCAGGGACAGGTACAAACATGGTCGGGGTTCAACCACCCATTTCTTTCCCCCCTTCGGGTTGAGTGCGGGGATTCACATCTTTCAAAGCGAAGATCCAACACAACTGCCGCGGAGCAATCTCTTGAAGAGGCAACCAATCCTACCGACGTGTAACAATATTCCTCATGCGGTAGGTATTGGTGGGTTACGCGTTGGTTGTCGATCCTACTACGTCGGGTCGCCGGGAACATCCCTCGGCATTACCCACCCGACATGGATCCGTTGAAGACCAAGATCTCAAACATTCCACGAGTGATTTGGTGAATGCGGTAAAGTGGGAAGACTTGCATGTAGGAAGGATCTTCAACTGTTTCAAAGCTTGCGTGTTGGTTGCACAGAATAATCTCTGTTAGTAAACACCGTCTACTTGTGGTGCCACGCACACAGCTGTAGCGACACAAATCGACTCGTTTTCTGGAGATATGCTCAGTTATATGGTCGTGCGCTTGGAGCAGATCAAGTATGCAACCTTGTCTGTACATGCACACGATGTATGTTAGCCAAGATACCAAACCCTCGGCACTGGAACCATATGCGTAGATCCGCAAGCTCTGCAAGCCACTGTTAGCCCTGCTGAGGCCGGAGGTACATTGCTCTCCGTCTGCCCCTTGTATGCCTGATCTCTATTTCCTACGACATGTCCCTGACACGTGGCGACAGTTGGTCCTGGAGCGGCCTCGCTGGGTAGCAATGTTGCTCAAGCCCAACGAAAACTGTTCGCTTCCTTGAGTGCTGGACTGCATGGTTATACCTGTCATGATTTAGTACTATTGGCGGTAACGCTGGTCTACCAACAGTCTGTATCTGTGCCGTCGGGCCTACCAGTCTCGTATTTTAGCCGGAGGGGATTCGAGGGTACCCTGGTATGGAACCCGGACAAGTGCAGATCTTTTGCTACTCCGCAGATCTACGATTTTCACAAGCATTGACAGGCAAGGTGTCGTCCAAGCACGTCCCCATATCTGACCTGCTTGAACGTTGGATAGGAACTTCATTTCCACAGCATCGGCTCTCTTTCTAGAATACTTTTGGACTTTTCAATCTATCTCGAATGAAAAAATTGTCCCTCAGAAGCCATTGCTTTCTTGGCCGTTGTGGAACTGAAGGAAATTTCACTGGGGCGATACAACGTCGTGTTGGCACATGCCGGAGTTTTTCGTCCACCCGCCGCGGATTCTAACCGGGTCTTCCGTCCCCTGCAGCCAGCATCTTGCTCGTCTTGATCTGCACGGGGGCGATCTTGGACACTCGCAGCCTTGACCAAGGAATCATAACCAACACAGAGTCATTGATGACCCACCGGCAATGCCCACTTCATGATACGACGTGTTGGTTGCATGTCGTGTTGGCTGAATCCATCAGTCACTGCATCAGTGCTTCCCCTGAAGATCGCAACCACGAAATTCTCTTCAACCGGAATCTCATTCACATGCTTCCCAGGTCCTGTCGGCGTTATGGAGAGGATTGCCGTATTGATCGGCCCAGCTGAAACGGTAATTTCTTGGCCGTTGAGCAGAACCTAACGGTTCTTCGGTCGGTGGATCAGTTTGAGACGGGAGATGGAGCCGGTTGCTGAACGGGCGCCAAGGGCGGGAGTATCATGCCTGCCTGGGTGAAGATGATCTCGCATGCTGCAGGTCAAGAAGGTCAAGTTCTTTCGTATCCATAGAACCGCATAGCATCCCCATGGCATCTCAAAAATCGCCCGACTCCATTCGATTCTGCTTGGACAATTCTGCAAGGGGCACTTGAGGCTCAACAGCAAAATTTTCTTTCTCATCTGTTCCCACAAGCAGCCATGGCGGAAAGTCAGGGTCCTGTTGTCAATTCAGTTGCCATAATCTTTGCTGTGATATCCTTTTTCGCTATTGTCCTGCGTATTTGGGCCCGGGCCTTTATCGTCAGATCTCTGGGAGCCGACGATTGTGAGTGCCCCTTTGTTACATATTTCATCCATTCTCGATCGATGCTAACATTGTGTAGATTTGATATGCGTGGGAGTAGTACGAAGAGCCTCCTTACCTGAACGTACTCAGCACTAACGCAACAGTAGCTGTTATCGTGGTCGTTCATCGCTTGCACTATTGCCTGTAAGTGATGGATAAAGTTACAGTCCAAAAGTCTCTACTAACTATTCCCAGCCGTACAACATGGCCTCGGTAGCCACTACGTCGACGTCGAGAAGCGAGGGACCCAGAACATGATTGACTACTCCCAAATCGTTTGGCTGTCTTCCATCTTCTACAACGCTTGCCTGGGCTTCATCAAGATCTCGGTCCTGGCCCTCTACATGCGACTTGGCGATCCAAAGCTCCGAAAAGTTGCCTTCGTCATGGTCGGCGTCGTTGGCTGCCAGGCTGGCGCAAATGTGTTGGCTTGCATCTTCCAGTGTTCGCCTATCCGTGGAGCATACGACGTCACAATTCTTCCTAAGGACAAGAAATGCGTCGACATCAATGCCTTTTACCTGGCCAATGCGGCTGTGAACATTATGACGGATGTTCTCACATATACGCTACCAATTCCCTTGATCATCAAGCTCCGGGTGTCTAGGCAGCAGAAGATCAGTCTGGCCATCATTTTGGGCCTGGGACTTTTGTAAGTACCTTCTGTCAGTGTTCAATGGCTCAAGACATCGGCTAACACCAATGACATCCAGTGCTTGCGTCTCCTCCATTATCCGAATCACGTACATCCCTCCCATGCTCAGCTCCGACGACCCAACCTGGGTCATTGCTGGCGCCATGTACTGGTCCGTTATCGAAACCAACATCGGAATCCTTGCCGCCTCCATCCCCTCGTACAAAGCGATTGCGAAACGATATGCTCCTCGTTTGCTCGGCAGCTCAGGTATGTCCAGCGACAAGCTTTCCGGTTTCAAGCCAATGCCTCTTGGCCCAATGAGTCGAGATCGCACTACACCCTCCACCACGACCAAAATCGAGTTTGAGAACCGAATCAACAATCGGCTGGATGACAATAGTAGCGAGGAAGTGCTCGTGGCCCCTGACGGTCGCATTGGGGTCAGAACGGAGATTATCCATCACTCCGAAAATGCTTTAGGGGCTGGGATAGATACTGAGAGACAGGGAACAGGAGGAGGCCCTACAGGATTCGGCAGGGTATGAGGGGGGACACACTGAGATGACAATAAGTATTTTTCTTGTAAAAATAAGGTGCGAGCCACATTTCAACGCGGAGGCAGAAGATAGTATTGATCTGGAGGAGTGATATTAAGGGCATAATCCGTTACATATAGAAATGCCAACAATGTCAAAAGCTATTAGATCACAGGATCAGGATCAAATGTCTATGTATTCACCCGTTTTCTAATCCGTGCTTCGTTCTTTGCTGATATATGAGAAAATATAGGTACTGTACGCTTTCCATCAACCACCGTCTCTCTTGAGTGATAGCACTGAGCTAACACTGAACAAGCCCTCCCGGTAGTCCCACACGCAAGAACCAGGTTATCCTACTTCTTTTCCTTCTCGGCCAGCTCTAGATACTGACCAACCACTTCTTTGACCATGGCCTCGTAGCTCGCAAGCTCAATGCCCAGAACCTCTCGAGTCTGTTGTGCTGGTGTAAGTAATAATCGAACATCAATAAAACTGAGAACACATACCTTGCTGGAGTCCCAATTAATAGGGAGAGTCGGCTGCGGGCTCCCCTCCTTGAAGAGGCCAGATGCAAACGCCCCTGGGAAATGCTTTTTGGCAATAGGAATGGTTTCTTCCCATTTCACCTCAGTACTGAGGATAAATGACTGATTGCCCTTGATGTCTGGGTCCAGCGCCCTGACGTGCGCCCGAGCCACATCTGAGCAGAGGACAACATTACCGACTGCGGGAACTCCCTGGTTGCCCGTCAACAAGCCGTTGATGAGGACTTTCGTGGAATCAGTTCGGATGTCTTGAGTGTCGGTGAAGAGCTCGTCCTTTCCAAAGATCCAGGATGGCATGATGGAGATCAAGTCAAAGTCCGTGGCGTTGTCCCTGACGAACGCCTCGGCGGCATGAAGGGCTGCTGCCTTGCTCGTGCAGTACGCGCGAAGCTGAGAGTCATAAGGAGGGGGTGGGAATACGACACGGTTATCAGGTCCGCGCAGTATCTCCCGTTCCTTGGTGTCTGTGATATAGACATCTGCTGGGGCGATGGCAACTGTGGAGCTGGTCATGACGATGCGTCTCACTGTCTTGCCCTTTTCGTTGGCTGACTTGAGAATGGCTAGATTCCCCTGGACTGAGACTTTAACTAGGGGATCCTCGGTCTTGTCTTTGGAGGCCTCGCCCGAGGGGAGAGGCGCGGCTGCATGGACGATGAAGTCGACTCCCTGGACAGCATCGTCGTACGCGCCAGGGGCTGTCATATCCGGGACCATGACAAAGGTCAACTGATCTGAGGAGGGATCGAGTGCGGCAATTGAGGGAGCGGCCAGCACCTTGTCCACCTTTGACTGTGAACGAGCTGCCGCGCGGACTCTGTAGCCGCTCTTGAGGAGGTCGACAAGGATGGCGTATCCGAGGAAGCCAGTGCCGCCTGTGAGCAGGACGATTTCGCCCGTCATGTTTTCGTTGAGGATATGAGAATGATACAGAAGAAAGGTGCGGATGAGATTGGAAAAGAGAGGTTTTACCCTACTTTTATACCCAAAGTTCCAGCTCAAAACCCTGCCCTGATGGTTGGCAACCATCCATATGAGGCACACAGTGTGCAGAATCATCTTCGAACATGTTTCCTATTTCGGATGGTATGAGTTTGGTGCCTCTTTGAACACCCAATCATAGTCTAGGCTTCATCAACATAGCTAGGATCCTCCAGCCTGGCGAGTAATTGCGGACAGAGAGTTTCGTCCCACAGAAAGGCAGAAAATATCCCGAGAATGCCGTCACTTCCGGAACACGCCTCGTTCTGGAATATTTGCACAGTGGACTTGAGAAGACCAAGAAACCACTGCTCTTCTGGACACCCTTGTCTTGTCCCTAGTAGCCCAATGAAGGCTATCCACAACGATGCTTCCCTGTAATATTTCCAAATATCCCCAGGTTGGTCCACGTCCATCATTTTCTGCAGTCTGTGGCACATCCTGCAAACGAGTGGACTTCCCGGAGGCACTTCGCGCAGTGTCACGTACATGAAGATTTGAGCAGCCAAGACGAGCGCACGGGATCGTCTACTAGTATCGGATAGTTGAACGCCGTTTATGTAGAGATGCTGTAGAATTGATTCATCCATAATGTTGAGTAGAGTCCGTTGGTCGTCGACTGAGATTGTCAATGACTGGGCTGCAAAAAGCAACTGCCTGAGCTGGGTGAATATCCGCGAGCAATCGTGATCCGCTACTGAATCATGTAAAGATGGGTGAGATGCGTGCTCTAGGATTGTTGGTGGGAGTTGAGGCTGATCTGTGTGCATGAGGGGGAATAACAGCCCTTGGCCTAGCGCTATGGCTACTTGGATATCCGCCCTGGATCTTCCTGTCAGTGAGGCTTGAGGAGGTGTAGTTACTTTGCATACAGATTAATTGACTTGCAGAGGATGTACTGATCTTTGAAGTTGTCATAGCCACCTCGCAACCTGAAGAGGTTAGAGACACCGTTCAGGTGCATTTCAGCCGCGTCAAAGCCCCCATCACAAATCTAGAGCATCATCAGTATGTAGAAACCTTGCCAAATGACCAAGACTACCTCAGCAATAACTAGAGTTGCCATTGTGGATATGAGAAAGGCCATTTCATGCTCGTAGTCAACACCGCCCTGTGCTAAACGGCTCCCGATCTCGCGCATTGCTTCACCCTTTTGGTGTAAGCCTTCGAATTGGATCGACTGCTCTAGCGATGGGCACTGCGCTCTCCACAATGCTGCAGCCATGGCAAGAGTGCTGTGCATCATTGGTACGCTTTGTAGGGCGTAAGGGAACCATGCTCTCGACCGATCGGCTGCTTCAGGACCACTGCCGTACCTGGATAGCACTGGCGGCTCGTAACAAGGAGGTTAGGCACAGTCTCAAGCGGTAGCTGGTGAACTCACAGTACTTGACCAGGTGATCAACTTGGAGATTTGTAGGGACAGGGAGGCTGTTGAATGGATCAACGCAGCTGGAACATACAGGCTTCAAGGATAGTCCAGAGCCATGTAACATTTCTTGTTGAAAGTCCACAGGGCCGAGGGATGCTGTCATTTTCTTGCTCCTCGGCCGACGCTTGGTCTTCTGGAGACCTGATCGTATGGCATGACTTCGAGTGGAACTTGACACCTTGTAGGGTTTTCCGTCATCACCCTGTGCCGAAACGAACTTGAACTGCGGCATTATTACCATATGATTATGGTTCTACGAGTAGATTCAGCGAGATTTGTCGGTATTCTTGGAGAGATGGCTTGATTCGGATATTAGAACGGTGTTAGGGCTATCTCCGAATTTAGGAATGAGGCGAAAGGTAAGCACTTGACAAGCTGCAATACGGGATATCACAAGACCAAGGTCAAGGTCAGAGAGTCTGATGATAGCTATAGAGAAAATAGCACGGGGAGTAAAACGGGTACAACACGTTGGAGATGATCAATAGGCCTTAGACGGCGCCGATGAATCCCACAATTACTCTCTGCCAGTGGCCAAGTCAGGACAAAGGTGATAGGCCAGCTGTGCTCAAGATAGATTGTTCAAGCGGTATGACTCTTTAATTTGATTGTAGACTAGGGTCAGGTATCCAGAGCTTCAGATAAGAGTGTTGAGGTTGTGAATCCCCTCGGCTGATATCCGACGTTGCGGGGTATGCCGGAAGACATCCGAGATGACCTGACTCAGCATGCGTAGATATATCTCATGCATAAAGCCAAGCGTGTAGAGACTTACACCCCAGTTACCCATCAGCAGGTGCAAGTAACAGTACAATGTCATTTCCAAGAATTGGATGGATAGGTTGGTTCTCCTGTTGTGACTTTGATGTTCCCCTACTGACGATAACCTAGGCCTTGGGTCTATGGGGTTGCCTATGGCCACCAACCTTCAAAAACATCTAGTTTCCCTCGGAGCGCCTAGTCTTCACTATTTCAACCGCACTATCTCTCGTGGAGACTCCCTCAAAAGCCTTGGCGGTCAACCGTCACCAACAGCTCGAGAACTCGTTGCAAGCTCGGACATCGTTTTCATGTCCCTGAGCGACGACTCAGCTCTCGAATCAACACTAGACGCCATCATTGACCCCAGTTCAGCCAACCAACTAGCCGGAAAGGTTGTTGTAGATACTTCAACTGTGCATCCTGACTCATCAGCCAAGGCTGAGGCTCGACTGGCGGAGAAGGGAGCCAAGTTTATTGCCTCACCAGTCTTTGGAGCTAGTCCGGTTGCTGCTCAAGGAAAGCTTTTGTGGATTGTCGCAGGCCCTGACGAGGCTGTGCAGACTATCAGTCCCTATTTGGAGGGCGTTATGGGAAGGGGTGTGATCCGTGTTGGCGAGGATGTGCGACAGTCTAGCATGATGAAGACGACAGGGTTAGTTTCCCCAAGCTGTTGAAGTATGAGGCTAACGTAAATAGCAACTTCATCACCGCTGGCATGATGGAAATCGTCGCCGAAGCACATGTCCTAGCAGAAAAGTCCGGGCTGGGCAGCAAAAATCTCGAGGCTCTAATCGAACAACAATACGGCCCCCTCGCCTTGTCAATGTCCCAACGCCTCACAACAGGAGCATACATGCCAGCACGAGGTGACAGACCCTGGTCAGATCTCAACCTAGCCCTAAAAGATGTCGGACACGGCATCACTTGCGCGGAACAAGTAGGTACAAGATTAAAAGTGGCAGAGGTGGCGATCAAGCACCTTAAGGAGGCAAGCCAGTTCTCTGAAGCTGAGGGGAGACCACTCGATTCTTCATCGATGTATGGAATCTTACGAAAGGAGGCTGGGTTGTCGTTTGAGACGGATCTTGTCAAGGAGAGGGATGAGAAGAAGAAAAAGGAATCAGAGGATAACTGAAAAGCCAGTTGACCCTCGAGATAGAAACATTCAAGAAAAACAGGCCACTGCTGATGTCTCCTAACGCAGTGGTAGTCTACTCTTCTGATACAGGCCCAGTCTGGTGGTCAGCTATTAGTACAAAACGAAAAAAAATGATCCCGGTTGTTTGGGGTATCTCCGAATCCTTCATTATAGTGCAGTCTTTCCCCTAGACTCGAAAGGTAGGATGAGCACCAGCAGTCCCGCGGCGATAAAGAGGGCACCGCTGGTGTAGACGGGTGCCGAGGTCTCGAGGTCTGCGAAAATCGCAATGATGGGCTGAACTTGTCAGTATATTGTACACGATAGCTAGAGCTTGCAGAGTACTCACTGCCATGATACCAAATACTCTGTTGCAGCTAGCTGCCAGCGCATTGCCCGTTCCCCTTTGAGGTGTAGGGAATAGCTCGGGCGTAAATCCGTATAGCACGGCGTACATGATGTTGCTGAAGAAATTAAAGGCACACTGCCAGCCTAGTAGAGACGCGCTACTCAATGATGTTGTTGAACAGTAGAGGAACACACCCGTGAGAACCGTGCTCAACGATAATGTGCCCTTTCGTCCCATGCGAGGTAGCTCAACGAGCCAACCTCCAAGAAGTGCACCAGGCACACCGAGGACAGCAATGATGAGACTGTTCCGATAGGTGAGATATGTGCTGCCGTCTCCAAAGTCGGCCCCTCGAGTAGCCTGGATATAGGGAATAAAGGCGTTGTAGAGGGGGTATCCAAGGCCGATGAGGCCCCAAACGGCCATGATAAGACTGGTACTGAGAGCCAACTTCTTCGTAACGAACAAGGCCCGGATGTTGCTAAAGTTGACCTTTTGCAGATTCCTCTTCAACGCAGCCCCGGCATCGGTCCGCGCAACATATCCATCAGGTTCGCAAGCCTTGAGATCCTCCAAAGTCAACGTCGAAGTCTTGCCATTCTTCTTAGCAACCTTGTGCACCACCCTCACAGCTTCCTCATCACGCCCCTTGCTCATCAAGTACTTTGGCGACTCATAAATCTTGAAAAGTAAAAACCGAGCAAGGAACATGAGAAGAGTCAGCCCACCAACGGTGATGACGAAGTATCGCCACCCCATGTTTTTTTGTCGTGTGCACGTCTCATCCTGCTGACACGTGAGGTTACCCAGCAGAGGCCACGCGATCAGCGTGCCAATGACCTGCGCGATGGCCCAGTCGATGGACAGGATGGTGAGGAGGTACTGGTGCGACCCAGGGAGAAACTCGAGAAATATGGCCGAGTCCACTGGCAAGTTCCCGCCGACGCCGAAGGACCACAGGGCGTCGAAGATGCCGATGGCTGCAAAGTTTGGGGCGCTGGCGGCGACGAGGCCCCAGACGGCGGTGAGCCCGAGGGTGAGGTTGAACGCCCATCTGCGTCCGACTGGCTCTTATCAGTACTTGATACACAAAACAGGCAGATTGTCACTTACAGATATCACAGCCGAAACCCCAGAACATGGCCCCTGCTAAGAGTCCAATGTTCTGTGCCAGGGTCAAGTACGGGGGTCGATCTGGGCTGAACTCATTGGCGATTGGGGTAAAGATGAGCGACGTGACAATGGGCCACAGATTATCGCTAGCCCATCCAAATCCGATGACGACGAATAATTCCCACTGATACCTTCCCATGCCAATATCTTGAATCTGAACAAATCTCGGTCAAAAACGACCTTATGCGGGGAAGCGAGGACACTCACTGCACGGTTCAGTATCCGAGCCTTGGCCTCGTACACAGGATCCAGCGCATCCTTGGGGATGATTCCCTCATCGTCAGTGGTCTCGGCGAGACTATTCCTCCTCGCATCGTCGTCGTTGAACGAGCCGTAGGCTTTATGCTCGCCCTGCAGCGTGTCGGGGTTCGAGGGCATGCTGCTATCGTCGGGGAGGAGACGTTCCGTTTCTAATCGGTCCTGCATATTGACTGGGGGGTGCTACGTATAAATAAACACGAGAGGTATCATGTAATTTTTTGCAGAAGAGGAAACAGGAAGATCCCCCTTGCGAGGACGCGGGGTTTGATGGTGCAATCAAACTGTACAAGGCACATCTCCAAGGGTGATTGGGTTGCCCTGAGACCCGCGTGCCACCTTGATCTTCAGACCGACCGTCCGGTATCGCCTAGCTCTGCTGACCGGCGTCTGGGGGTTCCGTGGGGGAATATGCGTCATGGATGGAGCGGCCCGCCTCAGGAGGCAAGGCCATCGTAAGTTCCGCGGGCTGAATTGGTAATGGTGCCGTCTTGTGTGGAATCAAGAGTGTGGGGGATGTGTAACGGTGTGCAAGGGCCTACCCTCGAGATGCCCTGTCTGCCTGTTCTTGATGGCATCGTACAGTGTAATACATGTATTCCAGCTTGACGTAGGTTCGTCGGATTACCCGAATTTAATAGCCACAGAGAAGCACGCAAGAAAACCCCGGAATTGCCATTCACACCAACTTGTCAGCAGCTCTAATCACGTCGCCTCTGATTGGATGTAGCTCGGCATGATCGGATCGTCTTGACGTAACCTCACCGCCGCATGTCGCACCAAACATGGAAGTCGGGCGCAAGAGCAGCAAACACCAGCTTCCTTGTTGGAAAAATATTGCTTGAAAATAAGATGGTGTCATTGACATGGTCTCGCATTTAGATGCTTCTTTTTCAGCTTGTGACGCTAACGGTGCCGCTACATGTCGTAAAGATCGTCGGAGTCGCATTTTCACGTCTTTACGTGAAACTCATTGCTTGGGGATGGTCCAGACAAGGCCCAGCATATTCCTTCTTCAATCACCCTATCCCAGCGAGCTGAAGCCGACAGCTTCTCTTCGTACGACCGGAACCCATGTGGCAACCCGATGAATAAGTTGACATCGGTGGGTACCCTATGTCTCATCAGCGACGGCTAAAATGGGTAATAGCTGACCAACTTACCCAGCTTCTGTCAGCATCTTGGCGTACAGGAGGGCCTCATCCCTCAGAGGATCCAATCCAACTATGCCGAGTACTGTCGGTGGCATACCCTTGACCTGTGCCGGCGTTGCATTCCCCGGATTCAGCTTGACATCCCTGACATCTGGGTTCTCAATCTTGAGAAAGCTGGTAAAGTATCGTAGCTCGGACACGGATAACAAAGGCGCCCACTCATTCTCCTTGTAGGACGAAACGGAATGATGCTTCATCTTTTTCAGCTGCGGTTCGTAGCAGTCCAGGTGTGCGAGACAGGGAATCATCAGCACCTGTCCAGCGAGAGGTGGGCGACGATTTGTCTCCCTGTTGAGATGCCTGTCTAACGTCAATGACGAAGCAACCCAAGCGCCAGCTGATATTCCTCCGAGAACCACCTTGTTCGGGTTGCAACAGAGTTTGTCCATGTTATCGTGCGCCCACTCGAATGCATCCTCCGCGTCGTTCCATTGTGTTGGGTGGGTAAATTCTGGCGTATGTCTGTAGTTGACATTAAGCACAACAACTTCTGAACCACAGGCAATCCGTGTACATATCGCATCTTCAGAGTCCAGCGTGCCAAACATGAAGCCGCCGCCTTGTAGGTGCATGTACAGTGGGAGCACCGTGTCCTCTGGCACGTTGACGGGTCTGTAGCTGCGAGCTTCAATGGTACTTCCATCTCGAGATGGAATAGCATAGTCGCGTGTCTTGACCTGATGCGCCAAAACTTTCATCGCTTTTCTTGACAAGGCTTCCCGTTCCTCATTTGCCTGCCTCTTCATCTCATCGAGACTCGGCTCCGGATGAGCCGGGGGCGGAAAGGTGCGCTCAAGGGCGAGCCATTCCTCGCTGGTTCCATTGTAACAAGAAAAGTCGCACATTTCAGACTCGATAAAAGTTAGATCTAGAGATGAATGACAAAGATAGTTGAGAATGACGGCTTGATTTCCTCTCAACCGATCTTGGGAACCCCCACACTTTGATATGCTTCGAGTGGGGATTCGGCATCCGGCATCGGTATCAGGGACCTCGGGCGAAATGCGATAAAGACCTAGGTCAAGAGTCGGCTCAAAAGGCCAGATTGTACAATCAAGACGATGAAAACTGAGTTTGAGAAATTGGGGTTGATTTGTAGAGTTAGTGTGAGAGAGTGGATATCGAAGATAAACATCCTCAACGGCATCCTCGGTTGTTAAGGTAAAGTTCGGTTAACCACGGTGAAACGACGACTACTTCGATGATGTCGCCATCGTCGCCAACAGTCCACGGTCCTTTTGAATCGAAAAGGTCCCGTGACTTCAATAAATTCATTGACCAAGCCTTGGAGATGGTCACGTTCTCGCCGGCTTTGAAAATCCCCTTGGCCTAGATGCATCACGACGTAATTGTCCATGCGCGTGAAGGCTCATGAAGAAGGGGTCTTCGGCCAAACAAAGAGTAAAGTTATTGATACATAACAGCACCGAAACTCAATGCTATAAGCACCGCAGTGTAAGCAACCTCAGGTGACCCAGAAAAACAAACAAACACTGCCGCTGGCATTATTTATAGTCTTGTTTTCCTCCTCCCTTGGCTTGACTACTTCTCTCAACCCACCTGTTCAAACATGACTCATCGATAAAGACCTGCCTATCTCTCAAAATGGACGGGATGTATCGGAGATGCAGACCGGGCCGGGCTGCAGAGAGGATGGCAGAGGAGGCTACCAGGAGAGCGGAGAGGGTAGCCGATGAGGGCGTTAAGAGAGCTCAGAGGATGGCTGAAAAGGTAGAGGAGATCGTCAAGGGAGTCGAAGATATGGTCGAGAAGTTCGTCAGGCGCATGCCCCGACCAGAATTTCACCATGGTCACGGCGCTCAGCATGATCATCAACCTGGCGAGGCTCACCAGCCTCACCAAACACACCATTATTCTGGGAATCATCACAGTGGCTCAGCGCCTGCTACGACAATCTATCATCACTATTACCATGGGCCAACGGCTGTCACAGACACCTCGACAACTATTGTCACATCGACCGCAGTAACGACCTCTACTGCTACTATAACCTATGTCACGTTAACAGCCACGACGACCGCTATAACCTCGACTGCTACGGCTTTCCTCGACGCCGCTGGACAAACCAAAGAACTCAGTTATAAGAGGGTACTTGGACATGCGTGCTCGCCTAGCTTCTGGATCCTCGGACTCTTCCTACTCATCTACAGCATTGCCTTGTGCAGCCTACTCAAGTACAAGAGTCCCCAAGACCCAAAGACTAAACCTCGCACATCTTCGCTTACCCAACTTCATTTCGACCTCACGAGCCTTCAACCATACATCACGACACCGCTTCGTCAGGCCTTTGCCGTCAGTCTCTGCAGAATAGCCGCAGCGCTGTATTGTCTTGAAGCCTACTGGATCATCAATACATCGTGGAAGTTGTTCACAACCACTCTGGAGATTCGGCAGTATGGAACCCTTGGGTTCTTCTTCATGGTCATCGTGGTTATACCCCTTTATCTGACCATTTGGTCTATATTTGGCTGCACTCTTTACGTGGTTTTGGACTTGCCGTTCACTTTTGTCAATGAGCTGGGCTTGCTGCCAGTCACTGCCGATGCCGACCAAGCACCTACGAGCAAGGGAAAGAAAGGTTCTAAAAATGACACATACGGAGGTAATAAGAAGACAGATATAGATAAGCAGTCGGCGGGATCGGAATCAGAGGAAGGCTGGCAGACGGATCTGCATGGTTAAAGGATGCGGCCCCCTAGCTGGAGGATGGATTTCTGTGTCTAGCTTCTTCACTTGACGTAAAATAGTGTGTGGTAATGAATATGGCAAGCGACTAAGAACATGATGATATTAGACCAAGACGATATTGTTCCTCTTAAAATTTCACGACTTGATGTGATATACCGCTATCTGCGACCATGGTCGATGGTGCTATAGCGTTCTTCACAATAAGTAGACGACGACTTGTAGTATCAGACATAAAATCACCCCTTTCTAGCATATGACCAAGTTATGGGCTGCTTGACTATTCCCTTGACCAGAATGCGTCACTCCATATAGGTTGTGGTGCGAGCAAAACTCTCCTGCTGTGGAAGTTGCTACATACTGACAATTCTCGTTCCAAGGGGGAGCATCAGCCAAATAAACAACACAATTCACATGACAACCATAAAAGTCAATGTTGTAAACCACCGCAACGAACAAACATGATAATTGAAGCCTGCGCCTCAGATAACTCAACGAAAAAAAAACTAAAAAAAAACTTTGCGGTTAAGCTTATAGAGCTGCGGTTATATAAGTTGCCCCAGCTGCTCAGCAAGAGACTTCGATTTTTCCTTACGACAAAAGAGCATAGCTGCCAAGATGTTTTGGGATCAAGCACGTCGCTCAAACATCAAACTTCCACTATACCGCTTGCGCCGGACAAACGAACGCCCAGATATGGAGATTGATGCTAGCAAGCTCGATTTTAGTGACTATTGCAAGAACATCATGGCCCAAGCAGACAAAGTCACCCTGAGAGCTGAGAAGACGGCGGAGGAGGCCGCTAAGAAAGCAGAAAAGATGGCTCAGGAAGCGGAGAAGATCGGCAAGAAAGTGGCGGAAGACGCAGAAGAGTTTGTTAGAAACAAACACCGACCAGTATTTCATCATCCCCACGACTATTCTGACAACCATGATGGTCGTGCCCTTGCGCCTGCTACGACAATCTACCATCATTATCACCATGGACAAGCAACCGTGACCGAAACGTCGACTGCTACTGTAACCTCGACCTCTGTTTCAACCTCTGCAACTACAATAACCTACACTGCTCTGATAACCTCGACTGCTGCCACTACAGTAACCTATACTGCAACCTCGACTGCTGCTGCTGCCTCAGTCACTACAGCCCCTTTCGACACCGCTGCAGTCTCCAACGAGACATGCGGCGAGGATGTGACTGAACATGTCACCTCGCCCGTGTTTTGGATCCTCTTTTTTGCCCTCATCGTCAACTTTTTCATTATTCACGGTCTACTGAAACCGAACCCGAAGACTAAATCCATCCTCACACCTAAACAGCGTACGCCTTCGCTTATGGGCATCGAGTTGGACATTTCCCCTCTAAAACCCTACATTACGACCCGGTCTCGCCAAGTTTTCGCCGTCGTCCTCTGCAAAGTCGTCATCGCTCTGTACTTTCTTGAAAGCTACTGGTACCTGGGCACAATATGGCGAGGACTGAAATGTGTGGTAAAGGAAGCGCTGAGCAAGTTCAATCACTGGTTCATCATGCTTGTCGTCCTCATACTACTTATTTATCTAGTCGCATTGTGTGGAGTGTGCGTTCTTGGTTACATGGCCCTGGATCAGCAGTTCGCGTTGGATGGCGAGTTGGTCATGCTGGAGCTCCCCACCAACAATAAGCCGAGAAACGACGCAAATATCGCGAGGAGGCAGGAAGAAATGGACGGTGTGGCCATGGAATCGGAATCGGAAGGAGACTGGCAGAAGGATGGGTTTTCGGAATCAGGAGATGGCTCTTCTTGGTTGGAGGACAACTGAAAGGTAAAGGTTTCGATCGAAGCGTGATGCCAACGTCAACGGGGCATGCAGGGAGCACGTCTCTACCCACTGGGCTCGAAAAAATCTCTAAATAGAAAACCGAGACCGCCTCAAATATTAATAAAGAATGATAGTTATTGCAGTGTTTGCTTCTGGAGGTGGACATGCTGCCTGTAAAGACTTCAAAGGAAATCCGGGACCTTGGATGAGTTGCACCACCTTCGTATCCGTCTGAATACCGCGTAGAGCTGGGATTCATGCACATCCGACTTCAGAGGCTCACAGAAACCTCGTATTCTGCAAAACCTTTGACAGGGATGACTATCTCGTTGACAGTGAGGGCCATGTATTTAGCTTCGTTGGTCGTGACACTTTGGATCTCGCGTGGTGTCGAGAACAAACTACCATTACCTTGGCCTCGGCCTATTCTGTATGATCCGTTGTTAGACAAAATGGCGCCTCTAGTCATTCGTTGAAGGCAGAAACAAGCTCCAGTCTTGATCGATATCCAGCATCCCAACATCCAGTCCAAACGGAGACATTGTGTCGTCCTCCGAGTTTCCACCAAATCCCCACATCTCATCCATCGCCAGAGCTGGAGTAAACCCCATGTAATCCAAGCTATATGCGCTTCCCCAGGTACTCTGTGCATCAAAAGAAGAAGCTTCCGTCGTAGACGGTGTTAAGTGAGGATGGACAATGGCCGGTCTTTCATCTCCAGCCCGGGAACTTTGGCCTGGAACTCTCCGTACGACCCTTCCAAAGTATGGGATAGGGATCTCCTGAGTAGCCCTCCCATGCTGTGGAGGATTAGAGAGAAGCGCCAATGCCTTTCGACACTGGCTGGCCATCTTACATCCCTCTTCCTCGGACGCCTGAAAGATCCTTTCCGCATCAGTGACAAGTTGCAAATCTTCTGGCTCAGATCGATCGCTTGAGATAGAGTTGCCAATAAGCAAGACCACCGCGGCTGTAAAAGCAACAAAGTCTGAGGTCTTGCAGTCAAATAAGCTCACACCGTCCACCTCGGCATGAAGAACCAAGAAGCACTTCACTAGTTGCCTGGCTGCTCCTGTACATGCAAGCCTGGATACCTCTTGTGATGCTGAGGAAGATGATTGTTTCAGGAAGGGCAGATGGATGTACATTCGTATGTGGAAGAAGAAGAAATGAATCAACAGTTGGTCAACGAGACTGTTGAGCTCTGTGTGGGAGCTAGGTAGCTTGTCTGGGATATTCCACCAGCTTGAGGGTACCGAGCTGTAGATAGAATCCATCTCTTCATCCAGAGACATAGCTTTTGCGAACGATGGCTTCCCTGGTGATATGAGATAGTTGATGACTTCTCCAGCGGTGACTGCGCATCTGTGAATGAATATGGGAATCCAAACTTCGGGTGAGCCTGAATCAACATCTTGTGGTTCCGAGGTGTCGAGAAGAGTATCATTGAATCCATGAGGCAGCCCGAGAAGTAGGCTGGTGAAGCGATCGCCGTGATAAATTGCCCACCATATCCGCTGTCGGATAGCAGGGGCCGTTGGACTAAGACGGTGCATGCCCTATTCTCACACTTAGAAATTGTAAGGTAAGCGGAACGATCATACTTACCATCATCTGTGCAATAGCTAGGCCTTTCCGCCATGTGAACCATGCTCTTCGTGGCTGTCCAATGTCCGTGTACGTCTTTGCTAGCAAGACCAAGCACTCCATCCCATCCAGGGAGGCAGCCAAGGCAAAATCTCCAATAATGAGACTATCAACAAGATTGAAGAGTTTATGGCTTTGGCCCAGACTCCGTGCATAGGCAACAGCCAAGATGGCCAACTCTGCTGGGCTGGTGCTTGTGTACGCATGGGCGGCGAACGCAAGGAGCGGTTCTAAAGGCTCGTTTTGAGAAATGGCTCGCGTTTTCTGACGGAAGCTATCCCACCAAGACCCATTCTTGGAGAGAGTGGCTGTAATCTCATCGTAGCTGGGGAGAGCCGAGCGGAGGGTTTCGCATATCTTTGCTTTATGGGCTGCTGCCTGGCTGAGACGAGTGCCACGGGTGGATGGCATCGAAGAATTGACCTGCAGAGCGTGAGATCCTCAGTGTAAAAGACGAATGCCAAGAGTAAGGCGCATACGGTGGTATCATCTAGGACAGCAACGAGAGGAGGTGGATGATCTGACGGTGTCTCTATATCCGAGGTCTCTTCGTCCGAGACGAGGGTATGTCGTGCCGTCAGGTCTCCTTGACGTGAGGACACTCTCGGCAAAGATTGAACTCTGGACCGTCTCCGTGACGTGGATGAGGGTGTAGAGGTCCGAGGCTCTGTTGGCTCGGCGTTCTCTGTGGTGTCCACGCCCTCATTCTGGTCGATGCAGGTAGAGCCGCGAGCCGAGCAATGAGAGCAGACAGGACTGCTAGGAGGAAAGATACATCGAATCTTTCGTCTTCGGCCTTGTGTAGCATTGCACATCAGCTTCATGCACGAAAAGAAACCGCGCAGCCCTTTGAAGGTAGAAGTGTCGCTTACATTCAGTGCAACTGCGAGTCCCCTTCCTCATCCGCTTCCTCGGCCTATCAGACATTTCTCCCGAAATCAGCGAGATGCCAAGATCTGCAAGAGAGTCTTCCATGGTGAGACGGACCAAGCAAGTCTTTTGGTTATGGTTGATGTTGATGAGGAGAGTTGTGCTGACGGGCTGAGAAGTAACGGACGAATAGTTGACGGGCGGACGAAATTTGTTCGTCCGCGCCACATTTTCTCGGACCAAGCCATTTTCGTCCGTCTTACATGCTTCGTCCGTGAATCTGAGGGTATCAAGAGGAGCATCATTATGTCTATAAAGATGTGCTTGTCTTTCGAGAAATGGACTTGGCTCCAGAATCATCAACACAAACTCAAATAACAATCAACAGTCTTCATCAACGACTCTTCAATCACAACAACTTCCCTTTACTCCCAACCCAACCAACCACCACCATCAATAACAATGGCTCCTCTCATCTGGCTCATCACTGGTGCTACCTCTGGCATTGGCGCTTCCCTCATCGAGCAAGTCGTCGCGCGAGGTGACAAGGTCATTGCCTCCGGCCGCAACGTCGAGAAGCGTCTTGGCCATCTCAAGTCGGACAAGATTGCTCTCCTTGAGCTCGACATTACCGCCAACATTGTCGATCTGAGGGCAAAGATTGAAAAGGCGTGGGCAATCTTTGGAAAGATTGATGTTCTCATGAACAATGCTGGCATGTCCACAATGTGCAGTGCTGAAGAGGCTGAGTGAGTGCCCTGTCTGATAATAACTAGTCTCTTGACTAACACATTTCCAGTGATGCCCTCGCCAACACTGTCTTCCAAGTCAACTTCTTTGGACACATCCGCGTCACCCAAGCCATCCTACCCCTCTTCCGAGCTCAAGGAAGTGGTTGCATTGCCTTTACCTCATCAGGTTCTGCCTGGACACCTTTCCCCTTCATGTCCCTCTACGCAGCATCCAAGGCTGCCATGAGCTCCTGGGTCGACGCTCTGCACAAGGAAGTCCGCCCTCTTGGTATCCGCTGTGTCTCATTTGAGCTTGGTGGCTTCCCTACCAACCTCGGCCAGCCCCGTGAGCCATCGGATGCTGGATTTGGCGCTAACGGTCCTACCATCGAGGCGTACACCCCTCTATTCACGTCTCTTGTGACAATGTTCGCAACCAACCCTGAGGTGCACATGCCAGGAGATGTGACAAAGGGCGCTAATGCTATCGTCGACGTTGTGAAGAGGGAAGGTCTCGCGGCTGGAAAGACCTGGGCAGTCCGAGTTGCTCTGGGTTCAGACGGGCTCGGCTTGGCGCGACAAAGGTGCGAGGAGCAGCTAAAGCTGATCAAGGATTGGGAGGACCTCAGCTCAAGCACTGATAGAGAGGGTGCTGATGGCTCGGTGACGAACACGGAGAGGTTTGAGTTCACTACTATCCTTGAATGAGACCTGACAGGGTGAGAGACTTGGCAATAGAGTTGACTAGGAATTTGTTACGGGAGGATAGACACGAAGAACATTTTTGATTTCAAACTTTCTCTTGGTCTTTTATAGGATATTATTAAACGCAATAGTTGTCGTTCCCTTTAACTTTCTACTATTCCGAGATACTTGGTGCTATTTCCAGTATACCCACGATGCCATATTTAAAATCTCAATACGTCTTCACCACTCTCAAGGCCCATCTAATTCTCTGAAAGGATATAATCTTCGTCTTCCTCACGACCCATCTGGTCTCTTCAGATTAAGAACAAAATCAAAGACCCAACTCGACAACCTCCCTTCTTCCGCAGGCGCCACCATATACAAGAAGAACGTCCGCCCAATGTCCTTCACCAACATATTCACGTCCTCCTTGTCAAAAGTCGCATAGTTCTGTACCAGACGCAGATCCGTCCCGTCAATCTCCAAAGTCGAGTGCAGGTATGCAGACTTGAAATCGCTAAACTTCCTCCACTCCTTCTCCTCTTCAACGTTGGCCTTGCGGCTAATCTGTAGAATCTTGGCGTTGCGGGAGAGCTTGGCATCAAAGTCATCCCCCAACTCCCATGTTCCGAGTACGTGTCGGAACACAACGTCTCCCGTGTCAAGGTTCCAGCCTGTGACGAAATAGTCCAGGAGGGGAGAGATTCGGGGCTTGTAGACGTAGCTGACGACGACCACAAGGTTGCCTGCTATTGCAACTGAGCCAACATAGCAATTGCATGCTTTCCCATTTGGGTGAGTATGGACTTTGAGTGAGTAGGAATGTTTCTCGGATCGTTGAACCTTGAGCCTCAAGTCTTCTTGGGTAGCTAAATCATCCCTGAAGCTCCAAGTCTGGACCACAGGATTACTTTGGATGTTGAAGAAGCTGACGATGTGACGGCCATCATCGGAAAAGTTCCACTCGTACCGGGCTACCCCAGCAGGAGTCTCTGATAGCATCACGTCTTCAACCCTGATTCCGGGCAGGCGAGGTCCAGTCCTGCTGACTTTATACAGGTGCAAATTCCCAACCTGTCCTGGCCACAGCCGTTTCCGCTGAAGACACAGCCCGCGGTCCCAGTCTAAGGGCAGGGACTGGTTATGAGAAATACAATCAGGTATACCAGTCTTTTCGTCTCTTGTGCTGCCCATCGCCCAGTCGTATAGCAGAGTCTTGCACTTGCCAAACTTTTCACTGCTCTTGTCCCTGGCCCAGAAGATAGATCCGTCAGTCGTAAGGTTGGTCACGGACCCTCGCTCTTGTTGGAAGCTACACAACCGCTCCATGGAAGGAAATTCAAAGACTCTTACACGTGCCGAGTCGTCTTCAGGGTCATTGTAATGAACGTAGAGCTTCGTTTCGTCATCTGACAAGCGTATTTCCTTTCCGCACCGAAACGAACGGTCTTTGGTTGGGACAGTATCAATCGAGTAAGCGAAAGAAGTGCTCTTGGAAAGTACACTGTGCTCTGGTAGCACGCACTTTTCTTGCCCAAAGAACACAAGAGCAGCATCACGGTCCAATGTGAATATTTGGTCCAGTTCTTGGGCAGGTCGTGCCTCTACCTTTTCCATAGGAAGAGGAACATGGGTTGGATGTGGGAGGGTTGTCTCCACGCGCTCTGGTGTTTGAATTTGCTTCATATGCTGGTGGTTGGGAGGTCTTATAGGCAGAGACTTGTTGTCATTCCCGGGAGCCCTATCCAAAGTTTTCCCAGCCGCTGGTTGTGGCCTTTGGGGTTGTTCAACGGCGGCATCGTAATGGTTTGGAGGCGGTAGAGCTGATATGGGTAAACGCTTGGATGCTGGTAACGGCTTAGGAGTTGAAGATCGAATGCTAGCCTCAGCCTGTTTGGCTTCCAATTTGCTCTCCTCAGATTCTGTTGACGCCACCTGGTTTGCCTGGGGTTCCCTTGACACATCCTCGTCCGGGGCTATCTCGGTAGCAATGAGAGTTGATGATCTAGTTTAATCAGTCATGTTCCGCCAGCAAATCCTTGGTCATCTTACCGCTCAGAAATAGAATCTGGACTGCCTGGTCTCGAAAGATCGCCGCATACAGACCCAGCAACCGAAGTCAGATCATACAGGTATCGGTTGAGAAGAAACATTTTGCTGCTTTCGGCCGGGATATTTCTTCTGATTAGTGTTTCTAACCTCGCGATTTCTTCGAGAATTTTGGTCGTATCTTCTTTAATATCGGCTGTATCTTGCTTGATATCGGCAGTGTCCTCTAGAATGTCTTCAGTATCATTCTTGATGCTCTTGGTCATGGCCCTGGACATGGTGATTAGTCTGTGGTTCTCGGGCTATTTGGTAACAATGCATCTTACAGAGTGATTGTATCAACGGCAAGATTCAAGGCGCGTCGATGAGCCTCAAGAATAGCCTTGAGTGAGTTGACTTTTTGTTTCCCTGTGGCCGCCCAGCTTACGGCTGCAAATCTCCCCCGATGCTCCACAAGCACATCGTCAATCTCTTTCGCCGCATCAAGACAATTTTTGATAATGTCTCGAATATCATCCCGGATACTGCTGGGTAGTGGATCTCCAGTCTCACTGCCGTCTGGTACCAGGTCTTCAAGGATGTTGAGTGTGAGCTTCAGCTCCGACAGTTCCCGGTTGACAGCGCTCAAGTCGCTACGAGCGTCCCTGCAGTCGATGATGAAGCCTCTAATGGTCCGGATCGTCTTATCGGCGACTTGCGCGAACGCGATACAAGAGGCGGCAATCTCCATGATGCCGACGGCACCAAACTGATCGCTTTGAAATGATGCGCAGAGTGAAAAGAGCGAGGAGGGAGGAATCTAGAAACTCGAGATACATACCCCACACCCAAGATGCGACCAATAAGCACGCAGAAGCGCGTGTTCAGCCTCACTAGAAAGAGGAAAAGCCTAGCGGTTTGCCCAACAGCTGCGCCTTCGACGAGGCGTTATTAGTTGTAGGTGGCGATTTTCTCCAAGATTGTCAGGCAAATGAGACATCTAATATCAGGATAAAAGACCATTCCTGTGTTTGGCAAATATTATTTGCTTGATCCGTTTCTTCAGTAAAAAAATCTACCACTGTTGTTATTAGGATGCTGTTTTAGACGTTATCATTAACAAGTGCTACTTCTCTTACCGACTACGTATGTGCTACATCAGTGGATTAAGAGCTTAAAAACTCTTAAAATAACATTTTAGAAACTAGAGAATGATGTAGAGACCCATATGACATCCCACCTTCATCGATCATCAAGAAACACTTGATATGTGGTCAGATCTAGGGTAGCATCATCACGCAGATCCTCATATCGTGATCCAGGTTCGAAGGGTTATCGGGGAAGTAGGAAGCACTATTTCGTGGGAATACCATTATATAGATCACTCCCTACTAACAAAACCAAAACACGGCTATTCAGGTTTATGACGTGCATGGCAAAGTCTCCATGCGTAATTGCTTTCCACCGAACAGAGCGTGCACTTCCGCTCCATGAGCGGGTTAAAACCTCAGTACCACAGTGATATAGCTCATAGAAATTCAATCTCTCCATCATTAAACCCTTTGTCTCGCTTTTATTCCCCAATTATCTTTTCCAGGTATCGAAGCCAATTCTCCCCCAGAACCTTCCGCATCTTCTCCTCTCCCCAACCCTTCCTCGCCATCGCAAGAGCTAGTTGCCTCCTGTCCGCAAGCTTTCCCAACGGCTTCACCACCTTCTGACTACCCCATGGCGTGAGTTGTCTGGCGTAACCTTTGTCGCTATTGCACCAAACTAGGAAATCACTTGGCCGCGCGTGTCCTTCGCTAGCATCAGATCCTACACCGACCAGATCCTCCCCAACCAGACCGATAACATAGTCGAGAGCGTCGACGTAGTCGTCCACCGTGCTGTCGTTGCCTTTGGCCATGTGAGGGCCGAACTGACTCAATCCTATGAATCCTCCCTTCGACCCGAGAAGCTTGATCAAACGGTCATCTTTGTTGCGAGGGTGTTCTTTCAACCCACTCGGAAGAATGTGTGAGAAACACGGTGGCTTGTCGGCGGGTGCGTAGTTGATGACGTCTTCAGAAGTCTGGGGGCCAACATGGCTGAGATCGCAGACAATGCCAAGCTTGGCCATCTCAGTAACCACTTGCTGTCCAAAGCCTGTGAGACCAGAATCTCTGATCTCGGTGTATCCGGCGCCACTGTAGTTTTGGGTGTTGTACGTGAGCTGCATCTTTCGAACGCCCAAGTCACGGAATACTCGAAGGTATGAGAGTTGATCCTCGATTCCGGATGTGTTTTGCCAACTCAGCAGCACAGCAGTGCGGCCTGACTTCTTTGCCTCGCGGATATCCTTGACCGAGTGTGCTTGAACGATTAGATCCGAATGCTCCTCAAACCACTCCTTCCACTGCACAACATTGGCAAGACTCCCGCGCAGCCCTTCCCAAAGACCACATGTGCAGGAAACACCAGTGATGCCTCCAGCATGCCAAGCCTCGAAAATGTCGCGAGACCAGTTGCTAATGTTGAGTCCATCAAAGTGAATGGATGACTCGTAGATGGCCAGAGCTTCTTGTTCGGTAGGCATCTTGAACTTGGGGGGTTGCGCTCGGTTGTGAAATCCTGGTCGAGGATGAGCCTAACGGGACTGAACTACTCCGGATCAGGAGAGGAATACCCATGATATAGTCCTTGTTCATGGAAACTGAGTTGCAATAACCAGGGTAGTGCATTCGGGATAGTCCCGGTCATTATTACCCGAAAAGGGTATTGTGGAATGTCTCCGGCAGTGAATCGGCGCGGCTCCGACCCGACCTTTGCCATGTAGGTTCATAATTGTCGGCCTTGCTCCGGTTGATAGCGTTGTGCGAATCCTTCGTCGCTTACATATCGCCTACCAGAGTTTCAATGATTGGGTACGACCCAGTTGTTCGCAATCGTCGACATCAATCACGTTCTCATGGTTGTGTGGGGTGACTTACATACCGGAGATAGCAAAAACTGCGGTGGGATATTTAAGAGGATTGGCATCAGGATGCCCGGATATAACTTTTCATCTTGCTCCCCAAGACAAAGACTGCTGTCGAGGTTGTCATTTCAATATCATTGGAAGTTGTCTGATAACATTGACGATGAGTATCTCTCGAAGTCCAAGCAACAGCTTGAACCAACAAGATGTCGGCGCAAAACATGCCGACGTTCATGAGAGGACGACTAGCGACGAATATGATGAGTCGCCTCAGCAGCAAGAACGTCGACCTTTGAAGAAACGGATATTGGCCGTACTTTGGGATACCTTTGACAAGTCACCCGAAGAGAGGAAGCTTGTTGGAAAACTTGACTGGTGGATCTTGACTTACTGTTGCATTGCGTACTTTGTCAAGTACCTTGATCAAACGAATGTGAGTTAACAAAAGTGTTGAGAAGAATGAGAATTTACTTATAGTTATGTAGGTCAGTAATGCCTACGTCTCAGGCATGAAAGAAGACCTCAACATGACAGGAAACGACCTCAACTACCTCAGCACCTTCTGGACAGTCGGCTACATCATCGGTCAACTCCCCTCCCAAATTATCATCACCAAAGTCCGCCCTTCTATCTGGCTTCCCACCGCCGAGCTCATCTGGAGTTTCATCGTCATAGGCATGGCGGGTGCCAAAGATGTCAAGACACTTTGCGGATTGCGTTTCGTCGTCGGCATGCTTGAAGCTTCGGCTTATCCTGGTGTCATGACTTTGCTTGGAAGTTGGTATACACCCATGGAGCTGGGGAAGAGGGCTTGTATCTTTCAGGCTTCGTCTAGTGCTGCTCAGATGTTCTCGGGGTAAGTAAACCTGTAACTTGTTTGGATTTGGCTAACACGGTGGGTAGATATCTTCAAGCGGCTCTTTACTCGGGTATGGATGGAAGAAGTGGACTTCGGGCTTGGCAGTGGCTTTTTGTCTTTGATGGTATGAAATGAACTCTTTGATAATCTTTCACAAGAAGCTCACATTAGAACAGGCATTATTGGCATTCCCGTCTGCCTCTACGGTTACTGGGCCATCCCCGACTCTCCAAACTCATCCAAGGCCAGATGGCTCAAGCCCGAAGACCTTCAAATGGCCAACGACCGCATGCTCAAGCATGGCCGAGCTCCGATGAAGAAGCTCACCTGGGGCATCATCCGTCGAGTCCTTTCAACCTGGCACGTGTACCTGTTCTGCGCCATCTTCATCGCCCACGTTCTTGGTATCAAGATCTACTCCTACTTTAACCTCTGGTTGAAGGCTACGGGCCGCTGGAGTACTGAGGAGGTCAACATTATTCCTAGTGCTGGATATGGACTTCAGATTGCTTGCACTCTTACATACGCCTGGACTTCGGATGCCATTGGTCTGCGATGGCCTCTTGTCATCGCCGCCTGTTTGGTTTCCATCATCGGCACAATCATCCTCTCTGTATGGCCCGAGGACAACCTCGCCGCCATGATGACAGGATGGCTGTTGACATTTTGTGAGACTGGAGCTGGTGCACTGATCATCACCTGGATCAACGAGGTCCTGTCATACTCAGCAGAACACCGTGCCCTCGTCATTGGCGTGGTTGAAACCGCAGCATTTACCTTCCAAGCCTGGGTGCCACTGTTGATTTACGACACTGGGGAGGCCCCTCACTTCCCTATTGGTTACGAGATGGCGACCATGTTCTTTGCTCTCGAGATTGTCTTGACATTGGTCATCCTGTATCTGTCCAAGAAGTACCCGATAACTCATTAGTTAGCTACATCGACAGGCCTCTAGGTTTTCAATCCTGGTTACATTACCCATAGCTTAAAATACATTCTTGCAGACGTGTGTCATTTCTTGCTGGACTTCCAGCCCTACGTTAATTGCTGCATTTCGTTATGCAGTTCTCATTGGCCATTGTACTCCAGCCGCACCACTCTACAAGCACAGCCCTGAACAAGGGTTTAATTATCTCATCGGCGTTAAGACCGGCTGGCGCCGACAAGTAAGCTTGAATAAATGTCAAGATGACGGGTGCTGGCGCAGCCCCATGCTAAAATCTTACTGCAAGGACCCATTTCCCACGTTCTGCAAGCTTCATTCGCTTATCTGATGCTCTGTTTGACATGGATGTAAGAACTAGCGCCAGAGTGGAAATGCATAGGTCGCCATGACTGAGGGCGATGCTATAGCGAGAGCTTGATTTCAACGTCAGGCGAGAGCGAAGAGCGAGCAGCGAGGATAGGGAAATCCACGGGCTTTTCTGTGAGGGAAAGTATATAAAGTTGAGGGTAGACGGGGTTGGAAAATGTCAACAGACTCGAATCACCGGCCAACAGCAACGAAGCAACTAGCAATTCAACAAAAAACAACAACAGCACTTATCTCAAGATGCGCGCAGTCCTCTTCGTCTCACCTCTTTTCATCCAACTCGGACTCAGCCTGGGTCTTGAGCGAGTCGTTCGTCGAGACACTGGCAACGGTATCTTCAACCCTCCCAAAACATCGTCCTTCCTGCAGCTGGATCTTCGCGTGACGCTCCCAGCAAACGTTTCTACTCCGGATGGAATGACAGCCCTGGCTCCCAATGTTGAGGGTGGAAAGGCCACTGGTGCCTTTGAGGCTGATATTTTGCCTGTTGGTGCTGCGTATGAGCGGGTTGCTCTCAACGAAGCGGGAGAGAACAGTGTGAGTGGAACGTATACCCTTAAAAGTTGGGCAGATACTAACTCATGTGTAGTTCTACCAGAACCGATATATCTTTCAAACCGCCGAAAACGAAACCCTGAGCCTCGAAGTCGACGCGATCCTTCACTACGAGAACAATGCCCTGCACGGGTTTGGTCTTGGGTAAGTCTCTTGAATGGCTAACACCGAATTCCACCCGCTAATAATAGGTAGCAAATTCGCAACGAGCATCCCAGAACTCTTCCACATCAACTACGAGGCATACATCGTCGAGGTCATGGCAGACTTTAACAGCGGAATTGCGGTGGGAGAGGTTTTCGAGCTGACGTCTTGTGGTCGACGTGATGGCGAGCCTATCAAGGGTCTGCTTCCCCCTGGAGGTGAATAAGCCCCTACCACGTTGGAGGAAGTCATTGCAGGACTCCTTGATCTAAAGGCTACTGCTCTGGCTCATATAAGCACGGATTCTATCCTTTCTCGGGCTTGGCCCAAGGCAACACAGTTATGCAATCTCTATGGATAATTCTTTTGCTGGACCTGCAAGCTGGTTACCATGGACTTCATACCACACGCTAACGATTACCTATATCGAATGTCACTTCTTGTACCATTGATATATCTACTGCTTCTTGGAGGGGTCAAACACATATGTACTGCCGATGTGATCACTTCTCAAGTGACTGTTCCCTTTGCCCTGTGCGTTCTCCCTGAGCGTACCTCCCGGAACCTCATAGTCATCCCAGTAGATGCCCCGCCTCTGCAGCTCTGGCACAAGCAGTTCGACAATATCTTGCCAAGACTGTGGTTGAACCACAGGAGACAAGTTGAAGCCGTCAACGTCGGCTTCCCTAACCCAACGCTCCATTCCGTCAGCTACAGTCTGTGGGCTTCCAACGAGAACAGCTCCGTTGCCACCGATTGAGAGTTCCTCCGCCGCTCGTCGTGGAGTCCACTTGCCTGTTCCCTGCTCCTCGTTGAAAAGGTTGCTGAAAGCTGACTGGATGATTGCTGAAGATTTGCTGTCTTCAGGTTTAATCTCTTCGTCGAGATCGTATTTGCTGAGGTCGATACCGGTAAAAGCGCTGAAGATTACAAGGCCACCCTCGATGGATTGGTACTTTTTTATCTCTTCCAACTTCCTCTGAGCATCTTCGTCTGTCTCTCCTAGGATGACGGTAAGACATTGGAAGAACTTTAGGCTTTGGGGATCCCGTCCTTGTTCCGCAGCCAACTGTCGAATCTTGGCAACCTTTGGTGCCAGGGTACCTGGGACATGGCCAGCGATGAAGATGGCTTCGGCATGCTTGGCCGCAAAGGCTGATCCAGCACTACATATAAGTTAGAGTGTAAGGATAAATAAAACTTAGCTCGACTACTTACGGAGAAGTTCCGGCTTGGAAGAGGAATGGTGTCCTCTGAGGACTTGGGTCGACGAGGAACGGGCTTTCGAGTTTGTGATATTTCCCTTCATGCTTAATCGTTCGCACCTTGGACGGATCGATATACGTCTCGGATTCCTTATCCTTTACTACCGCGTCATCAGCGATGGAAGACTCCCATAGTCTATTGGCGTTAGAAGTGTTTATACCTGTCGACAGTTGTTCTAAAACTCACTGGTATAGAAGGTCCATCAACTCATCCGCTGCCGCGTAGCGCTCATCATGAGGAATGATGTCCGTCAGGCCCATGGCCAACGCGCTGGCCTTGTTCCAGGATGTGACAATGTTCCATCCTATGCGGCCTTTGGTGAAGTGATCGAGCGTCGAAAAGCGACGTGCAAGCAAAAACGGTCTCTCGTAACTTGTTGATGCAGTGACGCCAAAGCCCAGAGACTTTGTCACGGCTGCCATGGCTGAAATGGGCTGACATCAAGATTTAGTGACATTGCCCACGACTCGTCGACATCAATGGACTTACAACAAAGGGGTCTGTGACAGGGAACTCTGATCCTATCTTGATGGCAGGATCTCGACTCCCCTTGTACACATCAAAGCCTCCGACGGTATCAGCCAGGAAGTATGACAAAAACTTTCCCTTCTCTAGCAGCTTTGCCGTCTCAAGCCAGTAGTCGAGGTCTCGCTTGTCGGCTGACCGATCTATCGGGTTGCGCCATTGCCCAGGGCTGGTATGGCCCACGGTGCAAGCATCAAAGGCATTGAGATAGATGCGTTTCTTCTTTTCTTCTCCTGAGTTCGCCATCTTGGTTGTCTGGTTGCCTTGTCGTCTATGAGCTTAGAGCGGTGATATGAAGTCGTCTCGCTTACACTACTCTCCCCTAGCTCAAGACAAGGGAGGCAAGGCCAAGTGGGATCACTCAATGTATTATCAATCACGGTATCCGATGTCGCTTCCCACCGTTTAAGCGGATGCATGACTCCGTGGAAATAGTTCGGATCGCTTATTCCCAAACTCCACTTTGATCCATCGCCGTTATATCGACATCCTTGACAAACCGCTTCGTATTGCCCAATTTGGCAAATTCGCAATCCGACGCTTGTTTTGCATCTTGTCCTTATCATGTCGTCTTTGGCTCGCGTATAGTTATCACCGCTAGAAACCATCTGTCGGGTAGGAATGACGGCAAACAATATTCGCCGAAGGATCAATATCTCCACCACAAGATGGTTTCTTTCGCCTCATTGCCTGGGTAGAATTCGCCATAGCCTGCTAGGCCTAGATTGCTTAGCCTCGCCCCCAATCTGCAGGTATATCACCCAGATTCCCGGGTCAAGATGCATGGCACCGTCCAACGTTCCAAATACTCGGGTACACAGGGCTTACAATGGGTTCCCACACGGCATCTGACGATCCCGACGCAAAGGGTAATGGCCTTGTGCCGGTTGCACTTGATGTTCGCAGCTCTGACCGAGACGACGCTTCCATAGAGGAGCATCGGCAATATGTCTTTGGGCTCAAGCTGCCTCGTTACTTCAACAAGGATGAGGATCGAAGGCTGGTTCGGAAGCTTGACATCTTTCTCATGTACGCACTTTCACGGTCCTGCGGGGGCTCCCTTCTAACCTTTGCAGGTCTTACACTGCTCTCTCGTGTTTCATGCAGACCTTAGACAACACCAACATTGGGTAGGATCTTCTTGCTGTGTCCCACATCCTTGAGCACTAACATTTTCGTACCAGTAATGCCTACGTCTCTGGCATGCAAGAGGATGTAAGTCTCACAGCTGAATGAGAGTTTTATCAAGGCTAATCCATCTCGCAGCTGTCACTCTTTGGGAATGAGCTGAACTACTTCTCAACTACGTTCAACTGTGGTATCATTGCGGGAGCAGGTCAGTGATTTCCACATTATCAGGTCTCTCAACTAACGAAGCTTGTAGTGCCGCTGATGCTGCTCTCTACACGCGTCAGGCCGTCCCTGCTCATGCCAATCTGCGAGCTTGCTTGGACTGTTCTCGTCATGGGTATTGCTGGAGCTAAGAATGCTGAAACGGTAGGCATCACTCTTCAACAGGACGCTCTGAAGCTGATCTTTTTCAGGTATATGGCTTGCGTTTTGCTATTGGTTTCTTCCAGGGAATCGCGTTCCCTGGTTTCGCTGCCCTTCTTGGCGCTTGGTATACCCCTTCGGAGCTTGGTAAGCGAATGGCTCTGTACGAAGTTTCTGCCCGAGTAGCTGGTATGTTCTCTGGTTACATCCAGGCGGGTCTTTACACAAACATGAACGGAAAAGGCATGGCGAGTTGGAGGTCAGTTTTGCGACAGTCCATTTCTTGAACATGGCTTATAATTTACAGATGGCTATTCATTTTTGATGGGATCATCTCCTTCCCCATCGCGATCTGGGGCTTTTATGCCCTTCCCGATCAGCCAAGAGACACACGGGCAAAGTGGCTGAAGCCCTCGGTGAGTTGCATCCTCTTGGTTTCATAATAACTAGCTGACGAGAGTTCCTAGGAGGTGGATCTGGCAATCGCGAGAATGGACCGTGTCGGCCGCAGACCGGTACAGAAGATCACTTGGGCGCGATTCAAGGGCATCTGGACAACCTGGCACGTCTACCTCTTTGTGACGTGTTACTTGTAAGTCAACTCTATTCCCGATCTGGGTACGGCCACTAATATCCTTTCCAGCCTCTATGGTGCCTTCTCTTGGGGAGATGGCTACTTCAACCTGTGGCTCCAGTACCTTGGCAAATACACCGTTCCTCAGATCAACAACATCCCAACTGCTGGACAAGGAGCTGCTCTGATCAACTCCATTATCAGTGGCATCATCTCAGATTGGCTTCAAAACCGTCCAGTTGTCATTGTTGCAAACATGTTGCTTTGTCTAGCCGGAAACGCCTTCGTCGCCGTATGGAAGGCCCCTGAGGCACTTAAGTTCATCGGATACATCTTTATCACAGCTGGACTTCCTGCGCAGTCTCTGACAATCGCATGGCTGAATGAAGTCTGCCAAGGTAACGGAACACTCCGTGGTCTAATCGTTTCTCTTGGCAATACCATGGTCTACGCCATTAATGCCTGGGCCCTGGTTCTACTCTTCCCTGCTGTTGACGGTATGTTCACGATCCTTGCTCGAAATAGCGAGATTCTAACAACCACGTGCAGCGCCCCATTACAAGGTTGGATATCAGGTCTGCGCTGGAATGATAGGTCTGGCCATTGTCACCGTCTTTGCGATCTTGTTCCAGATTAAGCGAGACATGTAAGTTTGCCCATATCTGCAAAGTAGTTTGTTACCTTGATACGTGAAACGTGCTAACATTTCCCGTGCAGCAACAATGGAAAGGCTATTCGTAATGACGAGGGTCTTTTGGAGTTCAAGGCTTGGCCTGTTGAGGCCACCGAGTTTCCACGAGCAACTGAGGATTCGAGAGCCTAACGGGGAGGAAGTCCATAGCTACGTGAGAGGAGTCAGCGAGCTGCCATGCCTGGCCAGATAGAATAACCGCGCTTACTGGCTTCAATTCAATCGCAAGTAGCTCTTGAACATCAATTACCTTACTATAATCGCCCGTAAACCGTGTCTAAACATTGCCTCCAGGGTCGATCAAGCCTGCTGAGGCATGGTTATCTCCATCCAATGTGGAATGAACATGCTTGAGTACGCTATTGCGGCCATTCCAAATTTGTCATGAGTAGCTTGAAATCCTTGGCTGATAGACCCGCTCACTTAATGAAGCGAAAGACTGCTTCGTGAATACGCGGAACCATCTCCTCGGGCCCAACAACCCATAAAGTGCTAGAAGCCGATGCCGGCATCCTATCAAAGATTCGCCATAGCTGCTAGTGAGCACATCATTTCGACGGATGAACTCTTGCGGATACAGGATCCCTCGCGTCTTGGCAAGGCCCCGCAGGTCATACCAGTTTCTCGGCTATTAATGTACAGCAAGCTTGCAGGGTTGTTCGCTTCCTGTTATGATTGATAGGAGATAACCTCACTCACCAAACTTGTTGTTCGTTACGATGCCTACAATCATCGGAGTAGACGTTGGTAAGCAGAGCCGGAAAACCTGTTCAATGAATCACTATCTAATATCTCGTCCTCCCAGGCGGCACCAACACGGATGCAGTGGCTATCGATCTGTCCTTGAGCGAAACGAGCCCGATTGAAAGTGTACTTGGATCTGCAAAGATTCCTACAACTTCAGACACGAGCCACGGTATCAACGAAGCTCTCAAAGGGGTAATTCAAGGCCTTACACAGGAGGCCAGAGATGACATTATCGCCGTCAATATCGGAACTACGGTTAGCATTCTGAACAATAGTCTTCTGAAGTTTTTCACTCATTCTTTAGCATTTTATCAACGCTGTCATCGAAAAGGACTCTAGAAAACTGGCCAAGATTGCTGTTCTGCGTCTGAGTGGACCTTATGGTAGAGAGGTACCTCCATTTGCAGGTCTCCCTGATGATCTAAGGGAGATTGTTGAAGGATACAGCGAGTCCCTACCAGGCGGCCTTGAGAGCAAGTAGCATCTCCTCCACCCACTTCCAACCCTTGCTGACTGCAGTTGCGCTCTCTAGTTGATGGCAGAATCATTACTCCCCTTGATGAAGATGCTGTGAGAAAAGCAGCAGAAGAGATTCGGAAAGCAGGAATCAGAGATATCGCGGTAATTGGGATTTACTCACCGATAGATTCCGAACTACATCAAGAAGCTGGGGTCGCTGAGATCCTTCGCTCTGTCCTGGGAGAAGACATCAATGTTACCCTTTCGCACAATGTGGCTGGCATCGGGTTCATTGAGAGAGAGAATGCCACCATCCTCAACGCAACCATATTACCCTTTGCCCGCAGAACTATTCGACAGTTTCAGAGGTCGATTCGAGATCTAAATCTCTCTGCAAATTTGTGAGTTGACCCTTTGACAATAGTACTACCGCTAATAAAGAGCAGATTCCTCACTAAGAACGACGGCACTCTCACCAGTGCAGAAGATGCATCAGCTTTACCTGTCTCCACCTTTCTATCTGGTCCAACAAATTCACTGACAGGAGCCGTCTTCCTAGCCAACATCCAGGATCGTCTCAATCAGGGTGCTCTCGTCCTCGACATTGGCGGGACAACATCCGATGTCTGCGCTGTGGAGCCATCTGGGCTTCCACGGCCAGCAGCAGCATTCTCTCATCTGGCGGGAGTGAGGACAAACTTTGCTGTTTCCGACTTGCGAAGTATAGGTGTTGGAGGAGGCTCCGTTGTTCAACTGAGCGAGTCTGGGGAGGTGACTGTTGGACCCCGTTCGGTGGGAAAAGACTTGACGCAACAAGCTCGGGTCTTTGGAGGTTCAATTTTGACTACCACGGATATCCTCGTCGCCAGTGGGCTAGAGGGTGTAGGTGACAGATCATTGGTTTCCGATATCTCACCATCCGTCGTTGGCCGAGTCAAGGACAAGATCAACGTGTTTCTATCAACAGTCCTTGACGAGATGAAGACCACTGAAGCAGAAGTCCCGGTTATTCTAGTAGGAGGTGGCAGTATTCTCTGCTCCGAGAAGCTACAGGGTGTGTCAGACATCATTCGACCGCCGTTTGCCCAGGTCGCCAACGCTGTTGGGGCAGCGATGGCAAGAGTCTCGGGTGTCAGTGACGCTATCGTCCACGTTTCTGATGAAAAGTTAGAAGAAGAAGCCGTCAGACGAGTTCGATACCAAGCCATCTCTCAAGCTCGTCAAAATGGGGCAGACAATCCTGAGGTCGTGGAGGAGACTATCCTGCCAGTTCCCTACGTCAGCACCAGGTCCCTTCATATCAACGTTCGAGCTGTCGGTAGGCTTTCAACAACGGGATTTACGCCTAGCCAAGCAAGGCTCTCGTCGTTGGCACATGACATAGAGCAAGACGACAATGGCGACAGGGTGGAGGCCTCCACTTCGACAACAGAGTCATCTTTGAGTGCCGAGGATAAATCACCGCCTCCAATATTCACCACATCTTACCGTCCAAAAATTGTTGACAGCCGATGGACCCTATCTCAAATCGACCTCGACCTGATTGCAGAAGGCTGCGCTATCCTTGGCTGCGGCGGTGGAGGAGACGTCTACGCAAGCCATCTGAGCGTAAAGAAGCTCTTTGCTGCTGGTGGCTCCGTGGATGTGATATCTCCCAAAGACTTGCCCAAGGAAGGATTCATCCCAGCTGTTGCTGTTATGGGTTCTCCAAGTACCTTCTCAGAGCGACTGCCATCTGGCGAAGAGCTCAAGAACTCCGTTAGAGCTGTGTTGAAATCTCAAGGCCTCGGCCTCGATGATTTGACTGCGGTGATGAGTCTCGAAATTGGAGGTTCAAATGGCATGAGAGGGATACAAGCGGCGCTCTGGACAGGCAAACC
Source organism: Ascodesmis sphaerospora (assembly GCA_027569015.1). Lineage (NCBI taxonomy): Eukaryota > Fungi > Ascomycota > Pezizomycetes > Pezizales > Ascodesmidaceae > Ascodesmis > Ascodesmis sphaerospora. The sequence goes on along the minus strand of JAPPUR010000014.1, from coordinate 464,018 downwards.
TCTCATTGACGGCGACTTGATGGGTCGTGCGTATCCAAATCTATGGCAAGTTACCCCTAATAATGCGGGTATATCGCTTGCACCCGCGGCTGCCTCAGACGGCAAGGGTAATACGGTTGTGCAAGTTCAATCGAACTCCAACCGAGACATTGAGGATGTGCTGCGGGCTGTGTGCGTTCAGATGGGACAGGCAGCAGGAATATCCCTCGGAGCATTGACAGGTCAACAGGTCAAGCAAGTCGCCGTTCAATCTTCAATCTCGCTTGCTTGGCGTCTTGGCCGAGCAGTACAGCTAGCCAGAACAGAAAAGCGAGACATTGTGGATAGCATCCTCGCTACTCATCCTGGCAAAAAGATACTGACTGGCAAAATCACCAGCGTGACGCGGCATGTCCGTGGTGCCTTTACCGAAGGATCAGCGAAGATTCTGCCCTTCGACACTGAAGCACCGGCCGAAAACGAAATCAGAGTCACATTCCAGAACGAAAACATCCACGCCTTCAGAGTCAAAGACCAGGTCACCCTTGCGACTGTACCGGATCTCATCTGCCTGCTTGATGCCGAAGATGGCAAGGCACTTGGTACACAGGATTATCGATATGGGCTCCGAGTTCATGTTGTGGTCTTGGTTGGAAACTCGCAGTGGACAGAGGGAGAAGGTTTGAGAAATGGAGGACCTGCAGCTTTTGGGTGAGTGGATTATGCTCTTTACGTTAAACTCGGGTTACTAACAGCCCCCAGGCTCGACATTGACTATGTTCCCATTGCCAAGGCGAAAGCACCATCCTCAGTTATTCAGGATTATGGCAATTGAGTTTAACAGTAAATTGTTTTGTATTCACTTGGAGTTCGGATGTTGGTGAAGTGGTGGATTGAGCTACCGGGGGTCAATACTTTAGACACGGGACCAATACCTGTTCTCTCTCAAGACAATCAACAAACTTAGAATACCGCATAACTTGTAACTTTTTCTACACAGATTTCGAGGTCCTCTGCGCCCATCCTCGACGGCCGCTAGAAAGTAGTGTCCTTGGAGTGGTGTGGCCAGGTTGAATGACCCCAGCTCTGCCCGGAAGAGCCGGCAAAGAGATGGAAGCTGCAACGTGAACTGCTCAAGCTTATCAGAGACAGACACGGGTTCCAACAGGCTAATACCAGGCCACGACCTGAAACCCAGAGGTCTCGAGCTGAAACCGTCTTTACAGCTAAGAGCCTTGTACTGCTGTTTTTACACTTCTCGCCAGCTAGCTGCAGATAGCTGAGACGGGGAAATGCCTCACTTCTACCCGGACAACATCTGTGATTGGCAAATGAGGTTTTCGGTCACCTCCAGGGTCGCATCTAACCGCCCGGGTGTGGCGCAATACGGACAGGACCAACAATCAACAACCAACAACCAACAACCAACAACAGTCTTGGCATGAAGATTCCTCGGCTCCCCACACCCCGGAGTTGTTAATTAAAGCCAGGTGAAACTCAGTCACTACCCATCACATCTCATACCTTTTTCATTTTTTCCAATTGCCGTTGAGACTGCCCAAGACCTTATCAAGATGGCTGATATCCCTATTCCCTCCACCGAGACTGAGTCTCTGTCGAATGGAGGTCCTTCAACCCCAAGAAGCTCCATCAGTAGGCTTCGTACCCCATCCGTCTCTATAACCCCTCCTCCCGCAACAAGGACCCAAGCTACTCCTTTGAGATCCAGAAATGGCTCATCCCAGGACGAAGTGGTCCGGAGCATGAACACCATGCGGCTTTCGGAGCCAAATGGCGTCGATAACCTCTCCGACGTGGCCGAGGCTGTTGATCGAGTCGCTAGAGGATCTGACAGTCGAGCTGTGTCTCTCACACCCGAGCCCACTTCCTCAAGGGCCGGCACCCCTCGGCAAAGACGCCGCTCTCGCCGGTCAAGCTCAGGTGTTGATAAGTTGCCCCACAATGTTCTCGACGAGGAGCTCCCACAGGACGTATTCCACTCCCCTGAGTTTCAGCAGGCCTTTCGAGATGCCAAGCAACTCATGTCAACTGTCGAGGGTGTGTTGGGGAGTTCCTCTCTGCACAACAGTCCAGAGTCGACCATTCGGCGACTTCACGCTGAGGCTGGCGAGCTAGCGAGGTTTGAGTACCCATCGACACGAACCGTGGGCTTCGTGGGGGACTCGGGTGTTGGTGAGTGAAGATCAACAAGCCGTGATTTTTTACTAAGGGTTTCAGGCAAAAGCAGCTTGCTCAACTCCCTCCTTGACGTGAAGGGCCTTGCGAGGACTGTAAGTGCATCCATCCGATTTAGGTTCCGGATACTAAAAAGAGCAGAGCAACAGTGGCGAGGCGTGTACGTGCGTCGTGACAGAATTCCACTACCACAACCGCGACACCCTCGATATTGAAGTCAACCTCTTCACCATGGATGAGCTCCGAGACCAACTCACTGCGATGCTCCAGTCTTATCGCCACTACCATCTTCACAGTGACGAGATGGTGGATGCCGCCGAGAGACTGGACAAGGAGGATAGCGCCAACCTCGCCAGAGACACCTTCAGATCCATGTTTCGAGGCCAGCTGACCGATGAAGGTTTTCTCATCAACCGTCCAGAGCAAGATGTACTTGAAACATTATTTCAATGGGCTGCGAGGGCAAGACCTTCTGTTTTCATCACTAAGCAGTCCGGGCTTTCACAGGATGCTTGTTCTAAAGCATTGATGGAGCTAGCTTCGGAACCCCCGTCGCGCAATCAACCTGCTCAATGGCCTTACATTCGGAGCACAAAGTTTGTCATTCATCTCCAGAGCACGGTAGGGCTAGCTGACGTGATAGGGTCTTTCTGAACGCACACATTCTTAGTCGAGGTTTGATTTTGGTCGACCTACCAGGTACGCTCCTAATGACTGCGTAGATCACTGCTAACATTTCCTAGGGCTTCGAGATTTAAACTCAGCTCGTCAAAAGATTACGGAGCGTTATCTTTTAACATGCAACGAAATCTTTGCCATCTGCAACATCGGCCGTGCCGTTACCGATGAAGGAGTCCATCAAGTGTTTGAATTGGCCAGAAGAGCTCGTCTCTCAAACGTCGGCATAGTCTGCACTCGATCTGATGTAGGTACGCTTTCACCACTCATGACCGATGCTAATTAATTATCGTAGGACATTGTTGCCGAGGAAGCAATCAGGGACTGGAGGGGTGAGCGTGCTAGGGCAATCAAGAACCTCACGGATGCCATTGCCACCGACGAAAGAGACGCCAACGAAGTTGAAGAAGATCTCTCCGACTATCAAGGAGTTTTAGACGATGACTTGACAGAAGAAGAAATGAAGGAGCAACGGGAGCTTTGGTCACGACAGAGAAACATCAGGTACGTGGATTGCAGCCGCATTTTGGACTGAAACTGATGTTGGATAGCGCCCGCAAGAAAAACCACGAGTTTGAGTAGGTCCTCAGGCTGGCAACTAGACCTCCCGCTAACTTTGGCAGGCTCAAGCAGTATCTTGTGACGACTCGCAATTCTTTTGTGACGCGAGAACTGAGGAGCAAGTACAGTGAGCGTGTGACCACTGACGAAATCAAGATCTTTTGTGTCAGCAACAAAGACTACTGGGATTACAGAAGTGAAGCAAAGGCCAAGTCGGCACGCTATCTCCAGCTGAGCGGAATTCTGCAAGTGCGCAAGCACTGCATCTCCATCGTGGCAAATAGTCAACGACGCATTGCTACACGCTACATCAAGGATCAGATACCGGCATTTGTGGCACAAGTAGACTTGTGGGTTCAGTCTGGCGCAAGAACTGCTAGTGAAGAACGCCGTGAGGCGCTTTGTAGGAGGCTGGACGATGTGGAGAGACAACTGAGGAGGGTACGAAGGCCTTGGTAGGGTCTGAACGTTACTAACATGACGCAGGGCCTTACTTCGAGCACAAGTGTCGTTAGCCGTGTAAGCCAGTTGTTCAATCAGGACTTTACAACACATGTATATGGACGTGAGTTTAAGCTTCTGCTAGTAGACCAACAGCTAATGGATAAGCTCGACGCATTTCATCTTGGAGCCAGTCGGCAAAGGAAGCTGCGCAAGTATGGGAGGGTGTAAGTTGCCATATCATTGACATTTACCCGTTGCTAACTATGTCTAGTGGCATCACAGTGAGCTAACATAGAGGGCCTTCTGTTCCATTGCTAACGGCCTAGTGTCATATTCTGCTTTTTGTCGCCAGTATGGTGACTACTGTACTCCAGCGGCTGGGCCACACAACTGGAACGAAGAGATCATCGATGGAATGGTACAGGATCTAGAGGAACCGTGGCAGGAAATGTGCAGTAGCCTTCAACAACGACAAACCAACTTTGTTCAGACAGTCGATACTATACTGAACACGGCATCCGAACAGTTAGGTAGGTGAACCACCTGTCCATAGAGGCGTCGCTAACGGACACAGAGACTGGACTTGATGACGATTATGATACTTTTGCCCCATTAATGGAGTCCTTGCTCAGACGACAGCAACTCATTCTCGATTCCATTGAACGAATCAATGAGCAATTCGAAACAGATCTGGGGTAAGTTGACTCAAACTTGAAAGATACAGGGCTAACTCTAATAGACTCCTTCGGATTGATGCGCTCTCTGGTGTAAGAAGCTCCACGATTGGAAGAGCAATGGAATCTTCATACAGAGGATGCAACCAAGAATATGGTATGTCTTCCGAATCTTACAATACACGTTAGACCAACATCATCCCTCAGGAACAGGAAGCCACCAACGAAGAAAGAACATCATACGGGGCACCGTTTCCAACCAGAACCTCTTTACCAACTTGATGAGGGACTTTCGAGACTCTTTCCGCGTCAAAGCTGAAGAATCCCAGGGTGCTATACGCGATGCTGTGATCAGATATCTGGATGTTGTACAAGAGACTTTTGATCTTGTGCGTAGTGAGAATGTGGCGAGGGAAAGCGAGCAGGATCCTGATTTCAGACTGAGGGTTGAGGATGCTGCGAGGACGGGGAGGGAGACTATTCAGAGGGCTATCCGGGTTATTGACGTTTGACGGCTGGCATCATCTGTTTGTTCCTATACATGATTTAGCTACATCGAGTACTTCTGTTTCAGTAAAATGTGGATTCAAGTTCAAGCGAGCTACCCAATCCAGCATTCTAATACGTGAGAAAACCGTACCTGTACAAGAGTCATCAATACCTGGAGCATGGACTAATACTAGCAGCTTTGCCAGCATCCTTTGGAATAACACCTGCAGCAACAGCAGATTTATAACACCATCGCCAATCAACCTTGCCATCACACTTCCAAGACCAAAAGAACCATCCATCTGACTTTTCAAAAGACTCTACCTGTGCAGCCCAATAATGGTTATACCAAGTCTCTTGTCCATCGACCTTGAATTCGTCCGTGTTCTTGAGAGTGCTGTTGACAGAGAGAGACCACTCGCCGACGTATACGTTCTTGCCCATGTAGTCGTCGCAGGCTGTTTCGATGTATGATTTCTTATTTCCTGCAATGCGATTGTCGAAGCTTAGGTAGCGATGGGCGTCGAAGAAGATGAGGTCGCTTTCGGGGAGGTATTCTCGAGGATCTCCGGCACCCCATGACTTGCCCTAGAGTGAGTGTTAGCAAGGATTCTCCACGGTGTGGTTGAAAGCTGTACCATGAACTGAATGTGAAGACGATCAGACTCGGCCACATCGAGGTAGCCCTCCATAGCCTGGATACGGTGGAAAGCCTTGGGGTAGAAATTCTTCCTCATGTCGGTGGCTTCAGCCTGCCACTTTCCAGAACGAACAGGTTCGTTCATCACCTCAATCATGCCAACCGTGGTATAGTTGCCGTTGGTGTGAATTCGCTTTGTCATCCATTCGAGAAATCTGGCGGCTCGCTCATAGTTCTCGGGCGTGTAGAATCCGGGGTTAGCCAGGGCCTGTGGTATGTTAGTCTGAATGTAGCGCCATGAGAACGATGGGGGCTTACATGACCTGTAAACTGCTCACTTGGAGACTGCGAACCCGGCGCACCATGGAGGTCGATAATGACATAAAGACCGTGATCTTTACACCATCCAACGATACGATCAAGATGCCAAATACCACCTCGCGGGTAATACTCGTCCTTCTGAACAATGTCCTCATACATCCAGAAGCCAACTGGGATACGCACAGCGTTCAAGCCGAGGTTTGCAATCTGCTTGATGTCATCCTCGGTCGTCCAAGTTTCCCAATGATTCTTGAAGGCCTTGTCGGCTGCGGCCTGGCCTATTCCCTCAACGCAAGTCCACTCGTCATTATAAGGGCCGCAGTTCATCTTCTTCCATGACACTTCGGCCATCCAACGCTCGATGATGAATTGAGAGCCGAGGTTGACACCTCGGATCTTGTCAGAGCCCAACAGCCATCGTTCGGATAATTTCTCTCCTTTGTGGTATGCGGCTCCTGCAACTTGTTAGAGATTTTGGCCTCAATGGCAATGAGATGGTGAACGCACTCCTTGACTGCGGAGTCCAAGCATTTGCCGCTGCGAGGAACAGGCAGAAAACGAGCTTGGCCAGCATCTTCTCAAAGATAGCAAAGTATATGATCGAGAAAGGATTTTTCAAGCCCGAGCCTGCAGGCAGAGTAGAATAAGAAGTGCAGTGCAGAGGAGAAGGGGGATGGAACCCAGAGACTAGATATATCAGTTCAGACAGAGTTCGAACCCTCATCATTTTGATATGGCATGACAGCCCCGGAACCAACCCGCGAGTTAATTCCGCATTTGACAGGTCTGTTCATCTCATTCCGCACTGAATAAACGCTCCGGATCCTGCATGCCAGTTCCAACGGCTGCGTCTGTGCACCTTGAAACGGGAGATCGTCATCCGTACTCCGCAAATAAGACCACAAAGTTCCCACATTTTCTCGCTCTAGAATATTGTTGGTTCGATCCTTCAAGGGTTCGAGTTATGAAGGGTGCGGCTGAGCTTCCACGTATCCCTGCGGATCTTATCGTCGTTTCCTACAGACGTGCATACTGGCCAGTGGCTGGTGAATATAACCGGACGTCTCGGCTTCGGATCTGTCACATTCAGATACGTGCGGAATAGCGGAATGGAGGGTTTCACATATATGATCCTACAGGTCAACTCTAGTAGCTGCGAAATGAATAGACACGTCACAATGCATAGCATCGAGATTGGAAGGTGCCATTGTAAGTGGCCCAGCAATGTGCAGCACATGCAGTGATCGAGATTTTTGAACGTAAAGAAACATCAAGCAAAGGAGAGAGAACATAATGACAAATAATACAAAGAGCGAGGGTATTCTATGCTGCTAACAAACCACTACTCGTACAAACTCTGTTTTAGGTAAACACATCAGTAGCAAACCTCTGGTTCCTGACCTCCTCAACAAACATCCTAGCCTCCTTCTCACTCATATCATTGAGTTCCTGCAACAATCCAACACACGCCTCTTCAACCGCCTTACCCATATCACGACTGCCACAAACATACAGTTTTGCTCCCCGGTCCCAAAGCTCAGCAACCTCATGCTTCTCCTCCACCATTCGATGCTGGACGTACTTGCAGTTTTTGGTCTCTTCTGAAGTCTCGCGGGAGTAGGCTCGCTTTACTATCACGGCACCTTGCTTCTCCCATGCGTCAAACTCTTCCCGGTAGAGATCATCCGTCTTTCCACGACAGCCAAAAAATAGCAGCGCCGGTGCCAGTTTCCTGCCAGCAGCCATCTGCTGAGCTCGTTCCTCAACAAAAGCACGGAAAGGTCCCACCCCAGCACCCGCGGCGACACAGATGATGGGGGTGGTCTCTGGTGTGAGAGGAAGATGGAAGGCGACGTGCGAGGGGCGAATAGCAACATGGACGAGGTCGTTGGTGCTAAGGTTTGAGAGGTAACTGGTCGCAACTCCGATGTGGCGTCCTTGGCCGGAGAGTGAGGGCTCATCGAGGATGGAGTAGGTTACTGAGACGTGGTGGGGGCTCTTTAGGGGTGAAGAGGCGATGGAGCTGGAATATATTAGTAGTCATTATAAACATGTATAAGAAGGGACTTACTATTGACGAATCCTCATCGGTGGCAGCATGGTCAAGAAAGAAGCTAGGGGGAGTTCAATCTTGGGGAACCGCTCAAGAAGATCCATGACGGAGACACGTTTCTTAGTGACTTCCTCTTGCAAGTTCTCACCAGCGAGATCCCGAAGACTCCGCTTGGTCTCACCATCCGAAGTGTGCTCTGCCAAGGACAAGATGTTTCTCTTCGTGGCCGGCTGCGCAAGTTCAACGTAAGCACTGAGAACGTTCCAAGCAGAAGTCGGTTGACTCATCGGAAGAGCCACTCTCTTCTCTCCCTCGATAGTAAGAACAGCGTCCCATGAGAGTTTGAAGTGCCTGAACACACGGGACACGGTTTCTCGGGGGTTGATGGGCAAGATACAGAGGTAATCACCTGCCCGATACGAAACCTCGCTGGGGAGTGCAATCTCGAAGTGTTTCTTGAGAGGAACTCCTGGACCGCTCAGGTCTCTGGTAGCAGTGACGACTGCTTCATTGACGTCTTGGCGGAGTGTCGAGCTTCGAGGCATAGAGACACAGACGGACAGGTCTGTCTGTGGCATCGAAACCTTGGGTTCCGAGTCCGGACTCTCTTTCTCTAGAGCAGGCCAGAGTACATTATCTTCCCACGTCTCAAAATCCGTAAAAGGATCCCTGTCCGACGTATCCGTGAGACCAATCTCAGCAACTCGCTTCGCTCCACGTTCCTGAAGCTCAGTATTGACAAGGTTAGGAACCTTGTGGAAAGTCGCAGACCACTCTCGATGTCCAACTCCAAACACGGCATAAGACACCTTGTCAAGAGGTTTCCCTTCAAGGTTCTTGAGCCAAGAAACAAAGTGCGCAGCATTGTCGGGGGGTTGACCTTCGTAGGAGGATGTGATGATGACGACGGGTTGGTTGGTGGGCAGGTTCTCTTTAGCGACGTCGAGAGATTCGATACATGATGCGGTAAAGCCGTGGGAGGAGGCATCGGCTGCAAGTCGCTGGGCGAGGGACTCGCAGGTACCGCTGTTGGAGCCGTAAAAGATGCTAATTCTTTTCCCATCGGCCCCTGCAACCTCGTGCCTTTCGTCCTTGGTTACACCGTTCGTCGCAGCAACCGGTTCAGCTGTCGTCCCTCGAAGTTTGTGTTCCAAATCCAGAGGCGACATTCCATGCCTCAACGAAGCCCTGATATAAAAATCCTTCGGCTTAACTGTGAGCGTCTCGGCGATCCTCAGATTATACCCCGGATCATCCATCGAAAAGTTGAAATTCCGCAACAGAAGCGCAACAGTAAGCAACATCTCCTGCCACGCAAATGGCCGTCCGATACACGCCCGCACTCCATTTCCAAAGGGTTTCCAGCAGTTTGGGTGTTCTTTTTGGAGACGTGCAAAGTTTTCGTCGAGCATGCGTTCAGGACGGAAGAGGTGTGCATCTTCGCCAAAGACTCGGGGGTCAAGATGGGCGACTGTTAGGAACGGGCAGAGGACATCGCCCTTTGTGATTGGGTATTTGTAGTCGAGGAGGGTGTCTTTGAGAGCTTCCATTGCGACGCTGGGGATGGGGGCGCAGACACGGAGGGTCTCACGGAGGGCCTGCTGGGGTTAGTTGGAGCTTGAGACAGGTTGAAGCTACTCACAGCCGGGATATATCTCAGCTTAAAGATCTTTTCAACGGTAATAGGCTCCTTGCCCATAATGTCATCCACCTCCTTTTGAGCCTTTTGGTAGCAATCCGGGTTCTTGAGCAACGAGTAAAACAAGAACGACAACGTTCCAGACGTCGTTTCATGGCCAGCAATCAAGAAAGTAATGAGGTTATCAGTGATACTGACATCGTTCATTTTCTTGCCAGTCTTGGGATCGACACCGTTCATCATGGCCGCCAAAAGGTCCTTCCTCTTGCTGTCGGGATTGGCTCTTCGAGCTGCCACGACTTCGTCTGCGACCTCGCGCATCATCTTGATGTCTTGAAAGTACTTTTTCGTTATGGCGCGGTAGAATACCTTGGCCACAGAAGGACGCTGAAACCTCTTCCCTGACTCGGTGAGCACATCGCCCATGCTGCTGATGAACGGATGAGCCGTATCTCGATAAAACGAATTAAACCGAAAGTCCATACTGCAGAGCGCAATAGTATCAAACGCCAACCGCGTAAAATCATCAGCAGCAAGAATAGCCTGGGAAGGCCCATGTCTGGCCCACTTGAGAGCCAACTGCGTCGCGATATCGTACATCTCGTCAAACATGCCCCTGATATTCACGGGACCGAAAGCAGGCATCAGGACACGGTGGGCGATGCCCCAGTTCTCCTCGCCGCCGGGTTTTGCTGTGAAGAGGCCATCGTTGGCAAGGTTTCTGAGTTCCCAGAGTTCGTTGTTGATGGACTTTTGGAAGCGTGTTTCGTCGCATACTTCGTTGACGAGTTTGTTTGAGCCAAGGAGGATGTAAGACTTTCCCTCGGGAAAGCGTAATCTGTAGATGTCGCCTAATGGAGTAAGCCCCAATTACTCAAGCATATAATCTTGCATAATTACCATAGATCTCATGGAGTCGGGTGAGATCCTGCAATGAATCCTCCGATTTGAACTCGGCAATGTGTCCAAGCCAGGGAAGCGCCGGCGGCTCGGGGATCGGAGTGATGTTGCTATCACCATTCTTGGCTTTGGATTTCCGTCGAAGGAGAGACGGCATGATGATTTTTTGACAAAAAAGCGCCAGATTTACTGTACAATGCTGTGAAGCAGGTCGGATGGAGTCCGTGAGATTTAAGTCATGGTGGATAATCAGCAGTAAGCAGACCACGAAGGGGAGCGCCTCTTTATATCCCCATTTCAGCTTACAATTAAAAACAAAATCTCCGCCTCATATCCTCAAACGAGTCCTCTAACGAGTCCCTGCAGATGATCTACCCGACGGACACCTCCCGTGCGGGTATGCAACGGTTTCCGACCCGGAGCCATGAGATCCGGCCGCTCGGGGCTCCGCGGACGGCCGGCCGGTGAGACCATGTCATGCCCGCGGGGGCCGTTGCACCACTTAAAAAGAGTATTTATTGCTCGGGCTTGGCCACGGTTACGCGAATCTTACTGCGGCGTCTTAATTTAATGTATTGTATTGGTTGGTGAGATGAGCAGCGCGCAATGACGCTGCTTACAGTACGTAGAGGGAAGGGAGTGTCTCACACGTAAGCATTAACCGAGCACGAAACTTATGTCAGTATGAGGACGTCAAGGTTCTCATTTGATGTGTATTAAGTCGAGGCCCTTTCCGTGGCTTGCACCGTCGTTTTTAACTTGTCTTTTCTCACTCAATGCCTCATCAACCATGGCCAACTCATCAAAGTGCTTACTCTCCGTCATCTGCAGGCATCCTTAACATCCATCTCACTCAATGCTACTTCATGTTAGACCTCGGATAATTGCCCTTGCTGGCATTTACCCCTCCCACATCACGCACCTAACCTTAAGATGAACGCGCACGCGGATCAATTGCCGTCCAACAGGATGCTCCTCAGTCAGATCTCGGTCATCTCTAACCCCGCCATTGGTGAGCCCCGCATGTCATGGGCAATGGCCCCTCTTCTTGGTGGATGATCTTTTGGCGAGCCATTCCGTTGACGGAGCTCGAATTTTCTACTCTGCAATCACACGCGACATCTTGAGATTCACGTCTAGATAAGCATAATGGCCGCTCCCAAACCTTTCCGCGCTGAGCACATGGGCTCCCTCCTGCGTCCTCAGCGTCTACTCGACGTCAGAGAGCAGGTCCGCGAAAAGGGTGTCTCCCCGGAGGACGCCGGTCTCGCCGAGGTCGAGACAGCCGCTGTCAAGGACGTGGTCAAGCTTCAGCAGGACCTTGGTTTCAAGGCCGTCAACAGCGGAGAGTTCACCCGCACGCGCTTCTGGGGACTCATGTGGGATGAGTTTGTCGGCACCAAGCAGCTGCAGGACGCCGAGGCCAGTCTCTTTCGTCTGTACCATCCCGACGTGGTGAGCCTGATTGAGAAGGATCGTCAGGTCATGCCCGGCGAATCTGTCATTGCTGGATCCAAGCTCTCTCACGACCCTGAAAAGTCGGTTTCCAACCTGCATGAGCTCCGTCTCATTCAGCAGTTTGTGCCCAAGGAGGATTGGCCTGCCATCAAGCTCACCCTGATCACGCCTGCTTGGTTCCATATGCGATACAAGCAGGGCAAGGCTTACACGCCAGAGGCTTATGCCAACGATGAAGAGTACTTCAAGGATGTCGCCAAGGTGTACCAGGCCGAGCTGGACCTGTTGTACAAGGCGGGTCTTCGCAACGTTCAATTCGATGACCCCGGCATGGCCTGTAAGTGAAGGCCCCATTCTTCAGAAACCCATTACTGACAGTGTTTCAGACTTCTGCAGCCAAAAGTTCCGCGACGGTTGGGCCGCCGACCCCGACAACATTGGCACTGTCGACGACCTTCTGGACGCTTACATCAAGCTCTACAACGACTGTCTCTCCAAGCTGCCCTCCGACATGCACACTGGCATCCACCTCTGCCGAGGCAACTTTATCGGCGGCCGTCACTTCGCCGAGGGCAAGTACGACATCATCGCCGAGAAGCTCTTCCGCGACCTCAACGTCAACACCTTCTACCTCGAGTACGACACTGAGCGCGCCGGAGGCTTTGAGCCTCTTCAGCACCTCCCCACCAACAAGTACGTTGTCGTCGGAGTTATCAGCACAAAGTTGCCCCAGCTGGAGGATAAGGAGGAGATGAAGAAGCGTGTGCTGAGTGCTGCGGATTGGGTCGCCAAGGGAACTGGTGAGACTCAGAAGGAGGCTCTGAAGAGAATTGCCGTGAGCCCTCAGTGTGGATTCAGCACCCATGAGAGTGGGTATCCTCTGAATGAGGAGGAAGAGAAGAAGAAGCTTGCTTTGGTTAGAGAGATTGCCGATGAGATCTGGGGAGAGCCTTAAGGTCAAATGGAGGTTGGGCATGTATATATCACGATCATTACGACCAATGCAAGTTCGATGTTTATGGAGCATTCTGTCTCACTTCGGGAAGCCTTGCCAGCAACCCAGCCCAGTGTGGGTGTGACGCCACAGTCCTTGCATGAACGATTTTACTGTAGAGAATGTGTCCCAATTCGACGCTGCACTGCAATCTTAACCTACCTCGAGTGCTTGAACAGGCTGCGTTAATCCTCTCATCCGCACCAACCACCTCAAACTACTAACACAATTCTATGGTAGCATCTTCGGAGGGCACTGGTAAGAAGTGTAAATAACCCACGATATGGCCGAGGGCCGAAACCAAGGTAGTCCCAATCAATATCTAAATAGCATACGAGGCAGCTTATGGTAGTAGTCAAAGGGGCCTGCAACAGCAGCAAGCGGAGTCTCCCTTCAACGGTAGCCAAAGAGCCTTATAGCTCCAGCATACAGTCACTACCTTGAATAAAAGCTTTGATAGCGACTATCAAGGGAGGTTTATGAGCAATGACGCCGCATATGTGTGTGCTATTTAGGGGTTCGGATCATTTGCACTTGAGCCAGAGCGCTCTTAAGGTGCTGCCGTAATCTCCGGTCAGTTGTTAGGACCAATGGAACCAATGTTGAAATGTCGTGGCTGGGAGCTGAATGCACTGCAATTTTAACCCGCCCTGAGCCCCCCTCCCGATCACATGGTTCGAATCAGCCCTGATTCTGTGCCTATCAAGTAGATTCCCACAGATGTGTATTTCAACTCCGCCCCAAGCAGGTTGGTAAGATCCAACAAATTCAGCATTTCCCTCCAATAGAAGTTGATCAACTACCTGGGTGCCAACGCCCACCTTCTTCTAGTTAATCATTGAAACCAATGGGGTTCGATGTGAAAAAAGTGAGGCCCCCAGGTGGTCTGAAAAAAAAAAACCGCCGGCACTGGCACGAAAATCTAAGGAGGAGCGGCGGTGTTTTTCTTTCTTTAGGCCATCTGGCCCCCCATTGGCCGCACACCCTTTGCCCGGTGCCTGCACTGCAATTTTAACCCACCTCGAGTGCTTGAACCCGCTGCGTGAATCCTCCCATCCGCCACAAATGCACCGTTCCCTGCAATAGAAGCCAATCTGACCTCACCTAATAGGTGGAGGAATAATCAAGACTGAGACAGGTGACGCCAGTCAAAACAGTCTCGATCATCTTTTGGCGTCAGATCATACATGCGCCGCTGGCACATGTATGATCACATCGCGCCTTTTCACTGCAATTCTAGCCCGCCATCAACAGCTTATGATAGCAGCCAAAGGGGCCTGCAACAGCAGCAAGCGGAGTCTGCCTTCAACGGTAGCCAAAGAGGCTTATAACAGCAGCATAGAATTACTACCTTAATTGGTAGCATCTAATCTAATCGTTGACGTAGTCTAGCACAAGATCAAAGAACACACTTTTCATTGGTAGCATATCATATCTACTATCAAGGGAGGCCTATAAGTAATGACGCCGCATGCATGTATGCTATTTTGGGGTTCGGATCATTTGCACCTCTGGCCAGAGCGTTCTGAAAATTATTATAGAACCAATGATGACCCAAACACTTCCATGATGCACTGCAATTTTAACCCGCCCTGAGCTCTTATCCTCCCGATCACATGGTTCGAGTAAGTGCCTTGCTTCTGCCTATCAGAGACTCCCACGGATCCGCAGTTCAACGAGGCGAGCCCGCTCTCTTCTGCTCAAGCTGGTAAACGGTGTGGACAATCATGTGCGAATTAATATACCAGATAGGTAGCTTGAACAGCTCGTGGTATCGTAACCAGTGGGGGAAGTACATGATAAATACCTCGATTGGCACAGTCTGAACAAGATGCTTTACCTGTCGAGTTTACCGGGCGATGCCTTCTATCTTCCCGTTGTCGTCTCCTGGCTACGTTAATCCTTTCATCTCCGCCCGAAGCAGTTAGGTTAGTAGGATATAATAAATTGAATATTTCCCCCCATAGAAGCTGATCAACTATCCGAGTACCAACGCGCACCTTCTTCTAGTTAATCATTACAACCAATGAGGTTCGATGTGAAAAAAGTCGAGGGCTTTTGCGCAGTACGCAAAAGTTGCACTGCAATTTTAACCCGCCCCGAAGGAGTTCCTTTGCTCCCAGGTACCCGGGCTCTCTCTCACCGGGACTAAACCTGCGAAGAAGGAAAAATTAAAAGAAAAAAGAAAAGAAAAGAAAATTCTGGCTCTTTCCGTAATGTTCAGGCAAGATTTAAAACTGTACAAGGAGCTCTTCGACGAGGGCATCCCGCGTCCCGGGTACCATATCCGCGCAAACTGTGGATATAAGGAGAGCAACTATGGTTGATGAAAGACGATGAGCCTACGGGGGATGCGAGTTAATGGCCATTAGATGATAGTTACCGATATTGGTGGTAAGTCAAAGCTCAGTGCTATGAAGAACTATTCATGGCCGCCCGTCTCTCAACTTTAACTTAAGGACGAGCTCTCTAGGTATATGAACTCTGAATTGGGTGAGCTTAGCACAGCCCCACTACACCAAGTGTTCAACACTTGGGCATCTTCCGTAGTATAGTGGTCAGTATGCAAGCTTGTCACGCTTGAGACCCGGGTTCAATTCCCGGCGGGAGAGATCCAGCCACCTGTGTTACACAGGATTTCTTTTTTGGCTTTTTTCCTTTCACGTCTCCGAACAGGAGGAGAGAATCTCCTTTTTGCACACTCAAGCCAGCGTCATAACGTATTCCAACGTGATCCAACCCTATGTTCATACTGCCCTGTCTTTTTGTGTCATCCGTATTTAGGCATTCTGGCTTCCTCGAGCATGCTTGAAATCGAGGTTCAGGGTATGCCAGAGGGATGTGAAAAGTCCTCCATTCCTCCGCTGCACTCGCCCATCCTCCACACCAGTAAGGAAAGGACGTCACGATGCCAGTAACCTAAGACTTTAAGATTAAACTTGGCAATCTAGCACTAGAGGGTCTGCTTAGGCCATCATCGCCAGTTGTTCAAGTCTGCTTCGTGCCCTACCTCTCTGCAACTCGAAACATACTCGTCGGGTGTCTGCCAGAGCGGATCCCTTTGAGCAGAGCGAAGCCATTCTTGACAGCGACCCCCTAGTTCTTGATAATAGCTTTCCGGCACGTTGCATGCCGGTCCTTCACTTTTCAAACTGAGGATCCTGACCGCTTCGTCTAATAACTCGTTGAACGTGGTCAACTTTGCCTTGCCAGTCCAGCCATCCTGGATCATATCCGCGAGAATCGACGCGTCTTCTGAAAATTTCCATTGGCCAGCCTCCAGCATCCCTCTAATTTTGACCGCTTCTGCACGCGAATGCACATTGGCAAGAGGATCGACCCCCGAGAGGAGAAAATGAAGGCACGTTGATACGTTGAACTGGTCTTTTGGGATCTTATTCGTATAGTCCCAGTGGAATCGTGGAATCACTGACCCAAAGTCGAAAAGCTTGAGGTTCTTGGCTCTATCGACACCAATGTTGCGGACTGCAAGATCGCCGTTGACGAAGCCCAGCTTCTCAAGCCAGCTCACCGCGGCAAGTAGTTGCAGAACCCAACGATGGCGTTCTTCCCGTGAGGCTGCCTCCCACGCAGTCGGCAAAGACTCAATACGTTCCAAGAACAAATAATCCGTCGTGTTTGTCGCCACCATCCGAGCAAAGTTGGAGTGAGGCTCGGCCTGCAGGGTTTCATATACAGCCACCTCCTTCTCCATGGCTACAAAACCATCCATTGAGAGGTCCCAGCATTGTGAAAGCTCTGTGTCTCGAGTTACCTCGTATTAGAAAGGGAGCTTAAGGACGATGTGCTTGTCGAGGGCGTAGGCGAGGCCTTGCGATGGGCCGATGCTTAGACACTCCTCTGGAGGATTTTCGAAGGGCACTGCTATTCTCATGCTGCAAATATCCAAGTTCGCTTGCCATGTGGAAAACCAGTGCGATGGTAAAGATGTGACCTGGAACAACTGGTCTGAAGACCATGGACAAAGTCGTGCGGAGTCGAGCTGCAAAGTGCACTTCTACCTAGTTTCAGTGCTGAAGGCCGCGGCGCGGGCATATGGGCTGTAGTGGCCGGAGCTGGGGCGTACGGACCATGGCGTGACGCCTTTGAAGGCCTCCATCACCTGTCAGGCACCAAAAGCGCGAATGGCCTTTCAACATGTCTAGGTGGTAATTGACTACCTAGTCAAGGTGCCAAGAATGGTACGTTGGGGGCACCGTTGGTCGTGAAATGTCTTCTCAGACCATGAACACCGCCAGAATCTAATCTACTCATCCATCAACCTCAGTGATGCTAATGTCCCAAAAATCAGCTGGATCGAGCACTGGCTGCCCCCTGCCAAACGAGTAAACTCCAAACATTACTCCCGTGAAGCAACCTCCAACGGGTGGTGCAACAGTCAGCTTTTCAACTGGCGCAAGCAAGGTACCTATGGTGTCCTTTCTACCAGACTCTGTCTCAATGGCGGAAAGGGAGTAGTATACAGGGCGAGCTTCGATCGTGAACTGGATTTGGGTTGAGCCAAGGTCATGGCGCGAGGTGGAAACCTGGTTGAGAATCAGCCAAAGAGAAGTGACAGGAGAAGAAGTGAGGTTCACCTTGACATTACCAGCCTCACCGCTTGGCTCTCTAAATGTGAGCCTCGGCCTGATGTTGCCATCTTCATCCTGATCTGCCACAATTCCCACAGTGGCATACGAGTATTGGCTCCACCAAAGCACTATCCCGGCCTCGTAGCCCCGAACAGTAGGGTTAAACTCCATCGTGGCACTGAATTTCTGGCTGTACGAGGTTTGCTTCCTGAGAAGCATGGCAGGACTCTCGGGACTGGATAGGTCGAAGCAGTTTCCGTAGAGCCTAAGGTAGCCAGGCTTCTCTGTCAAACTGTAACACTGCTTGAGTGGTGTATCTACTCTTTGTCAACTGGAGCCAGAATGGAGATTGCAGGGCACGTACTCTTCTGGTACCATCCCAACTCAAGAGTATCGCGAGAAAGATCTGCCTCCCATTTTTGTTTCGTGAGGCCCGTGGCCGAGCTTAGCAAACTCCTGCCTTTGGTCTCGAGGGTGATGTTGTTTCCGTCATTAAAGACGGGCCAATCGTCCACCCACTCAACCTTGACCAGGAATGTCTCCCGTCCTATTCATGTTAGTACATAATCGTAGTTTAAGAGAAAAGGTGAAAATACCCAGTTGTGGTTCCAGATAACTCCCCTTGTCCTTGACCGGTCTCACACCCAGAAACACAGCCCACCAATTCCCATCACCATCTTCAAAGACATCAGCATGGCCGGTTCTCTGCACTTCCTCATCCGGCCCATTATACCACAAGGCCTTTCCCTGACCCTCCCACGGGCCATAAGGGCCATCTCGACTGCGGAAAACCCACTCCTGATGACCAACTTCTGTACCACCCTCAGCAGTAAAGAGATAGTAGTAATCGCCGCGTTTGATAATGTGGGAACCCTCTGCGATACCGAATGGGGACTCTCGAATAGGTTTGGGCGCTGTAAGAGTCCTTCCAGTTGTAATGTCTATTTCCGAAATGTGAATAGCAAAGTCCTTTTGCTTGGAGTCGGGCGATCGCCAGGCTAATCGCATAGTTGTAGACAGAAAGACTCTGCCGTCATCGTCCCAGAAGAGCTAACAACTGTAAGTATGGAAGATTCATGTCAATGTGAACCACTTACATCTTGGTCGAATCCCGGATTGTCAAAGTAGACTGGGTCAGACCAGGCATTTTCATCCCAGATATTGTCGGTCCAGACGTAAAAGCCGCGGGGAAAGATACGTTCCTTCAACATGTCAGCTCATTCTTCATTTTCTCCTGTATGAATATTACATCTGAAGTCGGTCGATATCTTTGAAATACGCCATTCGCAAGGTACCACCTCTTTTCATCAGGTCGATACCTCAAGGTGCTCGCCCAACTCCCCGCACCAGGTTCCACAGTGCGCATCTCGATCTGACTACGCCGCGTAAGAGCATGGCCGATGAGTTTCCAGTCGATCAAATTGGTAGATGTATAAATAGCGCATCCCGGAAAGAACTCGAATGTCGACGTGCTAAGGAAGAAGGTCGTCGGGTCCGAGCCAGAAGCGGGCACGACGCAGATGGTGGGATCAGGGTTGAAACCCCTGATGACAGGGTTCGTGAAGGTTACAGTGGATGAGTCAGTAGCCATGGTTGATGCCAGAGCAGTATTCAAAATAGATGATTAAAGAAGATGGCTGATGCTGAGGAGTTGGTCGTCCCATGGTTATAAGTCGTCCTCGGCGATGCTGGCCGATCCCGCTCCGGCTTATGTCCGTTGCATTTTTCCATCAATCAGAAGGCCAGGTTTTCACGCTACTCAGCTCATCTCGAGGCTTTCAGCCTATTTTCTCCATGACGGAGGGGTAATCATCAAAAAGTCCATGTCATTGCAACCAGGAGGGTAGCTTTGCTCTAAAGATCTTTGTAAAACATGCCCATAATTCAAGAACAGAAACAGCCAAATCAAGCCCGGTGCACTCTAGGAAGAACCAGCTTCCCATGCGAGAAGATAACATTTCGCCCACCAAACCTCTGCTCAGTCCTATCACCACCTTCATGTCTCATTGCCGGTATGACCGACTTGCTGTTCACAGACCCAATCTCAAGCTGCAGGCTTTGTCCTGAATCGAACAAGAACGCGGCTGGAAATAACGGGACTGTTATGGTATACTTTCTCCCAGGGACCACGTCTGACTTGGGAACAGGGGGCTGACTGATGACTTTGTCTCTCGTAAAGTCTCTCTCGACTTCTTCGCGGTGTGACAGACGAAAGTAGCCTCTTGCAAAGCTGTCCATTGGCTCACCGTGGTTTCCAACAAGGATAATAGGTTGTTTATCCGCCGTCAGGGCTCGTAGATAGATGAAGAGGTCCAAGTCTTGAGCCTCAGTGAGCACCTCTAGTTCCAAATAAGGCGACCCCAAGATTTCAAACGAGTCGGTAAAGGGACGATCCAAGGTAAAATCGATGTTATCCCTCAATCCTTGGTAGCCGAAAGCCATCTTCAGCTCTTTAGACTCCACTAGGCCCAATGTCTTGTTGGGGTTGAGATAAAATGCCACATCTTCAGCGTCAGGGGGTGGAAATGCTTGTTCGCTCTCTCGGTAAAAGACTGAAGTTCCATGATGTTGAATAAGTCGAATTTTAGGGACATCCAGCATCCCGTTTTCTCTCTTGTCGAAGAGAAAATAGTCCAGGAACTGCCTCTGTCGTTTGATGTGTTCGGGATCGTAAAAGGCCGCGAGGTGATTTCCCGTGTGCATTTCCAGCCATTTGGAATTGGATGATGCCCCGTTATAGGCTCGAATATTTCCCGGAAGGTGAAGCTCAGGGTCGGTCCAGTTTCCAGCAAGATATATCGGAACCTCAATGTCAGACAGTTTGCGAACTCTGTCTAGAACATCCCAGACGCCCTCGGTAGGATACTCGGTGTCCAAGCATACCCCAGGATAGTCCACTCTGTTTTCCGCCAACGCTTTTTCCGAAAGAATTCCACCATCTCGGCCGGATTGTTGAGGTACGACAATGTTGTTATACCAGTGAGACTGAAAATTGTGACTGTATATCCCACCTCGTCGAGAAGATTGATACATGTTGCACTGAGATTCATAGGAAACGACGCATGTCAGATGAGGCGGCTTCTGCATTGCAGCCCAGTATCCGACCATGCCGTAGTAGCTGATTCCCGAGAATGCCACTTTGCCGGTGCACCAGTTCTGTGTGCCAGCCCACTCGACGACGTCGTAAAGATCTGGGTTCAAACTTTGTGAGCTTACTTGTACTATTCACTTTGGTTTGAAGAGATGGGAGGTAATCTACCTTGCCCTTCGGCATCATCTTGGATGAGGAGTGAGCGCTCTAGCCCGAAGGGATCAAGTTTCCCCTGGCTTCCACCAATGCCTCTGGCGTCGACACGCAATAACGCATAACCAAAATCTTTCGTCTGTGTGCTGTCAGCATTCTATTTCTCTGTTTAGTTGACCAATATCGTACCCATATCTGCGGATCGCATAACTCGAAGCACGCATCAGGGCCTAGCGGCTTGATATGCTTATACATCTCGGCATAAATAGGGGTGTGAGGCAGGCCAAATACAGGCGCATGCGTATCTTTTCCATACGGTCCAAGGCTGCAGATTACAGGGACTTTCTGTTTGTGCTTGCTTGTCGAGAAGGGTAGAAATAGGTCTGCGCATAGTTCGATGCCATCGCGCATGGGGATAAAGAGGTTTTTAATGCGGGTGTATCCGTCGACATCAGTCTTGCTCCGGCTATACCCAGCGCGCGAATTGGCAGGAGAGTCCATTTTCAATAGGTGAATTTTGCTTTGGAAAGGTTCTAGAAAGAGAAACAGCAGGCTGCGAAGTGACCCGGAGGCTCGAGCCTGGGATATTTATGTCACGTCTTCGGCGGCGGAATCTTGTACGTGTCCGAGCTCACAGACCACCCTATATCGATTTTACTCTCCCGTATTCCTCGACTCTCTATTGGCTTTCCTAGAACCCAGCTGATAGCGAAAATCCAGACTCCCCACGGCACTTTTGCTCGGCTGTTAATGCGGGGTTTGGGTTTCAGATACAAGTCGGGATAGCTTCAGCTGACCGGGGAGACAAACCTTATTATTAAGTACGCTTAGTATGAACTGGAAAGGCCCATCATATCCAGTGGGTGTTGGAACCGAGGTTTGGCGGCTCGCCGAGGTGATCTCGAAAATCCTGCTTAGACTCAAATAAGACGGAATAGCATTCCGAGTCTTGACATTTTCGGCACTTGAGTGGGATGACATGGCCTTACCCGCCATCTTGCCTAAAAAGCTCTGGTCTTAGAGTTCATCTGCTCAAGGAAACCCCTGCATCACCATCATGTAACACTCTGGTCGAAACCAATATGTCCTAATGCTCGCTGATGGCAAGCAATCACGCATCCTCCATAGGATTGTTGGCTGCCATGTTTCCCCGTGAGCTGATCATCGCGGAGAGGAAACCCTTTTTGGGGTGCCTGGGGACTAGGGTTCATCACAGAGGCTGGGATTGCATGAAATCAAGCTGCAAGCCGGAGGAAAGGCAGGACACGAAAGCCCTTGGGATCTCGCATGCCTATTACTAGGCAGAAGGAGGTCAAGGTAGAAACCATGGTATTGGCAACATTCGCACACGTTGTATCGTATCGTTCTCTTGGTTCGCGGCGCTCTTCCCCAGTTCCAATGGATGCCACGCAGCTCCCATTGGACTTACAGTAAGCAATTACGCGCGCCGCTGCCTCCAAAGGCTACTCAAGCAGCCAAGGTGCAGATCAAGGTCGAGCCACCGAAAGACCGCAGCCCGAAGTACTGCCCCCTTGACCATGGTTCGGGCCGCCAATAGAGTCTCTCCCAGTCAGGGCGGACGGGCGACTGAGTAAATCCTCACAAGAATCCAAGCTTGCAGCTGAAAGATATGAAGAGAATTTAAGAAGGCTTATAAAAGATAAAATTGGGATTTTATAAGTTGATAGGAAGCCTCTATGAATTGTCGAAGAATATCTCTGGAGAATGTCACAAGAATTCCACAAAGATTCCTTTATAAATCCCAGACTGGTTACTAGCTGAAAGTATTATTCTATTAGCCCAACAGAATTAATGAGATATACCCAGATACAGTATGCCAGCTCTCCTCTCGATTCATATCCGCATGCTTTTTAAACGAGAGCTTCCACCTAAGGACCTAGGATATCAGAATTGCCCTCCTCTGCCCGAATATCCCTACCATCGACAATCAGCAAGGAATCATGATTTTCCGTGATTTTTAGGAGTTTAGGTAGGTTAAATCTTTGTTTCTACGCGACGGGATAACCCAGATCACGTTACCGAGCCATGATCACTTCATCCCCCTCACCTTTGAGGCAACAAACACCAACGAACCTCGTCAATGACGTAGCATCTTAAAAGCCAGTAGAATGTAACTGCACCCTTGTGGTCACCTCGATTTAATCAGGACCAAAGCCCAGTTCTAGAATGTGTACAGGCTCAACCCACAGTGTTGACCTTTCCATCCGCAGCAGGCTCTGCCAATGTCTCACCATGAAGGATCTTTACTGCATGCCAAGACCTGCACATGCAGCCCTCAGCTATTATTACCCAAAACTCAGCCCCTGAGCTGCCTTATGGGGGCGAAAATGCCTTGTTGCGCAGCTCAGCTCTCTGCATCCCAGCGATCCTCTCATCCATGATCGGCAATGATTCGACTCCTTCGGCCCACACGCAGCGCTTGCTTCAGATCAGGCTCTAGCTATCCTTTCTCTTTGTGTAACAGGCAGAGGTTTTAAATCTCTCCTCCCCCCGCATCTTTGGGGGCGAGGGAACAGTAACCTATTTGCAATCATGAGCAACAACATTTGCAACATATCGCTCGAATACGATGCAAGCAAACAACAGAATGTAACATGGGTCGACAGTCCCAACGCCCGGGGCACCCTCGACATCCTTCAAAGCTGCATTCTAACCCTCGTCGCATGCATCTACACTGCCCTGCATCTCGATGTGCCTCTCAAGACGGCGTGGCACGAGGTTTTCCTCTACAAGCTCAAATGGGTCCTGATTACTCTCTTTGCGCCCGAGATTTCGGTTTACATGGCTGCAGATCAGCTTCAGCAGGCTTGGAGTCTCAAAAAGAGGCTTCTGTCTCTGGTTCCCGAGGTGCAGGCCACAGTTACCGACACCGGGGAGAGCGAGGTCGAGCTTCCGCTGGTGGGGACCAAGACCAACGTCATGAGCGCAATTGTAGGAACTCCCCTTCAACAATCCGGCTTGAGCTAACTTTATATCCTTCCCAGCCAGAGATCAGTCTCAAATACGCCTTCTTCATCATCATGGGAGGCGTCCGCGTCAACGTCGATGACATAATCTCTCTCCCCGACCTCGACTTCAAAGCGCAGCGGCACTTCACCACGCGTCCTTACACGATCCGAGTCGGTCCCAAGACGATAATTCAGCTCGCTGAGAAAGGATACTGGATAAACATACCAATGCAAAAGATTGACGACAAGAGCAAGGCCGATGTGCTGCAAAAGTGTCTGGTCATGATACAGGTTTCTTGGATGGTGATGCAGTGCATCGTTCGCAAGGTTTATAACCTGCCTCTGGCTTTGTTGGAGGTTCATACTATGGTGCACGTCGTTTGTGCAATGTTTCTCTATCTCTGCTGGTTGAGAGTGAGTATTCTTACGCGGAATGATCTTCGTGCCAATTATTAATCCCTTCTTAGAAGCCACTGAATGTCCTTGAACCTGAACTATTGGACCCCGGCAAGTTCAAGGGCACCATAGCCCTTCTCGTTCAACAGCAGTTCTACCCCAACATGGCCACCAGACTAGCCCTCGTTCCACCCCAGGAATACCCTAACCGGCCACCTCGGCGAAGACGAGGAGGTCTTATCTCCCATGACTGGATCACACCGAATATGGGACACCTCATAACCCATGAAGAATACCCCTGGGTCCCTGAAAAGTTGTGGGAATATCTGCCCCCAGACGCGTGGGCGAGGCTCAGATCAGACGTCTCCGATCGACTGCCTTTGGGTGCCTGGCGATGGCTCCCCCCAAGGCCAGGACGTTGGATCTCATACAAAGAGACACAGATGCGTCCAGGTGATATTCTCCCATGCGGCCTCATGTATCACTCCGAGTTTCAAGATCTCCCCCTCCCCCTGACAGAGGAATTCCTCAACCGATGGGACGCCATCTTGAAAGCATTTCCATTCCACGACCGCGAAGAACTAGCCAGCACCTCCAAGTTCCTCAAAGTAAACAGACTCGGATGGGACTTTGAACTCATCAGCCCCGAAGAAGACGCCCCAGTCCAAGGCCAAGACCTCTTCCTTGCACGCCTGAAAGAATTCGCACCCGTCCCAGATGGCATCTTCAGAACCATGCCCTTCAGTGCTGGCAAGCGAAACCTCGACATCAACCTCAAGGTCTTTACAGAGAACACCGGTTCATCCTTTGGTCTCCTCAAGTTCTTCAAGGCGTTCCCATGGCTTGCGGGTCTCGCCCTTCTCCTATCTGGCATCTACGGCGGCGTCCACCTGTCAGCCTGGAAGTCGACATTCCCCAGTATCCATGAACAGATCCTCTGGAAGGTCAGCTGTATATACATCGCAGCCGTTCTGCCCGTATACTTTATCATTGGCCCTGCAATGTCTGACGTTGCATTCTGGTCTGGGCCTGAAACTTTCACTGCTGTCGGGATGTCCACGGTGATATCTCTTGTTCTACTGGCGTATGGTGTTGCGAGGGTGTTTATTATTGTCGAGTCTTTTATCAGTTTGCGGCTTGTCCCTCTTGGGGTGTATATATCGCCGCCTTGGATCCAGATGTTTCCTCATTTTTAGTAGCCACAAGAATAAAGCACCTTCTTTCCTTCATCTTTCGTTCTCTTTTGTCCTGTGACTAAGTTAAACTTGAGAAGCTGACCTTAATATTAAGATCAAGACATGATCATCATCTTAAAGTATGACACGGCTAAGACGGCAGGGAGAGCTTCAGGCAACCGGCCCCACATCCGGCGGAGTTCCGCCCATTGCGGGGCGGCCAAGGAGCATAAAAACATCCTCTATCCCCGGAGCATAACATCTGGTACAACTTAACATTTATACACACACACAATGACTTCTATCGAGATAAAGAAAGTCGCTATCTTTGGTGTAAGAATTCCTCTACTTGTATGCTCCGTCCAGGCTAACATGACCTCAGGCATCGGGCAACTTTGGTACTCCCATCACAGCCGCCCTCACAAAGGCTGGTTTCGATGTTACTGTCATCTCCAGGACTGAATCAACAGCAACCTTTCCTGATGGGCTTCCCGTCATCAAGACTACATACACCCTTGATAACCTAACCAAAGCCTTGGCCGGTCAAGATGCGGCAGTCTGCGTCGTGGGTCCCGCCGGCGTCAGCTTGCAATCCATCATGGTGGACGCCGCCGAAGCCGCGGGGGTAAAGCGCTTCATCGTCGATGACTTTGGCTGGGGACCAGACTTTACGAGCTTCCCTGAGTTTGAGCCTATCCGCGCTCAGCGACTGGTGGGAGTGAATCACGCCAAGGCTCGAAGTGAAGCAAACCCATCCTTTACTTGGACCGGCATCGCGACTGGCAACCCAGTTGACTGGGCTCTCAAACGTTTTCCTCTCATGGGCTTCGACACTTCCAACAAGACCGCTCTCATCTACGACTCTGGAACGGAAAATTTCACAGGTACCACGTTGGAAGGCATCGGTCAATCAGCCGTGGGTGTCCTCCAAAACCCAGAAGCCACAACAAACCGGACGGTCAAAGTCATGTCCATAAAGGCGAGCCAAAACGAACTACTCCAAGCTTTTGAAAGCGTTTCAGGGAGCAAGTGGAGTATTCAGAGATCGACAACAAAGGAATTGATAGACGGTGCGAAAGAGAAGCATGAAAAGGGGGACAGGGGTTGGATTCTGGCGTTGGCGGTGGCTCAACTGTTTAATGAGGGAAAAGCCATGTGTCTTGTTGCGCCTTCGTGGGAGGAGTCTGATTCAAAGTTGTTGGGAGTGGCAGAAGTGTCTCCTCGAGAACTTGCTGCTACCGTTCTAGGTGTCTCTGCGGACTAAGGGGAAACTTGGTAGGGTTCGCGACTTTTATATCAATCATGTTTCTGTGTTGCCACACTTTTAGGGTAGCAGAGTTCACACTACCACTCACTTCATAGGCTGCTGAATAGCAATCTTGGAGAATCCCCCTCCAACTTTAACCACACGCTGAATCTCCTCCAGCGCATCCTCAGCCGTTCCATCCAACACGCGAACCGGCACAGACCTAAACGACCTCCCATAATTCTCAACAGCCCATGCCAAGGCCTTCCAAGCCTTTTCGTAGTCGGCAGGTCTCGCCGGCACAGTGAACGGGTGCGGCATTCCCGCAAGCTGAATGGTAAAGTCGAGGTTTGGCGTAGCGATTGGGAACTTGAACTGTTTGCTCTCCCTAAATAGAGTCGACGCAGCTACGGTCCTTTCTGAAATGCATCGAAGTACTTGGTCTGCGGAGTTGGGAGCTCCCGCAGCGTCAAACGCATATATAAAGTCGTCGTAACCCAACCCTTTCAGCGTCGTGCTAATAGATTCGTATACATCCTCTGCCCTGTAGTCAAAGCATTTCGCGGCTCCAAGAGACTCAAGATGCTCGAACTGTTCAGGTTTCGCCGCGACCATGATAGGAGATACGCCGCTTGCAACAGCAAACTGAAGGGCACAGTACCCGACAGCTCCCGTAGCACCCCAGAGCAAGAAAGGACCATTCTTCTCAAATTTCTCGTTTTCTCCAGGGAGCGGGAACCCAAGGTAGTTGTAAAGTGCATCAGCAGCCGTCATGGCGACAACAGTAAGACACGCCGCATCAGACTGGGGCAAGTTGTTGGGGACCTTGAAGAGCATAGTCTCGGGGCAAGTCAGGTAAGCTTGATGGGAGCCGTAGTTGGGAGATCGACCCAGGCCAGATGGCGTGTAACCGGCCACAATGTCTCCTGGCTTGTATGACGAGTCTAGGTTGGTGATCTCAATGACCTCGCCACAAAAGTCGTAGCCGAGGGTGGTGTTGACGATGCCGAGTTCAGTTGAATGCTTGATATCGGCAGGGTTGGCTCCAGAGAATAAAACTTTGATCAGCAATTCGCCATCTGCAGGTTTTGGAAGTTCCTGCTTCTGAATGACCTCGAATTGGACATTTTGATTCACAAAGAGTGCTTTAGTCGTGGTGGCCATGGTGAGAGTTGTGGTGGTTGAACGTAGGTATCACTTGGAGGATGAGGATGATGTGAGATGACATCAACACAAAATAAAGAACTTGACAGAAACTTGGCAGATTTGATCAATATATATCGATCTATCCATCATACGTTGCTCATATAAGGTTTCGTGGAATGCGAACATCTGGCCATGGCGGGCACATTGACCACCCCGGCTCCGATTACGTGATCAGTTTTAGAGGTTGAAGCTTTGAAGATGCAAGATCAATTCATTGCACAGCACAATATCAAACGAGCCAGTAAGTATATAATCCAGGGCTCGTTGGCCCAAATATACGATACCTCACTCTCCAAGGCACACAAAGGTTGACTCAGCGCTCAGTGTCAGGTGAGCCAAGATTCCCACTTTCGGGCAACCAACAGACAAGTAGAAAAAAAGAATACGCATTCCAGTGCACGCCTTCAAACGTCAATAAATACGGAGGCGACAAAAAGAAAAGAGTCATGCCTCTTCTGCATGTCTAAGCCACTATCTGTTGGGTTTCACTGTGGGGTTCTACAGGGCGGTGCCCCTCAGGCTGGAAAAGACACTTGGGCGTCTACTACGCAGTAGTACACTTTAACCCCTGTCATCTCTTTCACCGACAGGCATTGCTTGATCACGGCTGAAGTGTAAAGAGCAGGCTTTGCTGTGACGAGGCTTGTTGAAATGAAGAGGACTGGCCTTTCTCTTGGCTTCCAAGCCCAATGGCAACCCCTCTCGCAACTTCATTTCCACAACTTCATCACCCCCTGCAGCCCGTCAGCAGCAAACAGCCGACATTCCGAGAATGTGCAGCACTCAGGTGATGCAGCAGCTCCGTACGCGAAAACCACCCAAGGCTGGGCGTCACACAAACACGGGCCGGAGGATCGCTCAGCCTTACCGACACGGGCATGGTATATCATGCAGAGTCAGCACTCTGGGGCGGGTTGACGTCTTTCGCACCGTCCCGTTTGACTAAAACTGTTCGTTGTCTGACAGGGGTTGGTTTTGCCTGGATTTGGCCCCCACAGCTGTGTGCGTTCACCATCTTTTTGACGCCTGCGGACGAGGTTGCAACCCGACTACAAAAGTCGCCTTGCAGACACCATATTCTTTTATTATTTTTTTACCAATTATTTCTATTGATACCCGTACTCAAGCATATTAACCTTCATATCCTGTAATCGGCACCATGGCTGCCGACAACAAGCAGGATGACGCCGTCAGGACCCAATTCACCCAAATCCTCGACGACGCCAGCAAGCTCTACTCAGACTCCGCCAAAAAGGAAGACCTCGCCAACTTCCTCAACCCTCCGATCAAGTCCATCAAGGAGCTCATCGACCAGGTAGAGACGCAGAATGAAAAGTTCAGCTCGTTCCGCAAGAAGCGCCAGTCCCTCTTCAGCGCCCTCTCCGCCACTCTCGCCCCCGTCGAGGTCGTCGGAGAGATCGTGGCGGGCGCCGCGAGTGACATGTTTGCGCCCGCCGAGGGCATCTTTGGGGCTGTTGTCTATCTCATCAACGCTGCGAGGGATGTTTCGGCTGCGTATGACTCTATTCTAGAGTTGTTTGATCAGCTCAAGGTGAGCGATATCGTGCCCAACCCCGCATCACAGAACTAACCAGTGAGCAAAGGACTTTACATCGCGACTCGATGTCTACATCCAACATCAAATGGGCGACTCTCTACGAAACAAGGTCGTGAATATTCTTGCTACTCTGTTCGAGGTGTTTGTGCTTGCCGCAAAGGAAGTTCGTCGTGGCCGCGTCAAGAGGTACTTCCAAAACCTCGTTGGCGTCGACAACCCCGTGCAGGGCGCCCTGGAAAAGCTCAAGGCTCTCAACATTGGCGAGGAGCGCCAGGTAATTGCCGACACGTACGGAGGCGTCAACAGGCTCGAAGTCAAGACGGATAAAGTGGCAGACATGATGAACCAGGTCAACCAGACGGTTCTACAACTCAAGTCTGAGGCTCGGGAGCGGAATATGGAGTCTGCTCAGGACAAGCTCAAGCAGATTCTGGAGCCTTCGCCGTTTCCTGAGGACTTTTTTGCTCTGTTTAACAAGTCGCGAGCAGAGAGCACGGGAGAATGGATCATCAAGGATGATATACTCAAGGCGTGGGTCAACAAGGAGACACAATTCCTCTGGATCTCAGGCGCTGCTGGTAAGTCGCCCTTCAAGAAGTTTACACATCAACTAACCAAGTATCAGGAACTGGCAAGTCTTTTCTCACAACAAAATTAATCGCCTGGGGTACTGAGCATCTACCTCATGTCGCCTACTTCTACTTCCGCGACAACAACCCAGAAACACGATCGGTCCTACAAGCGCTCAAGGATGTCGCCTACCAACTCAGCGAGAGCGATCCATTCTACGCCAAGCAGCTCCTCAAGAGTCTGCGCAGCAACGACGAGATTAGAACGATCCCCAGTGCATTCAGAAAGCTCCTGGTGCAACCCTTCCAAGAAGACAAGCTCAAGAAGGACATTTACATCTTCTTTGACGGCATCGACGAAGCCGACTCTACTGAAGTTGAAGAGCTACTTGAGCAACTTGCGTCTGACGACGAGTCCGCCCACAGACCAGATCACTGCAGACTTCAAGTCGCCCTCATCGGACGAACATACATGACAGAGAAGGTAACCTACGCTCTCGATCCAGACAGCCGAGGTACCCATGTTGTCAACACTCTCAACGTCACTCCCGATCGCAATGCCCAAGATGTCAGAGCCTACATCGAGGAGAGTGTCTGGCGCCTACGAAACCTCAACCGCTCACCTCCCGAGTTCAAGGACAAGGTTGTAGAGGCCATGGTCAAGCAGGCTGCAGGACTCTTTATCCTCGCAAAGTTCATGCTCGAAGACATCAGCCGGAAGCGACACCCACAAACGATTCTCCAGAGTCTGCAGTCGTATCCCAAGGAGATCAACGGCATGCTTGCCCGCACGCTCAAGAACTTGTCCGAGACGCTGTACGAGGATCAAGCTAGTGATCTCAACGAGATGCTGCAGTGGGTTGCCTGCGCTGAAGAGGTGTTGAGTCTGGAGCAGTTGGAGGCTGTGCTCAGCTTCAGATTCGGTGATCCGCCTTTCCACCTTGAGGAGACTCTGCGAGGACAGTATGCCTGCTTCTTTGAGCTCGAGCGTGAGGATGGCTTGACCACCGATGATCTTATTCGAGAGCACGAAAAGGAGCAGCGCGACCTAGGATCCGGCAGACGATCAAGCTCGGCTAGTCGTCCTGGCTCTGGTAGAAACGACAGCCCAAGCCAAGGCATCTTTGGTCGTTCAACCGGTACCGATCTAAACCGCAACCTCTCCCCAGGCCGTCGCGGAAGCCCAACACAAGGTCTGAGCCCTTCCCGAAGCCCTGGACGAAGTCCCGCTCGTGGTGCCAGTCCCGCCAACAACTCAGACCTCTTCGACCCCATGAGCGAGATGGAGTTCCGATCCAACAAGTCCAACACGTGGGTGACCTTCTTCCACTCTTCCGTCAAGAGTTTCTTCAGTCAGGAAAACTCTGCCAAGCTCGGTGCACCAACCACTGGTCCTACCATCGGCTTTGACCCTCTTGTGGCTAGAATCCACATCGTCAAGACCTGTCTGTCCATTTTTACAGACCAAGCCTGGTTCAACAAGCACAGACTCGGCGCCAACGGCCGAGAGGCAATCAAGCAGTACGCTGCATGGTACTGGCAAGAGCATTTGGCCGTCCTAGATCCAGAGACTGTTCCAGCTGCTGAGAAGCGAGAGCTCGGACAGCGGGTGTACAAGATGCTCACGGACGACAACATCATCCTTGATTGGACTCTCATGTACGAGAAGAATGACGAAGGTCTCGACGTTCTCACAGACTCCAACATGAAGGGTCTCAAGAAGTGGATGAGCGACCCCGAAGTCCTCAACTCGCTCACCGCCGAAAACAGAGAATGGGCAAAGAAGGCCCTCGACGAGAACCCAGGCATCTTCAAGCCCATCGGTGACCTATACGCCCGGGCCTGGCTCTCTGAGGACTTTAAGAGGTACATCCCCACGCTCTTCTGCTTCAAGATTGTCCAGTCCATCGCCTTCATGCAGGAGGGATACTCATGGACAGACTGCAACCGACACTGGACCGAGATCCCCGTCGACAAGCGTATCACCAAGGCAGCAGAGTGGGCGCAGATTCCCGAGTCTGCGCACTGGCACAGGCGTTACGGAAGTACGTACTTGACCAACGACATGAACAGCAAGGCTCTGTTCCACTACGACAAGGCCCTCGCTCTCGATAATAACAGCGTCGAGACGCGTGGCCGTATTGCGTACTGTCTTTCGCGGGATGGGCGTTTCAAGGAGGCGTTGGAGCAGACACTCAAGTGTGAGACGATCGAGGAGGAGAGTATTGCTGGTGGAAAGCTTGATGAAGAAGCTCTCAAGGCGAGCAAGTGGCGATTGTACAAGGACCACATCCTCATTGCAACCTGCTATGAGGAACTCGGTAACGCTGAAGATGCCCTCGTGTACTACCTCAAGGCTATGAAGAGCGCCAAGGTCGTGGGTCTCAACAACAAAGCATGCAAGGAGTACTTTGAGCCTGAGCTCGGATACCTGGAGCTCCTGGCCGCTGAGAGCCGACACGATGAAATCGTCAAGTTCCTCCACGAGCTCGATGAAGAAATCACAGACACCGAGCACCACCGGACCCAGCTGGTCGAGTTTCTTCTAGAGTGGTACAACAAGCCTTTGGTCTTCGACTGGATCCCCAGGGCAGCGAGCAAGGTCGGTGCCACGGCCTTCATGATTGAGAGGCTCGAGTTCACAATCGAGGTTGCCACCGCGACTCGCGATCCTCTCAAGGCTCTGTACTTGAGACTGGCCCTCGGTGCAACGTATACTTATAATCGCGAGATTGACGCTGCCATCAACTTGTTCGAGCGCATCACCCAACTGGGCTACCGTCCGCGTGGAAATGTCCCTACTCGACAGGCCTATGCTCTTGCTTTCCAGAGACTCGCGACGCTCTACAAAGAGAGGATCCTCCACGCTGGACTCAAAACCCCCGAGGCCAACAGTTGGCTTGAGGAGCTCAAGAGCGTCAAGGACCAGCAAAGCAAGCACCAAAACCAAGACATGCCCATCAGCATGGTCGGTTCAGACGTCAACGTGGCAGCAATCTACCTCGCCCTCTTCAACCGTCTCCTCGGCAACACCACAGGCGCAGACCGCGATCTCCGCCAACTCATAAACGACAGTATCGACATCCTCTCCGACGACGACGTTCAAAACGACGAGTACGCCCTCGACAACCTCCTCCGTCTCTTCATCGCAGCCGACGACATGGAAAACGCCCTAGCCCTAAGCCAATCGATGCGAAGAATCGACCCCAAGGCATTGACATCCACACCCACCGACTCACCCGTCGTCCAACGCTCAGAGCCCAAGCTCCCCGAGATCCAAACAATGCAACAATCCTGCGCGCAATGCCTCGATCCCATCCCATCTTCAGATTCGTACTTTATCTGCGAGTACTGTATGGAATGCTACGACGCAAAGTGCATCAAGGTGATACAAGGCGAAGGAAACAAGACAAGCGACCACAGAGCAGACTTGATCTGTCGGAGTGACCACAAGTGGCTGACGGTGCCACCGCTGCAAAAGGTGCTGCATAGGGGAGAGATTTTACTCCCGGATGGAAAGATTGCGAGCTTTGGGGAGTGGAAGGCTGGGTTGGAGAAGAAGTGGCCGAGGAAGTAGATGAGTGTGAAGCATTAGTGGAGTTGAGGGTGCATGCATGTTAGGATATGTTTGCGAGGCATAAGGGATTGGTATTGACAATGCGTCTCTTGAAGCATAGCGAAGGTCATGGGATACATGTTAGGTAGAGTCTATATAGACAACACGGATGAGGGCTGCGGTAGCATGCTCATAGTTCCGTCGGTGTAACTCGCGAGTGTCAGATATCGTTTGCAATGTGATTGGAATGTTTGGCCTGAACGGCCGAGGTACAAAAAGGCTTCGCCAAAGAGGATCCTCATCGGGGCATTTGACGGCTACTATCCAAGGCGGATGCATGTCCCCGACAAGTTTCGTTTCAGGCAACAAGACACAAGTGCGTTTGTCGAGAGCGAACATGAACCGAATTATTACAGCTTGACCCTTGCATCAATCAGATTCAATTTTGTATTAACATGTCCTATATACCCGTCTAGCGACGACCCATCGCCACCACGAGCTCTTGTTTGCACAATGTTCAACCCCCTCTCATCGCTATGACAACGTCACATATGACAATCACCCATACAGTTTCGTGTCTAGTTATCTCTAGGCCGTGTTTGCTCTGCAGCAGTCCGGTTGAGAGCCGAAAGATTGTCACGCGTCTTGTTAATAACGCTTGTCTACCGCGACCGCCATGTTAACCCCTGTCTCACGGGTATACGCAGCTTTATCACGCTTCATCCCAGCCGCTTTGCTTTCATTGCCTGGTCCGGGCCACAACACTCACCTGCAACACTCCGTTCAGGCCGGCTATGAATCAGCTCTTTGCCGTTTGTCATGTTGCCCAAGGCACCAATAGTCGAGGCCTAAAAGACATATCTGCCCTTCCTCCCGCCACCCGGTATCATGACCAACTAATTCTTCTCGCCAATCATCAAGATGTCTGATAAAGGCACCAAACGCACCGCAGATATGATGTCTGAAGAGTCCCAGCCCGTCACAGAGTACTCGGAGAGTGCACTAGACATCCTACCCCCTTTATCTGTTCTCGGTGCAGTTCTGAGGCCCGGCATCAGCATTTTTCCCGACACTCCCGATCGAAACATCCTCGAAGACACCGATTCGTTCATTGATATTGGCTTTGGAAGCTCTTCGTCCGTTTTCCACAAGCCCGGACGGGAAAAGGTCGTCAAGAAGCGGCATCCTTATTACGACATCGTCGGCGGCCTCTTCTCCTCGGTAGTGAAGGAGACCGAGATCACGACGGAGGTTCACCAGGTATTCGATACCTATGAGTCAGGGTCCAACATCCCAATCAAAGTGCCGGGGAATGTCAGAGCCATCACGGACTTGGCGGCATTATTGGACACAAACAGCCATAGCTATGGTCTGCCTCATCCATTCTGCATCCTGA
Organism: Ascodesmis sphaerospora; assembly: GCA_027569015.1. NCBI lineage: Eukaryota > Fungi > Ascomycota > Pezizomycetes > Pezizales > Ascodesmidaceae > Ascodesmis > Ascodesmis sphaerospora. The sequence continues at coordinate 429,085 of JAPPUR010000014.1, read as the reverse complement.
CTCCGGCCATTGAAATGGACATGATCTGTTCCTTGCCAAGGGCTGTAGGGCGCGCCTTGATCCAGCAGTTCCATCCTAAACTTGCCGGCTCGACTATGGACCCGTACATGGTGGAAGAGATCCTAAATTCACGAGTGAACCGGCACTGCTTGGTTCAGCCCTGTCTCGGACTCGACACCCATTCTAGAAGACCTGGCGAGTTCTCGCTTGGCGATTTGGAGCTTTCTCTCTCAGATATGCGCGACATTGGCATGGACAGCTCAGGCCTTGCGCAAGCGATAGGTCAGGCTTTTTCTCTCCTTCATTATCGCTGTTGGCTTTACGGTGAGGGCGTGCAGTTTGCTTTTGGTACTTCACCTACCAAGAAGCCATTCCAAAACACCTCGTACACTGTCGACCTTTATCTCTTTGACTTTGGAGACTGCGACAGAATCATCAACCGTGAGGATACACATACTCTTTCTCTGGACATTGTCAAAGAGATGCTCGAACCCAGCATTCAAAAATTCATTCCGAGTCCTCTGAAGAGCCCAATGCTTTTCAAGATCTTCAAGGACGCTTACATCGATCATGCGACAAAAGCTCTGGACAGCGAATGTACTACTCCCCATGATGTTATGAAGCACTATGAGAGGCGCGCAGCCAGGGAGTTTCTGTAATTGACGAAGGATTTGAGCTATTGTGGAAAGCACGAATACACCAATAAACATGGATTGACTGGCTGATACGCCCTTGCACTGTGACTTGTTTTGACACTGACTTTGCGAGGCAAAGAAGCAGGCCCTCATAGCTTCAGACTTGATGCCGTCTAGGAACTCTCGAAAATTCACTAGACAGATATGCAGTCTTGGAAACGGGCATCGCCTTGTCGGCATTTGAGGGAGCAAACAGTGCTCCTACTTGAGTTATTTCTAGTTTATAAACACTATGAAAGTAATGCTTTGCTCATAACATGAAGCCAACTCTCGTATCATGCTATACAAGCCACGGTGAACTCTTGGTTGCCCGAGGTGAGAGGTGAGCCGCCAGCCCGAGGTTACCCACAACCGCCTTGAAGTGCCCCTGCATGACAACCGAACCACCCTGTAAATTAGCGGCTGACTCTATCTCCCTCAGCGGCTCAGCGACATCGGCTGTAAAGTGACGAAATCACACACCTCCTCCCCCACGTTTTCCCCAATAAAAAAAGTCGCCCATCAACACCAAACCCTTGCGATAACGAACAGAGTCAAACACAATGGCGTCGACATCGCAGGAAGCTGAGAAGAAGAAGAAGCCCAGCGCTCTCCGGTCTGTCATTGCCGGATCGACTGCTGGAGCTATCGAGATCGGTACGCACGAGACACGATTTCCCCTCCGAGCTCGAAGCTAACGTACCATGTTTTTGAATCATAGCCATCACCTATCCCGCCGAATGTACGTCCACGTAGCCGAAATCACTCTTTTCCCCCACCGAACCGGTCGACTTCGAGAGAGGAAGACACCAAGGTCGAAAAACGAGAAAAACATGCATAGGGGAGAACTGATGAGGAGCGTCTAGTTGCCAAGACCCGGTCACAGCTCAACCGACGGTTAGCAGCCGGCCAGAAGCTACCATGGCCTCCGTTTGGCAAGCAGTGGTATGCCGGATGCACCACCCTGATTATTGGAAACTCGGCCAAGGCTGGAATCCGTATGTGTGAAGCCGTCGCAAGGTGTCGCGTGAGGTTAACGAGGGACAGGATTCGTTGCGTTTGATCAGTACAAGGCGCTCCTTGCCGATGAGAATGGCAAGCTATCAGGACCTCGAACTGTCCTTGCAGGTTTCGGCGCTGGTGTTACAGAGTCTCTGCTAGCTGTGACTCCCACAGAGAGTATCAAGACGACACTGTAAGTCCACCAAACCCCTCTCTTTAGAGTATACTCACCCTCCCAGAATCGACGACCGCAAGCTCCCTAAGCCCCGAATGCGCGGCTTCCTCGACGCCATCCCCATCATCGCCCGCGAGCGAGGCTTCCGCGGTTTCTTCCAAGGCTTCGTCCCCACGACAGCCCGTCAAGCCGCCAACAGCGCCACGCGCTTCGGCTCCTACACCTTCCTCAAGCAGCTCGCCGAATCCTACACAGCACCTGGAGAGAAGCTGGGCGCCGTGGGAACCTTTGCGACGGGCGGTCTCGCTGGTCTCATCACCGTGTACGTGACGCAGCCTCTCGACACCATCAAGACGCGCATGCAGAGTATTGAGGCGCGCAACATGTATGGCAACTCGTTCAAGTGCGCGAGCATCATCTTCAAGCAGGAGGGTGTTTTGACCTTCTGGAGCGGTGCGCTGCCGCGACTTGCGAGGTTGGTCATGAGCGGTGGTATTGTGTTTACGCTGTATGAGCAGAGCATTTCGTTCATGGAAAAGGTGGATCCAGAGGGGAGATATATTTAAAGAGGATAATCTTTATAGACGGAGGGTTGGTGTTGAGGCGATGCTTCAGAAATACAAAAAGCTTGATCAACCGACATGAAGCATGTGTATTCACAACAGGGAGTGAATCAAGTCTAATGATTGGCTCAAACTAGAGTTATGAGGCCTACCTGAAGTGATTGCATCGACATAGCAGTTTTGTGTGCAGAAGTACAACTTTATGCTCGTTTGGACATTTGCCAGGCGAACCATCTATAAACTATAGACATAAACACAGAGGTAACCCCAGCAATACAAACCAAGCTTTGAGCCATTCATTCCAAGACTCTTGCAGATCATCAGCGGCAATGGCTACCTCACGCGTGCGTCCATGTGGCTCACACATGATGGTCATAAGCCCGAGAACCAGGGAATTACCGTTGGTCAGAATCGGGGAATGTTTCTGATGCTCAGGACACGAGTGTCTCGCACAACGAGCAGTTTCACTGGCGGTGTATTAATTGCGATTGGAGGCAGTTGCTGCGGCGTTGATTACACAATTAAAGGAACGAACTGGGTTGAGAATCGATGCACCTGAGGCCTCGATGTCATGTCAATTTCTCTACAAGCATTCTCTGATGGTTGATGACCTCTTTTGGAGACGCCATTGATGATAACAAGCATTCTCTATCATGATAGTTACCACGATCTATGTCCAATAGCAATCTCTAGCACCAAGTCCAATGATAGAGACATCAGTTAATAACACTTAATCATAAAGAAATGCTTCGCATAGTCAGGAAGATCTATGTTCTGTGACAGAGTTCACACGCTGGCAACCAGGAACTTGAGGGAATCGCTTTTAATACAGCTAATATACAGCCAAATGCAACCATATCATATCATCAGTACCTTTTGCACGCCGGCAACCCATATCTCCTTTTGTATAACCGTCCGCATGTCGCCTCTCGTCTACTGGAACCGAATCATACCAGACAACCTCTTGCCCAACCTCTCTATCCAAGATCGATTCGGCGCCTCATCAATCTCCCTAACCAGATCCTCAAAATATGTAGGTTGACTCTTTGGCTCTAGCAATCGTCCCTTGAGCTTGAACTATCCCCTTTGTTAGCACCCACCCATGTTAAACCTTGAGGTTTGTGCGTACTCGATCGTTGTATCGGTCTTGGAGGAGGAATTGCAGTGCCCGAGCCTTTAGCAGTTCCTCCCGCTCCATAGAAGGCTTGTAGTTTTGGTATCGCTCGGTTACGGCCTTGCCGAGAACATCTTGGAGTTGGTGATCCAGTCGGAGAGCCTGCTTGGGCCAGCGGGCAAAGACGTCGGAGTAGATTTTGCGCTGAAAGAGAAACCGTTAGCTAAATCTTGGTCGCGGCTTCATTATAACATGTCTCTACTTACAGATAATGAGCGCGACATTGTGAATTGAGGACAAGGGTGGTTCCAGTATCGTACTGCGCAACCGTCAAATTCCACGACGTCAACCATGAAGAAATTCCCAAGAACAGTGTGCCCGTCACAGTGTAGACTCTAATCAAGACTGTAGTCAAAGACCCATCTGATTGGGTCATGTGGCCCCTGCCTCAGGCCGCCACGAGACCCTTGCAATTGATTGCCTCATCACCATCTCTCGACTGAAGCCTGTGATGGATGGGGCATGGTCTGTGGAGGTGGAGTCCCTCGGAACACAGCCCACCTCGCGAACCACATTCAGGCACTCTTTTAGGGGACCTTTTTCCTCCATAGCTTTGTAATTGATTTGGGCGTCTTACTTGTTCTCTTCTCTTCTCTTCTTTGTGTGTTTACTACCCCCTTTCCATGTTATTGACTTCAGCCAAAGGGGTCGAGTGTACGTTTCAACCCCAAGCAGAAAAGGCGCAAGGGTCAGACAAAGATAAAGCGGGAGTCGTCATCCAGTGCGATTAGTGAGACAGGAGCACAGTGCGCAGGCTGCACTTTAGCGTGTCTCGGCACTACCCACCTGCACATGTGCCCCCTATCACGTCTCCCGGATCCGGCCTTTCCAGAGTCTTCTCGGACACGCCCGCACTGTGCCGATACCGCCGTGGCCATCCCATCCGAGTACGACCAGACCCGGCGGCATTATTGATCAAGTCCGCCCCCCGAAACTCTGGCCTGGCTTTCTCCTCGCCTTCGTAACCGCTGGACGCAACTGCAACGCAACGCAACCAAACCTTTCCACGTCGTTCCCTTGAAAAGCTTTCCCCCTTTTTGTTTTGTCGCCTCTTGCGCCCACAGATTGAAATCTCTCCTTTTGTTATTCTTTTTTTCCCTTACTCCCCAGACTCTCAACGTCGCTGCTGTAGCGAATCCTTAAAGTCGCGTGCGTAACCTCTTTGTTAGTGGCGAGCGGACCCGGGAGGCAGCCGACACCCGACAGTCATCATGTCTGGACGATACGAACGAGTAAGCATCGCGACCCACGATATCTAGGTGTTTTGGATAGTGTAGAGGTTCTAACAGATACAGGTCAACGCTCACGACGAAGACGACGTCGACAGTCCCATCGACGCCCGAAACCGCCTCGGTCCCATCCCCAACTCCCCACCGCCCTCCTTCCACTCCCGAGCCTCCTCTCCCACAAGGAACCGCCAGGTCGATCCCGCCCTCGCCGATGCCTTTGACGATGATGACGATAGCGAAGATGAGGTGGACGACCGGAGGCGGCTGATGCGACACAACACAACCTCGGCGGCCTCATCGAGCGAGAATGTCAGCACGTTACAACCCCCAGTTCAGCCGGCTGCCCCGGTACCGACGCCATCAGGGTCAAGGCCGACGAGGATCGTGGGAGGGGGACACGGATCCGATGGTGTTTTTGCCAATCTGTCTGCGCGCCCCGAGAGAGGCAGCAGCGATCCCGAGAAGGACGAGCAACCACCGGTATGTGACACCCGATAGACTTTGATAAGGTCCCAACGCTAACTTCCCATAGTCGTACGAACAAGCCGCTGCCGACGCCGCTCCCCCATATTGGGAAACCACTATTCTCGCCCCGGGCATGGGTGGCCCCGATGAGGTCTACATCGACGGCATGCCTGTTGGATCCTTCTTCTCCTTTATGTGGAACGGCATGATCTCGGTAGCCTTTACGCTCGTCGGCTTCCTTCTCACCTACCTCCTCCATTCAACCCACGCTGCCAAGAACGGTTCCCGCGCCGGCCTCGGTATCACCCTCATCCAATACGGCTTCTACATGAAGGGTGTCTCAGACGACGAACCCCCAGCAATGAGCGGCCCCGACGGCTACGCTGCGCCACCCAACCCCAACTCTCACGAATTCAAGCAAAGCGACGTTACGGACGACGACATGGGCAGCATCAGCGGAGGTGAATGGTTGGGTTATGTTCTTATGGTCGTGGGCTGGTTCCTCCTCATCAAGAGCGTGGCCGAGTTTCTACGAGCCCGTCGACACGAGCAACTGGTCCTCCAAAGCCCCGACCGCGGCCTGGGCGTTCCCATCATTGCCGAGACGGAACCCAACGAGCGTGTGGTGTAATTGGTGTTGAATGATATCCCGGCGAGCTCTCTTTTTTTCTGTATAACAATACCATCATCATGCAAGCGCGTCAGATGAGCCTTGCTTTCCCTTTTGGCGTTTTCTGGATGGAGGGATGGAATCTGGGTCCTACTACAAGCTCATTGTTTGGCGCGTCACACGCAGTTTCTTAGTCACGTCTATCAAAATATGTTGAAGCAGGATGTTGTACGAGTCGTGATTATGATGATGTGCATTCAAAGTGCCCTTTACGGGTATAATATACATCAACAGTAGCAATATGCATTCAAACCAACATCTAATTAATGTACTATACCCCCATGTCCTGTTAGCGATTGATAGACTATCAATATGGTTGTGGGGTTACCCGTCCGCCACGAACATCTCCCGCTGATCCCCGGATTCGGCCCCGCACAAGCTCCCACCATCAACGTCAAGTCATTATCATCGCTCCATCACTGATCTCGTCTTTCTTCTGCAACACCTAGTTCCAGTACTTTACTTTCTAATTCTTCAAACAAACAAATAGCCAGCCTCTTCTCCTCTTCTACCGCATACTCTACCTCCTGCGCAAGCTATCTTCCCACATTTCCAAAGCCGACTTCCGCAACACCCCTCGTCATCGTGGCTTCACCCAAGAGGCTGCTCCGGAAAGCATCTATCCTGTCGGCCTTTTGTCTTCCGGCTTTTCTCTTACGACAGAGTCACTCGATACACCGCTTCAGTATCAACATGGCTTGGAGATGTACCGGCTCCACCAACGAGGCGCTCATCGACAATATGTGGAGGAGCGGGCTCATTACTGATGCTCGTGTCAAGGAAGCTTTTCTCAAGGTACTATACGATCATTTCGTATTACCACTACTTTGACTAACAACTTCAGGTCGATCGTGCTCACTATGCTCCGTCAATGCCATACGAAGATTCTCCTCAACCTATCGGCCACTCTGCTACCATATCCGCTCCTCACATGCATGCCTCAGCCATCGAACATTGTCTCGCCTACCTAATCCCCACCTCAATCTCTCCCTCACCACGCGTCCTCGATATCGGCTCCGGCTCGGGATACTTGACACATGTAATGGCTGAACTAGTCGGCGACAAGGGCCTCGTCGTGGGACTAGAGCATATTAAAGAATTGAAAGAGCTAGGGGAAGATAACATGGCAAAGAGTCCCGAGGGGAGAAAGTTTCTTGAGAGTGGCAAGGTCAAGTTTAGGTTAGGCGATGGGAGGAAGGGATGGGTTGAGGAACCAAGAAAAGGGGAACAGGATGAAGGAAAGGGGTGGGATGTCATTCACGTCGGGGCCTCGGCGGCTGAGATACATCCAGAGCTTCTGGAGCAGTTAAAGGCGCCCGGATGGTAAGTTTCCAAGATGACCTGTTGAGATGATACTAATTGCATACAGCATGTTTATTCCTGTGGACGACGATGGGATGGGATATAGCCAGCACGTCTGGCGAATCGAAAAGGATGAGAATGGGGAGATTACAAAGAAGAAGTTGTTTGGCGTTCGATATGTACCCTTGACAAATGCGCCAAAGTAGCCGGTTAGTTTATTACGTTGGAAGGAAAGGATCAAATTGCCAAGACGATACCCTATTCGTGTCCCAGGTTCTCATCCACTCTATTGTTCGTTAACTGTGAGGAGCGCCAAGTAATCTGACGATATGATACATATGCTAGACCATATCACGGCCTTGACTTTCGAGAAACAGTGTATGCTCAATGTTGGCATTGTATTCCTATTCTAATCTATCAAAGCAAAATCCCAAACTCCTCAATCATAATCATGAAACTCAATCATAAATCATTTTTCGCAGATCCAAACATCCAGTGTTTGAGCGAATCCAGTCATGACATTCATCTTGTTGCCTCACATCAGGTAGAGACCAAAGATGATGGCGACGATGGATGAGAGGACACCAGAGCTGTATAGTCTGGGACTCTCGCTCACAAGAGCAGGGGCTTCGCCAGATGCGCCGCTGTCTTCACCTGATGCACCGCTTTGTTCGCCAGCTGCATCACTTTGCCCTGCGGAGGCGTCGCTCTGCTCACCAGCCGCTCCAGTGTCTTCGCCAGCACTTCCAGCAGAGCTTCCAGAATCTTCATCCGCAGGACTAGCATTGCTGTCTTCGCAGTTGTCGCCCTCACAGTTAGGCAAGACAGCAGCAGGGTTTTGCGAAGCGGGAGGCGGCACACATCCTTCAGGGGGGCAACCATTAGGAGTCGAGTTGTTCGCGGGAGCAGGTGTCGCAGCAGGAGCTGGGACAGGAGCCGGGATGGGAGCTGGGACGGGAGTCGCGGGAGGGCATCCCTCAGGAGGACAAGCATTGACAGCGGCTTGCTTCTGGACAGCGGGAGTAGCTGGTAGTACAGGCTCACCGCATCCTCCGGGAGGACAAGAATCGGCAGCAGCCTGCTGTGCCTGAGCCACGGGAGTGGGAGGGATAGGTTCACCGCATCCTTCAGGGGGACAAGCAGCGGTGGGAATAACGGGCGGGATAGTCTCCTCAGGTGCAGCAGCAGGTGCAGCAGCGGCTCTCCCAGGGCAGTCGACGACTTCAGGAGGACACTCGACAACGACCTTGACCTCGGCCTTTTTGCAATCCGCCTTTTCAGTTCCAGGAAGCTGCCACAAGCTGAAAACACCATCACCCCCACACTTTCCACTGGCATCATCCCCAGGAACACAAACAGTCGAGCACCTCGCCTCATCCACAAGTTCAAAGCTCATGGGTGTCGCATCCTCAGGATCATCGCAGTAACAACCTCCCCCGATGGCGACGAGGTGAGCTTGTCCGATGCAAGCTTCGAGACAGGCTTCGGCTGAGAAGGGTGGGTCGAAGGGCATGTGCTTGGGAAATGTGGAGGGGGATCCTGAGACGCAGCCGACGTATTCAAAGTTGGATGTTGGGTGGGGGACGGGAGAGGCGAGGATGGTTGTTGTGAGGGCCAGGAGGCTTGTGATGAAGGATGTTGGTGCCATGGTTTTCAAGATCGAAATAGGTGGTGCTGAGATGGTTCTTTTCTTTTAAAGTAGTGAGTTTGTCTTGTTCTCGATGAGTTGCAAGATGATGTTGTTGTAGTTGTTATGAGTTGTTTGATGATGAGAGATTGATTCTAAGCTCGACATACAGCAACGATATATACTAGTTGCATCTATTACCAACCTCTTGCTCCTATTCACAACGGTATTTCCAAGAACAACCCAACCTTCAGAGCCCCAATAGCTGGATTCCATTGTGTGTCAATCAATAGACCGGGCTCTCGTTCCAGACAGCGGCACACGAGGTCGGTTGTCTTGGCGGCTCGTTGTCTTAGACAACAACACCAGCCGAGCGGTGAACCGGGCACCAGGCCGCCGACTCAGACCGGAATGTTTAATGCTTTTGAACCAGGCTGGTAAGCGAGAAAAGTAAGACGGTGTGAAAACTCGGCCGTCCCGCCATTTCACGGTATTTTTGGTTACCGGGTCGTCGCTCGATAACCGGTTGGCAAGGTGAAACTGACCCCAGATTTGAATCAACTTGTTCTCATTCATGTATCAATATGTACAGTAGAATCGAATCGGCTTCCTCACAATTTGCCGACCAACCATTTCCTTGGCCTTAACCTCCCAACCTCCCTCGGTCTCATCTACACAGCAGTGGGATACCCCTTACAATCCGGCGTCACAGTATCATACACATACTCTGTCCCCGCACATCCACCAGGACATTTACCATCACAAGCATAGCTCGTCGTGACAGTAGCAGCAGTAAGAGGACATCCACACTCAGACTTGATAGTAGAAAGAGCCATACACATGGGCATGACACAAGTCGAGCATCTTCCAAGAATAGAAGTGACAGTCGGACACGCGGGCTTCTTGGTAATGGTAGGATGAGGGTTGCCGTAGGTGGATGCGTAGATGTAAGAGGTAGAAGCGCAGCCGTCGGGACAGGTATTCTCGGCGCAGGGGTAGGATGTGGTGACGGTGGCGATCTTGGGGGGGCAGGAGCGTGGGTTAGAGATTGTGGAGAGGGCGAGGCACTCTTTAAGGACGCAGGTCGAGCAGATCTCGGCTGTGGTGGTGACGGTTGGGCAGGGCGTGGTGGTGGTGGTGCACTTTTTACCAGCCAGGGAGAGAGGGGTTCTATGAGTGTTAGAATTGGCATTGGTATGTAGATGGGTAGATGTCTTACAGGGCGAGCAGAGTCGCAAAGACAGGTAGAGACCACATGGTGTTCAAGTATTGAAGGTATGAGTGTAAAGCAAGTAGAATAGTGACTGCAAGTATGCAATGCAAAGCTATACAGTTCCACAGCTCCAGCACAAAACACCATGAGGGCATCAACCAAGTATTATATACCCACCCGTCTCCCGTACAACGCCTCAGCTGTCATTTACATAACCCGACCATCCGGGGGCTCTCCCCGCAAATTGAAGGGATCGCCACGTTTTTCTGTGGCTGCAGCGGGCTCATACGTATGATACGAGAGTGTCGATCAATCTGCCGAGCATGGACAGGGGGCTCTGTCATTTGAGTGCGGTAGTAAGCCGTGTATGTGAAACGGGAACGTAGATTGGTTAGGGGCTGAATGATGACCCGGTGACGCCCAGAGGATTTGCACAAGGGGAATACGAGCATGATGCAAGCCCAGTGTGATATAAGATGCAGCAGAAATGTTCCTCTAGCGACGATCCGATGGGAGATGTTCTTAATTTGGCATATTCTTGTGCTCTGTAAGACGGTGTGTGAGCTTATTCCCTTGGCTGATGCATTCTGGGGCAAAAACGACTTCTCCAGCTGAACTCTCTTGCTGCCGTTGGAATGTCATGGTCTTTGCTACGGTAATGACGTTTTTGTTTTGGTGTCTCGTCCAATCATGAGTTTTGCTGGGAAAGCGGCCTCTCAAGCAGACCGGCTGATCGGAGTAACCAGATGCGACCTGGCTGGCCTCATGGATGTAAACAATGCGCAAAATATCTCAAAGTTCTGTGATTCCTCAACATTTTCTGAGTGGCTTATTATTTTGATCAAATTCACGGCCAGTCTGTAGACCCGTTGTTGCATGTCTGGAATCAATGCGAGCAATGTCCTCCGAGAGGGATGTCATCGACAACACAGCATTAATGCATCTACACGGCTATACTTGCCAATGGCATCATGATGCTATTCCCGAGTGACCATTTTCGCCAAATCAAGCTCAATCACAGATCTTCAAACCTCCGGCATAAGATACAACCTCTATCATTGCACATCTCGGTCGACATCTATAGTCTATCCCCTTCTATACTTTTTTATCTACTTTTGCTCTGCCTTCTCCTTCTTCCACTGATCAACAACCTCCTGCACAACCTTGTCCAAATCCTCATCCTCAAGACCAAGCTCCTCCATAGCAAAGGCCTCACCCCTCTTTGTCCAGTCCGCATCCAGGGTGCCCAGCACAAACACAATCTCCTCCATCGCGTGCTTGCTAAAGTTGACAGACAACTTGTTCACCTCCCGCTCAAGGAAGGCCTTGGAGTCGACGAATTCTCGTGTCCAGGTTGCGCCCGTGGCCTTTTCTAGGGATGCGAGCACTTCCAGCTGGGTCTTGCGGAAACTTTGGACGTAGAGGAGGCGGTTCTTTGTCGTGTCGGGACGCTTGAGGACTGCGACGAGGGCTTCTCCCACACGACGGAGAGTAGCTGCTGAAGCTGGGACGTCACCCTTGTCAAGAATGACGGCCTCGTTGGTGTCGAGGTTAAAGTGCAGGAGTCCATCACGAATGCCAAAGTCGAAAAAGTGTCCACACACAAGCGACGTCCACGAGAAACCTGGGTTCTCCGCCGCAAGCTCGACACACTTTTCCCTCACGAGATCCTTATCACGGTAAAGCTTCAACAGCTTCTTAGCCTCCTCGCTCTGCGCATCACAGCTTCCAAAGTCGGCAGGGATGAACCGCTTGACACCAGCCTTGGCCGAAGCCTCTGCGAGCCGCAAATGCTGCGAAACGTCCTTGAGCGGGAACGAGGCGATCACGACGTCTTGGCCTTTAAGAGCGGGCACAAGGCCCTCGACTGACATGTCATCGGGGATGGTGACGGAGGTGGTGGACGAGGCATAGGCGGGTGTAGAAGTAGAAGATGCGCGCTTGGCAACGGAGATGTCGAACGACTTGGAGGCGACGAGACCTTCGAGGAGGACGGTACCGAGGTTACCGTTTGCACCGACGAGGAGGACCTTGTTAAGAGACATTTTACAAGCTTGCACGAGTATAGAGAGTGTAAAGAGTAGAGAGAGCACGATGAGAGAAGTCGAGCTCGTATTGATGCCATGCGACATCGGCGGGGTAACTCCAACACATCATGACCGATGCGGGGCATGAGCTGCCTCATGCAGGACATTTGATCAAAATCCCTCCAATGCCATTAGAAGCTCGCTCCTAGATGCTCGTCATACGAAGTAGACTTGTCGAACCATCGGGACTCTCCTCCGACTGGACGAAATCGGGAGGCCATTCCGACATGTGGATCGATCCCGTCGCCATCGACTTCCAGAAAATACAAAAATAAGGAAACCCACTCCGAGAGTGATTAGAGTCTTTACCGGCCGTAGAGTACCGTATAATACTCGGCCCTCCCTTTCGGCTCCATCCGTCCTTTTCGGCTCCGGGACATTGAGAATAGCGAGTCCCGGCTCCGGGGTTTTGCGCTCTTTATCTCCGGCCGCGAGATCCACTCGGCCTCCGTCCTTCAGCGAGGGCCGGGCTACTCTACGGCGACGAACAATATATGAGCCAATTGGAAACTTTAGACATTCTCACTGTGGTACAGCATCTCAGATGAATACTATGCCTCGCGCTGTTTGCTCTTAAATCCGTCATCTCGGACTTGGCTCGCTTGTGCACATTTCCTATTTCGTCCAGGTAACCTGTGTAAGTCGACTGTTTACACGTGAAGTCATGATGAATCAATGTCTCAACCCCAACTATTTAAGAGAATATCCTCCCTAATATGTGCTCCTCAACAATCTACACCACTCAATCTGCATCACTCCAAATACACTCATCATCACAATGGCAGACAAGGAACTCGTCCTCATCACTGGCGCCAACACTGGCATCGGCCTCGAGACGGTCAAGGCTCTCTTCCGATCTCCCAAGACCTACCACGTCCTCCTGGGCAGCCGCACTCCCTCCAACGCTGACAAGGCCATTGCGCAGCTCAAGGAGGAGTTCCCAGATGTCAAGAGCACTGTGGAGCCTGTTCAGATCGACATTGCTGATGACGAGTCTATTCGCAAGCTCTTTGAGCACGTCAAGTCTAAATATGGCAAGCTTGATGTCCTTGTGAACAACGCCGGTAGGTAGCGTGATCTCAATAGCTACAAACACATCACTTACAACAGTCACAGGTGCTTCTTTCGACCAAACTCTGGACCAGGATGCCGCTGATCCGGCCAACCTGCGCAGCCTCTACAACAAGACCTACGACGTCAACGTCTCCAGCACGCAGGTCATCACTGCCACCTTCATCCCTCTCCTCCTAGCCGGATCGTCGCCCCGCCTCATCTTCCTCACCTCGGGACTGTCAACGCTCGAGGGCTGTCACAAGTCCCTCCTAACCAATCTCGCGCGCGATATCCCCAGCGGATGGCCAAAGGAGAATGTGCGCACAGCCACTGCTTACCGTTCCAGCAAAGTTGCTCTCAACATGGTCATGCTTTCATGGTACCATCTTCTCAAGGAGGATGGAGTCAAGGTCTGGTGTATCAGCCCTGGATTTTTGGCAACTGGTCTAGGAGGAAATCCGGAAATGTTGAAGAAGGCTGGGGCTGGAGATCCCTCTATCGGAGGAGAGCTGGTCAAGAAGGTGATTGAGGGTGAGAAGGACGGTGACGTTGGAAAAGTTGTTGGGCAGCCAGGTGTCCAGCCATGGTAAGAGGTCATGTTTCGTGCTAAATTGCATGAGTCTCTCTTCACCAGTGATGGCTCTGAATGACGCTCTGGTGATTGTTAGTAGATTGCAACGTGGATAGAAAGCTTAATGCCGCTATTCAAACAGCTCATCATCTGCCCGTTAAAGCCACAGTGATGATGAATCTGTCTCAATCTCTAAGCGGCCCTATACGAAAATAGAAGCCGAGGATCAACAGACTTTTTCGGACAACTCATCAAGACTGCGCGGCCGAAGCTCCAGATGATCCCCCAAGCGCCAACGGAACTTTGGTAGGCGTATTTCTTTCTCCTCTTGGCGGTTCATGCGTACAAAAAGTGATACGTCATGGTGGTGGTTCGCGACAGCAGCTTCTTATCCAGCCTTACGGTAAACGCCGTTGGTGGAGCGACCCGGGAACCCTTGGACGGCATCGGCACGCGAGTCGACCCCGAACCCTTGCTGCAGAAATGAGTAACAAACAGGGTCGGATTGACTTTTGGGGTCAGCTCAGAATAGTAATGACTGGGTAATGCCTGAGTAAGAGAGGAGGATGATGGATGGATGCAGCGTAAAGCTGACCCTAGGACAGTGCGTACAACTCATAAACTGTATTTCAGCCACCATCACGGCACCACCTTGAAAGGGATCCCCCTGGTTTATGATGGCTAATACAGTGCGGACACCGCCACAGGGCAACCGGGCACCCGCGGGTCCCTCTCCCACGACCCGGGGACCATGCGGGCTCCGTTCAGGCGGTAGAGTCCCGGCGAGTCTAGAAGTGACTCCCCCTGCTGCGCCAAGTGACGTCGGCAGTGCGCGTCCCGACGCGTCCCCACAACCCACCTACCTATCCCCAGCCTCAAGCAGAGTCCCGTCTCAAAGGACGGTCAGAGTTTGTAGGGTTCTGGCCTGTGAAACTGTGTTGAGGTGACAACAATCATGCTTTTTGCCAAGCTCAGGCCCAAACAAGAACCTCATCGGAACATGCTCAGGCACCGGAAATCATTCAGCCCAGCCTCATCATCGTTTGAGAAATGGACCCTGCCAAGCGAAAAATGGGCGTCCAAGCACAGCCCCCGCCAGCTGACGTTGGGTTTTCGCCCTCTGAAAGAACATGGCATAGCCTTTAAAGACGACAAAAAAAAAAGAGAGAATGTCAAATCAAAACAATCCGGTGCTTATTATTAGCTGTCCTCTAATGCAGGGCTGATCCTCATTATTCTATTCCACCTCCTGTTCTCGCCTCGCAGATCTCCTTTGTTCATCTTCTGCCACGTCGTCGGACGTTTGGGAACATTCGCAGCCCAAACCCAAAGCCAAGACATAATTAATACCTCGACTTTGACCGTTCTTCTTTTGTTCATCTTTCGGTCAGAACCTTGTTTGTTTCTTCTTTCATCAATCTCCCGACAAAGAAACAAAAGAGGTTGGAGGCGGTTGGGTCCTTATCTGATCTCGACTCCCCGTTCTCTCACAGGCTGCCTCTCTCCTAACAAATACTCCACCTCCACCACCTTTCCCTCCCCCACGCAGATCCGACAACACCCTCCAACTCCAAGAATGGAAGCTCGTTCGCTTTCTGCTCTCAACAACCTCGCGAGCAATCCGCCGCAATATCCCATAAACCCTGCACAAGAGAGGCAGGATCCTCTCACTCTCTACATCTCCAGAGTTCCCGGCACTCGAGGTAAGATTTTGGCGCTCACCTTTAACTCCCCGTCATCGGAGCTGACACTTACTGTTTCTAGATGTGATTCTTTCGCCATTTAAGCCGCAGCTTAAAAACGTTACCGGCGAAGATGTCGCCAACTGCCTTTACTACGTCCATCACGAAGCCCCCTCGACAGAACTGGTGAACCCACCACCTTTGCGAGATGACGGTCACCGATCTTCGAGCGACGACAGCTCCTCGATGCGAAATATTCCCAGGAAACCTCTACCTGGGACAGCAAGACCCCTGACACCTCCCACCCGCGACCATCTTCCAGTTCCTGCTTTCGGCAGCGAATATCAAGATCCTGGTCGGCCTCGCGGGCTCTCGGTCAATTCAAGCTTGGATGCTGTTCAGCCAAAGCCCGTATGGCCAGGCAACAAGCATTCGCTGGATGAACCCAGGCCCGATCTCCCACCTCGACCGACCCTCGTGCCTACAATTCAGGCTCCCACTTCACCCCTTGGCCGGAAACCAATCGGTCCCCGACCAATGTCCAGCCCTGCGACCAACCCCGACAACGATAAACCTCTTCCGCCTCCTCCCGGGCCATACCAGGCAGCCAACTTTGACCATATGATACGGGCAAGCCAGGTCCCAGGAAGAGCAACCCAGAGTCGCTCACCGTCGCCGAGAATAAGCTACGAAGGAAAGCCTTTTACACTGGCTCTGATCCGTCGTGATCCAAGCACAGGAAACCAGTGGAACGTCGCGCACGTCTCGTCGATCCAACCCGACGGGCCACAGCCGGAGCAAGATGATTCAAACCCGCTCTTCGCCTCCGTGCCACCCGTCGTCGCGCAATCGCAGAGTAACGGAAACGCTCCCATCAACGTTCAAATCGAAACACTGGGTTACGGAAAGTTCCGCGGCATGCCCGCGAGGCGAAGCTTCGACGCCGGCCCCGGTGCGGATGCTAACCAACCGAAGGACGGAGGGGTCGTTCTCCAGAGAACGGTTGCTATGGGGTACACAAAGAGCTGGGCATCCAATTGGCGGGAAAAGCTTAACCAGGATGGACGAGGCCATGGCCGATCAGGGAGTGTTGGGTCAATGGATTCTGTTGGTGAAGCTCAGTCTCCTACTGAGCCGCAGATTTCCATGCAGCCTGGCCCAGGTCTGAGGCCCCGGGGGCACATCTTTACGAGCCCCTGGAATGGCAGATGCGAGTTCCGCACTGCTCCTTCTGGACGCAGTCTCAAGTGTTATCACGTCTTGCACGATGATCAGCAATCATTCAACCCTCTCGCAAACCAGGGTATTGGTCCGCCTCAAGCCAGCAGCATGTTGGTGAGCGAGCTGCGCTTCAACCTACCAACGGCTGAGCTCTTCAAGTCCCCTGAGGGTCGTGAGGAAGTGAAGAACCAAATTCAGGGGCATTTCAACAAGCTCCTCAAGCGAGACCGGAGCGACGCTACCTACGACGACGACGGCATGGTTTCGCCATTCGATCTCAACCTGGGTAAAGAGAAGGCCGGCGGTGGCAACCGCGGGAAGAGAGCCAAGCTAGGAAAGCTCATTATTCATCCTGATGGGTTGAAAATGTTGGATCTAGTTGTTGCGGCCAACATGGGTCTATGGTGGCAAGCATGGGAGAGGAGCTTCTAAGCTGGCATATGGAGCACATTACTGATTTTACGGAATTTGCATGGAGTTTGGGATTTGATGGAATTATTAGCATCTGCTGTACTTGATACCTTAGAGCTGCATAGCCGCGAGGACGAGACGACGTGACGAGCATTGGATGGAGGATATGATGAATGACCACTCAACTTTACGGCCAGTCTGCAAAGATACCAATCAGAAGCGAGGAATTAATCGAGATTTACCAAGTAATTATTAATTGAACATGTTTTGAATTGTCAATGGTGACTACCTATGATCCTAAGTGATGTCTTGTTGACGACAGTCACGTGCTAGGTCACGAGCACAGCAACCGCCAATCATCTGCCTAGCATTGTAATCTCCAAATCCCGCTGAGCAACTTTCCCGAGCCGAACACATCCATCACGTCAATCCCTCGCCTTCCGCCCTCAAGCCGAACCCGACCCAATTGACCTCGCCGTCAATTGCCCTCCGCCGAGTTTCACCCGTCGTTCGACCTCCCCCCGAGTTAATCGAAGATGGCCCCGGCCCTGCAGGCCTCGACGGCCATGCTCGCGCGCCGCCAGCTCACCACCTCCAGCTCCCTCGTGGCCGCGAGACTCTTTGTCGCCCAGCAGCGAGGTTACGCGACGCCCCAGGGACCTCCCCCCGCCAACTTCCGAACGAGCAGACAGGTGCAGTGGACGTGGGATAAGGAGAGCACCCTGGACCGCGTGGGCAAGTTTTTCCTCATGACGGAGATGGCGAGGGGCATGTATGTGCTGCTCGAGCAGTTCTTCCGACCACCGTACGTTTACCCCATTGGAGTCGAGAAATATGGTTTTGGAAGTGTCGGGATGCTGATGAGAATAGCTACACCATCTACTACCCCTTCGAAAAGGTATACCAGAGCTTCACGTATCCGCCCGGACCGAACATGAGCTGACCCGCCGTAGGGCCCCATCTCCCCCCGATTCCGAGGCGAGCACGCCCTCCGACGATACCCCTCTGGTGAGGAGCGATGCATTGCCTGCAAGCTCTGCGAGGCTGTACGAATATCTGTCAGCAATGCGGTTTCGATATGCTGACCCGGATAGATCTGCCCCGCCCAGGCTATTACCATCGAGGCCGAGGAGCGAGCCGACGGATCCCGCCGAACGACCAAGTACGATATCGACATGACCAAGTGCATCTACTGCGGTTTCTGCCAGGAGTCTTGCCCCGTCGACGCCATCGTTGAGAGCCCCAACGCCGAGTACGCTACCGAGACCCGAGAAGAGCTGCTGTACAACAAGGGTGCGTTGTCCAATTGATTTCCGCCGACGAATATTTGTGTATCTTTGGGCTCAATTGAGCTTCCGAGACTGCCGTTTCTCTTTTCCGAGCTCCCAGGGTCATCTTGATGATCCAATGCCAGCTCGGACATACGGTTTGAACACTTCGGCTAACACTTTGAACAGAGAAACTCCTTTCCAACGGAGACAAGTGGGAGCCCGAGCTCGCAGCCGCCATCCGCGCCGACGCGCCATACCGATAAACCCAAATATCCAAATATCTACGAAAAGGGAGACGGAGATACTATCAATTGCATTATTTGCCCCATTGCCTTTGCTGCCTCGAGCTGTTTAGCTGTTTAACGTTGTAGGAACATGTTTTTTTGATGCGAACGGGGCAAGAAACAATGTCTGGAAGAGTGGCGAGGCCCTTTCAGACGGTGGTGGAGGAGACGTGTTGTATATAATCTAGATCTCCTGAAAACGCCCCTTTGTCACTCATGGACTGTCTATTTGGTGATGTGAGGTGAGAGGGAGGTCTAACTTGATTAAGCAGGTAACAGCAGTCAAGACGTGGGAGTGATAAGAGATGGGAGAGTCAAGGTGTAGGTCTCTTGATCTAGGTGGAATCTGGCTGACTGCCTCTTCAGCTCGATTACGACTATTACTTCGAATTCATCAACGCCATGAAATGCTTCCAACACCGCTCAAATCATCATCATCGCTCAGCACTTCTTCTTCTCGACCTTGCTATCAGCCGCCTGGAGAGCAACCTCCATCAGTCCCGAGGCAACCTGCCTCATCCACATATGATACTGGGTCTTGCCGGGGTAAAAGGGACAAGCCGCGGATCCGCTCTCCTCGCCAAACTCGATGGTGTAGGCCTGCAGCTTTCCGACGCCGCACTTGGCAGCGTAGTATCGACCCTGGGCGTAGTCGGTGCTGGCTCCGGCAGTTGGGTACAGACCGACTGACTCCATGACGGCGTACAGAGTGGCGCCGGCCTTTTCCATTGCCACCTTCATGCGGTTCGCCAGCGACTTTTGGACAGTAAGGTCCTTGGTATTAATGAACTCCTTGTATCCAGTCTTAACAGGCTCATCACCCACGACACCACGGCGACCGTCGTACTTGGGGTTGAGGAAGTTCTCCTTAGGATCCTTGGTCTGAGCATTGTCATCACCCCAGGCATAGAGGATATCACCACCGAAAGAGTGCAGGTCGATGAACCAGGTCAGATCCTTGTACTTGTCCATAGCCCAGACGACACTCTTAGTCTCGGGCTCCGAGGTCGGCGAAGTGCCGTGGAACACCTCGCTGGAGGGGTCATCCGAAGAAACACCCGAAAGATCAGCATCAGGGCTGAAAGCCTTCTTGTAGTCCCAGATGAAGTCATAGTTGCGGTTGATATCAATACCAATCTTGTCGGGTCTGCCCTTGGAGCTCTTGGGGTTGCGGTTCTTGCGCCAGCACTCGTTGGTGGCCTGATCGTACTTGACGCCGTCTGGGTTGACGAGCGGGAGAATGACGATGCCGGCGTCGAGGGCCTTGCGGACCTGGGCGGCGGAAAAGGTCGTCTTGCCGTACTTGAGGCCCTTGTTGGCCTTGCGGGCGTGCAGCAGATCCGACAGGAAGTAGACCACATTGTCAGGTCCGCCGCGCTCACGGGCGTGCACGCCGCTGATGATGAGCAGCTTGGGCTTCTTTCCAACCGTGGCGCCCAGGAACTGGAAACCCTCATACGTCTTGTACGGAGGACGGATCAGCTCGACATCCTTGAAGGTGTTTGCGAGACCCTGAAGAGCAGACGAGACTTCAGTAGGTGTGAGGATAGACTTGAGGTCGCGGTCAGAAGTCGAAAGACCCTTGGGGACGATGGCACCCTTCTTGAAGCGATCACCCTTTCCGATGGGAAAGTCTGGCTCCGGACGGGTTTGTCTGGCGTGAAGGGCAAAGTGGTTGGCCTCACGCGAATCCCTAGGGACGAGGTCCGAAGGGAGGAGGCAAGCAGAGGCCGAGAGGGCAAAGGTGAGGAGGTGAAGCTTCATGATGACGAAAGGTGTTACACGAGGGATGAAGTGAAGAAAATAGAGTGTAAAAGAGGGCGGGCGTTGATGGCTTTTTATCCCGTCTTGTAGGTCGGCTTGTGTCTCGCCCCATGCAGGATGAGCTGTGCAGGCATAGGAATGATGCTCGTCCACAAAAGCCTCCTTCCTATCCTAGCCAATGTATCCTCCCTCGATCAGTCTTTCATCCCCTGGAACCCGTTATCCCGCATACCTTACCTCGAATAAACTTCTTCGGGGGTTTGCCGTGCAGCAGGTGGTGGCTAGTCAAAAGGTCAAAGAAGCGGGTCGGAGGAACCGTCTAGATCTGGGAGGTGCGAAAATAAGTCTATCTCTCTGATCGACCTTTCGGGGAACTTTTGGTTGGTGGTGAATGATTGGATGGAAGGGGGGGGAGAGGGGAGATCATGCGACGGTTGGACGACCCAGGTCGGGATTTGTTTATGCGAGACGGGAACGTTTGCTGGACTTGGCAGGTAGGATTTGTGTCGTGTTTGATAAGTTTTGAGTTGCAGGAGAGGGTTACTTTGATGTTGGCGAGGGGCCGATGTAGGGAGCTATTTCCGGTGGTTGGTTGTGGCTTTAGGGTAGATGGTGAACGAGGGAGTGGTAATTCACCGACAGAGATATCTTAGGTTCAGGCATGTTGTCTCAATGTATAAGAGAATAGTCGAGGTCCGTTAAATGAAGGAAGAGGATCTACACGTATGATTCATTTGTCCGTGCTGAATCATTAGACATGGTTATTTACTTCACATCTCAATTGAGCCTAACAACAAAAGTCAGCCTCAGCTGGTATGCGCCTCCTCGGGCATGCCGTTGAGACACGGAGAACTTAAAAAAAATATTCTCAACCCCAGAAAAACAAGATACAGTATAAAGTCTCATAGGTAGTTTGCAGACCAATGTTAAGCAGGTCTAGTCTCCTCGGAACCTCCTCCGGAGCCGTGGCAGCTGTGTAGGTGGGACCAATGAGGATAGGGTAGATTTTGCTGACTCGGTAAAAGAGCGAGGTGAAGTGTGTTTGAACAACAATTGAGCCTTCAAACCAAGGTGAATAAATATACAGAAATTTGCTGTCATATAAAACATACAGAGTAATATAGAAACACACTTACAACATCAAACAATCCCTCATCATCAAGTTACACCACCCAACATCATCCCCATCTTCCCATCTCAATTATCCTCGGCACCCTTCAACCAATCAAATCACCCATTTCCCGCTGACGTATCTATCTCCGGCCAACCACCACCGAAGGCCGAAACTCTCAAAGGCCAATCAGATCACGTGACGCTTCCCAATCCCAGCTAGCTCCGACTCTCTCCAGAAACAACGAGAAATTTATCATCACCACCTCCAAACCCGGCCTCATCGTTCAACCACCCTCCCGCCAACCCCACCAATTGAACAAGTCAACTTGTCCAAAATCACCGCAACCATGTTCCGTACCGCCGTCCTCCGATCCGTCGCCCGCGTCGCCGCCCGACCCGCCGCCGTGACAAGATTCGCCGTCGCTGCCCCCCGCGCCGCTACCGCCGCCGTCGTCGTCCCCAAGATCCAGAGCTTCCAGGGTGTGCGGTTTTACAGCGCCGGCGGTGCGCTCAACAAGGAGGAGGTCGAGGGCCGCATCATGAGCTTGCTGCAGGGCTTTGACAAGGTGAGTTTTTGACTCTTCGGGTCTGCCGGGGAGGATGAGGGCATTGGGGAGGGGTTGGATGTGGGTTGATGGATGTTGAGGCATTGATCTTGCTGAAGCGAGCATCTTGTCAAAGCTGATATCAATTTCACTGTCAACCGTCAAATTCCGACTCTTCAATGCCTATATCCAAACTTATCAGTCACACATGCTAACAAACTCCACCTCAGGTCAACGATGTCTCCAACGTACGTCTCGAACAGCTTCCACTCACTCTACAAACCTAACACACAACAGATCAAGCCCTCTGCTCACTTCGCCAACGACCTCGGCCTCGACTCTCTCGACACCGTCGAGGTCGTCATGGCCATCGAGGAGGAGTTCAGCATCGAGATCCCTGACAAGGATGCCGACTCCATCCACTCCGGTACGCTCCCTCTGCTCTCCCTAAAACCTGATACTAACCCCCCTCTAGTCAGCCAGGCTGTCGAGTACATCCTCCACCAGCCCGACGCCAACTAAGCGCCCTTGTCCTTCACCATCCCCCTCCCCCTTGTACAATTAAACTCCCATGACACACAAACCCCCTTCCAATTCTTGAACCACAAGGATTAACTCTCAGACACGAACCTCAGAGGCGCCGAAAAATTTGGGGAGGGGAGAGGATAAAAACAAAATCCAAATCTTAATCTCGGCGCACGATGAGAATGGTTGTCAAATTTTTTATAAGACGGCTGCGGGACGGGCCCGGAGAGAGAGAGAGAAAGACATTCGTACGAATATAAAAGAATTGGCGGGAGGAGAGTGGTTACCGCTTGATTCCCCGAGTGTCCTTGTTAAACCTATCTTCTCTCGAGATGTGATGATGCTTTGCAGGAGACATTCCGTAAAGTGGATTGGCATGGGTGCCTGTTTCTAAGGGGTGTACGATCGGGACATGTTTGAATCTCTACTACTGTGGCTTTTATCTTGACCTAGTGTATAGAAACACCCTACTGATCTATATGGCGTTACTGTGCGTATTTGGGTGTTGCTTAAGCTGGTGTTGCATGTGTGAGTGAGCACTGAGGGAGTACGTGTGAACATGACCAAGAACCCGTGGGCTTCACAAGAGATCCCTTAAGCCGAGCCAGCAACGACAATTCTCGGGCTTACAACGTTTTAGACCGCTGTAATCCATCCCAAGCCTCGACTTCACTACACATGGACCCAAAATCACTCAAGACTCAATGAGCTCAAACTCAGTAGCCAACCTGGCCCAGCAAGTATCGCTTGTTCAGTTATCCATCCTCTGTAGGTAGATTTTCTTGCATGATTCCTCCCTGACAACTTTCAACGGGGTCTCAGACCTCCCCTTGTTCATGTTTTTGTAATCCCAAAACCCATACCAAAACACCGTGCCCAGACACATTGAGATTGACCAAGATGGACGACAAGCACCGTGAACATCGCATGGCCTCCTCATATAGGAAACCCATGATATCCAACTAAATACTCGTCTCCTTGAAATCCAACTCTTAACCTGCAATTCTGCCTGGGCATATACAAACAAACTCAGATAACCCTCCGCCCCAAAAGATTTGATGGTGATTATCAAACAGAATAGATGGGAAAAATGTAAAAACTCCTAGCCGTGTATCCTATATCCTTTTTGAGTCCTGGCCTTAGATTGCTATGCATCCGCCTTGTTTTCTCTTTCCCAAGTTCCAATGCTGCAATTCAAATGTCGTCCGGCAGGCCAGAGAGGCTAGATTTGCTTGCTCGTGTCCAACGAAATGCAATGGCGTTATTGATGGTGGTGTTGCGCTGTCCACCTGGATCATGGCTCATCAACTCTTCGCCTTCCAACTCGCTTCTATCAATCGCCAACTCCAACGCTGGGCCCATTAGATCGGGTCAACTGACCCGAGTCGGAGGAACATGTTTCACTTCCATCATCGTCCACTGACTGGGACCGAGTCTCGGGTTGTCTTGGTTCCATTGGCCGACGACTTGCCGGCAACGACACCTGCATAGCTGCCCCAGACACCCATGCCCAGGCCTGCCGAGGCGCGCTTGGAAGCCTTGGAGGTAGAGGCCTCACTATCGTCCTCCATGCCATCCATCTGGAACATCTCGTCGTCTTCGTTGATGCGCGTGGTGAATCGTCCGTTCATGGACGAGCTGATGCTACCGCTCGAGACATGGCGTTCCATACCTCGCTCCTTGCCAATGGGGCTGATGGGGCTGATGGCGTTGCCGGTTCGGGCAGTTGAGGGGTGGAGAAGAGGACTGGCATTGCCAGTAGCGTCATCTAGACGACTGCGCTGGAGTTGTTGAGATAGCATCGACATGGCCTCGCTGCCGGATCGCAGCGATGAAGGACGGTTGAAGCCGTTGGTGCCACCCATCTCCTGGGCGAGCACCGAGTTACGCAGAGGGCTTCCCACATGACCAAACGCCGATGCTCCTCGGAGAGATCGAGAGGTTTCCTCCTCTTCCTTCTGTCGCTGGAACATGGGTCCCCATCGACTGGGGCTGGTTCCAATGGGGCTTCCGTACTTGCTCAGTCCGTCAACCTCGCTATCGGCTCGCATTGAGCCTCTTCGGGCCTTTTCGACAGGGGTCAAGAGATCCTGCAGATTTTCCGGCACATAGTTCTCAGGAAGATTATCGTCATCATCGCCGAAAGCGAACCCAGCCTCCCAGTCTCGATCAACAGACGTCTTAGGCATGCTGGAACTAAGCATCCTGGGCTTGGCGAAGCGAGACGAGTGCATGGCTCGCTTGCCAAAATACTCTTCGCCATTGGCGTGAGAATTGGGTGGGCTTCTATCCAACGGCGCAAGGAGGTGTTCAGAGGAGCCAAAAGCGGAGGTGTGAAGCAGCTTGAGGGTTTCAGAAGTGCGAGAGTCCTTGGCATTGCTAAGCGATGGCGTAGGAGATTCGATACCGAATTGGGACGGGACGGAGGAGGGCCATGGAGCTGCGGGAAATCGGGCAGCATTGGAGATGCCGTTTGAATCGAAAGAGGCCGGAAGAGGAGCGTCCAGGACGGATAGACCTTTGTTGACGGGGGATAGCCCAAATCCAAAGCGCACAGTATCTTCGTCTCGGGGCGAGCCGTAGTTGGATCCAGTGTAGGACATGTCAATGGTGGGAAGGCCATTCTCGAGACTGGGCTGACGGCCTAAGGAGGGCTGTTCCTGCTCATCGTAAGGGTAGGCTGGAGTATACGAGGGCGCGTCGGCGTGGTAGAGAGAAGTAGTAAGAGCGCTCGTCGAGGACTGATTGTTGCTCGAGGATGTGGGGTTGGAACGTCCTGCGAGAGCGGGAGCTGCACCTATCGTGACGCCATTCTTGCCGTAGTTGATGCGTCTGCCATCGGGTAGGACGTGGATGTTGGCACACTTGGGTCCAAACTTGCAGTTTCCCTGCGCGACAAGACAATGGTTAGTGTTGGTCTCAAAAACGTGATAAACGATGCGACTGGTTCGACGCGAAAATGTGGTTGACGGGTGGGCGGGAATCAGCGACCATGATATGGCGCACGCACCTTTGCAAAGTATTTGCAGACGTTCTCGGCAGCGGTGCTCAGATCGTGGCTGAAGGGACAGGCATTGCCAGCCTGACAGGCGCCCTGACGAAAGAACTTGCAAGGTACGTGGGACGTGTCTATCACGAAGCTTGTGTCAGTCGAGGCGACATTGGACGATCGCGGGGGGGTCGTGTGCAACATACTCGGAGGGCTTCGGGGCCCATCGAAGCGGGGAGCGGGTGCCATGGAATTGGACTGCGAGCCGTTGGCGACGTTGAGGCTACCGCTCCGAGCGTGGCGGTATTCGGGCATGATATTGGAGAGGAGCGAAGGGATTCGCAGGGGGGGAGACGGGCGAACCAGAGTGGTGGAGGAGGAGGGAAGCGGGAGGGAAAAAGGAAGCAAAAGAGTCCAGTTAGAGACCAGAAGAGGAGAGGCTGAAGGTTGCGTGAAGCCCAGCGGCGGAGCGGGCGGCAAAGGAGGGCCGTAGTGGGTGAAAGCGGGCGAGGGCGGCCGAGGTGGGCGTGGGTTGATGGACGATGGGGTTGATGGTGGGGGCGGGCGCTGGTCGTTCTTGGGCCTGGCTACCTGGGTCAGGGCGACGGATGTGGAGGGTGGCCAAGTGTGACTTGATTCACACGCGGTTGTAGTATGCAAGCGCCTTGTACCTCGGGGTCAAACGCCGGACTCCGTGGTGGTGCAACCGGGGGGGGACGACAAATGAACCCACGGATTAAGAGCTAGTATGGGTCGAGGGGCTTTTCGGACCAGCGCGATGGAACAGCGGGAATAACGATAAAAGATAATGAGGGTGAGATGTTGGGAGAGATATTTTTGGTGTTGAGGAGAAGAGGAAAAAAGAGGCGTGGCCTTGGAAGGTGCTTTCCTGCACGGAAACGATGGAAGGCACCTGACGAACTGGAGCCGACAAACCTGGTAGGTGGGCAGGTACGAAAGAAGAAATCAGGTACCCCGGACCTTCCAAAAAAGACTGTGCTATGACGGAGATGATCTTTTGGGTTGGTAGGTAGCTGATGGCAGGAGCTGAAAAAGTATTGCTTCTCAGCCAGCCTTTTGCAACCAGAAACGATCACCACTGACAAGACGTGACAAAATGTGATGGCAGGTCTCTTCAGTGGGGAGAAAGGACTTCCAGGGCGTGTCAGTGGATTCGATACCCGCCAGAGCTCAGAACGGGCACTCTCCACCGCCGCTTGTAAGCCTCCACTGCAGGTCAACAGACAGATCTGGACTCGAGGTATTCCGCAAACGTCCAGGCGGGCTTATATGAGAAATAAATCGTTCTCAACGTGGAAAGAAGAGGACCGGGAGCGGGTGATCAATAAGCAGATCAAAGTGCGGATCCGTCGGGATGCTACTCCAGGTATAAGAATAAGCAGGATGAGGTGAGAGAGCACGATGTTGCAGTTGAGCCTCGTGAGGGTGGTAGTCAAGTCTGGCACGCGACCGAACCTGATCGTCATCGGTAGGAGTTAAGAAAGATAAGAAGGAGTCGAGGAGCGAACGACTAAAAGACCATCACACATACAAGGTGAAAATGGAAATGTCTGATATGAGTGGGCAAAGGGTCCTTTTTATTCCATCCTGGCTTAAGAGCCGCTAGGCGGAGTAAGACACGACTATCGCAGGCAGAGGACTCCCGTCAACTCTAGAATAGTGAGCGTGACTGCTCGGGCTAGGAGAAACCTCTCCCGTGTGTCTGTTGGTCCACGATGGTTGGGTGGTTGGGTGTAGAGGCGAAGTGGTGGGTTGACGATGGTGATGGTGGTGTTGAAATTCGTCTACTTGCCCACCGTGGGGAGCATAGGTAGGCATCCGGCCGGGAGTTTTGAAACCTCACAGCCCCTCTTGTTTCTCAATCCCCTCTCCTCTCGTTCTTGGCAGTTGGGCGGATAGATACGAAGAGCAGGGTCCAGGAGTCTAGAGGGCCCTGGTTCGCGGGCGTTCTGCCTATTCACGCCTCGAACTGCGGACGAGGAACCCCCAAATATGCAGAGCGGATCTGGATTTACAGGTACAGCCTCTGTACGATCTGTATATTGTACATCAAACGGGCAAGCCATGAAATAAACTTCTAGGTTATTTCTCTGGTCTTCTCCTGACTGGTCTCCCGTCCGCTGTGGCTTCGTCCCAAAGCAGCCGTCAGACTGACAAGCCATGGAGGAATCAGGCCATATCGAGGTCACACACGCAGTCGAGGAGAGCTGATGCATTTGATAGAATGCACTCTTGCCGTCCCTGGGGGTTGCATCGCGTTTTTCTTGGACGACAACTCGTGGATCTCATCTCAGCCGGTCCGGGGGTTGTCTGCCGTCAAGGCTCGCCCACTTGCATCCTGGAGACCAAAACTTCAGCCCATGCCACCATTCCAGACCCCAGGGGGGACGTTCCCGCAATAACCCAGCTTGCCGGTGAAGCTTCTAACTTGCTCGGGACCGGATGGCGTCGAGGTCCGCGGCTAGATCCAGACTCGCCCGTCCATCCACAGCTCTGGAATCTGGGTGGCGGGGATGCCGTCCACCTACCGTCAAACCACATGCCGATGTTGTTGTGCATTCTTTTGGCGTTTTGGAGGGCATGTACTATTCCTCGTTGGGAAAATGTCAAGAAGCTGAGGGAAAGGTATTCCTGGGCCAGGGTCGTCGAGATCTTTGCCACCTGCGCCAGGCCCGGCTGGTCATCCACTTACAACAAGACGGATATCCAGGATCCGAGCGTGTCAATCTTGGACAGCCTCCCGTATTTCGCTAGAATGACGATTGCAGATCCTCCCTAATCATCTGCCGTGTCGTGTCGACTCGATCTAATCAGTCGGTGGTAAAAAATGCCGTGGCCTCCATAACCAGATATCCATGCATCATGACCAGTCCATCTAGAATCATATGGCCTTGGAGGCATGCCGGCTCGACTCAGCTTGTCAGACCCCAAGGAGCGGACCCCTGTCTGTCTTACATGCGTCTCTCTCCAAGCCCACCAACCGTTCACTGCAGCCTCGACAATCAAGGCAAGTTTGCGTCTATCCCCAACTCGGCCGGACCAGACCCCCGTCTGCCCATGTGCGCCTCTGGTTGCATCCACAGAAGGTCGTACAAGACCCTCTCCCAATAGCCCGTCAGTTGTCCGTCGCTGCTCAGCCCAGACTAGACAGGGCCGGCTCGATTCGGACTGCGACGCGTTGCGCTTGCGCAGCTTGCCGTGGCGATGCACACTCTCTCGTGTCGTTGCTTGTAACATGTCTTTGACCAAGATCATGCTTGCTTTTGCTGCGGTTGAATCTCTTCTTGGTGATGGTATCGCTTAAAGAGGTCGCTTGTGTTACTGTGACCTCGTAACGCTCCAGAGCCGTAGAACCCGGGTTTAGAAATATCTCCGCGCTGAAACGAGAGACCCTTGCTTCTCCATTCCGTGATATGCCCCCGTCTCCCATCCCCATGTTTTCAGTTGTTGGTGTTACCTCAGCTCACTATTGTACGTCGACTGACGACATTCTGCATGCATCCTGGCACCAACCCCTGTCCCTTAGGTCGCGCGGCCCTTGACAGAGTCGCATGAGCGTGGGACACAGAGCATTCCACTCGTGTACACAGGACAAAGAATGTGCAAGTTTGTGAGAGCGATTGAGTTGCTCGGATTGCATCCCGTCCCATCTGCATGTAGGTATTTGTTGCAGGCAGTGTGAGGTGCATATCGGGCCCGAAGTGCATGGATGGACCTGGGGGCGCGGTGCGGCGCTCTAGTGGAACTCAATCACTGACAGCCAGTCGATCAGTGCCTCCTTCCAGCGCCCTTAGTGGCTGCTGGTCCCCTAAAGACGCCCAGGGCCAGTGCGCCTACAGGGGGCTTCCACAACCCCTCACAGAGCGGGGGTCCGAGCGCCCAGGTGGGCCTTGGGTCCAGAAATAGCCCCGCGGCGGGCGTGGGCAGGCAACTTCAACTCCAACAACCGCATCGCCATCCAATATCCATGCCCTGCCTAGGACGACGAGTAGGACTCTGTCCGTCTGCGCACGATACAAAACGCGTGGGCACATGCACACCCACTAAATCGGGATACCCGTTTCAGCCATTCTCTGGGTGGAAACGCGTGTGGGCATGATGCGTCTTCTGTCAGCGTCCGGGTGAAGCCGGATCTTAGCAGCTTCGTCCAGGCTCGTCCTTCATCACGATCTTTACCACATGACTTCTCCCACCGTCGTCTGTCCTTGTCGTCATATCTTGGGGTCCTGCATCCACACCTCCCATGCTCTCACACCAACACGCCTGATCCTGATTATCGTCTCCGCTAAAGCCTCCCTCGGGCTCGTTTCGTTCCATCCCGAGCCTTGCTCATCTCCACTCTCCGCGAAGGGGTCCCGCGATGCCGCTGTCTCCGCCGTCTCCTACCCGGTCGGTGATGTTGCCCTGCAGGTATCAGCGTGCGGTCAGGCTCCGTGAGCTAGGGTTGATATCGATCTCTACCCAACACCCTCCTCGGTTCCATCCGCTATTTGTCTAGACCAATCGTGGTCAGCTTCTGTCTCGCGGGTTCCATCCTGCATCAGACAACCCTGCCTGCTCGGCCCTTGACCTGCGAAGCCTCAGCTAATACGTCCAAGGTTTTGTCGTTTGCAGGCGTTCGCAGCTTTTTGTGAACCAAGACAGCCTTTCTAGGGATGTTGAGTTTTGACCTTGCAGACTGAATGCGCATCTGGCCAGTCATCTTGACTAGCATCCATCCTTGGACCAGTTCCTCGATCTTGCAAGCCAAGGCACGA
The DNA here is from genome assembly GCA_027569015.1 of Ascodesmis sphaerospora. NCBI lineage: Eukaryota > Fungi > Ascomycota > Pezizomycetes > Pezizales > Ascodesmidaceae > Ascodesmis > Ascodesmis sphaerospora. Next base: position 398,697 of record JAPPUR010000014.1, on the reverse strand, counting down.
GAACCCCCTCAAGAAGCATAGCACTCAAGATGGTCGTGATGAACAGTCAAAGGACCAACGGTGCGTCTCGCTTCTCCAACTCTCTGGCCCCATAACGCCACGGGCCGGCCTTGGGCAAGCCATCAGCCATCAGCCTTGGTTGTCTCAGGCGGGTGATCACCAACACCACCACCACCACCACCAATCCCAACTTCATCGACGCCTCCATCCTTCATTCGTCGCTCCCGCAACTGCACCACACCCTTCTTTTAACGACTCTTGGACCTTGTTGGTCTCCCTGCCCCCTGATTATTATTCTCTCGTGTTGCTCACTGCCGTGGACATGACATTCCTGGGAGAATCTTTGATGGTTCCAACATTGAGGCTTGCCGGCATACATTACTTCCGCAGCCTTGGAACGAGCTATTGGTTGCCGCACCATACAGGTGAGCATCGGTCTGCCGAGTGGCTTGGCTGCCGTCCCCAGATTTCACAGCCTTTCCCATGTGGCGGTCTTGTCGAACGTGCGACCCGCCCCTCTCCACCAAGCTGGGTTTCCCATGCGATGCCTTTGATCCTTCTTCCACTTCTCTTCAGCTCGAGTCACCGCCAGCCACGGTCATGGCCAAACCTGGGCAACTTGGCAGGCTTTCATGATCCGGATTAAGCGCTCGGCAAGTGTTGCGCTAATCAGCGCGACACCCACTCTCATGAACCACCCGCCCTCGTGCGCGCCTCGATCGCCCTGAGCACCACTCAATCGACATGCCTCAGGACTAGCCACCACACCATCACGCCTGGCGAGATCGACTTATTCCTTGACCCCGACTACAGAGTAGCATCTCTGAGCAATCTCATGATCCCTGCCCCACATCATCCGACCGGAAACCCGGCGGAGTCATCAGTCTTGTACCACACCATCCATCGCTACGGCTTCGATATCCTTGCCCCGTTGACATGTCTCCGCAACAGGGCCAAGGTGGTGGTGGGTTTGTCTCAGCAAGGAGACAACATCCGGCGAGAAAACTCCGGTGAGTGATGACATATTGAACCCTTGACGAAGCAGGGTTCTCGGGGTCCAGCACCGCACCGCTTCTTGCAGAGACCCTTGCGACGATCTCCAACGGCCGCCATGTCTTGCTCCCTGAAGACGACCCTTGTTCATCCTTTCGGCCGTGTCATCTTGCTGCCGGTAGGTGCTAGGGGCCGACGCTGCCGAGATCGTTGCGACCCATGCTCTTGACGTTCATCTGAGCTTTGGCGTATGCGAAAACATCATGCGAGGATCCTTTGAAGAGCGACATCAGAATATCACGGCGACTATGACATAGTTCTTATGGCATCAAGACGTCTTGGTTACGATTACGAGTCTAGGCGTTCTAAAGTGTCTCACGGGGTCCTCCAAGTCCATGACAAGACCGGTCAAGCTCGCCTCCCTTGTTGGTCAGCTCCTTCACGGAGCCTCGTCTCGTTATAAGCTCTCGACAAAGGATTACAGAGCCCCAAACAACGCCTCATGGCGAGCACACCCAATAGCAGCCCGGATCTGGCTGGTGGATTATGGCGCAGGTGACACCTTAGTGGGTGTGTGTCTTGGGCCAGGTTTCAGGCTCGCGAGGCAAGCTGTAGCCTTGACGGGCGTAACGGCCTCGTATCACGGTGTGGGAGAGTTGGCGAATGGGGACCAGGGACGGGCCGGCAAGGTGAGTTGAACGAGAGTCCGATAGAGGCGGGACGCGTGACGAGCCGCGTCTCGAGCCGCGTCTTTGAGTGGGGGATGCCTTGTCGGAGGGGACTCTACTATGCTACTGTCCAGACCCTGGTGAGTGACATTTGAGTATGTTGCATTCACGTTGAAGAAGGTTGCCAGCTGTGTCTTTGGCAGCTGTGGACTGGCATTCCCGGGCCAGTAGCACATGGATGTAAGTGAAGATGACGACATGTGGCGTACTGAATATTCTAGGCTGGGATTCGAAACATAATGGCGGTCTGGTCCCTTTCCGCATTCTCAAGATGAACCTCGTGGCGACGCCCGTGTCTGTGGGAGGAGCGAAAGCGAAACACGGTTTACAAGCCATGAAGGGCAAAGCCATCATGATTACGAGTGCAGTCCTAATACCCCGGCAAGATGCCAGTGGAGTCTCGCAGTGGGAGGGTTGTGGCAGAGTCGATGGCCGACAATCGACGCAACCTCTCTCACACCTCAGGTCACAAGAGATGATCGAAAAGAGGGGATTCCGTGAGGGGATTCCACGGCAGGAAATGATTCCAGTCCTGCTTCTGCTTAGAGTCTTGGCTCGGAAAAGGCGGGATGTTGAGTAGGCGGAGGACACGGCATGGCCAGTGGTACTCGTCGACTTCACGGACAACCATAACTTTCCGGTTTCTTTGTTCTATGGGTGGCGACCAAGACCCGGGTTCGCCATGCTTGTGATATGATTGTTGTTGTTGAGGGTGTCCTGGAGGGCGAGACGAGTCAGGTCGTTGACGTTGTCGTGGGGTTCCGTGTGAGAGTCGGTGAGGGGTCGCTGTTCTCTGCATACGCGATGCTCGAGTCGTGAACATCCCGTCAAGTGATGGGTTCGTTCTCGGGAAAGATCTGTAGACTCATGATCCTATGCTGCCGACTCTCAAAGGAGTCGTTAGCAGGAGACTGTCAAACATGCTGGATGTTTGTAGATGGTTCGTTGGTCTCTGGTGTTACTTGGGAGTGAAGGATACCGGCCAAGATTAGAGAGTGAAAATATTCCCATTACTTTCCGTATCAAAACTTGGACGTGCCATAATAAAGCTTCCTGGGGAGCCCTGTCGTTATACTCCTCGTCTCAACCCGCATCATCCGGACATTGCCCGCGGGCTGTATCTCGACGGCTTCCGGGCTAGCGGGTGACAAAATACACGAGACCGAGTCGGCTGTGCCCTCACCTCCCTGAGTCTCGTGTTTTTCTGTCCCCCCGGCTGGCCGGGTTAGGAAATGCCAGAAATGAGTCATTCTGGCTCATCCTGAATCAGAGTGATTGCTACTCCACTTTGCGCCAAGGATTACTCCATACAGTGTGTGTGAGTTGAAGATATACTGGGAAGATTCTGGGGGAGGGCATCAGTGTATCAGAATGAATCATTATTGCTCAGAACATGTCGACATGAGCGCTGCAATCGGGTACAAATATGCGAGATTTAGTGATGGGGGGCACGACGGAATGGAAGAAGGAAGAGTGGTATGATAGAAGAAGTCGTGGAATGGGAGTTGTATAAGTAAAGATTGAGTGACTGGTGATAGCTTCAGTTGATAGTCGAGATTCTGAACCCGACCACCTTGTCAGCCGAACCCATTTGCACTTTAAACTAATCACATACTAATCATAACCATTAGCCTAACCAACCATAACCCTTATCCTAAACATGAGTCGAAAACAGGAAGAGAACGCGTCCGAAGATACAACGACAGGCATTGTTGATAAGGAATCACATCACACATTGGTTCAAGATGCCTGCAAAGAATATTTCATGTTTGAACTACATAAGGAAAGAGAAATGGTCCGTTTGCTAATCCGCAAGTGTATGCCCTCCAGTAACCTCAACGCCGGAGCCGACAGGTTCAACCAATAGTACTAAATTCGCTTGCGTGACTTTTTTGTATTCTTCAAAGGGAGGTTATCGAAACCATTTCCCCGAGATACGATTGACGTAGACTTTGTTTTTCCAAGAACTGGGCGATCACTTCTTGTTCAACATCTCCCGGAGCGCATCTACCTCGGCCTCTCGGCGGGCCAGCTGCAAACGCATATCGTCCCTCTCGCTTGTCATGGCGGCTAGGGCTTCCTCGAGCTCTGAGATGCGATCGAGACGCTTTTGACGGTACTTGCGAGCCGCGAGGGTATTGCGTTGACGCTTGAGGGCCACGGCAGCGGACTCGTCCTCGGGTGAGGACTTGCGCTTGTGGGAGGATGAGGAGCCGGAAGAGGAGGCAGCTGGGGAGGGTTGTAGAGAAAAGGTGATGGTTCCTGGGATGGAGGGGGATTTGTTGCTTGTTGTAGTTGGAGGAGCGAGGGGCGGCGATGATGTTGGTTGTTGTTGTTGCAGCGTGTCGGTGATGATGAGAGGCGGCTCTTGCGAGAGGATATCCTCTCCAATGCCAAGATCCTGTCCAACACCAGCAGTGTTCATATCGGGCAAGACAGCACCGTCAAGAACACCAGAAGTATCCAAGTTCCAATCCAAGCTCTGGTAGATGGCGTCGGTATCCAAGTTTGCAAAGTCGTAATTGTCGTTGTCGTATTGTTCGGGGAGCAAGTCCAGAAGTCCTCCGCTGGGCTCGAAGCAGAAGTCGCTGGTACTATGGCAATCCGTCGGCGTCCCATTGCTGAGGCTGCCAGAATAGCATTGCCTCACGGACGCAGCAGGCCGAGCTTGCGCTTGCTGCTGCCATTGATTCAAGTTAAGGGGGCGGCGGCCTCCCCTACGTTTGCAGAGAGGCCGGTTAGGGCTTGAGGAGGGAAGAAGGGGGGAGGACGACGACTTGTGATCGGTCCAGGAAAGGTTGCGGAGGAGAGAGGAGAGGAGGATTGGAGGGATGAGGTTGATGGTTTTATAGGGAGATGGGGGATAGATTTGCACAGTGTGGTGATACGTTACAGTGCGGCACAGTGAGAGGCGCTAAGAGTGCATGGCGTGAGCTCCGGGACGGGGTCTCCGGGTCGGTCAGCGATGCCCGCTAATCTTGCGGCGCGGCACCCGGCCCAAACAAGGAAAGTACGAGACACCAGTGCAAGTATTAGCTGATTGCCCTCTAAAGTTGATGAATAGAGTATACTAAGGATAGGTAAAAGTACTCTAAAAGATGAACTATATTTTATTATATTTTATGGAAATCTCTGTATCAATTGAGAGGACTTTGATGACCCTCTGAACCGCTTGACTGGCATGCGCGGTTATTACACGGGCGATGCAGAGGTGAGTCAGGGCGCTGGGTGAAGCTATTCTCAGCCATGATCGACGTTTTGGATGCAGTGCGATAAGAGGCGCAGTAGGAATTGAGTCGACGCTAGGAGAAGCGCGACGTTGTGTTGGTGAGTCTAGGGGTGGCTTTGCAACTCAATTCGCTTGGTTACGGGGCACAGATTACCAAGTTCTCTGATTGGAGATGTGATGTTTATTGTCAATGAAGTGCTGCTGAACAGTCCGGGGCGGGTTAAGACTGCAGTGAAGGGAATAGCCAGGATCACAAATGGTAATCCTGGATTCATTAGATGGATCCATACACCTATAGAAAAAGCAACCCCTGCAAGAGCAAACCCCATTCACGAGCAGATAGTCTACAACTACAGAAGAGCAGAGTCCAATCTCACGAAGGGAGTCCAGCGGCGTTGATGTTGTATTTCGGCTCAAAATGAACCACCATAAACCGGGCGGGTTAAAGTTGCCGTGAAATCGAGGCTCCGGCCGCTACAAATTGCTCAAACTCGTCTGTTGGCTGGCCCCCCGCAGCCACTGAAGGAACTCATGGTGCGTTAGAATTGCAGTGAAGGGTGCCGGAGGCCGACATTACGACCGAAGGGGGTCCAGCGGGGACAACGTCACAGTTTCTCTCCAAGCTCTCAAAGCTGGCATAAGCCTCCGTCGGGGCGGGTTAAGACTGCAGCCTCGGTGTTCTGAAGCCCCGCGTTTCACTAGACATAGAATAAGCAGCCCATGTCATTGACGAAGCTCATCAGTAGGGAGCTCGGTGTGTGTTAAAACTGCAGTGAAATGGATATGCGAGATGTCCTTAACTCCGTTGGAGGGATAGAGTTAGAGGTTTGTGCCCCATTTCTGTACGGAGTGAGGAGACCTAACGACAGTGGACGCATTGAAAGAACTTGACGTGGGTTAAAATTGCAGTGCAGTCCGATCACCTTCGGGAAGTGGCACGGAACAGGGAATCACTGCAGCCAGACAGGCTCAGTGTGTGTTAAAACTGCAGCGCAATGAACCCACGAACCATCCATAGTTTGTCAGCGAGCCAGGTGTGCCTCAGTACCGTGTCCTCTGGAGGTAATATATTGCCATGGCAAGGCAAAGTCTGCAAAGGACGGGTCTATACACAAACATATGGCCATATTAGCACAAGGTCATAGGCTCTATTTGTGTATGCTGATAAAATGTAGAGAGCATATGATACGGGTATGCAACCACTTTACCATGGATAGCCCGCCATCAAAAGGGCCTAATAGTCAAATTTTGCTGGAGTCGGATCTCACTGCTGAACCCTAATACACGCTGAGAACTTGCTTGGGGTTGCTTCCATCTATTCCCTCTATGAATGGGTGGTTCTGGTTATCGTCGTGCGTTGTTGAGAACGAAGACCGCCGGGTGGTTGATGCAACCAAAGAGCTCGGTCGGTGTGCATCAAAATTGCAGTGCAGCGAAAAACTGTACGAGGTAGACTGCGAGGCAGACTTTACTTTGCCCACCCACTCACTGTGGAACCGTGTGAATAAACAAACGGCGTTAACTTCCACTCGTAGCATGGACACTATGGATCAACTCGCGACTGAAGAACTCGGCGTGTGTTAAAAATGCAGTGAAGAACCGGACAGTTCGACACCGAACCCCAACCTCGCTGCCGTAGGCTGCTTCCATGCCACCCAAGGCTGGTATGCATATTGGCCTTGTCATGGATTGCTGCTGGTTGAACGCAGCTGAAAAGATATCGTTGAGACAGCCAAGGGCCAATTGGAAGAAGAAAGAGCTCCCCGTAGGTTAATGGAGCTCTAATCCAGGGGGTTGGGAAGAAAATCGCAGTGCAAAAATATATGGAAGAAGACAATCATGGGCTGCGAGGGAAGTTGTCTCGGTGTGTGTTAAAATTGCAGTGCAAAAAGGTGTGGTACGAACTCCAATCAGGGCATTGATATCCACTCGTGGCATGGACACAATACTATAGCTCGCGGCTGAAGAAACTCGGCTTGGGTTAAAGCAGACTATTTTGCTAATGTTGAAGATTATCCGCTTCTGTAGAGACTATGGTGGATATTGACCACCGCGTGCTGCTGGCTGGGAAGATAGACGGAGGCGACCGACAGCCCGGGGTGGGTTAAAAATGCAGTGAAGACGCCACGCCCATCTTAACGAGATCTCAAAGAGGCGCCCAAAGGTCCTTCGAACAGGCTATTGATTAGGTACACCCCCGCAGCTGAAGGGGCTCAGCTTGGGTTAAAACTGCAGTGCAAGTCGTGGGGAGGGATGGCGTCGTGAGACAAGAGATGCGTCTAAAGCACCTTCTCAGCGCAGGTTAAACCTGCAGTGCTCGTTGAGAATGCCCATGATTGTGGGGGAGTCAGGGCAGCTTATCCCCTTGGAACACCAGCGCCGCTGTCATGATTTTCAGCACCAGTGAGTTGTCCCCAGTCCATCCGTTGCTTGTATCAGTCTTGCCGAATCGTCACCGGTTGAACGCAATTAAAAAAGCACGGCGTGTGTTATGCAGACGGCGATTTGTTCCAGATAACCAAGAAATCGCTGTTTGGATGACCCTATGTTGAAGCTACATATCACGCAGACAAAAGACAACTTTCCATGACCCTCATAATCCTCATAAGAGAAACCCTCAGCTTAGCTAAAAATTGCAATGCAGAAAACTCTCTTTTCTAGCCAACAAGTGTCGCCGCATCGTTGGTGGTCGTGCATCTGGGCGACTTCCATGTGTGTTAAAATTGCAGTGCAGGCGGCGATTACGCCGAAAACCCCCACGTAGTTAAGTAATACTCCCACAAAGGTGCTCTCCCCTCTCTAACATAAGCACTCATTATCCTGTAGTAGCTGAGAGACTCGATGAGATTTGGAACCAGGCATGGGTGGTACGCAGCTTTTGCAAGGGTCAGCGCTATGAAAGCCATCAGCATTGACAATTGAGGCAGTTGACTGGCAGAGGTACCTCTTCATGGCATTTACACAAGAAAGCAGTCGCATCAATATATGAGTTGTATACCGGGAATGAGCGGCAACGAATGAGACCTCGTTGTTCTTATGGCGCGCCCTTGAATTGACCTTGTTCATCAATCAGTGAGCTCGGCAAGAGGCAATATCTCCTTCATCAGATATATACAAACACGAATCACTACCTACTATAAAGTGCTCCGCCGAGGGCGGCTTAAAATCGAAGGGCAATCACCGGCTTTCCAATGTATCCATTTCTTGGTTGGACAAGTTGCTGCTGAGCAGGTGGGCGCTCAAGGCGGGTTAAAACTGCAGTGCAGGAGGGGCAAAATGCCCGCCCAAGTGCCCGCCCAAGTGGCCTCAAATAGGCGCTGATTGAGATGGTCAATTTGGAGGCTTCAAGGGAAGTTGTCAGCAACCAGATAGGACCTAATGGACCGTTTGAAGCAGCTCCAACCTGGGTATTTTAAATCGCGACAACCGAGTGTCAATGCCGTGGCGTAAGGGAAACACACCTGGACCGCAACCCCCCAGAATGAAGGCCGATGGGTTTGTGGTGGCCTCGGAACGGCATGCATCTTACGGAGCACCATTTGATGCTGATGGTAAGGATTATGAGGACTAGTTTTGACAACCTGTGAAGAGAAGGCTTGGCGCGCCCTCTGCCACGGATTGGCCATCAAACTGTGTACCTATTGAACAGTAACTTGTGGAAATAATAGAGCTGCTTTGATAGCACGAAGCTATGGCGTCAACAGATGACATGAATTAATTGCATGTCGGGAATAAGCGCCGAAAGATGAACCCCTGCTGCTCTTATGGCGCGCCCTTGAGTTGACCTTGTCAATCTATCAGTAAGCTCCGCAGAATCAGACCATACGATATCTCTTACTTCAAATATATAAAGAGAGATCGCAACCCATTCCATGGTGAGATCTCCAGTCTTCAAAGCCGCAAAACTACCTACCCTACACTTTGCCGATTCTCAACATCAAATCCATCTGAAGACCGTGATTGGCTGCCCATCAGTAACTCACCGCTGGGGGCAGAACAATTGTGCATGAGAATTGATCAATCAACGAAGCTATCACACCAGAATGGTTCACCTTCGGTTCCGAACGGCAACACCGGACGATACCCCTCGGCTCCGGCAGCTGATTCAGGACGCGTTCCGCGCTAAAGACAGCAGAAAAGATTGGATCGGAGATGCAGAACTCGCTGCAAACTTTTGTATCTACGACGATGAGATCCTTCACATGATTACATCTCCCGACAGCGAGATGCTCATGGCCTTTGACGACAACGACGCCCTCGCAGGAACAGTTGGTGTATTTCACCGCAGCGACGACTTGGCTCGGCTCTTCTATCTCGCCGTGGACCCAACTCTTCACCGCGGAGGAATTGGACGACAGCTCCTTGAATATGCTGAGGGATACTGCCAGAGGACTTGGGGCGTCAAGAAGGTGGGGCTTGATGCACTCACGTTGCGCAAGGAGCTTATTGCGTGGTACATGAGGCGTGGGTATGTCCCGACGGGTGAAATCACGCCGTTTCCTGTGGACAAGCTTAACGGGAGGGCTTTGTCTGAGGGGTTGGGGTTTGTCGAGATGGAGAAGGAAGCAAAGTTGGAGGCATAAGTGAATAGGTGGATTAAAGTATTGAAGAGAGGATGGCGGAGGAGATGACATTCAATTTGCATGTAATCTAGAGATCATGTCTTACTGGGCGGAGCAATCTGCTCACTATCATTCGGCTATGTCAATTTTACACCTGATTGAAGCTATCGTCAACTCACCGTGTCACAATGCTGCCCTGCCACAGGTTGGTGGATGCCTGCCACCGTACTAACTGAGGTTCTCACGAGAGGCAGCTACATCGCCAAAGACAAGCATCTATAATGTCGAAAGAAGGCGTCGTAAGCAAAAGCTTATGCAAATAACTGATGACGAGTAAATGCCGTATGAAGGCAGCAAATGACATGAAAGAGCCTGTCAGCTATGTCGGGATGAATCTCAAACACAGGACAAGCCCTGCCCGTTGCTTGCGCCATGAGAAACAGTGAGTCAGCTGAGTGATGTACCACCGCAGACAGTAACACAACAACAAGGCTATTCACCTCCGAACGTCGTGTCCGCTGTGAAACATGATGCTATGTTGAGTTACACTCGACTTCAGTGTTAGGCTCAACCCGTTCGAAACCACTTTTGATCGTCAAAACAGCCTCGCTGACTTTACGCGTCGTCGGCGTGGTGAAACATTCTAAACCTGCAGCCCCAACATGATGCGCTGGCACTGGACGAACCACGAGGTCATTCTTTCACCGCTCACAAACCATGAGAGTCGATCAAATAGAATCAACACTCTAAAGATAGAAGCAGACCAGAGTAGAAACGCGTGGCTATCGAGGCTCTGCTCTAGAAGCTTTCTTGGCCTGCAGCTCTTGAAACCGCGTGTCAAAATGCTTGATTAATCCCGCGTGGGTTATTCTCGTGCATAGACTGGCTGGGGAAATTGGCTTGGCTCAACTTGGCAAGTCCTCACGCGAGCAGCCTCGAGAGAGTGAAAAAAAAGAGAGGGGAGCTAAAAACAAGCATAACCCAACCTTGTCTTGGACTGGGGGAGAGAGTGGTTGCGCGGCCTTTGGGCGATCTCCAGTTATGCTGCTGGTGTCCGCTTCTTGGCGTTGGGAAAAAGGATCAAAAGTGCCACAGACACTTACGTATGCTTTGATTGGAGTCTTGGCAGTGACAACCTTCTTTCCCTTGTTTCGGCTCCTCGGAATCATCGCTATTCATGCTTGTTTGACGGGCCCGGGTATGTCACTGTCACCCGGTAAGGCAGCAAGCTGAGCATTACGGGCCGCAATTTCTCATCCCCCATGGGTCTGACCCTTGATCCCTGGGGGGTTTGACGTCAAAACAAGTCAAGATTTTCCCTGCATGGAAACGCAGGAAACCTTCTGTGGAGAAGCACCTAAAAGGCTCGTCCAGAGAGACGCCTGCATATCACCATCATGACGCTTGCCAAGACAGACTCCGCCTCTTGTAGGCCCCGCGATGGCCACGATTACGAAACTGCCGTGGCTTGGGGGAAGAAGGATCTTTGTGCCAAGAAATTCAATGTGTGTACGGCAGCTGCTGTGGCTTCGGCTGTTGGGGATCGTCGGCTGCGAGGATCCCGTCTCGGGCCAAGACGAGACAAGGCAGGGAAGTGATTGAGATTGCATTGCATTACAAGCCGAGAGTCAAAGGATATTGGCTTGGCTTTGACGGAGTATAAATAATCTGGGTCCCCTGAGATTCTGTTCACATCATCATCACCATCGTCTTCAGTAACAAGCTTCACACAGCAACTCTTACAACAACACCACCACCACCACCACCACCACCACATCAACACCTACAACCGCCATCATGTACACCAACATCGCCCTCGCTCTTGCTCCCCTCCTCTACCTCGCCCGCGCCGACGTCAGCCTCGACCGGGACGACATTCCCCGGGCTTGCGATGCCATCTGCAACCCCATCGTCGAGCTGACCCGCAAGTGCGACACCGACCTCCGCGGTGACCAGGACCGTGTGGAGGATCGCCTCGAGGCTCAGTGCGTCTGCACAAACGACTCTTTTAATGTCGGCCGCATCGCTGCTCTCTGTGCCGACTGCATTCGCCAGAACTGGCGGGACAATGATGATGACGATGACGATGATGACCAGCGTGATCATATGGAGGGTTAGTTTGTTACTCTTTACTACTAGGATATGGCTAACAGTTCATCAGATATTGAAGACATCCTCTACACCTGCGGCTTCTCTTCCACCAGCTATGTAGCCTCGTCGGCATCTGCCATCGTCGCCAGCATCACCGTCGATGCCACCCGCCCCACAGATGCCAGCCAGCTCACCACTACCATCACCGGCGGCACCGCAGCCCGCGGAACCGACAGCGCCGCTACAGCCACCCGCAACAACAATGACAACAGCGACGACAACAGCGACAGCGCTTCTGCTACCAACGACTCTTCCAGCCCGGATGAGACCAACGCTGCTGCCGGTCTTGCGCCTTATGGTGTTGGTGCTGCTGTTGTCGGAGCTGCTCTGATGCTTGCTTAGACGTGATGGGTTAATTTGGAGGAGAGAAACCTGGGGTGTTGTCCTTTCGCGTAATGACTGTCGTTATAGATCTATATTTTGGATGAGTTACGATGTAACCTGCTAGACTGTATTCTGGAGAGTTTAACTCTTGGGTAATGAATGCAATGATCATCATTTGAGGCCTTCAATGTGCTGGTGAATTGACTGGGTTGTACAAAATAGCCACGCATCGACAAGCGTGTACAATCTCTTGTGTAGTATACCACGCCTTGCAACAGACAAGGGGCCATTTATACTGTTCAACGGACGATATATGAGAATGGACCAACAAATTAAGAAATGGAGGAATGCCAGAAGACTCAAGTTGACGTGTCTAATCTTGGCATCTCCCGTGACTTCCGAATACAACATCCTCCAACTTCTTATTACTATTTCCAGACTCGCTTACAAGGGTTCAAACATTTGACAAGAATCCTCCGCCTTGGTCAACAATCTTGCGACGACCTCAAATTGAACCCCAACCTGGTGAAACCCTGCGACAGAAGACGTCAGCTTCGCCAAATAGCCGACGTATCGCTTAGACACATTTCCTTGCTTCAGATTTGGCCTGCTTACGGTCAATCCTTTCCTCTTTTTCATGTCATGATGAATTGGACCCCTCTGGTTGGTCGATTGCCGCTCCTAGGGCTGACGGGCGCCGCTCGACTTTAACCGCCAAGGGGGACGCCAATCCTGATTGCGGTGTATATAAGCATGTCTGAGCTCCTCTGGTTGTTTGTCGTCATCTTGTTGTTTCTGCTGCTGCAGAGACGGTTGCTCACCATGGATCTTCTCAACAAGTTGACGGCGTATGCCGTGCAGAGACCTGTCTTTGTCTCTGCTTGGACACTGACGGTAGCTCTTGTACTTAATGTCATATACAAGGGATATCGACAGCGTCGCTTTTACCGAAACTTGGTGAGTTTATCTCATCTCACCCCAGAGACATGCTGACATCTGGACAGCCAGGTCCTCCTCACAGCTGGCTCTTCGGCCACCTCAAGGTCATGGGTGAAATGTCGGCCCTCGTGCCGCCAAATTGTCACCCTCAGCTGTACTTTACCGAAATGGCACGTCGCTATAACCTTGAAGGCATCTTTTACGTCGACCTCTGGCCTGTCGGCCCTGGGAGCTGTCTCGTCACCGACCCGGATCTTCTCGATCAAATCACCGTCCGCAAGATTCTTCCTCATCACCCCATGGCTGATGATTTCTTATCTGCCATGGTTGGGAGGGGGAGTATTGGAGGTGCGAATGGCGCGCTGTGGAAGAGGTTGCATAGTGCGATGAACCCGGCTTTTTCGTGGACGCATATTCGACACTTGACGGGGGTTTTCGTCGATGAGTGTGTTCAGTTTCGGAAGAATCTGGACAAGCTTGCAGATACCGGCGAGGTGTTTTCCATGGAGCATCTCTCAGCAAGACTCATCTTTGATGTCATTGCTCGAATTGTCTTTAACTTTCCCCTCCACGCGCAAACGACAGGAAGCCAAGATCTCGAAGACCTACGCGAACTCATTGACCTCGTCGAAGGACAATCGGACATCACCATCGCTTATAACCCCGTTGAGCAGATTAAGCGATGGTGGAGGAGGAGACAGGTCCTCGGACGAGTGCATCCTTCTATTCTGGGCAAGATCCACGAGAGGTTTGAGATGCTGGTTAATGAAAAGATTGTTCCTTCGAGGAAGGATCCGAACAGTATTTTGGATCTCATGTTGAGGGAGCATGTGGATCAGGAGGGCATGACCAAGGAGAATGCTAAGCTTTCCAAGGCTGATGTTGATTTGCTGTTGACCAAGTGAGTATCATTCACATGTTGAGTGTGGTTGTACTAATGATGGAGTAGCATCAAGGCGTTGCTTGTTGGAGGTCACGGAACGACAACCGATACACTCTGCGTAAGTAACACCCCCTTTCTACTCTCACCATCTCACATTATATAGTACATGTACATGCTCCTCTCCAAATCCCCCCACGTCGTAGAAAAGATGCTCCAAGAACACATCAAACAACTCGGTCCCGACACCGAAGTATCCACCCAAACCATGGTTGAAACACCCGAGCTCCTCCAGAAACTCCCCTACACCGACGCCGTCATCAAAGAAACGCTCCGAATGTTCCCCGTGGGCTACGGCGTTCGAGAAGGACCTCCCGGGGCAAAGGTTACATACAAGGGTCGTGATCTACCCGTTGACCACGGTGTTGCTGTTTCGACGCAGGGTCATGACGTGCACTACAACACGCGCTTCTTCCCTGACCCGACGGTCTTCAGACCAGAAAGGTGGCTCGGACCCGAAGAGATTCCTCGATCGTACTTTAGGACATTCGGTCGTGGTCCTCGGGCGTGTCTGGGTCAGAACCTGGCAACCAACGAGCTCAAGGTCATTCTCGTCATGACTGTTCGGGATTACTCTTTTGAGTGTGCCGGATTGAAGCCTAATGAGAAACCAAAGACGACGTGGACGGATTTGGATACGGTTTATGGGGATATTGTGTTTCAGGAGTTGGGGCTGGAGGCGAAACCTAGGGGTGGTATGATGATGACTGTCAAGAAGCGGACATGAATGGACGTGCAGAGGAAAGGGGAGGGTCAGTAGGAAGCCATCTCGAGGACGAACTCTCTCATGGTGTGGATTTATGATAGGCCTAGATGTTTTACACGTCAACTTGACTACTCGACATGACATTAGGTGCTATTCAAGAACCGAGCGAGACCAGCGATGATCAATGACCCAATTCTCTCTAGTTGAATGTCCCCAAACCTACATCAATCTCGTGGAGCAAGAACCCTAGAGTTGAAGAACTCCGTTGCCTAGATCTCACGTGGTAGTCGCAGTTGTCCATAGTACTCGCTGCCTTAGCCACTGGAAAATCGCCATCAAAAGGGGCTCAATAGTCAAGTCTGTACTTTTGTCTATTACCTATCTGTCTTTATCCGGGCCGTCGCTCATAAAGGCATAACACAACTCTTCACTCCCGGCGTTGAAGCCTGGAGTCATACTCATCACCTCCCCGTCATCTTCTTCTCGATATATCGGAAGGGAATGTAGAACAACGAGCTAAGCACAAACGCAATCTCAAAGCCAATGTCTCCCGTCGTCTTGGCGATAGGTCCCGTCCACCACACCTGCGCCATACACGGCACCACCAGCCCATAACAGATGACACCAGCTGCGAGGGCTGCTACTCCGAGGGGAAGTTGGGAGGCTACGTTCCAGATGGCGTGGTCGTAGGTCTCGTAGCGGCCGCGACGGAAGACGAGGTGTTCCACGGTGACGATGCCGATGAAGGAGGCAGACCAGTATCCGATGAGGGCGACAAAGTTTTCGAGGTTGACGAAAAAGTCTCGCTGGGCTCGAAGGGCTACCGGGATTACGATGACAGTGACGACGATGGCGAAGACGTATCGGGGGATCTTGATCAGACCTGGGATGAGCGTCTGGAAGTTGAGCGTGATGGCGTACATGGTTCCTCCTGTGTTGCCGAGGAGCGTGAGAGAGAGGATGACGACGACGAACTTTCCAAAACCGCCTGCGCTTGAAAGCATGGCTGCGAGAACACCGCCGACGAGGGTCTCACCGTAGGCCTTCTCCCACTCAGGAACATTAGGTAGAGCGCCAGCAATGGCAGCACCAAGCGTCATGAGGAGAATCGTAGGCGTAAGGAGACCAAAGTAGCTGTATGTAAAAACCCTCCACGACGGAACCTTGGGATCAAAATAAGTCGTCAAATCACTCGCGATAGCCGCCCAAGGAATCATGTAACTCGCAACAATCATGCCAAAGCTCAAAACCGCCGCAGCAGTCGGAGCCGCAGCGGGAGCAGCCTGCTTCATGAGCTGCGACCCCCCGCATCCCGTGGCAATGGTGATGGCGATGATGGCGGGGATAAAGGCGTATGTCTCGTAGTAGTGCAGGACCTTGAAACCGCAGAAGGAGATGAAGAGAGAGAGAAGACCGATTATGACGATTCCCACGTCTGGGGATAGACTACCGCCTGAGACTGCTGAGAGACATTGTCCGCCAACGACGTAAATGATTACAATGAAGCCGGTTAGGGTGGCGAGGTTGAGCAGAACAGGGATTGAGACGAGGTAACGACTGAAACCTGTTAGTGAAAGTTGATGATGCTTGTGAAACTGTGATTTTCTCACCCGAAGCTGTATCGCGCTTGGATCATCTGCCTCATTCCCGTCTTTGGTCCAAAAGTGGCGAGATACGCCGGCGCAATCGTTGAGAACATGCAAAAGAAGAGAATAATGAGAGAAGAATCTCTCAAACTCAGGCCATACGCCAAAGGACCAAGCATGCCAAATGTGATTCTACAGCCATTAGTTTATTTCCTCATCTGAGGTGGAAAAGTTTGACTCACCCTAGGATATTCGAGTTGATGGAACACCAAACAGTAAAGATATTGTAAAACCGCGTCACGGTTCGCTCCTCAACGGGAATAGGCTGGATACCCTTCTCTTCCACTCTTCCCATACGGAGAGCCTTGTGGAAGAGGGCCGCGGCCTTGATGCTCTCCGTGTCGCTGTGATCATCGTGGTCGACTTGTGGAGGAACAGTCTGAGCCGGGACGGCCTTTTCGGCGTCTGTGGGCGCTGTAGCCATTTTCTAAAACCAGTGATGAGAAAGAGAAAAAAAAAGCAACAAGATGGGGAAAATCTGGGGGAATGAAGAGATGCAATTATATATGGAATGAATCTGAGTCGACGAGTCTGAATCTTTCTAACCCCCGGTCCGGTGCCGGGTTCCGCCTCTCAGAATTGGTCTGATAAAACGAAACTCGGGCCTTTTTGTTACTGGCTGCTAATCGCGAATCGACCGTGTCATGTCCCTCCCCCCAGTTCAAATCTGCGCGATAAAAACCTCGCCCCCCATGGGACCTGGTCTCGGTTGTCGTAGGGCGCACTTGTACTGACTAACACGATCCCACCTTTTGTCTCTAGTGTCCCTTGTTACTGTAAACAGTCATAAAGCTGTTAAACCGAAGATGGTGATAAAAGATTGCCGATTGTAGCCATGTCCAATTGTCCATACACCGAAAATGCGGTCTCTTCATGTTGGTCGATGTCTATGGCGTGAGCTCCTCAAGGTGTGCCCCTGCTGGGCCCTGGCTGATGAACTATCGACCGTGAACCCTGTCGCTTGTCGAATGTTCGGCGCGTGTTCTGCGTCTGTCCAACATGGCTGCTGATCTTGCTTTTCAGTGGCGGGCAGATCGAGCCGCATTCTCTGATTCGCCTCTCGCCTACGCCGTTTGTCCTCCTCACGCCAAGAAGGGTCTCGAATCTCCTGGCGCGGCCTCTCCAACGAGTTCCCATCTTTGTACAAGGCTGCTGTGTTCAAGTAAAACCTGATCATGTTGCAAATCCCATCATCACTGAACCCTACTCCTCTTCCCTCGGAAGAAACCTCCGACAGCACCCATCAACCCTCCGAGACCCTTCTCGTGACTGTCCCCCACCAACCCCCCTCTGATCCACCCCGGAAGTTTCCCCCGGATCCTGTCCGTGCCGTATCGCCGGTCCACGAGCACAATCGCCGCGTAGTCGCCCCGGTGCCGGATTGCACGACCGATACTCTGGTTCACGGCCCTCATGCAGGCGTTTTCGTAAAAGTCTCTTGCCGCCTGCTTGGCCTTGCTCGTCGCCTCTTCCTTTGACTTGCCCTGCGCTATGAGGTTGGTTTGCGTCGTCGTCTCGATGTATTCAATCTTTGCTTTCCAGTCTGGGGATGCGATGTTGGGATAGGGTAGGCCGATGACTATGACGCAGCGTCCGAGACGGTCGGAGAAGTTGATGCCTTCTGACATTTTACCGCCGACGACGCTGAGTAGAAGAGCGCCTTTACCGTTGCTTCCTTCGCCTTGGATGGCATTGGTGTATTCCTGAAGGATTTCGTCGCTTGATGCACCTCTTGTTTCTTTAAACAATGCCTTGCGCGTTCCTAGTCGTTCCCATATTGGCTGCGCATTCGCTCCCTGGGTTTTTTGCCACGCCGCAACCACCTCGTCGAGATATCCATAACTAGGAAAGAAGATGACTACGCCGTCGGGAACCAGAGAGCAGAGGTTCAAAATTGCAAGTCCCAGCTGCGTAATCATCTCTGGATCGCTTCGCCTCTGGAAGCTAAACTCAAAAGGCGGCATCCCCGGCCGCGATGATGCTAATGTCCAGACACAGAGGTTCTCAGGCGGAATGACATGCCCGCAGCTCAGTGTTGTCACCTTTTCAGGTTCCAATGAAGGAAACAAATGATCTTTGTAGTCGTCGAATGGAGACATTGTTCCACCAGCGAGAACCACCGCCCGGGCGCTGGATGCGATGGAGGAAAATGCATGAGTTGGCGATAGCAGCAGGTAGGACAGCTGGATATCAGGCGCCCCTCCTTTAATCTTCTGATAAAATATTCGACCCTCAGAGCTGAGATTTGTGAGTGCGACAAGAAATGAGACCAGAGTGTGAAGCACTGGAGTGGTCGATTTGGGTGTTTTTGTAGGCGCTTCCTCGTTCTCGACATGGGAGGCGTAGCTCTCGATTTTGAAGGCGAGCTTCGATTCCTGGATATACTGGATCAGTTCAAACATGTTGATTTGGTCAATTCCCTTTGGTCGGGTGAGATCGTTTGGATCCACGATCCCATGTTCTTGCTGCTTAGAGTCAGATACTTGCCAACATCAGACTAAAGATGAGACTTGCCTTGGACTTGAGAGCGCCGTCCATCCACTCACTCAGTCCCTCAATGACTCTTCCTACTCTTCCAACGCTGACTCGGTTGACGCCTTTCAGCTTTTTGCCAAACCTCTTCACGTATACACCCAGCATGCCGCGACCTCTTCGCAGATCACTCAACCGGATCTCAGCTGCGTGAACATTTGCAACCGCATCCATGATGTTATGCGCCTCGTCGATGATCACGACACTGCCCTCCAGTTTGACACCCAATGCGTCTCGCGCACTCTTCTGAAGTAAAAGAGGATACGGCAGCGTGATGATTTCAGCACCCGGCAGTGCAGTTCGAGAGGCATAGTACGGACACACAGAGAGTGACTTGCCAAGGTGGTGTAGGTCCTCGATATCAGGAAGAGTAGCCAGCGCAGAGTCGCGAAACTGATGTGTTTGCGAGAGAAGATCCTCTTTGGGAACAAAAGGGCATTTCTTTCCCGATTTGGGCTGTTGAAGTTCTGCGCAGCGGTCGTTGATTGCTTGAACAGATCCAAGACGAGAGACTTGGGGATTGATGCATAACCGTTGACGAGATGATAACGGAACAAGCTTGACTGCCTCTGTCTTCGACTCTTCATCTTTGGCCAAAGATGTTGGAAGTGAGGGCGGAAATGTGGGTCGGCGAAGTTCGGTGATGAATTGCGATAATTGGGAATGTGTTCTTGAGGTGTAGTAGATCTAGTGAGGTTACTATGCTGGCAAGTGAACGCAATAAGGAGGTCCACACCTTGATCTGTTCCTCCATGAGATCGTCTTCCTCTTCCGGTTTTATTGGTCCACCTAGTCCGATACTCGCCAGGATGTCTCGAGACTCTTTACTCAGGCCAGAGAGTGCATCCTGGGGACCAGTATCGCGATCATCAGGGTCGTCCAGTAGCCATTCTGCATCTTCGTCTTCCACACGCGATCGATGGTACGGTCCAGATTCATCAACACGACGTCGTTTTCGGGCTCGTTCCTCTTGGGCCTTTTCTTTGAGTCGAAGAGCTTCAAGGCGCTTCTCTCGTTCTTCCCAGCGACCGACTAGTTCTTCTCGCTTTCGTCGGAGGAGTTGCTCGACAAGCCAAGGGGGTTCATCTTTGTATGCCTCCGCGGATTCCTGAATGGATTTCTCAAACTGATTTGACTTGTGATTTCGTAGCCATGTCAGGGATGCGCAAATGAGTGAAAGAGACTTGCCCTGTGGTTGTTAGCTGACCGACAAGGAATAGTGCATGTGGGAAGTAATCATGACGAGTCACAATATCTTGCTTCAACGCAAGCATGCGCATAAAGGCTGTCAAGATAACATGAAATCACTTACAGTGCCAGTTGGACTCTCCAGGATGCCGACCTGGCCGTTGCCTGTCTCCAACACATTGTACACCGTCTTCATGAACTGCTCCTGGACATCGTAAGGCGTATAAGGATGATGAAAGTCAAGGTTTTCCAAGCCCTTGGAAATATCATTAACGTCAGTTTGCGCCATCTCGATCATCAGCAATGTTTCACTGAAACTGCTTCCTTCTTCACCACGTCGCGAGACTCGCGTCTCGAGTTTGACATCAACGGCCCGTCATTGGTGGGGCCACACCGACATTCACCACGGTCTGACCGCGAAGTCACCTGACTCACCGAATCTCACCATCAGCCATCAGGGCAGACCCATTAAAAATTCGCCCACACTTTTTAGGGTTCCCCTGCCCTCTCGCCTAACAATTCGGTGCTAGCCATTGGAAGCCCCCCAGCGCAAAAACATCACCACCCACTTCAGCTTCGACCCGTGAACACCGGAAAAGCGACAACACCACAGCCGTCGCCATGCCTACCCGTTTGTCGAAGACCCGCAAGCAGTACGTTCTGAATCCCTCTCGCCGACGTCTACGAGGGCGCTCAAATTCGCCATTGAACGCCCCGTCGACTCGGGAGAGAAACACCAAGATTTCGATATCCCGAGAACCGTGATGGGCTGACTCTGTTCACAGTCGCGGCCACGTTTCCGCCGGTAAGGGCCGTATCGGCAAGCACCGCAAGCACCCCGGTGGTCGTGGTCTTGCCGGTGGTCAGCACCACCACCGTACCAACATGGACAAGGTTCGACGACCCGACGACGAGATTCGAAAGAGAGGATGGAATGGCTGACTCTGCGACAGTACCACCCCGGTTACTTCGGTAAGGTTGGTATGCGATACTTCCACAAGCAGCAGAACCACTTCTGGAAGCCCGTCATCAACCTCGACAAGGTACATTCAACCCCTCGAGCCTACGATATCCGATTCAACACCTGAGATCAAGGCAAAGCGCACAAGAACAATTAACTGACTCTCTACAGCTGTGGTCCCTCGTCCCCACCGAGACCCGTGACGCCTACGTCGCTGGCGAGAAGAAGGACACCGTCCCCGTCCTCGACCTCCTCCCCCTCGGCTACTCCAAGGTCCTCGGCAAGGGCCGCCTCCCCGAAATCCCCCTGGTCGTCCGCGCGCGGTGGGTGAGCCGTCTGGCTGAGAAGAAGATCACCGAGGCCGGCGGTGTTGTTGAGCTTGTGGCATAGATCAAGTTATGCCATGTCCTTTGAGCTGGCTTTAGGCTAGGAGTCCGGGGCTGGGAATTGGGAAACCGGGAAAAAAGGTCCCCATGAATGCTCCCCTGGATGCCGAAGAAAGAAAGATGGGGGGAGGGAATTGGGACCTGGGTTGGTCGGCTTCGAGCATTGCATCAGGGACTCTCGAAACGGAGTTTAACGAAATAAAAATCGATTTTCGCCCATTAGCCAATGACGTCTACGTCACGAACATGTTGCTGCAATGGGGACGCCTGGATGATACTTTGAAGAAACACTGTACGGACGAGTTGACGGGTATTGCAGCCATGTTGGCACCTATGGATATCTAGCCAACCACTTGATCAATCACATCTTGATGCCCCAACGCCTGTGGCCATGATTCTATGATTACATTAAATGTACAATGTCGGGACATTAATATTGGTCAGCCGACTCTTGGTCATAATACCTCTTGTCACTCTCAACCTCTCCAAGCTGTAGGAAGTCGTGTCTCAACGCTTCCTCTGCTGTTATCCTTCTGCCGGGATCCAGCTCCATGCAAGACTCGAGAAAGCTAATAGCCATCTTTTCATCCGGCGTCAGAGGTTTGTCCTCTCCTCGACATGTACTCCAGAGGATAATCTTCTCCATTGAGAAACCGCCCTGGCCGATCGTGGGAAGGCTGGTCTCAAAGACGCATCCGTGTAGGAGACCCGCAGCCTTCATGCGCTTGGAGCCAAAGATGGTTGCTATCTCGATCATGGCGTCCACGTCGTCGGCTGAGTTGAAGAAGGGGAAACGCTTCGACATGATGGTGAGAAGAATAACACCCGCGGACCAGATGTCAATGGACGTCTTTTGCTCTGTGCACTTGAACAGAACTTCAGGGGCTCGGAAACCTCGAGTACCTGCACGGTTGGCACGGCGGGAGGATCGAGTATCGGACTTGGGGTATCCTGGCTGGGGGTTCGTCGAGTTTTGAGCCCACACTGAGTTGGTCTGGCGGTGTTTGCGCACTTCCCTACTCTCGTTACAGAGACAGGGCTTGTTATCAGAACCTTCTCGTTCGGCGAGACCAAAATCGACGAGGACGCCGCGTTGGGTGGTGGGATCGTAGAGGAAGTTGGTGGGCTTGATATCTCGGTGGAGGATCTTGTGGTCGTGTACGCTCTTGAGAGCGGTAAAAAGCTCACGGAGGTATACAGAGATCTCAGGAATGGTCATGTCGCGGAAGTAGGCGCGGAAATCTCCGTGACGAAAGTACGGGAGGATGGCGACGACCTGGTCGGTGTGTCTGAAGGCGGTGATCAGGGGGCATACAGAAGGGCATTGGCGGAGGTCGTGGAGGAGCTCGAGCTCGTTGAGGATTCGGGAAGGGCTGGAGGTGACGTAGATCTTCTTGATGGCAACGTATCGTGCCTTGCGACGGGGTCGCTGAACAGGGCTGCTTGGCTTTGCGTTTGGAGGTGGCGTCCACTTTGACGAGTCGTCCTCGTAGTCCCAACTGTTGTCGTAGTGATCGTACATGATGTCTTCGGCCTTGTACACGGTTGAGAATGTTCCTGGGTGTGTTAGTCGAGTTCAATGGGCATCTAGAGGTGTCATGGCAGAGATGTATATACCTTCACCGATGCGCTTGATCAGACGGTACCGATTGCGGAAGCCAGGGAAGTCGCTCTGTAGCTTTTCCATGTCTTCTTGAACAGTACGATCAACAGCTTCATCCTCAGAGGATTCCTCTACTCTCTCTTCTTCCTCTTCCTGGACGGCATGTGTTTGTTGCTGAACATGGTGATGTTGTTGTGGGTTGTGGTGCTGCATGTGATGATGTTGATGCACATGGCTGTGTTGAGCATGTTCGTCCTCTTCGTTTGGTCCAGCCTCTTCGGTCCGTTCCTCCTCAACCATCATCTCCGTATCCTCCGTCCTTATATCCTCGTGGATCTCGAACTGCCTGTCATGATGATGAGGTGCTGTGGCAGCCATGTCGATTCCCCAGAAATTGCCACTCAGAATGTGTTTTTGAAAGGTTGGACTCTGCACAAGCAGGGCTATTGGGTAGTCAAATCGAGTGCCTGCAGACAAAAGACCAAACAAAAGACAAGAACAAGAGTGTGAACAAAGACTGGTAAATCACAATAAGCTTGGGGACGTCGATGTTTGGAGGGGCTCGACTCAGGCTGTGGTGGCTGCAGGGGTTCAACGGCGCAACGCGGTGCGTTTTAGTGGATGATGGCGGGGAAGGGCCCTGAGTGGGCGCGTCAAAGAAAACAAAAACAATCGTTGCCAAGGGGCCAATCTCGAGGCCACCAAATAACCCCCCCAAACACCATACAAGCTATCGACGACAATAATACCCGTCACCGCCAGCACCGACGGATCCGGCATTTGACGGCGCGCGCCATCGCAGGATACGGTTGGCGCAGAGAGATACACAACGATAATTACGACATTGGATGATACCTTGATTGTGCTGGCGTCCCGCACTTCACCTCCCCTCCGCTTCTTCCCCTCTATTCACCGTCGTGCGCACGCTTCTGCGGCGACGACTCCTTCGCATCGCCCATCATGGATACAATCGACTTTGACCTCAACGATGCTCTCAAGCACTACATGTCAGACCCGGCGAGCATCGTCACGCCGGAGGCCCATAGCGCCCTATTCGACTGCGAGAATGACCCCGAGGCGCTCACGAACCCCGTGGTCAACTCGGCGCTGAACCCCATTATCGACGCCGTCGCCGACAACCCCGACGCGATAATGCGAGCCTCCCACATGGACTCGCTGCAATTCCTCCTCAAGTTAGCCCCCATTTCCCTTCACCCCTCTTCTCCCGAACCTCCGACATCGTTGGGACGCGATTCTGAGCTAGTTGAAACTCCCAGATACACAGCACACCTCCCCACCCACGCCCTCAGCAAGATCTTCGACCTCATCATGAGCGGCCTGAGTGCCGAGGCCGACTCGGTCCACAGCGACATCGACTCGCCCGACGAGCAGGACTCGGTGCCCCACCACAAGAAGCTCCTCGAGATATACGCCTTTCTTCTGCAGTGGACTATTGCTGCTGTCGAGACAAAGGCGGCTGAAAAGTCCTCGGCGGTGCCTGCTTCTAGGGGCCGTGGAAAGCCCAAGAAGGGTGCGGCCAAGGATAAGGAGGCAGCTTGGGATTCGGCCACACAGCTCCAGGCTGCCCTGGAGATTATGTGCAAGGTCCTGAAGCTCAAGTTGTCCAAGATTTTCCTCACCACGAGCGAGAGAGACACATTTATTGGACTTCTTACTCGACCGGTCTATATGGTGTTGGAGAGCGAGCAGCGGGTAAAGGCCACGACCATTCGAATGCACTGCTTCAAGGTGCTATGCATTGCTGTGAAGCACCACGGTCATGGATATGGTATGTTGTGCCAACGTGGACTTGAGTGGATTCAAATGGCTCACAGTGATCAGCGGCGCAAATCAACATTATCCAGAACCTCACATACTTTGAACACTTGTCGGAACCCATGGCCGAGTTTCTACATATTCTGGCCGAGACATACGACTACCCCCAGCTCGCTGACGAGGTCCTACGAGAAATCAGTAACAAGGAGTTTAACTCCAACGACACACGAGGGCCCAAGTCCGTTTCTTCTTTCATCGCCAAGTTGTCCGAACTGGCCCCTCGCCTGGTGATCAAGCAGATGACAATGCTCGCAAAGCAACTGGATAGCGAGGTAAGACGATTCGGGGAGTGAACCGACATGCAACTGACATAATCAGTCTTATACTCTTCGATGTGCTCTGATTGAAGTCTGCGGAAACATGGTTGCCTACCTCAGCAAGCAGGACGAACGCAGCGAGAACCACAAGTCTCAACTCAACGCATTCTTTGATGTTTTGGAAGAGCGCTTCCTCGATATTAACCCATACTGCCGATGCAGAACTCTCCAGGTTTATATGAAACTGTGTGAGCTTGCTCAGAAGTTCCCCAAGCGTCGTCAAAAGGCTGCTGAGCTCGCATGCCGAAGTCTGGAGGACAAGAGCAGTAATGTGAGGAGAAATGCCATTAAGCTACTTGGCACACTCATCAAGACACATCCCTTCACCGTCATGCACGGTGCTCAACTATCAAGAAAGGAGTGGCAGGCTCGCTTGGATAAGGTCGAGGAAGAGCTCAACGCTCTGAAGCCACCCCCTGGCATGCCTGGCTTTGGAGGTGATCAGGCCAATACCACTGTCGACAACGAGCTGTTGGATGAGGCGACACAGATCGGTTCCCCTGAGAAGCCTAAGCCAATGACTGAAGAAGAGAAGGTGGCTGCTATCAAGAAGGCTCAGGAGGAGGCTGCCACGAGCGAGGCCATTGAGAAGCTCACCTTGACCAGGAGGTACTACAACGAAGCGCTCAAGTTTATTGATGTTATCCATGAGGCCACGGGCACTATCTGCCAGCTTCTTGGCTCAAGGAACAAGAGCGAGGTCATTGAGGCCATCGACTTTTTCGAGGTTGGCGACGCCTACAACATTGAGCAGAACAAGGACGGCATCCGACGCATGCTTCGACTTATCTGGACCAAGGGCAACAGTGATGAGGGCAAGGGAGTCCAGGCACACCTGATCGACTGCTACAGACGACTCTTTTTCGAGGCCCCTGACTCGTTCAGCCCCAATGATGCAGCCAACTACATTGCGCGAAACATGATCAGTCTTACATCTGGCGCTACACCTGCTGAGCTCACTTCTCTTGAGCAACTGCTTGCGACGATGATGAAGGGCGGCATGATTCCCGAGGTTGTCATCACCAAGCTGTGGCAGGTTTACGGTGTCCAGAAGCGCGAGATTTCTCGCACTCAGCGACGAGGAGCCATCATCATCTTGGGAATGTTGGCGACTGCAAACCCCGAGATTGTTGTTGGTGAAATCGAGACAATGCTGCGAACAGGTCTTGGAGCACATGGACGCAACGACCTCCAGTTGGCCAAGTATACCTGCATTGCTCTCAGGAGAATCAACCCCACAGGGCGACAGGCAAAGGATTCACCCATCAAGTTTTCTCGTCTGCCCAATGACCACGCAGTGTCGGCCAGATTGGCTGCCATCACCGATGTGCCTTCGGACAGCAAGGAGTGGTATGGAGTCGCAGAGCAGGCCATCAATGCTATCTATGCCATCGCCAAGCACCCTGATACCCTCTGCTCAGATATTATCCGACACAAGACACGACAAGTCTTTGGTCAACCGCAGTCTCGACCAGGTTCACGACCCGGGTCCCGACCTGGATCTCGAGATGAGACCAAGCCTATCCCTACCGGGGATCAGATTGCCACCCAGAGCGAGAAGCCCAAGAAGCGCGACAACGCCATTGCCTTGTCGCAGCTTCTCTTCATCGTCGGACATGTTGCCATCAAGCAAATTGTTCATCTTGAGCTTTGTGAGCTTGACTTCAAGCGCAGAAAGCAGGAGAAGGAGAAGCTTGCACCAGCCAAGTCCGACAAGGACAAGGAAGATGCTGACGAGTTGGACCTGATTGGAGGCACAACAGAGGATGACTTTACAGAAGCTATGGCTCACATTCGTGAGCGTGAGCTTTTGTATGGACCCAACTCACTGCTGGCCATCTTCGGTCCTCTTGTTTCTGAGATCTGCGCCAACAACACTACATATGCCGACAAGGGTCTTCAGGCGGCCGCGACATTGTGTCTTGCAAAGCTCATGTGTGTGTCTGCTGAATACTGCGAGACCAACTTGCCTCTCCTCATCACCATCATGGAGCGTTCGCCTGACGCGACGGTGCGATCCAACGCAGTGATTGCTCTTGGAGATATGGCGGTTTGCTTCAACCACCTGATTGATGAAAACACCGACTTCCTGTACCGTCGTTTGGCAGACGCTGATACGTCGGTCAAGCGTACATGTCTGATGACGTTGACTTTCCTGATCCTGGCTGGTCAGGTCAAGGTCAAGGGTCAGCTCGGTGAGATGGCCAAGTGCATGGAGGATGATGATCGCAGAATTGCCGACCTGGCGAGAATGTTCTTCACTGAGCTCAGCACCAAGGATAATGCTGTGTACAACCACTTTGTGGACATGTTTAGTCTGCTGAGCGCTGGCGGCAACATGGAGGAGGAGAGCTTCCGCCGGGTTGTGAGATTCTTGCTCGGCTTTGTCGAGAAGGTGAGTCCCTTCTTACGATGTAACACTCAATCAGTGATAACTAACGCGCCCATCAGGATAAACATGCCAAGCAGCTGGCCGAAAAGCTTGCGGCGCGTCTCAACCGATGTGAGACGGAGCGACAGTGGAACGATGTCGCGTTTGCGCTGGGCATCCTGCAGCACAAGAACGAGGAGATCACAAAATTGGTGTCTGAGGGTTACAAGATGGTTCAATCGGCGGCTTGAGATGTTACTGCTGTATGTGCTTTGTCCTGCCGTGTTATGTCCTGGAAGCGGGAGTCTGGATTGGGTTGAAACGATGGCATGAATGACATGGGACGGGATGCAACGATAGACGGTGATGGTTGACGACCTGGAGGTGCATTGTCTTGTCGCGATATTGATACCAGTCTCATTGATGAATTTTGATGTTTTGACATTTGTGTGCGTGTATTCGTCCACTTCTTTCCTGATTTGTATTGGTGGCTGGTAGACGAGTGCTATTGAAGGTCGGTAAAGACCTCTAGGGGGGTATCTCTTTGTTGTGGTATTCCCAGTTTCATGATGGTTTGGTAGAGTTGAAACGTCAAGAGGTTCCACAGCGTGTCACCACAAAGTAACTGTTATTCAAAACATGTGAAAACCGTTGAAAATATCGCAGAAACTATATTCATCATTAATAATGTTTGAATCATCCCCAACTGAGTCAATAACTACAACTTGTGGTCTGCCTGGTTCAATTGTCTAGGGTAACCCGATGGCATGATGCGCCACCAAGCGTCTGAGGCCACTCTTGCGTCGAGAGCCATCGTGACTGGCAGCGCCCCACAGAGCTGTGTCCAAGTGACAGCCTCGGCCACGGGCCTCCGCAGCAGCAGGGATGGGATGGGATGGGGAAGCCGAGTTATGGAGGCGATAGCAACAAAGAGCATGAGCATAATCGAGTGTGTCTTGTGTGCGCTACTACATGATGATGTCTCCCTCTCTTCTTTGTTCCGAGGCTTTCCCGGCACAGGAAACGCGGGTGAGTGTGAATGATTCAATGAAAATGGATGATGTGACTGATTCGAAGAAGCTCCTCCCAAGCTCCAAGCGGCGGGAGCGACGAGCTATGGGTATGGGTGCTTGACCTTTGCGCGCGTCCGGGGGGTCACCTCAGGTTAGCACCTTCCATTGCTGCACCCCAAAAGTACAAAAAGGGCGGGTCTTCCCTCCTGTTTTCGCGGCAGTTGCGACCCATTCATAGGACAACCATTTGATCCTAGTGTACTTTTCTGGTAGGTACCCGACATCCCCGTTCCCTTCCTCTCGTTCTGGAGCGGCTATTGACATCTTTTTTTCTTTCTTTTTCGTCTGATGGATGTCTCCGGCCTGGGAGTAACCTGCTGACATGCTGTTATTACAGAAACCCGCTTCTTCCGATAACCCAAAAAGAAGAGCTTCCAAAACTTGATTGACAATCATCAACCCTTTTTTTTCTTATACTCCATACCATCCTTTCCCACCCCCGCGATTCGTGTGACGACACAACCCCGGCCCCTCCTTCTGTCGCATTTCTGCGTCGCATTGTCAATTGGCTGTTGCAGGCATCAGGCTTGAGCGTGCTTCTTTGCGAATTCTCTTCTCGTTGATCCAGTTCAATTCGGGAAAGAGGGTAGAAACAAGGATTCAGGTCACTTGTCTGAACTGACACCCACTCTTCACTGCATCTCCGTTTTCTCAGTCCTCTTGGGATTGACTTCGGATATACAGCTCTCCCCGACCAGCGGAAGCTTGGACCATCGATCGCGATCGCCAATCCCCGACAGGCAACTTGCTGCGCCACCCAGCTATCGTGCGCCGGACTTTTATTCCAGCGTCTTCCGCATAGTGGGCTGTCTCACCCACGTGACGCTGTCTGCGCCAACCGCTCTCCACGGTCCGTTTGCGGGTACAGGCGAGAGCTGCCCGCTGAGCAGTGCACTTGAGTGCTGTGAGCTTTGCGCTGCGTACCAAGTGCGTCACCTCCGTGCAAGCTTTCTCCCCGACCTTGAGCAAGGCCATACAAAGAAGATTCATCGACCACCAACGAGCGACGCATCGCGACGCGAATAAGGAAAACCTTCTTGCAGTCCATCAAGAGAATTCATCTGCGCTTGGCATAAATTCACGGAAACCATCCATTGAGACTCTTTGGCGACGATACAACGCGAAAACTCTCGGCTTGCGATTGCACGTGGGACAAACTTCAACCTTTGTCTTTCTGGCGCCGAGTCGCATCGGCTTTCCGTGCCGTATTCTGGTGAGGCCATGGGCTTGGCTGGAGGGCCTGCGCCGAGAAGGATCAAGAAAAGGGGAGCTCTCTAGGTACGTTTCTTTGATGGCGCCGCATTGGCATCGTGAACGCGACATCGGAGGTCAACCACTACAGAAGGGAGGAACACGCGCTAACGGTATTGATTGCAACTGTAGAGGCACACCGCCGTCTTAAGACACCCTTCCTACAACATCAACAACGACATTATTCACAAGGCCTACCATGTTCGACAAGGTAGTCCCGCTAGGCACGCGCCTACACTACCCCATCACCATTACCAAGCTCCTCAAGTCACCCGGCGACACGATCAAGAAGCAGGACAGCCTCTTCGAGTACAAGTTCTTTTGGAAGCGCAAGATCGGCGATGATACCTGGGTCGACGAAACCACGTACACAGAGTTTGACAGCCCAGCCGAGGGCATCCTCAAACAATGGCGCATCCGCGAGGGCATGGAGGTCGCGGCCGACGCGCCCTGCTTCTTGGTCGAGGAGGCGTGCGGTCACGAGGTTCAGATGCAGGGCCTATGCAGCTTGTGCGGCGCTGACATGACCGAGATCAACTGGGCCACTGAGGAGCGGGATACGGATCGTGCCATGATCAACATGACACACGACCAGACTGCCCTCATGGTCAGCGAGAACGTTGCCGCGAGGGCCGAGCACGAGTCCCAGAAGCGGCTTCTGCGGCAGCGAAAACTGACCCTGGTCGTCGATCTGGACCAGACCATCATCCACGCCTGTATCGAACCTACCATCGGCGAGTGGCAGCGCGACCCAACGAACCCCAACCATCAGGCTGTCAAGGACGTCAAGAGCTTCCAGCTTAACGATGACGGCCCTCGCGGCCTTGCGAGCGGATGTACGTATTACATCAAGTTGCGACCTGGGTTGGCCGAGTTCCTCGAGGAGATTTCCAAGATGTACGAGCTGCACGTCTACACCATGGGTACACGCGCCTATGCCCTGAACATCGCTCGTATTGTCGACCCCGATAAGAAGCTCTTTGGAAACCGTGTCATCAGTCGTGATGAGAATGGTAGCATCACTTCCAAGAGCCTTCAGCGCCTGTTCCCTGTCAGCACGGACATGGTGGTTATTATCGACGATCGAGCCGACGTGTGGCCGCTGAACCGACCAAACCTGATCAAGGTTGTACCCTACGACTTTTTCAAGGGCATCGGCGATATCAATTCCAGCTTCCTACCCAAGCGACAGGATGTCTTGCCGACACTCAAGCAGAAGCCCACAAGTCCCAAGGCAAAAGCAGCAGCTAAGGCCTCGCCTCTGGACGAGCTTGTCAGGATGAGCGGCGGCGACGATGCCACGAACTTGAAGATTCAGACCGAGGAACAGGAGAAGACACTGGAGAAGCAGCTGACGGATCGACCACTACTTCACATGCAAGAGGAGCTGGACAAGGAGGATGAGCAACAGGATCCTCAGAACGGCGACTCTTCGCATAGCCACCACCGAAATCTTCTTGTTGACGACGATGAGGAGCTCATCGCCCTCCAGGACCACCTCACTGATCTGCACACATCCTTCTACGAGACATACGACCGACGACGAGCGGAGCGGAGACAATCAGAAGGCACACATCCACCCGCGCATAGTAAAACGAAGCGGAGGGCTTCTGTGGATGATGGTGTTGACCTGTCTATGGTTCCGGACGCTGGTGATATCCTCGACGAGCTCAAGTCCAGTGTTCTTTCTGGCCTCGTGATTGTCTTGTCAGGTCTTGTACCCCTCGGAGTCAAGGTGGAGGAGTCAGAGATTGGGATGCAAGCTCAAAGCTTTGGTGCCCAGGTCCTTGACACTGTGTCAAAGCGAGTGACACATCTCGTTGTGGCTTCCTCACGCCCACGGACAAAGAAGGTGCAGCAGGCAGCCAAGATTCCAAGCATTAAGATTGTGAATCAGAACTGGCTCACCGACTGCCTCAGTCAATGGCGACGGCTGGATGAGCGACCATACTATCTGGAGATCCACGACGTCGACCGGGAGAAGGGAGGAGAGGACACCACAGAGGTGCCATCAGAGGCGGAAGAAGTTGAGGATGTACAGACAGGCCAGGAGCTCAAGGACTTTGATTGGGGTGAAGCCGAAGATGAACTTGCCGAGTTCATGGACGACGATGATGACGGAGAGAGCGGCGATGACACGGCTACAAACTCTGGTGCCGAGACCAACGATGGAGATAGTGTGAAGCAAGGAACAAAGCGGAAGACGATGGCCGACCCAGATGAGTCGGACAACGACGGAGCATCAAGCATGGGCGAAAGTGTTCTTGCTAAGAAGCAGCGGCTGGCACGGAATCGAGGCGCTTCGGGACTGCGGGCAATACATACGCCCAACGGCGACGACGCAGATGAAGAAGACGCGAGCTTACCGACTCCGGGGCCGACAGGGGATGAAGCAGCGGATAACAAGAATGGACTGGTTAATGCGGATGAGACGATGGACTTTGACGAGGACGAGCTGGAGAGAGAGCTACTCGCAGAGTTGGAGGCTGCCGGGGATTAAACTTGGAGCTCGGGGGGGTTGGAATATGTTACGGGCGCAGCGCAGGGCATTTTTTAGTTAAAAGAGGATGGGTTAGAAGGACTGTATATGGGGATGGCGAGGGAGTTGATATTTTTTGTATCCAGCATCTAGTGTATGTATTTACAATACCCCCCTTGAGGCATGGGAATGAAGCGATTTGATGCCATCATGGTGACTATATTGATGTGTGATCCGTGGGAATGGAAGGATATCACAAGTTGACGCTTTGAACGGTGCTCAGCTAGGCTATGAATTGTACTCGTCATAGTATTTGAGGCTTGCTAATCCTGAAAGGAGGCGCTTCAAGCTTGACACGGCCGGGGAGATTTGGCCGTGTCGGGGTGGGGCAGCTAGGGATGGACAACTATCCCGCACTAACAGACTCATGAGTAGTTGGCTGGTCTTCGCGATAGTAAATTTTAGTATAGTATCCCGGCGAGCGTCGGTCCATCATCATCCCGCCTCATCTCAAGTCGGACTGCAAAGACATGACGGATTGGACCATTTTGGTATGTAAGCGAGGATAACAAGGAGCATTGTCTTTCCGACGGAGATGGGCAAGAGTCTGGGTATAAAGAGGGATTTTGTTCCTGTTTGTGGGTGTCAAGGGGACAAGTACTAGACAGCTTCAGTCCAGTTACACCAACGCTCTACCGAGACAGTGTTGTTCCTTTTTGACACTCTTTCGAGTTTCCTTGAACGCCATGCATTCTTACTGTGGTTTTGATCCTGACAAGGACTTGGGTGATCTTTCTGGAAAGGTCATTCTTGTCACGGGTGGTGAGTTGACACTCCTACACTTCACCCCCCAATGCTCTTCCTTGTTATGGTGATCTATTGTCTAACATATCATAGGAACTGCTGGCCTTGGGAAATCTGCCATCCTCACACTCGCGGCGCACAAGCCTTTGCACATCTACTTTACCGGCCGCTCTGCCTCTTCAGCAACATCCCTTCTTGAAGCCCTCAAGTCTCTTTCACCACCTATCGAGGCGACATTCCTCGAATGTGATCTCACATCGCTGTCTAGTATTCGTGCTGCAGCAACAAAGTTTCGACATGATAGACTTGATGTCTTTATCGCCAACGCTGGTGTCATGGCTGTTGACGCTGGACTTACCAAGGATGGTGTAGAGATGCAGTTTGGCGTCAACCATCTCGGAAACGCAGCTCTACTCATACACCTCTTGCCTGTGATGCTCAGAACTGCAGAACTCCCCAACGCAGACGTTCGCTTCGTATCTGTTACTTCTCTGGGATACAGAGGTCATCCCAAGGGCGGCATCGACTTTGCCACGCTGCACACCACGCAGGAAGACATGGGTTGGGGAACATGGGGTCGCTACGGACAAAGCAAATTCGCCAACATTGTCTTTGCCCGTGAACTCCACCGTCGACATCCCAAGATCACGAGTGTGGTAGTTCATCCGGGTGTCATAGCCACGGGGCTCGTCACGGAGCTGGGGTTCTGGAAGAGGATGTTTGTGTACGTTACGAATCCTACCATGATGACTGTTGAGCAGGGTGGGTATAATACTGCTTGGGCAGCGGCGGGGGTTGGGAGTAGGGAGAAGATTCAAGGTGAGAAGGAAAAGGTTGCGTTGTATTTGCCGGTTGGGAAGGGGAATGGAGGGGATGAGATGTGCTTTGATGAGGGGGTTGGGAGGGAGTTGTGGGAGTGGACGGAGAAGGAGATGAGCAAGGTTAAATAGGAGATGTAGTTGTGACCATGTTGTCGAGGTTGGAGTTGATCAGATTTGGCGAGGTTGAGTAGTTGAGTTGAGAGTGAGTAGTAGTTGGGTCCATGTTGTCAAGGCGAGGGTGGTTGTCGATGTCGAGAGGGGGGCTCTTGAGTTTGTAATACTGAGGCTGAAAGCTTGTCAGGCTGAGCAGCCGTGTCTCCAATGTTAGTTTGTCGAGTTGTCAGTTGTTCTTCAACACCAGGTCTTGCCCCAGAATGTCACCGTCAAATCTGTTGTCACCGGCTAGACAGACTCATGCCTTGATCTTCCCTCAATTCTGGTGGCCGTGGCAAAACCACTCATTGTCAGATACATATATACACACTGGCCCAAAAACGCAAAGCCATCTCTTCTCTTTACACCTTTCCATACCCTCGGCTCGTCTAGTTTGTGGTGGGAGGAGGAACGACGGCAAAGGTTGGCCGCACGAATCTGCACATGTTAGCTCCAGAATTGCTATTCAATGGGTAAGGGGCTCACCGGTCGCTGTGGTAGACCTTGGCGTTGTCGCCCAGCAGCTCCTTCTCGCGCTTCTGGTCGGCCAGGTATCGTCGCACCTGGTCGCGGTCCTCTTCGGCCTGGAGGAGGGGGATGAGGTTGATGCGAGCCCACATCTTTTCACGGGCAAGCTCGCTGTATTGCTGTTAATGATCTGGTGTTCCTCTTGTGGTTGTTGAGTCAAGGGAACGTACTTGGCCTCTCGCATGCCGTGGATCAGCTTGTACCAGCCGAAGCCCATGACGGCGCCCATGCCGAGGAGGAGGATTCCGGGGCGGAAACCCCTGGCGGGGAGGTTTCGCTGCTGAGAGTCAGCATTTGTCTGGGACACCAATTGTTCCGTCTCCATGTGTATCCAGCTTTTGAGGTTGAACAGCTCGGTTCGATCGCATCGGTCGGGGAGTCTCTGCGTCCATCTGGCCGTCCCGATATCCCAATTGCTCATCCAAACTAATTCCAACCATCCGTAGCACCTCGAAACACTCCTCTCTCAACTACTCTCTCCCAACGCACCTTGTACTGGACGGGCTCGTACCCGCCCCGAGGGGGCATATCTTGAGGCATGGCGGGCAAACGGTTCGCTCTTCGGCGTCGGGGATCGGTCAATTGGACTTCTCGGATCGTCTCGCTACCGTGTCTCCCTCGTGCGGGCGGGTAGACTCGTTGCTTCGTGGATGGGAGGGTCGAACGGCCGGTTTGCTTCGTGAGGTGATTGTTTTCCGAGCAACCGATCAACTGTGGATGAGACGCCTTGCCGGATTACGTAAGGTGGCCCTGAACGAAGAAAAAAAGGCATACAGAGGTAGGTGCCCAGCGAAGACAATACTGTGATATAGAGACAGACTTTAGACTAAAATAAATAAATAGAAATACAGGAATAAACAAGTACTATGCTGAATTCTATAAAGGATCTTAAATTTATATTTATAAGCATTTCATGCTATTATATCGAGGATTAAAAAGGTAGAGTACTTACAAACTGTGCCATCTTTTTCTTAGACCGCTAAGGCGGGAAGTACAAGTTGGTTGACAGTTGATGGCCGGGGTAAAGCCGCCTGCAAGGGTGTTACGTAAGCGGAGTTGCCCAGTAGATTTGCACGGATTACCAAAGGGGAATGAAGCTATCACCAAACACACTTCTGTTTGTCTATTGGGTCGTGTGAGGTCCTGATAGTAAAGTAAATGTGACTTGTATTTCTTATTGCATCTGTGCTGCCTGGCTACGAAGGAGCGTAAAGATTAGCTTAAGGTAATAAGATTGCTGCCTGGAGCTCACAACTGCTCTTTATGAATCTCACTGCTCACCTGGAAGTCAGACTGTCAAATCTCACAGCGACTTATCAAAAACAAAGAAAAACAACCACCCGAAGACTACCATCTTTCAGAATAGCTTATTTAGCCTTGAAGCACTTATACGTCGTGCTCCGGCTACTGGTTTCCCAACGAACTCGACCATGTCGGCCCAGCCAGGCCCACAGCAGCCGCAGCCAGCGAATGCTGTCCCCGATACACAAATGCTGGATCTTCAAGAGCCTCCTGGGGGAATAGAGGCAACAAGAGGGATGAGCCATTCAGTTCAGGGCCTTCCGCTTCCTTATCCGCAAGATAAACCCCCCATTACAATGTCCTCTAGCCTAGATGATGACTGGATCAAAGCATCTGAGGAGGTCCTCATCTTCACACATCAGCTGTCTAAGAGCAACAGAGTCAGCATCTGCAACAAGAAGCTGGAACATTTCCAGTTTTATTTCTGGACGGCTCTGGACAGAGCCCGAAGGCTCAACAAGCCACTTGACGGGAGTGTGCGCCTCTGGGAGTATCACGACCTTCCGGGCATGCTGATCTGGTGGCGCAAGTGTCTCCGACATCGCTCGTCTACTTACATTGGCGAAAGTAGCGACGGTCTGTGGAAAGATGTTTTGTTGTCATCACCCTGGTTCGACTGTCCCGTCTTTTATGACCTGTTGTGGGAGGTCATGCTGGACTTGGAGGGTCAGCCCCGGATCGACACTGAGGGTAAAGTGATGGTGAAGGAGCGGAATCCGAAATCGGCAGCGCTGGAAGAACAGTTCTTCGAGAGATGGTGGCTCACGGCTTCGCGGCTGCCACTGAGGCGGTTTGAGAATGGTGATGCAGTTCTGCCCATCACTGTGCAATATTATCAGGCTCAGTATGGAAATGCGGGCATGGAGTGGAATATGCCCCCGACTAATTGGGCAGAGCAAAGAGGTGGTCCTCTTGGCGATGTTGACGAGTGAGTTGTGCTGGGTTTTGGGCTGGGAATGAGATGGTTATGTCCTATCGAACGAGGCGAGCGCTTGTATTGTAGAGGATGTAGAGCAAAGAAACTATAGGTCTAAATTCCCCAAAATGCGTATTCGAAGGTCTGAGGCTTAGGGAATAGTTGAGTGCCAAGTTGCTATAGCTTTACCTCCAGTCGATGTTTTTTAAGTTATTCTCGTTTGCCTTTGCCCTTCCTCTGGCTCGTATTAGTTACTGGCTTGCTGTCTCTCATCCAATGCAGCCAACCAAGCTGCATCCGTTGTGCTCATTTTGTTGATTTATAAGAATCCTGCTGTTTGACACAACTATGAAAACACGAGCCATGACTCCTCCGGGTTTCTCGGACCTGTTCTACCGCTAATGAATTTCAAACGTCTCAAGCTTCGCCTCCCCTCGGTCTACCATTTCCTTCGCCTCCCCATACATGAGGCCGACCACGTAGCATGCGCTGACATGCTCGTAATGGTTGCCCTTTGGCCTGAGGAGTACGGGGACATTGCAACCAGCCAGAACGACAAGCTTGTCCCCTACCTCGGCAGAACTAGATATGCCCACGTAATTATTCTTGGTGAGAAACTTGCAACTATAGGCTAGAGTAGTGAGCGAATGGCCTCCAATACTATCGAGTTCGGCCCTGTGGTTCTCCCACACCCAACGACAAGCCGCTTCAGCACCTTGCCAATGGGCTGCGTCCGCCCCCCCTAGCTCGACGTCACCAAAGATCTCTTCCCTCCAGAAGCGTGAGAACTCTGGTCCATGCGGGATGCCTAGGCGGGAAAAGAAAGCTGCTGCGGCCTGGTTAGCCGCGTGACCCCTTGCTAGGCAAAGAAGAAAACCAATTCCCAATGCATGGAAACTTGCTTTGTCCAATTGTAGAAGCGGCACCGACACGCCTAGCAGGGGTGAATCTTGGAGAACAGTGCGGAAGAGGATTTGAAGTATATGCTTTCTTGAGCAGCCATGTCCCTGAAGCCTGGAGCGATCTGTGTACCTCTGTACAAGATCAAAGAAGCTGGTTCCAATGGCCAATCTCCCTTCAGAATTCTTCCAGGCTGGGTATGCATCCTCTACTTCGTCACATACCACTCCGGTGGCGGTCAAGATGCGAGAAGAAGGGCTCATGTGCGCAGGGTCTGTAGGGAGATGTTTAGATGCTTGGGAGCGTTCAACACCCAAAAAGTGTCCTATGGGGAATACACCAAGCGTGCTGTATCTCATGTTCACAACCCTGGAGATAGCATCCCAGTTTGGAACCCAAGAAGGCAACCTAGGTTGTCCTGTCAACCCCTCCATATGAGGCATGTGGTAGGCTTCCAAAAGAAAGTCCAGATTTTGGACCTCGCGTATCCAAGCCGAGACAAATTCGCAATAAACCTGGTCGATAGGCTTGTTGTAGTCTGCAACGAGATGTGTATCCATCACACCTAGGAGGCCAAATATCTTATCCCGTGGGTCGCTCGCGCGAAGCCTTGCTAATTTTGGCACGAGAGCGAGTGTTGGACGTCGTGGGTTGGCTAATCGCTGTTCTCCTGTACTAAGTGGTGGAAGAATCCACGCACTGACAGCATGCATGACTAAATGTACTGCTTTCCGTAGTTCCTGATGATTCCCTGGATCTAGGAATGAGAAACCAGGTGCTCCTCTCCTAATAAACTGCCTTATCCACCCGATGAGTGCATTGAACGAGGATAGCCTGATAAGGGTTGAGCCGTATATGAGGAGAGTGTCAGCCGGCAGTGTTATCTCTTGAAATATCCAGGTGCGACTCCAATAAGGCGAGTTTGTCAGTGTCTCGATGGCATTCCAGTGCGAGTTTGTTTTCTTGACGTCTCCGGAGAATGTCCAAAAGTCTGGATATCTTTCCATCCAACCGTCACAGTTTGGATCCTGCCTCCGGATATTGACCACGCCTGGGCTCTTCTCTTTACAGGTATTCGCCCATGCGACACAGGCGTCGAGAATGTTTCCAGCGAGATGTGAATCTTCGGCCTGCCCAAGCCACGCAAGGACCACTGGCGCGGAGCCGTAAATGGACCTCATGAACTGAACTTGATCATTGCGTTCCTCTGTATCATCCTGGTTAATGCATATCGCATCGGCCCAGAAGAGCGCGGGCTTGTCCCAAGATATTTTTGCGAGAATGCAAGGGAGAAGAACCCGAATTTTCTGTAAGAGAAGGGCAAGATTGTTGGGAATTTTCCTGGGGATCCTGTTGATGGTGATGATCTCGGTGTCTGTTGGATCGCCCCAGACATATGACAGAGGGATGAACTGTCCTCGTACATCTTCAAACCGGCAAGGAAAGAGTTTGACTTGGATCGGCGAGTCGCTGTCTTCGGATGGAGAGATTTCGATGAGACGCAGCTCATGTATGTCTGCATCGAGAGAGTGGTAAAGGTTCGGGACGGCTGTGGCGGGATCTGTCGATTCTGCCATGATTTGAAGGCCTGTTTACCGGATCCGCTGATGAGTTTGAAGCATGAAAGAGAATTTTGAAGAAGAGATGAGTTATTTGTGAGAGTCTTGTTTGATTAGAGTCAGATGATGGAAATGCCTTGTGTGGCTGCATGTGGTGGAGACGCAGGAGAGATGGAGGTTGATTGGGTGAGTTCAGCTGGCATACATTAAGCCCCTGAGGTTGAATAAACTACCTACTCAAGGTGTCGGAGGGTGCCTCTGCAGGAGCTGGCAATCAGCCTGGCGAGGCTGTGGCAAGGTAGCCAATTGTTTGTCTGCCTTGCCGTGATGCAATATGCAATCACCTGAGGCGCAGCCGGACATCTTGAAATGGGCAACACAGCCTCAACCTGGCAGACTGCAGAAACCCCAGATACCTCGCCGTCGTATGGCTCTTCTCGAGGCCATGTATGGGCAAAGTCCGCCCTTTTCCTAAACCCTCCATTATCCCCTAGAGCTCTTGTCTTTCCTCTTTGACTTCCCGGGGAAAAGGAACAAAAGATGCCTTTTTTTTACCTTGAGTATTTGGATAAGTGATGACATGACCGTTGTATTTATTCCTTTTGTCTTGTTAGGTACCTACTTCGGCTAGGACAAGACTGCCCAAGGTTGTATTTAGCTAGATGATACATATCGAGTGTAGTCCATCTCGATACTCGAGACATGGCAACTGTGCTTCTTCTGGGC
Organism: Ascodesmis sphaerospora; assembly: GCA_027569015.1. Taxonomy (NCBI): domain Eukaryota; kingdom Fungi; phylum Ascomycota; class Pezizomycetes; order Pezizales; family Ascodesmidaceae; genus Ascodesmis; species Ascodesmis sphaerospora. The sequence continues at coordinate 358,773 of JAPPUR010000014.1, read as the reverse complement.
TCCTCATTAGAACCCTTTCCTTAACCTTCGTACTCCAGGCATAGGCAAGCCCAATACGCTGGAATGTTCCTGTCTCCCCTTGAACCATCTCGAGAAGAAGGATATACATACCTCTCCCATCTCCATTCTTAGACCTGGCACACATGCAGAACAGTAAGCCCTGAGCGTTTTGTTGGTCAAGATCTTCCTGGAGGATGTCGAGCATCACCCTTGGCTCACTATTGGCTGGTGATGTCTCTTCTCGGGTGTTGATCTTTTCACCGTCTAGCAACATATCCCAGTAGTACCCTTCCCCAACCTTGGGCTCCAAGGTTATCTTTCTGAGAACTCCACGAAGGCGGAGCCAACCACCGCGAATTGCAGCAGCCTTGTCGTCTGTCCAGTAGTCGAGATGGTAGTCTTGGACTGTTATCAGGGAATCTTGAACCCGTGGCTCGCCGGGAGTAACGTGACCGTCTATCGATGCCCAAGACCAAGTGGGAGCGCGATATTCCCTAGGTCGGTGGTTGCCATGTGACACCCACAGGAGTTCACCTTCGAGATACCGACGCCACATGCCGGCGACGTAATCATCCTGTACAATCTCGGCCATCCTCTTGGCAATTCCGGAGCACGCAATGAGCTTATCACTCGGAACTGTGAGTGCTGAATCTGTGTATAGTTCCACGATGCGAAGCCATAACAAGTGAGGGGCGGAATTTCCGTCGCCCGTTCGGTTTTTGTACCGACCTACTCGGCTAACATAGTCGGATGAATCGAGCTGCTTGAAGGCAGCATACGAGGATGTTGATAGGGAAGGCGGAAGACCGTCTGGGTAGATCTCTGCAGCGTCCTTCTCGCAGCATTCCCAGATGAGCTGTCTCTTGCCAAAGTGAAGAATGCGAGGAGCCAGGAAACGCTCCTGGAGGACCCAAGCTCTTTTGTTGACGAGCGCGTTTGAGACCTCCGTTTCCCAGAATCTATAATCAGAAAGAATGAATCTCTCTGGTGTCTTTGCGGCGTCTTTTCCGCTCCTCGCTACTACCTGGGGGATAAGTGTACGGGGGTCGCGGTGGTTGAAGATGGAGTGGGAAGGGTCGGGGGCATCGGCGGCGGAAATGTTGCAAAAGGAGTTGGAATACACATCCTTCATCAATGAAGCCTCGTGCTGCCAGTCTTGGGTGTTGTCCTGGCCCTGGAATATGCACAGGGAGTCGATCCAGATGTGACCTATTTCCAAATGACGGCAGATGTGAATAGCATCCTGAAATACTTGAGGTAGGGCCGACAATGGAACTCCTTCAAGAAGTTGCGGATATGTGTCTTTTGTTAATACCATGTGGTCAACAGGGCCAGAGCCCCAGCGATGGGTCAGTGTCATGTATTGTCCATCAGGCGCCGTTTGACCCGTCTCTGTTAGGCGGACAGTAGATGTTTCGTGTAGGTCAAAAGAGAGAAGGCGTGTCGGATACCAAGGCTTGTCGTTGGCTGGCTTGTTGCATCGTTTATGATGCGTGACACATTGCTGGACCCAACGTTTGGCCAGCGAAAGCGTCTCCTGAGATCCTGTGTTCTGGGCGAGACTCTGACTTGCGAGGTTTGTGCTTGCGCCTGCAGATATCATCAGCTCTGGACCAAAGTGGAGGACGGGCGTGGCCACCGACCTTTGACAGGCTCTAGGAGAAAGGACCCTCTCCAGCAACCTGTAGGTGCAGAGTTTATGGATGGAATGTTGTAAGCAACCTGGAAAAGGTAACAGCCAGGCTGTCCATAATCTTTGCCATCGGCCAGAGAGGTGGATGTCGAAAAAACCTCTTTTGCCGATTCAACGGTGCAGTCAGCGGTTGGAGGTTTAGCTGATGAGCCCGAGACAAGGTCACGCTCTTGGGCACTCAGAGCTTCCCAGAAACGACTGCAGACATAGCATCCCTGATTAATGGATTCCTCAAGACTCTGGAACGTGGGATGGTGAAGTGAAGAGTGGAGTATCTGGGCTGGGCCAGGCTCTCCCTGGAGGTGTTCTTGGCACCTGAGACAAAGCATTTATAGGCGGCACTATGCCGGAAATAAAAAATCAATGTTCAAAACAAGTTAAAGATGGAATCTGTCATGAACGTGTGGCGTTTGGCTCTTTTATCTCTTTGGGTGCTTTCGCGGCCAACATGCATGAGAGAGTGTTGGTTGGTTGGCTGATGTCCAATCACGCATAGCCTACCCAAAGGTGTATGCGTCTTTGGCTGAGCCCCCTGCACTGCAATTTTAACCCTCCTCGAGCGCTTGGATCCCAGTTTGCTTGCATCGAAGTGGACGCATGAATGCACCTTCTGAGGGGAGTATTTGACAATGTGGCTGGGTATATAATATTTGAGTATAGTATTTGAGGGGAGTAGAAGAAACATGTTGATACCTTGAAAGATGGGCCATTGTGAACTCTTCTTTTCAAAGATAGCACAAACTAGATGTTAGCAGGAGAATCATAACAAACAGAGCCTCTATTGATTACATCATAGCTATAGTAGGTACGCTATTCTTCTTTAGTTGTATTGAGGCCCACCTCGCGGTGCATAAGCACTGCATTTTTAACCCCCCTTAAGAGTGTGAATGGCCCACTTTAGCTGGAAAGTCTCTCAGTTTGTATTTATTAGGGGAATGTCTTCTAATCCAGCCGAATTGGCGGGTCCTTGACAGGAGTGAACCAAACACAGAGCACTTGAGACTCGTTATTTTCACCTTGGTGTACTATATTTGGGAGAAGAAATTTAGGGGCAAGTCAAATGTACACTCTTAAGATCGTATGGCCATTGTCCTCTCGTCTCTTTGGGCGTGAATGTATAAGGAATCGTGGGTTGATTGGCCGCAACTTGCCGGCCGGACATCAATGCAGATGGCAGATTGAGGCCCTCTTCTTCACTGCAATTTTAACCCTCCTCAAGCGCTTAGATTCCAGTCAATTTGCTTGAGTCGAAGTAGACATGAGAACTCTAATTCAGAAATAAGTATTCAACAACCTGGCTAATTTGGCTCAGATGAAAAGTGAGACTTATTGATACTAGTCGGCCTTGGAGATAAAATATGTCTCGTTGAAAGATGGAACAAGAACCTTCCTTCATAGATGATACAAACAAGCTGTTATTAGCAAACAGCCGCAAAAAACAAATCTCTTTTGATTTAAGAGCCCTTTGACACTGCATTAAAACCAGGGCAACCTGGGTCCCTGAGGCTCGCAATGGGTTGCGCGTCAAAGCCCTTGCCTAGGCCGTTTCGATTTGCTCGGAATAGAGACAGCAGATCGGGGCTCCGGAAGTACTTCTCATCAGAACCATTTCTAATGATGTACTATCAGACGGGCTACCCCTAAGAGCCTCTCCGTGGCTAAGTGGGCGGGTGCATCTTTCCCACTCGGCGTCTCCGCGTGGTGGCGAAAGCTGCACTGCATTTTTAAACAACCCCGAGGTCTTGAATCCCCGCTTCGTTGGTTATTTAGACGGCACGTGGATTGTCTTTGTAGTCAGAGTGTCTTGTATTCGGGCTACATTGGCGGGGTTGTGATGGGAAGAAACAAAGTAGATATGGGCTGGTCTGGGAGATGATGTTGTAAGTACACAAAAGGGAATCTCATGATATGAAACGAAACCATGACAACAACGGAGCCGCATGCGTGAAAGCTCTGTTGGTTCAACAGTCCCACGCCTTCTTTACATCCTTCGAACCATATCAATGCAAACCTCTGCAAGGTCACCCGCCCAGAAAACAAGATATTAGCCTAATATACCCTTTCAAGACGCCCACATATCTCCTTGCTTGCGCGGGGACGACCATACTGAGCAGGGACCTAGACCAATTATGATGAGTCTCTTCCTACACTCACCAAAATTATGATAAGAGATTAACTTATTCTTATGTCATTTTTATAGAGTCTTAGATAGTGCTCTACTGGTGGGGACGAGTTCGCTCTGGCAGTCCCCGTGCAAGCAAGGAGATGCAGACTGATCACTACCAAACAACACGTGAGTTAAGGATCCTCATCCTTGTCTTCTCCAGTCCGGGGATTTCTCGTCGATCATGAGAGGAACAAGGAAATTGACCGCACGTTTCTCTTAAGCGAAGCCTGGAGGATCGACGCTAGGGAGCGAATGGTATTCTCGTCTTCTGGAGTCCCCGCAAGAGTACAGTCCGCTGACGAGGAACAGGTAACTCTGGGGTAACGTGATGGAGGGGAGGATGCTTGGGGGTGGGGCCATGACTCGAGGCAGCGAGTTTGTGTGTTCTTGGGGATGGAGATAACTCGGTGAAGGTGGCATCTTATTGAAGCGGCTATAGTGAGGGCCTCTGGGATGTTGGCCCTCTGGTGGGTGATGCGGTTCAAGGGAATGTAACGGTTATATAAGGTAAGTGATCGACCTCATTGCATTTTGTGTATTCTCGTATCTCGTACACATAGAATTCAGCAATTTATAGAATCTTTTCTCATTTTTGAGAGGTCAATATGGCAGCTTCTGCAGAGAAGAAGCCCTTTTTTGGGTATAGAGGAGGATGGCTTACATTTTGGATCACGGTGAGCTCCCTTCTTGAAGATATACTTCATGTTTGTACTGACTGGATGAGGTTGCGTGTGCTACGGATATGACGCTCTTTGGCTACGATCAAGGAGTCTTCAGTATGTACTCCACCAGTGTATCTGTTCTGTTTAACATGTCATAGGTGGTGTCGTCGTGACAAGGGACTTTCTCGAACTTCACAACCTCGTCGGCCCATCCAAGACAAACCTCCTAGCCACCGTCACAGCCATCTACGACATTGGATGTTTTGTCGGTGCCTTGATCGCCTTTACTATCGGTGAAAGGCTCGGTCGTAAAAAGGCCATCATCATGGGAACTGTCATCATGTCTGTTGGCACTCTGATCAAGTGTACTTCGTATAGTCTTGCGCAGATGTTTGTTGGACGTATTGTCCTTGGGTACGTAGCAAACACCAATCAACCAACAAAATACTGACGAGTTTAGGATTGGTAATGGTATAAATACTGCTACGGCGCCTATCTGGCAAACCGAAACAGCCCAAGCCAAGTGGCGCGGAAAACTGGTCATCCTAGAAATGGCAATGAACATTGCTGGTTTCTCACTCGTCAACTGGATCAACTACGGTCTCTCATTTGTCGAAGGCTCCGTTGCCTGGCGTTTTCCTCTTGCCTTCCAGTTTGTCTTTATCTTTATCTTGTTCTGCACAGTGCCATGGTTGCCTGAATCTCCTCGGTTAGTTACACCGTTGTGCTGTTTGTTCTTGACTGATAGTGTGATAGTTGGCTGATTGCTCACGATCGGGCTGACGAGGCTGTCAAAATCCTTGCTTGCATCGAAGACAAGGAGGCTACCGATGCGGTTGTCACTGCTCAGCTTCACGAGATTCAGTTTAGCGTTGATTACGAACGTGAACACTCTGTTAAGTGGAGTGACATTTTGTTGCGTCGAAATAGAGATCAGGCGGATACAAAAACCATGCGACGTCTGCTCCTTGGAGCGTTTACGCAGTTTATGCAGCAGTTTGAAGGTATCAACATCATGTAAGTCATTGTACTTATTATGTCCTGAGTTACGTGTTGACGTTCTAGGTCGTACTACATGCCCACTGTTCTTATCAACTCTGTCGGCCTCTCTGAGAGCATGGCCCGACTCCTCTCCGCCTGTAACTCCCTCTCCTACCTCGCCTTCTCATCAGCCGCCATACTCCTCGTCGAACGATGGGGCCGAAGAGGACTCATGCTGCTTTCCACAGCCGGCCAACTGGTCTCCTTCCTCATCATCACCATCATGCTCCGCTACGCCGAAGGAGGCGGTCCTAACACAGAATCCTATGCCTCAGCTTCGATCGCCTTTTTCTTCCTCTTCTTCATATCCTTTGGAATTGGAATGTTAGGTGTTCCATGGCTGTATCCTACCGAGATCAACTCTCTGCCTATGAGAACCAAAGGAGCAGCTCTGGCAACTGGAACAAACTGGCAAGTCAAGCTCGCATCTTTGAAGGGTCTGTGATTAACTTGCTCAGGATGACAAACTTTATCGTTGTTGAAATCACCCCTATTGGCATTCAGAACCTTGGCTGGCGATTCTGGATCGTCTGGACGGTTACAAACGCCTTCTTCCTTCCTGTCATCTATTTCCTGTACCCCGAAACTTGTAAGTTTACCCAGACACATCCTGAGTAACTCACTCTAACTTCTCTAGCAAACCGCAAGCTCGAAGACTTGGACGCCTACTTCCGCGAGAACCCATCCGTCATCGTCATCAACGACAAGGATGCCATCTCGTCCAAGAGACCACTCAAGTACATCCAGCAGGAAGAAGAAGACATCCGACGCGAGCAGAGAAGCATTGGAGAAGTAGTCTTGGAGGAAAAGGCGCTGTAAAGATCATGTTTGTATATGGTGTTGCCTCATAGCATACACGCCGCTGCATTATCCTCAAAGACTAGTAAGAAGAATCGATAGCTCCGGGCATGCAATCTCTATCACTCTAGAGTAGCAGTGTCTATCCCCGTGCAAACAACAAAAAAACATCCAGGCCAGACTCCTTCATTACAACAATCCAAGAATTCTGAGCTCATAATTAAGCCATCGCTCTTTGGCCCTTGGCCACAACCCAAAAGTAAATATGCTTCGCAAATGCAGCAGATAAATAGCAAAACATCATGTCGCAACTGAGCTCTGCACCTGGCTTCCAAGTGATCGCTCACTGCCGGTACCCAAACCGGCCAAGCCCTCGCTCAACTTCTTGGTAACCACGTCGGGATCCGGTTCGTCTCTTCCAACAAATGTCCAGCTCTCTTCTGTATCGTCGTCTTCACCGGAATCCGGCTGCTCATTCTTGCCCGCCTTGCGCTTGATCAGACTCTTGGCGTACTCGAGGTCGCGGTAGATGCACTGAATAGCGTTCTCAACGCCGGCCTCCTACAGTCTTGTTAGCAATGAATCGTCACTAAAGAACAAGCACACTTACGCTTCTAATCTGCTCGCCAAGGACACGTGCCTTGACGATCATGCGTTCGTTTCGAGTCACTTCCCAAAGTGCTCGACCGAAGCTGTTGGTTCCCCATTTCTTGACCCAAACTCCAACACCCAGGTCCTCAACCCTGCTGGCAAAGAAGAACTGATCGCCAAAGAATGGTCGAATGATTGTCGGGATACCCGCCCGCAAGCTGGCGCCTGTTGTTCCTGAGCCACCATGGTGTGCGGCAGCATCAATTTGCCGGAACAGCCAGTCGTGAGGCGCTGATTTGATGACATGAATCTCCGGAGGCATCTCTGGCTCCGGAGCTCGTGGTTTGTTTGGATCTTCTTTGGAAGAGATGCGGTCGGACCAACCCTTGGAAAGAATGCATCGAACGTCGGCCTTGTGTACGGCGTCGATAACCTCTTGCGTCATCTTGGCAGGATCGTTGACAATGATAGATCCGAACCCGACATAGACCAGCTTCTTCCCATCTGCCCTGGCCTTGGTGATGAAGTCCTGCAGTTCTTGCGGCGGCTCCCACTCGCCACCCTCGTCCAGGAACCAGTAGCCCGTCACTCTGATCCAGTCTGAAAAGTCCAGAGGTGGAGCGACCACGCTTGGACTGAAGTTATATAAGAAAGGAACCTTGTTCGGCTGCATCTTTTCGAGGCTCGTGTTCGGAAGCCCCAGCGTGTTGTTTCTCCATCGGTTCACCTGGTACGCGGTGGCCTTCCAGAAGATGTTGTCAAACATGATGTAAGTCATGTAGTTGTAGGCTCCTCCCATCTTGTGCTCGGGCATGATAAAGGCATGGGGGTATGCTCGTGTCCTAGTCCAAGGCATCGTGAAAGCTCTAAAGTACGGAATACCGAGCTTCTCTGCGATGTGGATGCCCGCCATCGCTGATGGAGACTCGATAAGGAGCTCAGATCCCTCGCATGCCTTGAATGCCGAGTCCAGAAGGTCATCAAGCCATCCTCGGAAGGTAGAGTTTGCCTCGCGGAGGAATGACCATGTAAAGGTTCCGTTCTCGATACAAAGGCGCATCAGCTCAGCAGGATCACCCTCGACTCGGGCGAACTCGATGCCATGGGACTCGATCCAGCCTTGGAACTCGGCGTGTGTGGCAATTCGAGGCTTGTGACCCTCGGCAAGAAGGCCCTTGCATAGTGCGATGTAGGGCTGGACATCACCCCTGGAACCGATCGTGAGACATGTGACCTTCATCGACTTCTGCGGCTTGAAGGCGAGAGCGGATGCGTTGGGATCGTCAAAGAGGATGGTCGGAGCATTAGAGACCCCAGAAGTCTCATGAGGAAGCTCCAACTCGTGATCTGCGAACTCGTCTTGTCGCGCTTCCTTCAGGGCATCGCGCTCAGCAATCGCGGCGTCCTCGTCCTCCTGCTCCTCCTGCTCAAGGATCCCCGACTTTTCCAGATATCGGCTGGTCTCGAGAATCTGATGCATGGTAACAGCGCAGTCGTCCCGAATCTCCGGGGGCCGAAACTCAAAGAAGAGCTCTTCGTGGCCGCGAATGACAACCACAAGACCATAGAAGCCAAAACGGAAACCCTTCTCCTTGTGGACATTCTCGATATCCTTCAAGGGCAAGATGAGCTTCGTCCTTGTCCCCGGAACCAGACTTCGGAAGCAGAATGAGCGGTCGCTAATGTAGAACTTTCCGTAAAGTGGCAAGACTCGGACAATGTAGCCAAAGTATGTCGCAAGAAGCTTCTCCGACTCTGGCAGGGCAAAATGCGCCCGGAATCGATCCATCGCGTTCTGGATCTTGCCATCTTCCTCCTCCTCATCGTCGTCGTCGGGTCTGAGCCCAGAAGGCTCATCGTAGTGGCGGTGACCTCCCTTCCACATTCCGTGAACCTTCTCGACGTAGCCCATTGACTCGGTCGCAAACATTGAACCCATGCGCTGGCTTGTCCTGCTGAGATACTCGGCAAACGCATTTGCTCTCTGCAATGGGTATGCCCCCATCTTGGTGATGCTCTCTAGTGTCGGGGTGAGTGGGCGCTGAGAGCTCTCACCCTCTCCTTGCATTTCCTGCATAGAGCCAGTCGTTGAAGCATGAACAATGGGACGGATGCGCGGGGCGTGGGAGCTCGAATTACGGGGCAAGTTCTTGTCAGGAGACACCCTATTCCTGCTGGCCGAAGCTGACCGTCGCATGGTTGGGTTGTGAAAGACTTCACTTCCTCTCAGGATCTGGCTGGCAGACGGGTCTTCGAAAGAAGACGGGGCCAGAGTAGAGATGCTCGGATCCTCTACTGACGACTGAAGGAACGAGTCCCCAGAGTCCATCGCTTGCTTTGGAGTCGTGGTGCCCTCTCGGCGTCTTCGGCTCATCGATCGTCGCGTTCCGTTAAAGCTCGTTCGAGGGCTGATATCCCGGATAGGAGGGCGGCTGACGTCGATACTCTTCCGTCCAAAATTCTTGAGCGCATCAAAGCTGGATCGTGGTGCATCCATACTTGCGCGGGGACTCAGTTGGCTCGGAGAACTGGGTGACAATGGTGATAAGGTCGCCTTGACCGTGTCTGGCAGCTTGGTAGTCCGCAATTTGTCCACATGCAAACTGTTCCTGTTCGCCGCCATGGAAGTTCGAGCTGAGGGAGGCTGCGAAGCTTCCCGTTCATCGCGGCTGGACACGATCTTGTCCGCTGAGCGATTTGCTGAGCGACTTGCTGGCGAGGCATCCTCAATGAGAATCCTAAGCACATTGATGGCTTCCTTGCCAAAGCTGAAGAAGGAGAAGAAGTACTGCGACAGTTAGCAGCGAATAACAACAAGATCTGGACATTGCGTACCTCGTCGATCGCATAAGTCTCGTCGTTATCGATAATACGGATCTTGCAAGTATCTGCAAACTCGATCATCTGAGTGTCCTCAATATCGATCACGTTCTCGATCGGCAACGAAATCTTGACACTGTCTCCGTCGTTGTGGCTCCGGAAAATGACACGCTGGAGACTCTTGACCCATTCCTTTGCGCTAGGTGCGCTGTCGGCTCTGAAGTGGTATGTGCGATGATGAGTCTCAACCTGAAAGTGAAGCCCTTCCTTGTCCTTGTCCACGATGGTCGCCGAGATTCCGTAACGAAGATCGATTTGACCGTGGGGAAAGTAGAGATCCGTCGAGCTCGCGTAGTACGTCAGGACGTCGCCCTTGAGTCGGAACCAGTATCGATTATACTTGGGGTTTCGCTTGCCGCTCTTGGAGAGGTAACCAGACTTGGCCGCCTCGTGCTGTAGACTATTAGTGTGATACTTTACCAACACGGAAGGGAACAACCTACCGCTTTCTTGGGGAGATAGGCGTAGAAGCAAATGTGCTTCGAAGTAATGTACATGTATCCTTGGAGGAGGACACTCTGTAGTAGCCAGCAAGGATATTCTATTACAAGTTAGCGACACTCGAAAACCCGTGGACGAGACAACATACCCTCAATAACCTGCTCTGGCTCGCTGAACTCGAAGATCTCCATCAACTTCTTCGCCAGAGGCTGCGGTTCCTGGCCATCGCTGGACCGACTCACGTCCGACGAGAGCCGGTCCAAGTCAAAACTCGGGCGACTCGTCATCTCTGCCTTGGCCTCGAGCATCCGTGTCATTACAGGCGCTTGTCGACCGTGGCTATCGTGGCGGGTGATGGCAAAGGTGGGAGGAGTTGATAAACCACTCTGGCTGGCATCGCTGGATTCGTCGGCTACTTCAGCGGGAGCAGAAAGACGACTTGAGTGGCGCTTAGACTTTGTGTGGAATCTGGGCAATGCAGGAAGAGAGCGTAATAGCTTGTGCTCCGAAAGTTTCCTCCTACGGTGGCCTTTCTCCTTGCCTGGTGACTTTAACACAGAGGTCTTGGAAATGTCTTCTGACCGTCCTTCACGGTCCTTGGGTCCTGAACTCTCCTCATCATCACTGCTGATGCCATCGAATCGATCGTTAAAGTCGACGCGCGAACCCGCTGCAGCAATCAAGCCAAAGATGCTCTGGTTCATGTTCATGAACATGGGCGGTCCCTGAGTCGGGACGACATCCTCGTCGCCCGAGTTGTCGCTTTCTTGTAGAGGTTCGGGGAATATGGTTGCTGAAAGGTCCTCTCTCCTCCTCTTGTGCAACTTCCTGCTCACGCGCTTCTTGACATTGTCGTCACCGACGCTGGCGCGGACAGGAGCCGCATCAGACTGAGAGGCCATGGTGGTTGTCAAGGTTCGGGAAGAGCGGGGCGAGAGGTTGAGGCAGCGCGACCGCAGCTCTCAGGGTGTGAGGAGGGTGAAAATGTCGGAGGGTTATTCGGATCGACTCGTCGGAGCGAATACACACGATGGGGCGATGCAGGGACGAACTGTTGGGGAAGTTCAAAGGTTATCGTCGTGAGTCGTGAGTCGCAGCGTTAGACCCGGTTTGCGCCGCATGCAGCAACCGCACAGTTACTTCAGCCTAGATAACAAAAGGACTCGACGTTGGCGCCCATCCGCTGGCGTCAATCCCGATGGACTGTAGCCTTGGAGGACGGGGGGAGGTGGCGCAAGGCAGAGGGCGAGGTCGGGATACACGGACGAGATCGAGACGCAGGAGACGAAACGTGAAGAGGAGAGGAAAAAAAGATCGAGGTCGGTGATGGCACCAAACAAAGTCGCATGGGCGATTGTGAATGGGTTGGATGAGACATGGCATTCCCCGATCTGGAAGGGACCTGACCCTGGGCTGCACGGGAGTGACCTCACCCAGGCCTCGGACGTGTCAGACTGTTAGGCAGCTTTGGGCTCTGGGGCTCGCTCTCGGTATCGCTGGAGCGGGTCCATCCGCCTGAAGCTCCAGCGGGGGGGGGGGGGAATTCTAGTGGACGGGGGCCCTGTAAGGCCCCTGCAGAGCAAACATTCTCGACCAGTACCGTGGAGCGTGCACGACGCAGGCAGACTCTGATTGGTCGTTTCGCTATCGATAACCAAATGACGCCAGTGGGGTACTGGACTCAACACCGTGAACATGAACAGATCACATGCAAGGTCCTCGATGGTCAAGTGTCAAAAGAACGGATGATGAGGGAATTGGCCAGGATCTGGGGACATGCTGACCATGGAACCTTTTGGTATTGGAGAAGAACTGGTCACCTGTACCTTCTGGGTCGAAATGTCCGTCACTTCTCGTCCGCATGCAAAGGTTTCATTGAAAGTGCTATGCGAAACCTTGCTTGTGCTTATTTCGTGATGTAGTTGCAGGCAAAGGCGCAATGCACGTGGGAAACATGATCAACTCAGCCACGGTAATCTACGTTTGTATTGACGTGTCTCCTCTCCAGCAAGGATCCATTTGCTTGCCCTACACAAGCACTCCCAAAACCGTGTCTCGTATGTCGTTCTTGCAAACGCGTATTCAGCTCCACCATCCCCAAACCATGTCCGACAAGCGATCCCTGAGCGAGGCCGAACGTCCCGTCAACCCTGCAAACCAAAAACTCCTGCTCAAATGACAGATAATTACAGCAATCAGTAAATCTCGTACATGATCCTCCAACTCAAAGTTTGTTACAGTTATCGCCAGAAACAGAGTTTGCCGCTTGCCGTTGCACCGGCGACCCAATCCAATGTTGGGTGAAAGTGGGCGACAGCAGGTACAGCTGAGATGCCGTCGCCGCCAAGCTGGGCGAGTTGGCTGCCGTCCGAGGCAAAGACGTCGACAAAACGGTTCATGTTGCCAATGACAAACTTCTGAATGCCGTCGTGAGGTCTCTTCTGCCACTGTGGCTTCAAGATGGTCACCCAGCGACCAGTCTGATTGTTGTGTTTCACCTTATGCGCAGGCTCCATAGCCTCTGCTTTGATGTCGTGTGCTCGTTTCCAGGACCCGGCGTCGGCAAAGTTGTAGATCTTAATCGTGTCATCGTAGGACGAAGTTGCGATTTGTCCGCCAGCACTCCACGATGCATGCGACACCGAAAGGCGTGACTCATGCTCGCCCAGAAGCGCAGGGTGCCTGAGATCACCTTTTCCTGTGATATGTCGCAAGTCCCAGATCTTCAGTGTACGATCGAGAGAAGCCGTCGCCAGCAAGTGTGGCTGTAGTGGGTGAAGGGAGAAGCCGCCAATCTTTTGCTCCGACAAATTCCAGATTTCTGCGCCGTCATCTGTCCTGATGTCGTACCGACCAACACCTCCATCAAGTGTGGAAAAGAAGAGTAGATTGGGTTCGGAGTCTGCCATGTCGAGTGCGGATATGGGGAGTTCTTCGCTGGCATCCTCGGGAGCCCAGACTTGGACTGATTGCTCCTTCTCCAGGTCAAGTTTTCGAATTGACGAGTCGTATGACGACGAGTATACAGAGTTTGGCTCGTGCTGAGAAAACACAAAGGAGGTGATTGTTCGACTGTGTGTCTTAAACGCAGAAATCACGGGGTCGGGAATGTCGACATCTTCGTCATCGTCGTCGACTTCGGGTGAAGTTTGGGAGGCATCAAACACTCCCATGGCACCTTCTTTGTCGCCAGCAAAAATGATGGGCTTCGATTCAGTTGGGTGGAATCCAAGGGCGTATGCGCGTTGAGGGGTGATCTTGATATCTGGACCGCACAAGTTAGTGGCACAATCGGACAAACTTGATGTGATGCGACTTACCATTAGGCGCCCAGTGTTCGTACAACTTGAGATCGCTCATTCGAAGTCGCAACTCCTTGAGGCCCTTATCCGTGGTCTCTTTCACGTCATCTTCTGTGAAAGTCCGCACTCCGGGCTGCGCGCCGCGAACAATCCCCTTAAGACCACCTGCGCCAGCTTCCCACTTCTTCCCCTCGACTGCGATATCGCCAAGGCTAAGGTCTCCATTGACTCTCAACTTCTTGGCCTTTGCTTGTTCGGCCGCAACTTCTGCTTCAACCTCATATTTTCTCTTGAGAGTATCGTTGTCGGCCCCAAGGCCTGCGACGCGCAAACTTCGTCGGGTTGCTCGAGTAGGCTCTGTCTTGACGGGGGTGCTGCGTGTTCTTGTCCTCGAGGGTGTCGACTTCTTCGGGGGCGGCTTGGGCGCAACCTTCTTGGCGGCCACGGCTACGTTATCGAGCAGTTTGTCAATCGCCGCCTTGTTCTGCTGTCGACGGAGCGCGAAGGGGTTCAGCGGAGGGTCATCTTGTTTGGTCGGCATGTTGTTTCTTGGAACAAAACGAAACTCGCGGGGGTGGACGATCGATGGGGGGACAAGGATGTACAATGCGATTCAGACAAGTGTTGTGCAAGGAGCAAATGATTGTGCCAGCGGAAATTGGAGTGGGCGAATATTCACGGTGGTGACGTGCGAGGCACCAGCCAAAGCGCGACTCGTTAATTGATTTTGGCGCGAAGTCACGCGTTTGCAGAGCGCGTTCCAATTCCGAGATTTAGCCGGTGGCGCATCAAGGATTATTTTCATGAATTTTTAGACAACTCAATTGAAGATCCAGCAACTGGGAGTGACATTGAAAGCCACCAAAAATGTCACGGAATTTACTTCCATTTTTATATCAGACCCGGACACTGCAATTTGCCTGCAGGCGTCCGGTGTCACTTCTCATCTCCCAAAAAGCTGGCATCATCACCAAGCGCAGCAACAGACCCGACAATTCGATTCCCTTTGAGTGGGATGACCAAGAGGAAGCAAAAACTCATACCACCCCTGAACAAGAAGGAACCCTGACGCCAACCGAGTCTGAAATCTTCAAGGGCATCTTTGACGAAATAGCCCAAGGCAGGTTGCCAAAGGCGAAGAAGCGACCTGAATCTGCCGAGGATGAGGCTGAACACACAACACGAAAGCCAGCCACGGAACCTCTTGGAGAAGAATCTTTTGAAGGCTCGCTAGTCGATCAGGCTCGCAGCGCTCAGTCAGACCCCAACTTCTTGAAGCAATTCCCACCGTCGCTGAAGCATGCGGCCCAGGCCGCCCTGGGCAAATTCAAGCTTGCCCCTGCGCGCCCCAAGCTCCGTGACTTGGCCGAACTCGACAGGGCCGAAGCCAAGCAGATGGCCGTATGGGCGCAATACGAAAGCATGAGGGAGAAGGAGAAGCTGAGGGTTGAGAGATTGATGAAGGCTTGCCAGACGGATGTTGAGCTGTGGGAGGTCATGGAGGATGAGGTCTTTTCGCTGCCTGGAAAGTTGACTGGGACGTCTGACGCGAAAAAAGAGAGGAAGGAGAGAAAGAAGGTGAAGATGGCTGCCAGAAGAGCAGCCAAAAAGCTGGGTGTCGACATAACAACTGTACAGATCGAACAGCCTCCGGTGCCAAAGACGCCAAAGGAAGGGAAGCACGTTATGGACATCCATGGACCTCTGTACACCCATTACCTCAGCACTGGCATGAAGCTCCTCGACACGGCATTCCTGAAGCCGTCCATCCGAGCCTTGAACATTCTCCCGCAGGTCAAGGATCTCGGTCTCTCGTCCTACGTCCTCGGCGTTTCGACTCCACTGTTTGCCAAGCTCGCAGACATTCACTGGAAGCGGTACGGCGACGCCGCGGCTGCGCTGGACGCTCTGGATGAGATGCAGTCGGTTGGTCTTCATCCCAACGAGGAGGTGGAGAAGTTGGTTGAGGAGATTTCTAGCCACCTGCACAGCTGCACCTGGGGTGCTCAGGGTCCTTTTGTCATGGCCATGATGGAGTCGCCCCCTTATGACGCTTCTCTTACTACCCGGTTGGAACGCTGGGAACGTATCATTGCCAAGTCTCGGCCACGACAGCCGGAGCTGGAGTGATGGGATTATAGATGTTTGTATGAGTATGTATGATGATGAGACTGTATCATTACTGTAAGATGACTCCAATCGGCGTTGTTGTATATCGGCAATTGCTGCAAGATGCTGGCAGCTGAATATAGACTCCATGGTAGATTGATAGACCTCAGCTGTTGGTACCTGACGCTGTCATGACTGTTGCCAAGATTCTTCATTGCGGTGTGAGTGTCTTCTCATAGTAATAGTGCTGAGCAAAGGGGCAAGAAGACACCATATGAAAAGGGGGCAGGCGTCACGGAATATTACTTTGATTTTTTCATCGAATCGTTAAGTAAGGTTTAGGGGTTCTTATGGTGATGTACGGTATTGGGCTCTGATACCGTCAGTATTCTTGACTGTTTTTTGCTGTTGTGGCCTCCGGCTTCTTGTCATCATTGCAGACAATATTAAAACAAGGAGTTCTTATCTAGTCACGGAGGTTCCATGAGAAAATGGTGGGCAGTATCATCATCGTCTACCAACTGTTGATTCGATGGATTATCACCCAAGTTCATATCAAGGCAAAAAGGTAGAGCAAAAAACAGCAAAAAAGAAACCTTGTGTAACACAGGTGGCTGGATCTCTCCCGCCGGGAATTGAACCCGGGTCTCAAGCGTGACAAGCTTGCATACTGACCACTATACTACGGAAGACGACAGGCGTTGAGCGCCTGTTGTAGTGGGGGCTGTGATTGGAAATCTTGATTTGAGGTCTATATAGCCCATTGTGGGTCTGCGATCTTTGTGACAGATAAACCACCCTTCTATGAGACACGAGAGCCCTCGTTAGCTACGATAAGAGAAATACTTCTACTCTAAATATGAGCAAAATAAGAGATAAAAAAAAGGGAAATAATAATATAACACTTATAATGTTTTCCATAAAAGTCTTAGGCTTCTATTTTGCCCTAATAGCTATAGAGGGTTAGTTTACTATCTTATGTTTTTTAACAACCGTGTTCCTCCCCTACCCTGTTTCTATACAAACTTCTCGCGTCACACTTCTATTTAGCTGGCTAAGATATAAAATAGCTAGCCGTTTCTCTTAAGAGTTACTAATTCTTTATCAAACCTGCATCGGTACGCATCCACAGTTCGACCCTTGGATTCGGGTTGAGTAGCCGCGGTTTCGCGGTAATCGAACCCGAGAGTGGGCCATTAGACAATTCGTGATGCTGAGGCTCATCGATAGCCCAGCCCTATGCTCCGACCATGTTATTAAAAGGCTTGTTTTCTATTGACTTGCGATATTACGAAATCCTCTCTCTTGGATATGCCTGGAGTCCTAACGATGAAGTCCCCTTGACACCTGAGTTCTGGTTGGCGCTGCCATCCTGGTCGGCTACATGTCCTGTCACGCAACCCATTGTAGGCATAGGGGACCTCTGTATGATTCGTTAGTTTACGTCTAAGCTTGGTTTCATGATCGATATGTGGGTTGGCTCCCGTGGGCCGAGCCAGCTTCCCCAGAGTGACAATAGTTTTCGGGTGCGCCAGCCGAGTATTTGAGGGACAAGATCATAGGTCTTCTTCATCAAGTGAGGGGTAGCCACTGAAAGACTCGCCTTGAATTTTGTGTCATTTTCTGCTCCCTTTCAATTGTGCCGAAATGGCTGTTGAACTCGCACCTGTGGCCTCTGCCCAACTCCCCATCCACGAAGAGAGCGGAGAAGATAGAGAGTCGCTCGTACCGGCTCTGCCGCCGCCAGATCGAGGTCCCGCAGCCTGGAAGTTTCTCTTTGGCATATTTACCATCGAGGCGGTTCTCTGGGGTATGGGCGCTCTTTTCATCAGGGGAAAACACTCATTAACAGTGTCAGGGTTCCCTCTCTCGTATGGTGTCTTCCAAGACTATTATTCCAAGCAGCCCGAGTTTGAAGGCAACTCCAACCTTGCTGTCATTGGAACTGTGTCGACGAGTATTTATTTCCTAGGGGCTCCTATCGCTACGCCTCTGGTCAAGCGGTTTCAGCGCTGGCAACGTCATATGATTACGGCCGGCTGGGCTGGCTGTGTCCTGTCTCTAGTCGCCGCCTCTTTCATGAAAAGCGTCAACGGGCTCATTGTCACCCAGGGTGTACTATACGGGACAAGCTTTATCCTACTCTACTTCCCGCTATTGATCATGCTGAATGAATGGTTCGTGCAGCGACGTGGAGTTGCGTACGGCGTCATGTCCGCAGGCAGTGGTGCTAGTGGTGTTGGATACCCGTTTCTCCTGGAAGTGTTGCTGTCCAAGTACGGATATCAGACAACTCTTCGAGCAGTGGCCGTGGCGGCATTCGTGCTGGGCGGACCCATTTTGTTTATGCTTAAGCCTCGGCTTCCGCCTTCACATCATGGAGCACTGCGCATACTCGACTTTGGGTTTGCGAAGAAGCCTCTGTTTTGGGTATTTGCCGTATCCAACTTGATCCAGGGCTTCGGTTACTATATCCCGGCGCTGTATCTGCCGACCTATGCGTCTCTCATTGGCATCTCGGGAACCTTGGGCGCCTTGATCCTCTCGGTCGAAAACTTGGCTATCGTCATTAGTCAACTCATCTTTGGCTTCATCCTAGACCGGACTAACAATATGCTCCTCCTCATCTTCATCTCATCTTTTGTATCCGCTGCTGTCTCCTTCATACTCTGGGGATTCGCTCACTCATTTGTCACGCTTCTCATGTTTGCCCTTCTCTTCGGTTTATTCGCCGGAGCATTCCCCGTCCTCTGGGCAAAGTTTGGGTCAGTCATCTCGGAAGATCCTGCACAGATTTATAGTCTGATGGCCTTTGGAAAGGGGATTGGAAACCTTGCAACAGGCCCTGTAACGGCTAAGCTGTTGACGCGGCCCGTTAGTTCTGGATATGGTATTGGAAAGTTTGAGCCTGTCATTATTTTCTTGGGGTCGTTCATGCTTTGTTCTTCATTGGCTATCTTGGGCTGGCCGCTTCAACGTCGTACCAGATACCGAACGAGGGCGATTGCTTGAGGGGGATGACGAAGCGAAGCGACAACAACATGGGGTTCGTACCAGCAAACACAAATGGGGGACGATGTCGGCTGTGCTCGAGGAAGAGCATGGAATGTGATAAATGGCTCTTTATGTGGTGTCGAGATACATTATAAAGTATGTATAGACTGGCTCTCTGGTGGAATTAATGGAAGCTGTGTTCTGCTGGCTTTGGCCTTTAGATTCAAGAAGATACTATCTAGAGCCGTGCTTTCACTTTGTTTGTTTATAAGTCTTCCTACTAATGCACACTCTGGATCTAAAGTGGCTGGTATATATGGGCACGCCGGCAAAGAAATAAACGAGACGCCAAAAGATTAAGACGATGACTTAACTCCTCATAAGTTTAATAAATTATTTAGAAAAATATTATAAAATTTTATCTATTTTTATTATATTTTATGATAATATTTAGAGAAGAATAAGGTAATATGTCCAACCTTGTGTCTCGTGTTTTGCTTGACCCAAGTGACGGGTTGGAGAAACAGCACATCCCTGTCATTCAGAAGCTCTTATCAGCTAGCGACCACCATAATCTGAGACGTTGCATCAACATTTTAAACCGAGGCAAATTGAAACGCGCGACAGTTGTTCTCTCGTCAAACCACACCACGATGGAGGACGTAACAGTTGCGATTGTGGGAACCGGCAAGTCTGTGATGTGCTTGTTTGCGATAGGATTACTGACCCTGGTGAGGTTCCAGGCCCAGCGGGACTCACTGCGCTCAAGAGTCTGCGGGAAGAAGGCTTTGATGCTGTTGCTTTTGAACGAAGGGAGGCTGTTGGGGGGCTTTGGGCGTATAGTGACGATCCTGAGTATACGTCGGCGTTGGATGATACGACGGCCAACATTAGCAAGTTTGTGGTCAGTATTGTGCACCGCTTATTAGAAGGCCAAGGCTCACAAGGTCTAGTCCGGCTTCAGTGATTTCCCTATTCCAAAAGGTTGAATCATAGGTATCTTTGCTTATTCGAGTTCTCTATGGCTAACGAAAGTAGAATACCCCCCGTATCTATCTCGACGCCAAATCCACGAGTACTTTGAATCTTACGCCAAGCATTTCGAACTCCACAAACACATCAGCTTCAGTACCACGGTGACAAAAGTGCTTCGAAATGAATCTCAAGAGAAATGGGACGTTTATGTCACCGGGCCTGGTGGGGAGAAGACCCTCTCCTTTGACAAAGTTGTGTTTGGAAACGGGTGTGAGAGTGTGCCTGTTTGGCCATCGATGCCAGGACGGGACATGTTTACGGGGACGATTCTTCATTCACAAGCATTTCGAAGGTTAGTAACAAAGATTTCATGAGATCAGTCTACTAATTGGCTTCTAGTGACAACATTGAGGATTACAAAGGAAAAAGAGTCTTGGTTGTAGGCATTGGAAACACGGGCTGTGAAGTTGCCCTAAGTTTGCGCAAACACGCTTCCAAGACGTATCTGGCATACCGCCGTGGACGTATCGTTGCCTCTAGATATGGAGACGACGGGGTGCCTACAGACAGCCTGATACCATGGCCCATCCTACGTCTCAAGTACCTTTTGGACTATTGGGTTCCATGGCTGACAAGCCCTTTGGTTGACAAGTTCATGGTCTACAAGATGATCAATGACGCAGCCAGACACGAACCAGTACCTCCTGAGACCTCAAAGAAGGAAAAATTGAGGCTTGCTGGAGAAAAGGTGCGAGGCGAGTGGCGTCTTGTGCCTTGCCCGAGCTTGGCACACAAGCACCCGGCGTTGCAAGAGGATTTCTTCCCTGCCTTGTACAACCAAGAAATCACCCCAGTACACGGCTTCGTCGATTTTGTCGGAGACAAAAAGGTGATACTGGGGAATGGACAGATTGCGGAAGTTGACGTCGTCATCTTTGCTACTGGCTACATGCACGACTTTTCTCTCATGCCCGAGCTGGAGATGGATGGCGCTGCTGGGTTTCCCTCGACCACGCCGGGAGAGAATGAAGATCGAAAGGAACCCAGTCTTCCAAGGCTGTTTCGAATGATCTTTCCTCCAAAGTGGGCTTCCTCAGTGGCCTTTCTCAGTTGGATGGCTCCCCAGGAGAATGTCTGGTGCGTCTGCGAACTCGCCTCCATGGCAGTTACGCAAGCTTGGGCTGCAGAGGTTGCTCAGAAGAAAGATCTGAAGGCTCCGGCCGGGTATCGTCCAGCTTCTTTGTTGCCGTCCAAGGAAGAGATGGACAAGGAGGTTGACTCTTACCATGCTTGGTGGCGCAAACAGTGGACGGTTGATCACTCTGTGTTGCCTGGTTATGTGAGATCATATTCTTTCTACCGATTCCTTCATAACATGGCTGGAACTGGTTTGTATGAGCATATAGATCATATGTTTACTACGAGAGGATGGTGGCTGTGGTGGAATGACTATGAGCTCTGGAAATGGCTTGCCAAGGGGCCTATGAACACCTACTCGTGGCGGCTATTCGACACCAATCATTTACAGATACCAGGCCGTGGGAGAAAGACTTGGTCGGGAGCACGAAAAGCGGTGGAAGAGGCGGTAAGTGATGCCACCTTGTTGACGATCTCCAAGCTGATGAGATGTAGTACCATGTCTTTGAAGACTTTAAAGAAAAGCAGGGAAAAGTTGATTAGAAATTGCTTCTCGACAGTTCAAGTATGGTAAAAGGGTTGAGGACAAATTGATCTGCTGCTGAGAAACAAGGAAATAGAAGCTTGACATTAAACATTGGACATATGAAATAGCTATCAGTACAGTAGTGGGAACTACCGATGAGTAAAGAAAAGAATACATCAAGCATATGTCTTGAGAACAACCTCCTCCGTCCTGCCCTCCACCAACTGAGGTCTGCTGCGTTTGTTCTTGAGGCGTGTAGTCCACCTCCGAAATGAATGTAGCCAGCAAGACGCGATACTCTCTTCCAGCTGACCTTGTGTCTCCTCCAGACTTGCAATACGACCATCGAGAAGCGTATTCTGTGCGAGTTGTTTATCAAGCTGCGCGCGGTACTCCTCTAGCTTGGCATCTCTGTCATCACGCTCTTTGATGAGATCTCGTTCTGTTGCTCCGAGTTCGTTGATCTCATCTTGATATGCTTGTATTTCTGCCTTGTTCGATTCATACGCCGTGGCTAGTTCTTTGATGAGGTTTTTGTTTTCCTCACGGACACGTTTGAGCTTGTCCTCGCCAACCTTGAGCTGCGATTGGAGGATGGTGTTTTCCTCTTCTGCCTTGTTGCGAGCTGTGGATTCCTCTTTGTGTTGTCCAAGAAGTGCTTGTGTTTCTTGTTTTTTATTTGACAAGGCAGCTTCTGTGGTTGCCAGGCGCTCTTCACTATCCGAGATTTGATGCTCGAGATAAGTGATTTTGGTTGTCATCTCGCTCGACTTATCCCTCCACTCGTCGTTTAGGCGGGCAGCGGAAATGATCTCGTGATCCAGCTTCTTTTGTAGGTCCTCGCATTCTCTCTGTTTGAACGCAAGTTCTGCTTGAAGAGTCTGAATTTCGTCTGATGAAGGACCGTCGCTGTCCCCGAGAAGCTCCTGGTGGTGCTGAGTGGCCGTTTTAAGCACTCCTGTCCAATGCTGGACGAATAGCCCGGTTTGGTGCGAGTGGAATTTGGGGCAGACACAGAGCATGGCAAGTCTCTGTAGTGTTTGAATGGTGATGGATTCGGGTTTGACTTGGGACATGGCCTCGAGAAGAGGTCGGACTTGGGAGAGGTTGGGCTCGAGAACGTCCCATCTGCATCGGGCTCCATGCTTGGTGATTCCAAGGCAACTGATCACGCCGGGCTTGCTTCGGAGATCATCGGTAATTTGCAGGAGATTTCCTGGATCCCAGAATGAAGAGGTCATGGTGGAGAATGGCACTTGTTGTATAATAGTTAATGTGTTGAGTTGAGAGAGGATAATTGAGGAGACAAGTTTAAGCAAAACTGCAGGAGTACCACAACTAAAGTAAAGTTCTGGCAAGTAGGGAGCTGAAGAGCTGAACTGCAAGCTGAGCCAACTGCAGAACTTGAAGCAGGGCGCAGCACAGCGTGAAACTTGTCACCGAGTCCTCATTGGACCATTATCCTTGGCGTGTGTTGATGCGTGCGCCACGGCGGTTAAGTCGATGTTGCATATCAGGCTGCAGATCCCAGCTGTCTTTAGTTAACCGAGCCTTTTTGGTCTTAGATTGAAGTTACGTAGTTGCATTGTGTGCCAGTTGGAAACTTTGTCTTGGCGAATCGTGATTAATGTGCATTCTCATCAAGCTGTACTGAGCTAGGGGACGGGAGGTTTCTTCTGAGACGACGTGGCGTGTTTCATAACCAAGATATTCTATTCTACATGAATCCAAGTTGCACAATTCCTAAAATCTTTAAATTTATTGAATCATTTATTTCTTGGTTGACATAGCGCCAGAGGGGCCCTCCTCATACGGTGGAGGTGCTATCTCATCGCCACTGGGAACAACCCGGTCCAACCGAACATCGTCCCTTTGAATCCTCTCCTCAGAGTGATGTTCTGTAAGGCCGCTGCCATTGATTTGTTTCTTTCCGCGGGCCCTCTTCCGCATGAAGAAAAAGACAAGGCCACCTCCAATGAGGACACCCACGACTGCACCGACAACAGCACCAGCAATGACCCCAGCCTTTGGGCCCTTGGACTTGGAATCCGATTCATCAGAGCTGTTTGTCTCTGTGGCCATCGATCCTGATCCAGCTCCCGTGCTGGCGCTTTCTGTTTGAGAAACCGCAATGCCTGTCGCTGTGACTTCTCCCTTTGCTGCGCTGCAGTAGTAATCAAGAACAGCGTTGGCAGAAGACAAGTTATCAAGCATGTTCTTGTGGCATCGGTTCTTGATCTCCCAGGATAATGTGCTCGAAACTGCCTTTGACACTGAATCCTTGAGGCAGAGACATGAAGCCAAAGCTTGTGGACCGCCTGGACAAAAGGTGCTGGTCTGATACATCGCTGCTATATCGACACACAGTTGTGCGCATGTTTCCAGCGATGAATACTGAGCAAGATTGGTGACGTAGTAAGACATGTCACCCGGAGGAGGAGAAGCCGTTGGAAACGAGGTTTTTCCAGAATTCATGGCGCAGTATGCTGCAAACATGGCTTGAGCTGACTTGACGTCTTCTTTGTTTGACGAGCAGAGTTGTCCGACTCCAGTGTTGATCATCTCGCTGACTCGGAGTGAGTTTTGGTTCTTTTCGCATACGCAGGGCGCGAGGTCAGTTGCCAAGTATGGACAGATGGCTTCAGTCTGATGTCTGTTAGATGAAGAAATTGAGGGATGTGGCAGGGGTAGTAACCTGTTGATTTACAATTCCGCTTAAGCGTATCGATGCACAAGGCGCCAACTCTGTCATTGCTGGGAGCTCATCGATATAGGAAGACACTGGATGCTCTGGCTTTGGAAATTCCACTTTCCAGTCCTGATCGCAGTACGCTTTCAAGACTGTCGATGCAGAGGCTTGATCTTCGCTGGCTGTTGAACCACAGGTGACGCTAATCATTAAAGACATTGTGGTCGATACATCGTCGAATCGTTTTGTGCAGACACATGATTGAAGGTCTGTCACTGCTTCAGAGCAGTATTTGCTAAAGGTTTGGTATCTAATGTTGTTAGAGATGGCGGATGCGGCGCAGGGTGCCTGCCAAAAGTCAGTATCTAGTACAGAGAGTACGTGATGGGTGACTTGCGAGAGAACTGTAGAGGGATAGATCAGTCACACAGACGACATCCACAGCAGAGACGACGCCAGCTGCGAGGACGAGAGCCAAGAGTGAAGGCATCTTGGCGCATGCAAGCCACATTTTGCCAAACCAAATGATGTTTGAGGTAATAATGAAAGAGGGAGGGAACAAAGACGGGAAATCGGATCTTGGAAGGAAGAGGCCCCTGTCGTGAGGGTGGAGATGCTAATTATCTAGGGGTTGTTTATGGGTCGAAACGTGCAGATCTCATCGGTTATCGCAAGGTGATGGGTTCTAGGATCGGTATTAATTCCGCGGTTGACCCCGTTTGACGCCCGGTTACTTAGGGAAAGATGCCTGCCGGAGATATGTTGATATCCATCAGATCATTTCTAGTCTGAGCACTTTTGTATCTCTCCTTAGCACATTTTCTCTCGCAGCTCGAATTGAGGCATTCAACGCTGAATGCAGCCAGCCAATGAAGATGGTCTGATTACCTGTTTCGGTCTAGTACGCGTTGGCATCGATGCTGACAGCTTGGCACGCGTCTCTCTCTATCAACTTCATCTCAAACCATGGGAGCATATCTGTCAAAGAATCAGTTTCCCGTGGCGAGGATGGTAAGTAATACCCCTAAATTAACAAGCACAAGTATGCTTACACTCTAGACCGTCCTCATCACGGGCGGCTCTCGTGGCCTTGGTCTCGCCGCCGCATGTCAGCTCTCAGCAAAAGGGGCCAACGTGATAATCGCAGCACGCGACGTTGCCGTCCTAAAGGACGCAGTTGATCAAATCTCCCAATACGCTCTCTCCATTGATGAACAGCGCTTTCACTATCTCCAAGTCGACGTCACCACGGCCCCCGAGTGTGCCCGCGTCATTGCCGAAGCTACAGCTTGGAATGACGGTAACCCGCCAGATATTGTGTGGTGCTGCAGTGGAAGCGCCCATCCTAGTCTGTTTGTTGATACGCCTGTTGAGCAGTTTCAGACCATGATGGATAGTAATTACTTTTCGAGTGCGTATATGGCGCATGCGGCTTTGAATGCTTGGCTTAGGCCTGCCATTGATGGGAAGACCAAAGCAGCTTCTGAGAAGAAAAGCCCACCGCTGGATCGACATATTATCTTTACTGGGTCTTTTGTTTCGTTCTATAGCTTTGCGGGATTCACGCCTTATGCTCCTTCTAAGGCTGCTATTCGCTCGCTTTCTGATTCTCTTTCTCAAGAGATGAACTTGTATGCGGGTGCACACCCTGATGAACCGCGCGTGCGCATTCACACTGTTTTCCCGGCTACGATGGAAACAAAATCCCTGGAGGATGAGAACAGAGTCAAGACGGATGTCACTAAGTCGCTGGAGGAAGGTGATCAGATTCTTACACCGACAGAGTGTGCTCGTCGTGCGATTGCAGGATTGGAGAGCGGACAAGAGTTGGTCGCTACGAGCACTATTATCAGACTAGTCATGACGAGTGTAATGGGAGGTGCGATTCGTGGGGGATGGTTGACAGGACTTGTCAACACGATGCTCTCATGGATCGTCATGATTGTCATGGTGTTTATCCGATGGGATATGGATGTCAAGGTGAAGAATTGGGGAAAGAAGCATGGATCCAGTGGCATGTCGTCTTGATAGAGTTCTCTTGGCAAGGTTGTGTTACATGAGAACGGGCGACGGAGCCAACAGCCACGGGACGGGAGATCAGTGGAGATACAAGGGTAACTCGAAGAAACAAACCAACATGCCGGTGCCAAGGCTTCGGGCGATCGTTGCGGTGTGGCATATATGCCGGAATGTAAGACAGACTGGGGTGTACAGATGTTGTTGTAAAGCAAGACCCTGTACATCAGTTGGACTCAGTAGAACAAGCCCGCATCATGGACATAGTGGCACATTCACTTATACAATCAACTCGATTTCAGGCCGGCCATGGTATTTATTCAAAGACTTCTACAAACTATCCAACAAGAAAATAAGAAAGAAAAATTCACTTCCGCCACATCTCCCTTAAGCCCAGCTTAACCCTCAATCTCAACCCAGTCAATAGACTCGGTGAATCCCTTGGCCAGACCAGCACCCTCAACAAGACGAGGACCAAGAAGGAAATCCATAGGAGCAGTAGGAATAAACTTCTTGTCGGTAATTTCCCCGACCTTCTTGCCGTCAAAGTAAAACGCAACGTGGTTGGCGTCGTACTCGAGAGTGGCGGTGTGGTACTCTCCGTCATACAAGTCTACGCCTGTGTCGATCTTACGGAAGTCATCAACACCCTCCTTGGCACTCTCAAAGCGCAGTTGAGTGTCCGAGTATGTCTGGCCGTTGGTCGTGTAGCCAAAGTTGATCTCGTTGAACTTGCCGTCGACACCATCATCCCAGAGAGCAACGCCCCACCAGACAGGTTCCTTAGGACGCTCCGTGAGGGAGAAGGAAACGGTGAACTTTCCAGAGGTGAAGCGCTTGCCCGTGTAGCGAGCCTTGGACCAGCTTCCCTCACGGTTGGGAAGGACACCAGATCTGAGACGGAATCGAGCCTTGCCAGTTTCGATCAGGGGGCAGGTATACTCGCAGCGCCAGTTGGCAGTGTTGAAGGTGTCGAAGTCGTCACGGAAGGAGACGGCGCGCTCGGCCAGCGAGGGGGCGACGTCTGCTGGGGCGGCTTGGGCGCCGGCTAGCAGGAGGACTGCTGTCAGCGAACGGATGATGCTGATGCCCATGATGAAAGAAGTGGTTGAAGAAGATGTAGATGGTTGTTTGTTTAAGTCTTTGAGTAAAGAAACAGTTTAGCAGAGGGACTAGGCGTATTTAAATATTCTAGCCCTTGTCATCAACCTGTCAATGGCATGTTCATTGCAACAATAGATCGAAATTAAGCAGGGCTTGGTAGATCCTTACAGGATTCCGAACGAAACCGCCTCCTCTCAAGTGGCATCATGTTTTACGACTCCTCTCTTCAGCCAGTGGGGTTAGCCAAATCCTTTCAGGAATCTACCAGGGTAATGGCGAAACAGAGCCCCAGGCCTTTTTGCATTACTACTCTGGCCCTCTGTTTTAGACTCGAATGGTTGGCTGGTGTACGAGCTCTCGGTTGATTGTCATACTATATGCACGGATCGACCATGTTTCGTCCTAAAACGATTCATTCCTACATATGCTTAAAGGATAATTAGCCTCAATTGTTCGTAATTCTGTCAATCAACTCCGACCTGTTGGGTTTCCCGCGCGGGACGCCCGGATCATGCGTGGGTTTCGGTCCAAGTCAGGATGAACAATTAAGGGGCCTACAAGGATGCTGACATTAATATCATTGGTCACTTTTCTTTGTCGGCCGGTTGTTAAAACATGATCCGGACGGGCCGGAACTGACGATCTGGGGCAGATGATTGAGCACTCATCTGATCTGTACTCTTAAGACGCATAGCTTGTTCATTGTTGAATAACCTCACCGCCATCAGTGGAGCTATACGTGGACAGACCGACATAGGATTCATAGCCATGTAAGGGACTGAAAGCGGTTCCTCTTGCATAGCCGCTTGCAGAAAAGACCACTTCTCACAAGGTAAATGTCTGGGGTTGGCATGTATGCCGGGTGACCCTAGTAGGGCTGTCGGTTCGCCTAATCAACATATCACGCAAGGATAGGACGACGACTGGTTCAAATAGCGAGAAGGATCTGCTGCTGGGGTTTGCATACGACCCGGTGACTTCATATGCTAATCTGGTCACCATCCTGAGAAAAGGATTTGCTTGCATTCATCATTACGTCGTGTCATTAAAAAGGTCATAAAACGCCTCCCCCCTGCTGGCTAATAGTACATGACTTTCAAATCCTCTTCATGTCACAAGGGCCGGGCTGAAGCTACTGAACTTCCTATGCCAGAGTCGGATGGTGTTGGTGCCCTCTTGTCATTACTGCCTCCATGCTCAGCTATCGTCTGAGAAACATCGTGGCGATTCCGGAGTGGATGACGGCTTTGCTTCTTTTTGGGCTTGTACCGTCGAACGAATCTTGACAGAAGTGTCTCGGATGAGATATCTGATCTGTTGTCGTCTTGATCCAGCTCAGGTGGTGGTTGGGGAACCACAGGCGGTGGAGCTGAGCGTGTTGTCGACTGGGTTGTCGACATTTGGGGCGGTTCATGGTGTGTTTCTGCTACACTGCGAGCCCGTATAGGGACTGAAGGTTCCTCCTCGTCCTTGACCTCAAAGTCGAAGATCCGGAAACTTTGCGTGGTAAGCGTGCTTGGTGTACTCGGCTCCACCACTGACTCTTGTGGTGTGACTGTCGTGTCCTGGGGCTCCTCCTCCTGTAGAGTATCCAACGTCTCAGGCTCAGCTTCGACTTCTCCGTGCGTCTTGCGGAACAAAGATATCGAGTTGTAGAATGTGGATGTAAACTGTCGTCGTTGCTTCATGCATCTGAGTTGCAGTGTCGTGATGGCCAGTTCTTTGAGCATGGACTAGATCTGTTAGTGAAAATCCTTTGAAGGAGTCAAATTGCTTACCCATGTGGTGGTAGGATCTAGCAAGACCCTCCCCTCCTGTTGCCCCTTGGCTGATAAGCCAAGCTGGTTTATGGCCTCAAGACTAGCCCATTCCTCTCCAATGGCCACATACTCTTCCTTTTGGGCCTTTTCGTCCGACTGCCTGGCTGGATAGAACTGTGGTAGGTATCCACAGTGGTAAAATTGCAGGAAGACGGGCTGCTCGTTCATAAACCATGTCTCTCCGAGTTCTAATTGGTAAGTATGTTTCTAGTTATTTGATGAGATGTTAACTTACCATTGCCCCGTACGTAGATGAGCTTGGTGTTTTGTCCTCGCATCAATGTGTGGGCGAGGTCGAGACCATGGGCATTCCATGCTGATCTGTCTCCCACGAGAGAAGCCATGATGGCCTTGCCAGGCATGCCGTGCTTCTTGATAAACTCATCACTGTTCCAAACAGCTTCTTCACGCTGCCGCACAACAGTGAGACCAAGGCACGCAATGTCAAGGTCGGGTGTCGAAGCGCCAGTTTCAAAGTCGGTCTCCTCGGCGTAGGGCAGGATTACAATATTTGGTTTTTGGAGGGGCCCTCTGATCGGTTTTGATTCTTCCTTTTTCGGTTCGCGGCTCTCACGCCAGCTTGATTCGTAGGGAGGCTGGCCTGGCTGTCTGGGGAAGAGGAATGCTGGTGGTTGAGCCCAGGGCGGCGGCGGAACTTCCCTGGGCCCAAATCCTCCTAGGGGATGAACAGAAGGGCCACTGGTGTTGAAAGATGGATGTGCAAAAGGCATCGAGTATCTATTCGAAGGCCGTTCCATGGGTGGCTTCGAAAAGGGGTTGCCTGGTGAGATGCCTGCCTGAGGAGTCTCGGATCGAGTTGGTCGGATTATTCGTCTCACACTCTTTGCGCCTTCAGGACTACTTGGAATACCGCCAGCGTTCCTGAAGAATGGAGTGGACTGGGACTTGCGAGGCTGGTTTTTGTTAGAGGCTGGTGACGCAGACACCCGTGCCCCTGTGTCTTGGCTTACCTTTCGAAGGAACTCTCCCCAATCGTCATCCTCCTTGCTCTCATAAGAAGATCTTTCACGAGTGTGTTCCTTCTCTGGTGATTTTGATTCGCTGGCCCCCTTCTCAATCTCCCTTTCGCTCAACAAAGTCCATTTCAAAAGCAGATTATCCACTGCCTTCTCTGGTTCCGGTGGCGTTGGTCGTTCTCGTGGCGGCCTGCTCGCGTGTCGTGTCGAGTATCGAGATTCTTGTTCGGAGTCTTCTGAAGTCAATCCTGTCCATCCTTCCTCCTCTGTCGAACTGTTCTCCTCTTTGGCATCTCCCGGGCTTGGCGATTGATTTTGAAAGACCAGGTTGTAAAGAAACGTAGCTGCATCTCCTCGAACGCGGAAATTGTGGCCGAGCTGTACGACTTTGCCGTTGGAACCTCGTCTTCTGGGTTCATCCGATGCATCGTTTTCCAGATCTGCCTCGTTGCCCTGGTCCGGAGTCTCTTCCCCCTCTTCCTCATCGGCATCGCTCACTGTGGCCTTCTTTGGAATACGGGTGCTGTGATCCGGCGTTGGTTTTGAACTTCGTGCATCGACATAATCTGCTTCCTCTCTTTCGGTGTCTGATACAGACTTACGAGAGGATCGTCGTCGTTCTTCAGGCGAAGATGGGTTTCGAGCTCCAGTCGTTGGTGCGCCAGAACGGTCGAAAAGATCCTCTGGCCACACATGTCCTGGTATCTCGGAACGGCGAATAGGACTTGGTAATCGTTTGCTGGTCCGGAATGGGGGGCTGGGAGCCCTCTGCCGTGAGATCCTGGTGTATCTGTTGTCGTGTTCTAGTGAAACCTGACCAGCTTGAATGAGACTCTCTGCTTGTATCCTGAACCTGTTTTCGGGCCGTTCGTGGGCTGAAGAGTGTCTGCTAGGGATAGGGACATATCAGACAAAGTGAGTTGCGGATGCAACCTGTGGTTAAACGTACGTAGTTGTGGACTTGACAAGGATGGCTGCAGACAATATGGACGTCTGCAGAGTTACTGTGACTCGGTGCTTTTCGATATCAGAGAGGATACCGGCGGCCTTCATCCACCGCAGTCTTTCAAAAATGGTTTCGTTAGATATCATTGTGGAAATCTCGTCTTGAGTCGACGTGATGTTTGCGACGACGGCCTCGACGCCCTGGAGGAACGACGGCTTCGCGCAAGACGCGCCGGTAGCGAGGACATCGTGCAGGTGCTCCAGAGTCGAGGCCAGACTCGACATCTCGATGGCGACCGACTGTATCTCCCTGGGCGCATGGCGAACTGTCCTGACGAGGCGGAACAACGTGTTTGCAAGCGCGGCGCCCGCGGTGGCGATCCCTGCGACGCTCGCTAGGACGGACAAGGGATCCATCGCTGCAGCTGGGAAGCTGACCTCAGCCTTTCGTCGGGGTCATGTATCGGGGGAGGCAGGGCCGCTGGCGGACAGAGGTTTGGGGGACAGACACCGAAGACGTGAGGTCGGCGAAAAAAGGCAAGAGGGGTTTATTTGAATCGATCGACCCATGGCCCAATTGAACTGGCTGGAGTTTGCCTTACGGCGGCCTTGGTTGTGGGCTGGGCCGGGCTGGCTGGGCTGTGCTTGTCCTTGTGCTGTACCGGCCACCCCTGCTTCTGTGGGTGCATGTCCAGGGCTCCGCAGTGCAGCCCAACGTGGCCTGGCGCCCAGTGGGAGGCGATGCCACACCTGCCGTCGAGTCTCTGGCCTCGTTACGGCAGACGCTGGCCTGTCGGTGGCCCGCTGCGATGCACTGCGCTATGCTGGGTTCTGCTGCGAGGTGGTGACACAGAGGCGACTCGTCTCGAGAAATGGCGAGGCTGAGGTGACTTGGGTTGAGTGATTGGAGAAGGGATTCTCGAGGGGTTGGCCCTCCAAGAGAAAAGGTCCACTAGGTATGGATGGGTGTGGACATGCATTTAACGAATAGCTTGGCTTAAAGGGCCAGACTCTTCCATCCCATCCCATCCCATCCCATCAAGAAGGAAGGAGTGTCGGGTGCACCTGCCAGCTCACCCATCCATCCATCTTCCTCCACTGTGATGAAATTTTCAGCGACAAGGCCACCATAGAGCGGGTCATTAACCATTGGCATCCAACATTTCGCCTCATATCAGCAAGATATTCCCATTTGACGCCTCGAGATGGCTATTTAATTCCTCTTCAAGGCGTGCTCCTCTTCAATCGAGACTGAACTAGCCACGGAGCAAAATGGTCTGCGCGCTTTGATGGAATCCACCAGAAGGCCTCTGTCACCTGCATCAGTATGTCGCATTCATCACACACCAGAGACACAACCACCATCAAGCACAGCCCGCCTGCCTTTCATTATCGCCGTGAATATTTTATTCAGTCATGGACTCCCCAACCCCCAGACAAAACTCTATATGTCTGCGACCCCGGTAAATAATGTGCGTCATCGGCTTTCCATTGAGTCAGTGATGTAAGAGGTGGATTCAAGGTCCAGGGTCTGGGTATCTAAAGCTTGGAATAACCGCGCTGTTCTCTACTCTCACCCGACGATGAGTCAAGTCAAGATTCTGGGTGTCACCTCGCGCGCTAAAACATGACCTGTTTCTGTCTTGTTCTCGACCAACTCGCTCACGGGACTCTTGCATCGCGAGATGGCCTCATTCACTCGATTTGAACTCGGCACACTTCAATCCGACACCGAGGTGTTTCGTTTTATTGCAATTACTGAGGATTGCCAAGACGGCTCAAACAGGCGCCCATCAGCAGGGGAATACGACAATCCAAGCACAGCTGAAATTGACCTGCACAAGTTTGAACTCGCCATTCGTTTCTTTCCCAACATCCAGGCCTTGAATACGATCCCGGGTCCACCGACGACCGCATTATCCAGATATTCACGAATCCACGATCGCGCACTCTCCTTTCCTCTCGTCACAGTGGAGGGTTCTCTCCCCCACTGGTTGGCACCACGTAACCCTGCATACGGCCAGGGATGGGGGTTCCAGGGTTGTGCCCCAAGGGGTACAGAATTTTCAATGTGCACTGCACTGCATCTCAAGACCTCTCTCCTCACAGGAACCGAACCGAGATCGACGTATGCGGCACCGATGCAACCTCTTTATCTCTTTGTAATGTTAATCCGCGCCGAGATTTCCTGCCCGGTGAGGTTTTGTAGAAATGGAGTTGAACTGGGGATCACTCTGCCGTGAATGTGTGTAGGGTCGTGAAATGATGCACGGGTTCCAGAGCGGTTAAGCCTGTTCTATCTGCCGTGATTTCGCCTTTCACGCACATTCATGGCACACGGCGTGCTTGTTCATTTGAGGCCTCTTGCAGCATCTCCATGTACGCTGCACGCGTCTTGTTGTGGTTGCATGTCCGCGATTTGACAGCTCGAGATGCGAACAAGGCGTATGCATAAGCGATTCCAAGGATAAGCCCATCAAGTTCCATATGGCACAAGAGCTCGTCATGTAGAAGCTTTTTGGTTCACGCTCTTGATAGCACGTGCTTTCTGTCAACTCGAGTTAGTGAGCTGTCATCTTCCACGCTACTGCACACTGCCGTGGTCGTGCAGTTGCTGATAGTGAAGGTGGCGCTCTGAGAACTCAACACGCCTCAAGGTTTCTGCATGACCTTGTTCAAGGCCGACTTCAATGTCGACACAAATTAGTTTATGCTAGGCTTCTACACTACCTCTAATGATGCATTTGATGATGCAATAAGCTGCTGCCCTGGCATATTTGGAAGCCTTGGTTATTGCCTGGCTACCGGGTTACCGAAGAGACCTGATACTAGGTGGCAATCGACCAGCCACTTGACGCACTGATAAGGAGCCCGGAAAGCAGTGGGAAAGGCTGGTTAGCGGTCACTTTGGCAAATACCTTTCCTTTCGACCCTCCGGTTTCTCCCCATCATCCACCCTTTGGAACTATTTGCCCCCTTGCCCCTGAGCACTTCCACAACCTCAACCAAGCGCTGCGCTCCAGGTCCACCGAGTCTACCCCGGGATCAGGGGTCTGGTCTCAAGCTCACTTGTCTTCAAAGACGGTGACCTGCCCCTTTTCGCCCCACTTGAAGCTGTAGATGACGTTGAGCTTCTGATCTGACTTGAGGTTGGGCATAGCAGGCAGGGAAGTGAAGGGGATACTGAACTAGTCCGAGAAGATATCTAGACTTGGAATATTAGGTCTTACCGTGTATTATTATTTTTTAGAGAGAGAATAAGGTAATGTCTCCCGAGAGTGTATCTTAGAACAACGGGTTAAGATGTCAAGTAAAAGCTAGCAAACACTTACACGAAAACTGTTCTATCCTTTACGGTGCTAGCTCTCTATTACAGCCTATTGTTGCTAGTGAAGTTTGACAAGGCATTCCGAAATCAAGAACCCTTCAGTCTCGTTTGCGGATATAAACTCGCCTTCGCGTAGCTTACGAGCCCCTGGCGTATAGTGACGTGTTTTCTGCTTGTGGCATGTATCCAGCACCTCTGAAAAGCTGAAAATAAGCGCCAGGTCGGTCAAACGAGTCATCTAACCCCATCAGCGAATAGACTTCAACACGTTTACTCCTTGTTAATTAGGAACTTGCCTTGTGGGGTTAGGACGACGACCATTGTAGCAAGAGGGGAGGATTGGGTACAATTTAGTCATTGAGATATTGAGCTTGAACACGGGAGACAAATCGCAGGACAACTCTGCATATTGCCGAGACGTCAGCAAAGTATACGAATATAGCTACGTGTTGCGACAACGAGTGTAAGCGCTGAGAACAAAAATGGAAACATACTGCGACCTCCGATTCGGATAAAAGGTTGCGACTTTGCCATATGCTTTGATACCCTCTTCACAACCCCCTAATTTTCCATCCATCGATAAACAAATCGCCGTTATGAAGCCCATCACCGTTTGGCTAACTCGTTAGATGAAGACCCTGGTTTGCTGTTGAGGACAATGCTAACAGGCTGTAGCTGCTGGCCCGAACGCCTGGAAGGTTGGTAATCTCCTTGCTGTGCCGTTTTCAGGCTCATGCCGTCTAGGTCATCACGATCATGATCGAGCTTGGAGTGCCTTACGAACTCAAATCATTCAAGCACGACGATGTCAAGAAACCGCCGTTCACCGAACTTAATCCCAATGGTCGAGTGCCAGGTACGAGCTGTATCACAGTGATACATTCTTGGTCTAACAACGGAAGCAATCGTCGACCCGAACACAGACTTGACACTCTGGGAGTCTGGAGCAATTGTCCAGTATTTGATTGAGGTCTACGACACGGAAAAGAAACTCACTTATGATAATTTGCGTGAGAGGCACCTCCTGAACCAATACCTTCATTTTCAGATGAGTGGCCAAGGGCCGTACTTTGGTCAAGCTGGATGGTGGGTACGTGTGATAACCTGCTTGGCAACTGCTAATCAACAACGATAGGTTCAACTATCTTCACGGGGGAAAGATTCATTCAGCGATTGAAAGATACGAAAGAGAGGTCTTGCGAGTTATCGAGGTCTTGGATGGTATTCTCAAAGACAGGGATTGGCTTGTCGGCGATAAGTGCACCTTTGCTGACCTTTCGTTTCTCCCCTGGAACGACCGCATCGACATGCTTGTGCTGTCCAAGTCAATCAATGAGATCAGGAGACAGTATCCGCATTTCGCATCCTGGCAGGGTCGAATGGTGGAGAGAGATTCATGGAAGAAGGCCATGCAAACAAGGAATCAGCTCATGGATGGGCAGGGTTTGATGCCGAACGGTATGCCCAAGGATATTGACAGTATGGCTCAATATGGAGAGCATATGGCCAAGGTGGCCGAAGAGAAGAAGGATTAGAGTCGCATCCAAGGGGATCTGGTTTCATTGAGCCATAATCACGAGAAACCCTGAGCCCTCTTGGGGGCAAGTCGGTTATGGAAGGTTGGGTTATGTTTTACGGATCGATGTATCTGAGAAATTGAGAACATCTATGAGGTATATCATCTTCGATTTCCCAGTTACCTCTCCTTGAGAAACTGAGATAGCTGTCCCATTATTCTTGGATGCACCGCCCATTACACTCCATCAACGCTAAAACGCTCAAGAAAAGAGAGGAATGAATAAGCCATCCCCCCCGCATATATATTGTGTTGTTGAAATCAATAAGTTGCGAAGAACTGAGCTGTGAGTGCGGTCTTCTGGCTTAACCCATCGAGGAGTAGGCTTCAACTATAATAAAGAACACATTGGAGCTATGAGTGCATCGGAACAACCATCTGAATGTAATAAGTGTGAAGATAAGAACTAGTAGATACTGCTCCCCGAGCCATACACCAGTGCCTCCCTGTTCATACCACTAGCCATGGTTTTCACGGAAATACACTAGGTGTTGCATAACCGACTGGCATTGCCTGTCGAGGTAGAATATCTTTCCGTCTGATATATCATGCAACGCCCTGTCTTTCCACTCATAGAAACGAACGCACTTGCCAACTGCAATCGCGCCAAATTTTCGCTGATCTCCCTCAAGAGATCCAAGATACGCCTGTAGCTGGTCTACTCCCATTTTCCAGACCGAGGAGTATGTTTCAATCCCAGGGGCTTTACACTCGACGATAAGAAACTTGCGCTCATCGAGTCTGGTATCAATGACGATGTGGGCAGTGAAGAGATCGGCTCGCCCTTGACCCAGCAGCATTTCAGGGCCGGTTGAGTAGTTGTCTCTACCAGGGAAGACATCATGTAATATGTCATCCCAGATGCGTGACGTCTCGCCTTCGGGCTTTCCGTGGACCAGGCGGGTCCTGATTAAACTCGAGAGGTAGGGCAAAGACTCTAGGTACTGAGATTATATCGAGGTTAGGCAGTTGTCACATGAGAGAGAGGGCTTTTATGAGTATTGAGAAAGGGGTTGGAGAATTGGGTTATCGTCCTGGCGGTTGACGGAACAAGGCCGATTTACTTACGGTTCCAGCAGTATCCTCTTGGGCAGGAAGACGGAAAGACATGGTGGCAAAAAGGAAAAAGAGAATGAGATGAGAATCAAGCGAGATACAGTGGTCTTGGATATTTACTTCAAACAAGGCAGAGAATGCGTGGTAACAAGGGGAATGGACGAACCTGAAAGAGCTGTACGATAGGCTGCGTTTTGTACCCATACAAACAAGGTCTTGAAAAGTGGCCTGTACAAGCTTAGGAACTAAGAATAAATATAGAAGTCCAAATCTGGATGTAGGGTTAGCTCATTGCCCTCAAATGGGTTCAGATCACCCAACATCTCCAGCTTTGCCCTTTCATGGTTGGATGAAGCAACTGATTCACGGCGCTAGAACCCCACTTATAGCCTCAAGCCATTGTTTCAAGCCCGCACTACGGACGGAAACTTGAAGGCCATGGCCGGCGGCTACATTGCCATTGAGCAACGCAGAATAACCGCCTGATTCGTCACCTGAATTGGCTCAGTAGGGTCCGGGGTTGAAGAATGGGGAACCCCGGAACAACTGTCGGGCCGGGCTTTCAACCCCAGGCGACGCATGTCCTCTGCCGTTGGGGTGCCAACCTTTGACAACAGCATCCATAACATCCAGTTCATCAAAACTTTCGCGTGAGGTGAAACTGCGCGGTTCAAGGCCGACAAAAAAAGAAAAGAAAAGCTCGTCGATACTCGTATCAAGATTTGGAGAATGCCCATCACCGGCCTATCATGCTTGGTATGCGGCGCCTCTCTTGACGAGTCCGACCATCTACCAGGATGGATGGGTCGGTTTAGAGCCTGTGAGTTCATCAGTAGATGGGCTATTCGAGCTTTCACTAACCGAGACCCTTAGTGTATACGGTTCTTGAAGACTGGAATTCTGCGCGTATATCTAGCGTCGCGCAACGGCGCCAGTTCGAAGATGCTATTCCCCTGGATCAGTCAGTTGATGTCGATGTTTCTGAGTCTACTACGGATGATGGTCGGGTGCATATCGAACTCGCCAAGTCAATGTTTGGCGAGAAATACCCTCCAGACCCGCCACTGATGCCTCAGCCGCTCTGGGGATTTCCACTTCATGACCGATGCTGGGAACTTTTATGCGCAGCAGACGCCCGATTCCAGGAGCCAAGCGCTGTGCAGGCTCTTTTCGATCTCTGCATGTCACATCCGATGCAAAATGGTGTTCTGAATTGGGGCCACAACTATCATGGCCTGGTTAGGTACAATGTGGATGTCGAGAAGCTGCTCCCCGGCGAGGAGCCCAGGCTCCTGGAACCGGAGCGAGGAGACGGGCCTCACAGATACGATCCGATAGATATTCCCATGAACGTTGCAGACATACTTCGCGGGTCGTCTACTGAGGCGGAAGGCGACTCGGCCAAGAATAACAATATCGACAAACGTCCAAAATCCCATCCCTCGATGAACAAAGACCCATTCGGCCGCCTACCGCCTGAGCTTCTCCTCGATGTTGTCGTCCGTTTAGACTCGAGAAGCGTTGCGAACCTTCGTCTTGCTTCTAAGGCCGTAGTCAATCTTGGACTTCCAGAGAAGTTCTGGTTCTCAAGGTTCTGGCCCGGCCGGGAATTTGAGTACATTTTTGAACGGCCTGCTCGTCGAGCTGCGTGCGGTCTATGGATGAATATTTACAACCGAGCTCGAGACTTGCAGAGTCATCCAGCGATGCAGAACAGGCAGCGTATCTGGAATCTGGCCTGTCAGCTCAGAGATTGGACCATCTTGAGACTGGAGTCGCCCATCTGCCACGGGTTGTTGTGCAAGTCATTTTTCAATCCCGACGGGGTAAACGACGAAAGAAAATGGCACACTGCGGAAGCCCGAATTTCCCCAGCAATCTCCATCTTCTCTGCGGGTTGTCGGTCGCTGAATGATGTAACCGTCACCATCTCAGGCCAGACATCCGAGGCCTGGGCGTCACTGATTACCCTTGGTGAGAAGAGGTATGTTTCTGGCCTCCGGATTTCTCAAACGGGCGGGAAATCCTTTCAGCTTGGATATCGTCACCCCAAGCATGAAGTCGCCTTGACTTGGGATGCGCTCTTGGAGGCATCCGACCCCTTTGTAGGGTTTCATGTGGCAATAGATACTCGAGGTATCCGTGGACTGCGCATGATATCAGCCCAGGGAGCCTCATCTTGTTGGGTTGGAGATCATGAGGGAGTTCCAAAAAAGTTCATCACATGCAACGGTCAGGTGGAGGCTCTCAAAGGGGGGTTTGATGTGAGTTCCTCCTCATCCGCTGAAGACCATTACTGACAAGACCAGGCTCTGAAGATGGTATCGGTATCTGTGAGTAGTCTCGAGCAGAGACCGGAGAAGAGCAAGACTGGCTCGGGGGAATCTGCCCTCTGGTACCCCGAACTACCAGATCCTACATTACAGATCATGCCGGTACAGAACGAGCGTGTTTCGCGCATGATCGGTCACATGCCCTACTCGATGTGTTTATTTGGGGGTATTGATGGAGGACTCCTCCCATATCTAACTGAGATCGTCGTTTGGGTCGTCGACCGTTGTGATTTCGGAATCTACGCTGACAAATATCACATCTGGGCCCTCGAGTTTCATTACAGCAGCCAGAGGGATAGTCTCGAGCCCATCGTTTTCGGTCGAATCCCGGATGTCGATCCAGACACCTATGAGCGTCGTAGATACCAAATCTCGATCGACTCTCCCAATGGGGAGAGGATAAACAGCGTCGACACCATGTTTCAGGATTCTCGCTTCCCCTTTGCCATGACTGTAAGTGTACCTGTGCTCTCGAGCAATCTCGTCGCATGTGCTCACCTAGCAAGTTCCATACAAGTTACGGGAGGAGCATACAGATCCCGCCGGACTTCAGCTCAGCTGTATCAAAGGATGACTTTTTCACCGCGACGTTACAACCAACCGATGGAACGATTGTTGGGTTCTTTGGAGTACTGGTAAGTTGAGCTTTGATCAAACGTAGGAAAGCATGTCTAATCTCTGTGTTCCCCTTAGAAACACAATGTTGTCTTCCAGAACTTGGGCGTGGCGTGCATTACGCCATGAAGTAGGATGAGCTGGATCTTGAGAGAGCCGTTTAAATAGTAAATAATAGTAATAGTTAATTCCCTCACCAAGTTGACTGAGGTGTATCAATGAGGTTCATTGACGGACGATAAAGCACGTCTGTCGAGCGACCAACGCCAGACCAGGCACACCTTGTAGTTGAGCACTCGTCACAGGAAAAGAATGATGTTTGGGCTATGATCTGTCTATAAATTGACTGGCTACGAAGGGAGACAGGGATCGCCCCCCTATGATAAGCTCCACGATGCACCATGACCTGGAAGAAAAGTCCGGATTCTAGAAAGTCCGAGGTCCTTTGCCGTAAGGTCTTGTTGCATGGCGTCATTCTCGTCTTGTCAGACAATGGATGCTACTGGGTGGGACATCAAGGTCCCCGTCGGGAAGATAGAGACAGTAGGCAGTGTGATAGCGATTGATGATGAAATCTCGGGAAACTGTGAGCTGGCGAGGGCTTCACAAACGCACACCCACACGCACATTCTCTGGACGTCGGTAATAAATAATTCGAGCAGCTATAAAATACCATGTCTCAATTGTCATCCTGGAAGATTACCTGATGCTTGCAGAGTCGCTCGCCTCCGAAGTCTGACGACAGGGGCAACTCGGCAAAGATGGTTCAACGACATGGCGTTCAACACGACGAGCGGCTCTGCATCTTTCGCAGACGTGCATGACGCCCCAAACCTCTTTCATACTAGATTAAACCCACAGTTCCTTTGTGCCTGCAGAGAACAGCCAATCGCTGAGGCGAAGTTGTCATCAAGGGACCTGCAGCCGGGGTAGCGCCACCTTGATGGCCTGGGGACTACCACCCTGATGAGTTTTTGGACGAGACCTGTTGTACGGGCTTCATATCGTTGTTTGAAGAGATAAGATAGCAGATGCGAGAGGCGAATTTGAGGGCAGTGACGATGGGAAAAGGTGAATGCGTGGGCACCTTGATGGGCACGACTCAACAGAGAGAGGTGCAGCGAAGAAGCATCTCATATTTAGCCAGAGAACAATTCAATCTTGTCTTCTTCACCTTTTCATCACCCGCGACAGTTATTTCTCTGTGACTTTTCCCGATCACACATTCTACCGTCGTCGAAATGGCCAAGAATCGCGTCAAGAAGAGCTCCAAGAGCAAGAGCGCGAAGAAGCCTGGCATCCCTCCCAAGGCGCTGCCCGTGACGCTTCTCTCTGGCTTCCTCGTACGCCTCTCTTCTCGTTCTTCGATTGCTTTTCTTTCTCTGACTGTGCTTAGGGCTCTGGAAAGACGACTCTCCTCCAGCACATTCTCCGCAGCGAACATGGTCTTCGCATCGCCGTCGTCGTGAACGACATTGGAGCGTAAGCTTTCTCCTCTCTCCATCATGTCTTTGACTGACGATCCGCAGCATCAACGTCGACGCCTCCCTCATCAAGAAGACCCACCACCTCTCCAAGACCCAAGAAAAGGTCATCGCTCTCCAGAACGGATGCATCTGCTGCACCCTCCGTGGCGACTTGCTCGAGGAGCTCGTTCGTCTTGCACAGCTGCAGGAGTTTGACTACATCATCATCGAGAGCAGTGGTATCAGTGAACCTGAGCAGGTTGCTGAGACGTTTGACTCTCGACTTGCTGAGCAAATGGATGTTATGGGGTCGCTGGAGGGTGCTCCTGGTCTGGACGATGACATGCTCAAGGTTCTTCGACAGCTGTAAGTCCCCTCATGAGCCTCATGACACTCGGTCTGACTTCCTTTTAGCAAGGCTGCTGGCGGTCTGGAGAAGTTTGCTCGCCTCGACACTACCGTCACTGTCATTGATGCCTTCACCATGCTGCACGACTTTGACACCGAGGATCTGCTCTCCTCCCGTCGCGATGACGTGACGCCTGAGGATGAGCGAACTGTCTCCGACCTCATGGTTGACCAAATCGAGTTTGCCGATGTTATCATCCTCAACAAGGTCGACATGGTAAGCTGCACTTGTCCTCTCACACTCCACATCTACTAACCCATCCTAGATCGACAGTAAGACCAAGCCTCGCCTGCTCGACCTCATCGGCAAGCTCAACCACCGCGCCAAGATCCTCGAATCCAGCTACGGCAAAGTCGACGTCAAGCAGATCGTCAACACTGGCATGTTCAACCTCCAAGTCGCTCAGTCCGGCTACGGCTGGCTTCAAGACCTCCACGACATGACTGTCCGCGAAGTCAACGGCCGCAACGTTCTCACCCCCAAGCCCGAGACTGAGGAGTACTCTGTTCGCAGCTGCATCTACACTCGTCGTCGCCCTTTTCACCCCAGACGTCTTTGGGCGCTGGTGTATGACAAGTTTATCTTGCAGTTGGAGCATCCTGAGGAGGAGGGTGACGAGGAAGACGATGAGGAGGATGAAGAAGAAGATCTTGAGATGGTTGACTATCAAGATGCAGAAGATGATGAGGTCGTCGATGCTGACCAAGACGCTGAAGACTCTTCTTCCTCCAAGGGCAAGCGCTCTATCCCCTCTTCTCCCCAGAGCTCCCACTCCACTGTCCAAACAGTCCCATCTGTCGATGGCCCCTCCAAGAAGCAGAAGCTCGATGAGGATGATGCCATGCTCGACTCTGAGGAACTCTTCACCCCCGAAAACCCCGTAATCCTCGCCAACAAGCGCAAGCACCCCATCTTTACTCGTCTCTTCCGCTCCAAGGGAGAATTCTTCCTTGCTACTCGACCTCAGCGTGCTGGAGAGTGGTCTCAGGCTGGTGCCATGCTCACACTGACTGGTGGTCGCCCTTGGTTCTGTACCCTCCCTCCTGAAGAGTACACTACTGGTGATGACGAGGTTGATAGCCTTGTTCAGCACGATATCAAGAAGGGTGGCGAGTGGGGAGACCGTCGCCAGGAGCTCGTCTTCATCGGAGAGAACCTGAACCACAAGGGCCTCGAGAAGCTGCTTGACGAGTGTCTTCTGACTGATGAGGAGCACAGCAATTGGGAGGCTGTCATGCGCAACGACAAGCTCAACGACGAGAAGAAGCGTGAGGCTTTGGAGGATCTGTTTGAGGATGGCTTCCCTGACTGGCCCGAGGACGAGGAGGACGATGAGGATCATGAGGGACATGACCACCCTCACCCTCATGGACTTCGGTCGATCAAGAAGCATCTGCAGGAAGTGGACTAAGTAGAATGGAGAATCAAGAAAATTTACGCATGTCATGACTCTGGTTTCCCGGCGTTTAGTCTAGATCAATCACATTGACTTGGTCCTTTTGACCAGGCCTCATTACCATGTCTCCATCCCGCGCAACATCCCTTGAAAGCAACATGTCCCCAAGATGAATCCCTCTAAAAGTCTCTGTGCGCTCTCGTAACCACCCTCGGCGTTCCCAGATTCAGTTCCCCATCAGAGAAAATACCGCATCAACAGACTCCCTCCCCAAAAACCCAAGAACCTCTCTATCCTCTCCCATAGAAACACTCCCCATCGCCCACCCTCTAACCAAACTCCTCGCATACCAAACTGCCAGATGCTTGTTGTACTTGTGTATCTTGGCAGTGCAAGCTCTGCTCATCTCACTCTTGAGTATCCCAAGCCAGTCGCCGTCTTCCCAGCGAATGTCTGTTCGCTCCATGGGACAGAAGAGATCTTCGACTTGGTCGTTTGGGTTGCGGGGGGGTTCGTCGATGCAGAAACCTGCTTCTAGTTGGGCTGGTCTGCTGCGGTATGTTGCGACCAGGAAGACGGGGGTAGTGCATGCCGGTGAGTCGGTGCAGGAGCGGGAGGTGTTGTGGCTTGCTGGTTTGCCTGTGAAGGTTATCCTCTGGTCATGTTAATGGGAGGTGTCATCTTACCGCAGATGTTTCCGACACTGACAAACTCACGAACGACAAAGTCCATGGCTGGCTTCGGAAGCTCATCCTCAAAGTTCCCAGTCCACTCCTTAAACACAGCATCAAGAAACCCCTCCATAGTATCCCTCGTCGACATCAAAGTGGCGCTCGGATCAGTCGCTGCCCCACAGGCATGCAGTATCTCGAAGCATCTCTTCAGCTCGAGCTCGTCCAGGTGGTCCGCCATGCTGATGGTTCGAGGACCCCGGATCAGTGGGTTCCCGAGCTGCAGAGCGGCAAAGAGACGATCGCGGGATCGTTTGGTGGAGCGTGGGGCTGGGGAGGGGCTTCGGCTGCTGACGAGGATTGAGCCACCAGGAGTGCTAGGGGGTTCTCTTTTGATGGGTCGACCGGAGGAGGATGGTTGGTCCATCGCGAT
The DNA here is from genome assembly GCA_027569015.1 of Ascodesmis sphaerospora. Taxonomy (NCBI): domain Eukaryota; kingdom Fungi; phylum Ascomycota; class Pezizomycetes; order Pezizales; family Ascodesmidaceae; genus Ascodesmis; species Ascodesmis sphaerospora. Next base: position 314,623 of record JAPPUR010000014.1, on the reverse strand, counting down.
GAGGATGTCAGGTTGAAGTTGGGGAGTAGCTTTGCCTCTTGACTCGGCGTGAGATGATCAAGGAGGATTTGATTTCATCTTGGAAGGGGAGTTGAGAGAGAGATGTGGTGAAAGGAGGGCGAGTTGGTGTTGTGAATCACTGTCAAGCGGCGTGTTGAGAGGTGTGTAAAAACGCCCAAGCTGTTCAGTCCTCTATGTTATAGCACCAAGTACTTTAAATATTGTGGTCAACATTTGAAAGGCCCCATAGTGCCATAAAAAGCCACGTGTGAGCTCTTGTTTATTCGAGATATCGTCAAAGACAACGATTCCAGGAGGTGAAGAAATGGCATACTGTACGCAAGATGCTGCAGCCGCCAACATACGGACAAATACTTGCATCTAATAGTGAATCCCACTGAGCATTCAAGTGTTTCCCAGTGACGTTAAGCTTTTTAATGCCTCTCAAAAAAGTGCCTGCAACTCGCCGGCGACTCAGCGCAAAAGGGGAAACGGAGCAAAGAGCCGGACCATTGCTAGCCACACTGTAGGCCCTGACTGACGACACATCATTCATATCAGCCGTAAAACCTCGTTCTACTTTTCTAAAAGACTCTCTGCCGGCTATTCTGAGATCCCAGTCCGGACGCTTCGGTAACCCGCCCACATTTCCGCCGGCTGTTCCGGGGAAGGATTGCCATTCTCTCCATTTTTCCTTTCGAGCCGCATTTTCGAGCAAGCTTGTCACATTTTCAAGGGGCTTCCATGTGGCTTCCTGCGGCGTTGCGTGGCGAGATCAAGGGTCTTCAGGGGTAGGGCTGAGCGCGCGTCACTTCCATATTTCTCAAACCATGCACTTCCAGGGCCATTGACGAGTGAATGCCAACAGAGATTTTCTTTCAATTGTTTAGTAAAAACTGGCAATGGCTGTTTATTAACACAACTGGGTCAGTCTGCTTCTCAGCTTGTCTCGGGTGGTCGAAGTGACAACAAGACACACAGGGGTCAGACGATATCTGGACCTCGGGGCTTTGTGATATCTGACAACAGACGTAATAGAAACCCTATCATCATGGTTAATATCGCGATGTGATAGCAGGGATGTTGGAATGGATGTATTCTTCTATAGAGTTCATCGTGTAGGGGTACATGTAACAAACCGTGATGTCTCGCCACTGGTCGTGCCATGTTGTGTAACCATGTGTCAAAGGGGGTTTTGTGGATGCCCTCACCGTGGCTGGCTGAACCTGTGCCGTGCCAAACTTGTTTCTTAACAGCCCCTCTTCCATCTTTCAGCTCGAGCTCTCTTGATGTTCAGAGAGGTGAGCATCTTACACGAGTATCCTAAACAGTCTTTAAAGAGAGCATAGACCCCTTGAGAATGTTTAAACAACGGCCCAGGGAAACGTGCGAAAGCCTCGCACAGTGACATACTTTACCCTTGCTTGACTGCATCCCACCATAAAAAGTACATACTGTACGCTCTGCGCCCTCTTATCACTGTATCCCCCTGACGTCAAGGGAAGCACCTCTTGAGACATTGGGGCCAATCACCATAATCGGACGCGGCCCACGAATTAAACTCCGCGGACTCGCATCCGCAATAGAAACATCCAATGAGATCAAAAGGGACTTCCAACTGCTGCCGCCCCGCAGGCTCAAAGCTTCTTGGAGCTTGTGGTCCGCTACTGTACCTGTCAAGCCTTTTATGCCAGCTCGTTAGTCCCGATCTCATTCCCGTGTTAAAAGGAAGGGGAGAAAGACATGGGATGTGCGCTGTTGGAACTCGGCTCTATCCGTTGTTACCGATGTCGAGCACTTCCCCGCTTGTGGCACACTGTTTTGGTCCATCTCCCAGAATGGAAGCGTACAGCAGACGTGATCCCAACCGCAGTACTGTACTGTAAACAGGCTGATGTGCTTGACACTACGTCCACACCCGCGGGCTGCCCTCCACCCCATAGAGCTCCCTCGCTTCTTCGTCCTTCGAGGCCATTCAACCAATGACACCCAATATCTGCTGGGGTTACAACGGTCTACTACGTAGAATCCCCCGGCAGGTCTTCCGCCTCCCCCTCCAGTTCCGGATGATCGTCCAGTGTTTTCTTGGCATTGGGTCCCTTGGGCTGAGACAGCTTTCTCTCTCCGATGCCAATTGAACTTTCCCATCCTGCCAGTTTCTTGCCACCTGACGTCTATATCTCTAGGGTCATTGTCAACACCTGTCTTCTTCCTATCACCTCCCCTGTTGGATCTATTCTTTATCAACTTCTCGGAGTATCATTCTTTGTTGATCTTATTCTTTTGATCTAAGCCCGACTGCAACCCAGAAGCAGTGCCGCACAGCTACATAACACCCTGCGTGTCATTTCGGTACTTGGAAATGGGTATGACTTCTTCCCCTTCATGCAGCTCAGCTGACCTTGTTCCTCGACAGAGAATGGCCTTCATTACACTATTGGCCATGGAGCTCCTCCGATGGACCATCTCAGCGGCGACATAACGACGAATAACTTCGACGCGCTCCCAAATATTCCCCAGGAGCAATGGTGGGCAGCCGATGTCGCGGTGTTTCCCCCTTCGTCTGGGGGACTCAACCCTGCTATTCATTACCATCAAGACGATCTCCCTTACAACGGTTTTGCTCCCAATTATGGGTCCGAATGGCATGGATTCTCTTCTCTGCAAGAGTATCCTGCCCCCTCAGCGTCCGACTCCTCATATCTTGAACCATCACCAAGCGTGTCGAGCCGTCGCAGCTCTGCCTCAACGCAGCAAGACGACAAACAACGAAAACAGAGTACCGCCGAGCGTGCGACGGCCAAGCCAGCGAAGCGGCCCTCCTCCACCCGAAAGAACAAGCCTCAAAGTACATCAGTAGAAGGAAAGAAGGATGCGAAGAGCCGCAAGGCCCAACAGAGTAAACCGACGAGTGGCTCATCCCCCGAAGACGGAGATGAATACAGTAAACGGGTCCAAGAGAGGAATCGGGTGGCATCCAACAAGTTCCGCATCAAGAAGAGGGAAGACGCAAAGAAGCTCAAGACGGATGAGGAAGAGGTGGAGCGCATCAATCGCGACCTTTCGAGTTGTGTCGCGGACCTGACTCTTGAGGTTTACCAGCTCAAGATGAGATTATTACAGCACACCGACTGCGATTGCGCCCTCATTCAGAATTACATTGCCAACGAGGCACAGCGTTACATTCGGAATCTAGACGAGGAGCAGCATGAGCATGGCTGCTAGCTACTGACGTGAGGGGCGTGTGCAAACACATGAGAGAGACACGACGAATGACGATGGATATGAACTCAATGATACCATTACTGATTTGACTATTTCTTCTCAGAATAGCTAATATATCACCATGACATCCTTCGAATCTCCCAGGATAAAGTGTGAGATGCCCATATCCTCGTCGTCGGAAGCTACTCAGCCCACGACAATGTTGCCCCTCAACTGATCTACAACGGGCAGCCCGTTGACCGCCCTGGCGGCGTTATAGTAGTGGGATACAAGAGCTACGGATGGTCCAAAGTCCGAGGCTTTACTGCCTCTCAGGGCGACACCGCCAAAGCCTTCATCTCCAACAGCTCGTGATCCAGAGACAGCTCCCCGCCGATCCTAGTCCCCTTTGGTCATCGCCACCATGCTTGTCTTGCGCTAATCCTGCGCCCGTCCTCCTGTCACAGTGGATATTCCCGGCTATGGTACCCGTTGCTCGGCGCATCAATTACCCCCTTTGCGTATGGTCGAGCCGTCCTTGCATATGAACCCCTGGCGTTTATCTGCAGTCCATCTTCAAAGAGATCAATCAAGAAATTGCCGAGAGAGATGACTGCGTTTGTTGGGGAAGCAACCGTCTTGGCAAGCAGGGCAAGGTAGCATCTTTGCCCCCGTTGTCAGCATTGCAGATCTTGAAAACCAGGCGTTTTGAATTCACCAATTACCAGTAGCAGTGGCTGAAAGACATCTCCATCTGCTAACGGAACATTTCCGGGGTAAGGTAACATTTGCGAGGCCTAGATTCTGAATCAGAGTTTTGGGCTTGCAAGCCCTATGCCAGGTGGAAAAGTGGCTTCTGCTAAGTAAAAACGCCATCGACTAATCACTAGATTCAAGATCTGACAGCGAGCTTCTTGGATTATACTGGCTCGCAAGGCGGTCAGGACTTGCAGATGTGGCTTCAAGCTCTGGGTAGCTGCTGGGTAAGGGTCTGCTTCTGGGAGAGAACGCCTCTATCATTGGAATTGGCCAATACTTTTCGACAGATCGCCAATGCGGCAGGTTCTGGGTCTCTACATGATACGAGGCTCGTGATCTACATCCAGGGCTTGGAGCGGCTGTCAAGATACGCACCACGGCAGAAATGGATAGTCAGAGCGAAACGGATAACTCAAGGGCCACACATATCTTGTCGGGTCCATTTGCTGTTTTTGGAGCATATAGCCTCCCTCACTCTTTGGATCTTGTAATATCAAAGTTGTGTAGCCGACGTCATTTTCTAGCTTCGTAATATGCCCTTGACAGGACTCATGAATAAATTATGTGGTATTGAGGGACATTACTTGGCAATAGAGATGTTTCCCACGCTATCAAGGAGTCCCAATAAAATAATCACCTACCAGAATGCTAGAGCTCTAGATAATTCGCGTTGATTGTCAAGCAATAGGCTCGGTTCACCTGCAGGGCACGTAGGGTGGTTCGGGATAGGCAGAAAGGCATCACCCACGCACAGCTCAATTGCTTCGAGTTGGAAACATTAGAATCTCTATATGAGAATTTTTAGCCAATACCAGTAACGATCTTGAATACATAAAAAGTAGCCCACGCACCTCACTACAGTAGTGGTGCTAAAGGGGCCTTGGCAGGGGTCTCTTGGGCGAAGCACGCTTGGGACAGATCACATGAAGCATGAGAGCTACTCAAGATCAGTATATTAATAGCGCGCTTCTATGGTTCTATATCATACTGGGGTGCTAGATCTGTGAACGTCTTGGTCTCATATTGCAGTATTCGCATTATTCGACCTTTCGCTTTGCCTATCCTCACCATATCCTCTCTCGCATGTTAAAGATCCAGGACTAATATTCATCCCGCAAGCTTTAGGCCTCCCTAGAAATACTGATAGTCTAGCCGAATCATGAATTTAATTATTCTCGACCTTGATGTGTACCTTGCATGAGTCAGAGTCACCATATAGCAGGAAACTTAGACATCTAGCTATAGGCATCAACCTTGAAGCATATTAGAATATTCATAGTTGGTGAACAACAAGTTGGGCGATATATCAAGAAGGCTCCGACGCATTGGATCTCGAAGCGCCCGCTTTGCTCGGTATGTTGAAGGCGTTAGTTGTTAGCTATAAAGGAAAGGAAGATACAGCCATCAATGATAGCCTGCGGTCAGAAATTAGCCGACCCATCAAAAAAGTCCTTCACTGCCGCGAGTCGAGGGAGAGGTAGTATTTTGTTCTTTGTTGTAGTTGAAGCCCGGCCCTTGATGGCATAACTGCGCCCATGGTAAGAGGGACACGCAGACAGGGCAGAACCAACTACAGCAGTCAATATCACGAGGATGCTCCGTCCAGTGGTGCTCTTTTTCTCGTTGACCATCATTAAACGATCATCATGGAGTCTCTATTGGTAGGTTCTTACGTTTTCGTGGGCTATATGTGATGGAGCAAGGTCAGGTTTATCTCGCGCTGCTTGAATATCAGGGTCAAGGTGTGTCCATCGAATGAGAGATGAAAAGCCGTGCTCCCAACTCCAGTAAAAGGCATCTCCATGCGCATTAAAATGATGTATCAATGGTCACATTTTCCGCCGTTGTTGTATAAAATGAGAGACAACTCTGGATACTCAACCTGGTCTCAGCATGGTCGACCAGCAGGGCGTCAAGCCACAAGGCCGGTATCCTACCTATGCAACTCCATGGCTTCTGCCAAATTACTACCATGATCTGTATCGAAAAGCTTGAGCAAAAAACAGCAAGCTTCAGGCTCGGTTATCGAAGCGCATTCACTCCAAATTCCGAGCTTGGCAGGCATTTGACCGAGAAGGAGTAACACATTGATTCAATGCTTGCCACTATCCTATACTCGAGGCGTAGGTCAGTAGAAGTGACTAGCATTATTGTTGAACAAATTTAGGAGAAATCTCGCTAGGTTCTCAAAGTGCGCGAAGCAATCTTCTCCATCAATCTCATAGGTACCAAGGGGCGAATCTCGGAGAGACGCGCTAGTCTTCGGTGAAGCTCTCCTGATCGCATCTCCCGACTGATCCTCCCGACGGAAAAAAGATGACAATTCCAACTCGGGCTTACCGAGGTGAAGCTATCGCAAGGTTTTAGAGGTCAGATCGATTGATAAGTCTAATTTAGCAGGGATTTAGAATTCCCCTTTGGGGAGTGACATACCGACGGCTGGCTGCTGGGCCTCGGTCTCGGGTTACCTTATTGGGAGGATCTCGGTATCTCTGTATCCGAGTCGGCGGCAACACAGTCAGTGTGGGTTACAAATTAACGATGAACATATTTCCACGGAAGTGTGATATTCATAGGATTAATTGGTTAGACTTATCTTATGAATTATGCATATAAACTGCCAATTACTCTCCATTCCAAAGATTCACCTTGAAGCGTGATATGCAATTACCGGTGCATCCCATCCAACCTCGTAGCCGACGCCAACTGCCGCCAGCGGTAACCGTCCTTCGGGCTCGTCCACGGCCTACCTCGACAACAAGCGCGGGGTCTCCGCATTCTCCACGAGCCCGTCGATCCACAGCTGCTCCTTTATAGCTGAGCCTCCTTTTTATAAGGCTTATCAACATCTCGAGGCATATAGACGACTCCTTCTGGCAATTGAGTCTGTTGTGCGTGCTTCTTCTTTTGGTGTCTGGCTTTTTTTGTCCTGCCCCTCCAACCTCCTCCCTCTTATCACCAATCAACCCAGCCACGTTTAGCGAGGGGACAAAAAAACATCAACAGCTGGCAAACAAACAAAACGTTTTCACCGACACAAACCTCAAAACGCCCATCATGTCGACAGAACACTCCTACGCCGGCGAACCGGCCAACATCCCCGGGGCAAACGTCTTCAATTTCATGTTTAGCAACCCTTTTCAGCAGGAGAGCGAGTTTACGCCGCCCAAGCAGCGCGTGCCAAAGATCCATGATGATCAGCCCATTTTCATCGACCACGCCAGCGGTAAGTTTGAGGTTGCATACGAGGACACCATGAGACTAAAGTTACATCGGGTTCCTCAACCTTGTTTTTTGTTCCATGTGCTAATCTGCAAATCTAGATCGGCCTCTTACCTTTTCGCGGTTGAGACGTGATGCCCTCACTTTGGCTGCTAGTCTGCAGAACCTGGGACTCGATCCCAATGCGTTGGAGGTGCTTCCTCCTACGCCATCATGTCCTGGACCAGAGGTTGCGCCTGTTGTCATGATCCATTTGCCTAATTGTCTGCCGTTCGCGACAACCGTGATGGGTACCCTCGCTGCTGGTATGACAGCGACTCTGGCATCGCCTTCGTTGACCGGCACTGAGCTTGCTTGGGTTGTCAAGAACTCCCGTCCACGTGTAGTGTTTACGGCCAAGCCTCTGTTGAGTGCGGTTGAGCACGCATTGGATGCCCAGGAGGACGCCGTGTATCGGGACAGCGTACGCGTCTTCACGGTAGATGTCGCCAGGGACCTGTACCCTCTCTCGCCCGACTCTCACCCAGAAGATGGTGACTGGAAGATGCTCGTCACTCCGACAACTCCTCCTCTGACGACAGCTCATCCCTTCTCCCCCGAGTCTGCTGCGACACGAACAGCCATCATCCTCTGGTCTTCCGGCACGTCAGGTCGATCCAAGGGTGTGCTCCTCTCCCACCAAGCCATCAACTTCTCGACAGCTTCCCTCTGGCACGATGCCGACTTTTACGGATTCCATCAGCGATGGCTCGGCTACGTACCCTTCTACCACATCTTTGGCCTGTCCAATATGTTCTTCCTCGCCATCGCGACAGGCTCAACAATCTTTACAATGCCCGCCTTCAAGCTCGACACTGTCCTGGCTGCCATTCCTCGTCGACAGATCACCTACCTACACATGGCCCCTCCAGTTGCCGTCATGCTCGCCAAGTCACCAATCGTGGAGCCGTTTGCGCGACGAGATGCTCGTGGCCGAAATGCTTTCAGCAGCGTCGTGGCAGGCGTAACTGGCGGTGCTCCTCTCGCTCACGAAATCGTGGTCCAGGTCTTTGCCAGACTAGGCTTCTTGGTCAGGTTGGGATACGGCATGTCAGAGGCATGCAGTGTGACAGTACAGAGGGGTCTGAGGGAGAATGACATGCTAAGCTACAAGAACGACACAGGAAGACCTCACTGGGGTGTTGAACTCATGGTTGCCTCCGGAGAAGAGTCGGAGGAAGATGAGGCAGACTCGACGACAAAGGCGGCTCCCTTTGGTACTCCAGGCGAAATCCTGATCCGATCTCCCGGTCTGATGAGCGCCTACCTTCCTACCCAAGGCCTCCACAGTTCCGAGAAGCCAGACATGAGCGTCACCACGGAGCATCTCACTCCCGACGGTTGGCTGCGAACCGGCGACATCGGCACCCTCGATTCGGACGGCACGCTCTGCATCACCGACCGCATCAAGGAACTCATCAAGGTCCGCGCGTACCAAGTCGCCCCCGCCGAACTCGAAGGCATCCTCTGCAGCAGCGACGCCGTAGCAGACGCCGGCGTGGTAGGCGTCCACGACGCGAACGAAGCGACCGAGTGGCCCCGGGCCTACGTCGTCGCAGCCGACCAGACAAAGTCGGAGGCGGATCTCAAGACCCTAGCCCAAGAACTCAAGACCCTGGTGGAGAGCCACGCCGCCAGATTCAAGTGGCTCGTAGGAGGCATCGTCTTTGTCAAACAGATCCCCAAGTCGCCCAGCGGAAAGATTCTCCGGAGGGTGATTCGCGACGGGGGCGTGCAAGGGCTCGAGGTGGCGCTGTACCAACGAAAGAAGAGGGACCACAAGCTGTAAGAGGAGAGAAAAACAGAACCTGCTTAGTGCCTGTCACAATTGCCAAGCTCCAAACAGGAGCTCGTGATTTCTACTCGAGGCGATTGGAAATCAAGGCCCTTGACCACATGATGACTAAAACAAGGGCCCTGATTGGCTCGCCACTCGAACCAGCTGGGATGCTACGAGGCCGAAATCTCGTGGCACGGACGGGAAATGTCCAGGTCCGAAGTGAGGAGAAGGGGAATTCGGACTCGGTCTTTTCGGGGTAAGACAAAGGAGGTGTAGGTTCGTTGGTGGAGAGACGGTGACCGAGATGGCTATAAGATGGCGGTCCGTCTTGGGTAATGATGGAGGAGAAGCTTGTTGTACTATACCTTTTGCTGTTCAATTGATATACGACTGTGAGCGCATCTACAATACATCTCATCAATTCACAATCACCTGTCTACTCATTCGATACCTCATATACTCAAGCATCATGACCCATCTCACCAACGAAACATCCCCCCTTCTCCAGGTAGAGCCTGCAATTGAGCGCTCCATCTCATATCAGAGTAACCACACTCCCTACGATGTCCGACCTCTACACCCTCAGCAGTGCAAGCACGAAGAGTGCCATCTCGACTACAGCGACATTCTCCGCGACATCATCATTGGCTTCTCCGATGGTCTCACTGTACCATTTGCCTTGACCGCGGGTCTATCAAGTCTCGGTAGCGCCAAGGTGGTTATCATTGCCGGCCTGGCAGAGCTCTTCTCCGGTATGATAAGCATGGGTCTCGGCGCGTACCTCGCCGCCGTCACGGAGCGAGACGCGTATCACTCGCAAGAAGGCAAGAAGACGTTCGCCGTGCAAAACATGCCCGCCGATGAGCGAACGGGCGTCTACGACGTGCTGGAAAAGTACTCTGTGTCCCGCGGTGCGGCCGCGCCTCTTGTCGACGAGCTCTGCAAGAACCCGCAGGAGTGGGTGCGCTTCATGATGGACTTTGAGCTCAAGCTCGAGAAGCCCAACGTGCACCGGGCGTGGATCTCTGCCGTGACCATGGGTTTGAGCTACTTCATCGGCGGACTGATCCCCATGATTCCCTACTTTGTCATGGACCGTGTGCGCGAGGCGCTGTTTGTGTCGATTGGCATCACGGTCGCTGTTCTTCTGGTGTTTGGCTACGTCAAGAACTATGTGGCCATCCGGAACCATCGCGCGGGTGTCTGGGGTGCCGTGCAAACACTGGTGATTGGCATGCTGGCAGCTGGAACGAGTTATGCCATTGTGAGGGGGTTGGACAGCAAGGACGCGTAAGGTTTTGGAGCACGCTAGAGGTGGACGGGATCAGGCCAGCGATGGTGCGATTAAGGCGGTCGAAGAAGTTGAATGGTGTCGGGCGTTGGGTGATGTTTTTTTTTTCTTTCTTTGGTGTAACACAAAAGAATGTGCCAGGGATATCGCCTCGAAGATTGGCTTGATTGGCACTTGGGAAAAAGGATGGTACAGGGACGAGTTGGCGACGCGTCGAAAAAGGCGATTGTATTTAATGACTGAAATGACAAAACTCCATTCCTCCAAAGGCGACGGTCGCCTTGAAACAACATCCATCTCCTCCTCCTCTCGTATCTACCTCCCCTCCTCCACCTCGTTAGTAGTATCCTTGCTCACGCGCGACGAAATCAGCACTGACCTGGGGGAAAAAAGGTGAAGCCATCGCCCTCCCCAGAGTGATCGGAATTGAGTCATCCTCGCAAAAGAGGACGCTGCGTATCGCACTTCAGTTTTCTCCAAACAAGCCTCGCAACGACTTCCCATGGAGACACGCTTCAAAGAGACGGCTCCGAGATTTCTGATGTCGTTTGCAAGCGTCGATTGACGCCAGGCCGTTACCGGCAGACCGTCCGCATCCCCGGGGAGGGGGAGCGGAGGTGGTGTTTGAGGCAGTACTCCGAATTTCCCACATGCTTGTTGATGTTCCAGATCCTGCACGAAGCAGGGAAATGGTTTGAGAGGCTCGCGAGAGTCTCTCTGTTTGTAGCATGGAAACGCAGCGTTGGGGAGGGCGATGGCTTGGAGAGGGAAAGAAGAGGGTTCGCGATGCGTGAGGCGGGAGAATTTTTATGGTGGATGTGTGAGCCGGGGTTTTGCCGGTGGGAGTATAGGGTAGGTGTTGGGAACCTCGCACCTCAACTTTATGCACCTTTGAACTGTATTATGATGGGAAATTATTGTGTGCGAAAAAGAGTGAATGAGTGGATCAGCTGGTGAGTTCAATGAAAGCAAGGTTTGCTGTTTAAAGCTTTGTTGTGCGTTGTTTTGCGAGCCGTTTGCTTCCCCCCAATGTTCGGCATCACCCACCCGTTCACGGTCAGTTAGTTAGTCGCGAAAAGTACTGGTGACTTCACCACGGACGATGTGCTGGGCGTCAATTGAGAAGTTATTTTTACCACCCAAAGCCATCATGTACGATTATGTTTTACATGATACCCATGTTTCCTCTTGGAAATTCGCTTGGAACACCTTGAGGCCCTGATCCACTTGGCGCTTCAAAGGGACAGAATATAACACTCCCCGCTGCTTTGTCCTGCTTGCCCATCAACGGACCCTTGAGATCCATCTTGGCCATGAGGCCCGCAACCTAACACAACGCGTCAGAATGAGGCTGTAGTAAAGACTGATTAATATGAGGCGTACCTTGTTCACTGCAGAAGGGTCAATTCCTGTTTTCCGTAGCTCGTGCGCCATCTGTATCGCGACCGAAGCCGTGATGGGGTTCTCTTGTCCTATCGTAATCATGAGATCCATCAAGGCATTCATCTTCATCTCGCTATCGTGATTCTGAAAGCTTGTGTAATCTTCTAGAAACACGTAGGCTGCCATGTATGCCGCGAATGCCACCATTGGGTTTCGAAACATGCCAGTGACGTCTGCGAGAGAAGCCACGATGCCAAAGATTGCGTCTGCGGCTGGGAGTAGTCGAACTTGTGTTCCGAACAGTATCTCAAGGGGGATGTTGTGCTTTTTTGCTCGTGCTACACCGCTGCGGTGGAGGCAGATTGTTGCTGTGTGAAGCTGCAGGTTTATCATCGTGGAGTTGCGGTTATAGGCTGTCGATGTGCGGAGGCTGTCTGGTAGTGTGATGAAAGTTGTCGCAAGGCCGTTGTTAAGATCTTCGTGTCGTTTCCAGAATGCGCTGTTTTGAATGTCTGCTGGGTTTTCATCTGGACGGTCTTGATAGGTGTGGTCGAGACATTCATGGAAAAGGTGTGTGGCGAGAACGCGGCATGCAAAGTATGAACATTGCGACTTGTCTCCGTTTATGGCTTCAGCGAGAGTAGTTGACGATTCCTCCACGCCGAGCTGAAATGCCTCTTCTGATGCTGGGAGCTTGGTGTTGATCTGTCACGCGTTAGTGAAATCTAAATGGCAAGATTCGAGTCATATTACTCTTTGAACATCCATCAAACTGGGCCACCCCGTGGTGCTGCTCGTGTTCCTATCGCCGCAGAAGATTGCCCATAGAGTCCGTCGTCTCTCTTCTTGTTCGCACCAGTCTTTCGATGGTGGTAGAGTTTGGCTTAATCCACCCTCAATATCGAGCTGATGCAAGCCCATGATTTGAGCTAAACGGACACCTTTTGAGGTACTCATTGAGGAACGAGAAAACCAGAGGTTTTGTACTTCAAACCGTTCCATGAGAAGACAAGTCTGTGCGTGAGCCAGAGTGACAAAGTATTCTCCTTCGCCCTGAGACGAACACATTAGTAACAGCCTGGAAGTGGCATCCGATGACTGACCTTGAGTTCGTCAGCCTCATAGTAATATCTGGCTCTTCGATAAAATGGCTGGGCTAGTTGTTTATGGGCTGGAGATACAGATGCAGCAAGGGCCAAGACCATGTATTGGAGACACATGGGTGGCTGCATGTGAGGCGGTTGATAGAGTGACGCCTGGTATCTTGATGGGTGAATGAATCGGGACTCATTTTGGATAATCGTAAAGAAGATACTCGTTCTGTAAAGTGTTAGACTGACTAATTGGTAAGTGTACTGTGTGCATGAATACTCACAGCTCTTCAACGACATCTTGAGGAGGTAGCTGTTCAAATCGACCCGTCTCAATGAGGTCACTCTCAGGCGAGTCAAACGGTCTGAAAGATTGATACCCTTCCTCCTGTGTAGCCTTGAGCCGATTCTCCAACTCGACTAAGTCCGCCCGTTAATCCCCGAGTCCGTGTCGGCATCGCCGAGCCCGACGGCCGGTACGTTCGGATGTATGCTCACCTAATCGCGACTCCAGCTCCTTGACTCTCGGCCTTGTCGCCGTAATCACCGGCCTCTTCCTTGTCGCGGGATATTGACACCGGACCTCCGAGCGAGAACACCGAGTGCATCGCGGGCTTAGGCGGTCGCACTTAAGCTTACGGTTGCGGCATTCGTAGCAGGAAAAGGGCATGAGGCCTTCGTCTTCCTCGGGGTTGTGGGAGGATGATGACGCCATGGCTGGTGAGACTGAACGGACTCAAAAGATCGTAGAGTAAGTATTCGTGTAGCTCAAGTCATGCGAGTGACGCTGTAAGGTGAGGGATTAGGCGCAAGTGATTGACTTCATGGCGATGAGGAGATTCAAGGATCAAGATGAGCTGGAGCCTGGAGCTGACTTGATTCGTCATAAGCTGAAATACAGTGGGTCAGCTGCCATCCAGCTTCTGATAGCGGACGAGACACACCAAGAAATTGAGCATTTTGCATCCTTTTTCTTATAGAAGGTCATTGGATAAAAGGAATTGAGGTTTGCGTTTGGAAATGCTGCTGCATGCCAAGGTTTCGATATCTTGGAATCCTGGAACTCAAAGTTTTGCTTGTATCACTGGGTACCTCACAAAGCCATGAATTAAAGAAAGGATTGAAAGAAGACAAATTCTATTGTGATATGTTCAAATATATACTTGATCCTAGATCGTGAAATGAATGAAGGAAAATAACCAACGCTTCTCAGTGCGAGATGCTAACCTTAAATACCCCAAACCCGTGCCAATCTATCCCAGTCGCCATATCCCATCAAATGCCAAGATAAAGGAAAGTGAATTTTAACCATCCATCTCCTCTTAAACACTCAGTAAAAAACCAGCTGCTTAGAAGCCGCCGTTGGGGTTGGGGTTGGGGATCACAGCACCGCCCTGCTGGACAGGAGGAATGACAGAGATCTCAGTCTGAGCAGCGAGCTCCTTGTGGCGGCGGAGGCTGAAGTCCTGGTTGTCAAAGTTCTGGTTGATGACACCGACCATGCCGTTCTGGCAGTGGTTGCCGTTCTGCTGGGGGCAGTAGTACCAGATGGGAGTCTTGTCCTCGACAACGATCTGGAAGACATCGGGAGCCTGGCCCTCCTGAGTGGGGAAGTTGAAGCCGGCGAAGAAACCGTCACCCTCAGCGAGAGGCTGGCAGGGCTCACCGAAGCTGGACTGAGCGACGGAGTGGTTCTTGGGGAGGAAGTGCCACTCGACAATGTCACCGATCTCGGCGACGACGTTGTCGGGGTCGAAGCGGAGACCGCCAAGGCCGGCGTTGACGGAGTGGGTGACACCGGTGAGGGTGACGACCTTGTTGGGATGGTCGCGCTCGGTCTTGCTGGGGGCGGGAGCAGCAGAGACAGTGGCGGCGAGGAGGAGAGCGGCGGAGAAGGTCTTGAGAGAGAACATTTTGATGGATGTAGTTGAAATTGTTGGAGTGTTGATTGGAAGTTGGAGTTGAGGTTGGAAAGATGAGAGTGAGTTGAGGATTGTAGTGGTTGTTGTAGTTGTTGTGATTGTGATGATGAGAATATTGTCTGTTGAGCGGGCATCTCATCCCATTATATAGAACTCCGACCAAGACTGAATCTCTATTCTCATCTCAACTCTCACCCGCCTCATCACCAGCCCCCGGAGCTCAAGTCTACCGGAATCGCCTCTAAGCTCAGCCCTCCCCGGTAATAGCAGCTTTCCTGTAGCTCAGCCGCCACGAGAATCCAAGATGGTGTCCGGAACCGCTACCCTCCGAACCAAGCTTGTCCTCCCTAGCGGGCTCACTGATTGGCCAAATCACCCGTGAGCTGGGCTTAGATGCTGACTTTGCACCGTCAGAACTGTCAGCGTGGCTCACACTAGCCCCCAAGTGTGCTGCGCCTCCCGTGCCCAAGGTCTCTAAATCTGGGGGAGCATGGCCACGCGAATTTGAAATTACTACTAGATTACCAAGATTGGAAGGAAGTGCCCTATTTTTAGCGGGGGATATGCTATGAAACTTTTTGTTTCAATGGTTCACCACGTGTTACCGCGTCCTTGGGACCACGGAGATGTTTTGTTTTGCTATATCAGCTGGCCTATAGGCGATTTTTTACTGAAATACTTGCCTCTTGGTCTTAGCTGCTGTTGTATTACCAAGACGCTGGGCCTCTTTTAGCTGTCGCCCCCGCAAGCTAAGAAGCTGTGGGTAAAGAGTAAGCCATGACATTACAGCGGTCGGCCGCCTGGCTCTACCGCATGGACATTGCATCGACAAGGTCATCGAAGCATCAGCGGGCTTGCTGCCCGTTGATGCTGTTCAGCGTCATTAGGCATTTCCATGGAAAAATAGGAAATAACCATCTGACTCAGCCTTGTGTCGCTTGTCAAACAGACCTTGCCGGTTATTGATCAGGGAATGATACTCTGTCTTACAGATTCTGCAGTCTTGGTGCCACGCCGGCAAAGTCGGAATTCTGTCTCACTGTGCCACTGTTGCCGCCCCCAAGGGAGGGATATCACATGGTTGCTGTGCATCTCTTGGAAGGGCTAGATCGACGAGGAGGCTCCCGACTTTGACCTTTCTTGGACTTTGGAGGCGCCTCATTGTCCAAAGTTCTTTGTAAGCTTAGGGCAAAGCAGCTTTAGAGACAAAAGGGCGGTGGCTTGCCCGAATGTCAGCATGCAGTGGATATTACAACAATAGAGCTAGCTCATTTCCCTATTTCATGGCTTAGAATGAGTATGTCCATGTTGTTGGGAATAAACGACGAGACGCCAGAGGATCAAGAGGGCCACCTAACTCCTCATAAGTATTATAAATTAATTTAGAAAAAAATACCATAAAATAGTATAAAATCTTTTAATTTTAATAACTTTTTATTATATTTTTATGATTATCTTTAGTACAGAATAAGCTAATATGTCTATCCTTGTGTCTCGTCTTTTGCTTGACCCAGAACACGATCCCCACAGATTGCACAGCCCGTGCCCCGGAATCCTTCCCTGCTGTCATGCATGCAAGGTAAGTTTCTGCGAGATCCTTCGGCTTCTGTCGTTGCCGAATCCTTCGACATGGATACCGGCACAAGTGAGTGAGAGCTCGTTTATGTAGGCTAGAGTTCTGAAGCTGAAAATAGCAATAAAATGTTTTCACTTCTTGGAGTGTAGCTCCAATGTAAGGCTCATCATTCAGCTTTCTGGTCGGTGACGTCTTGAGCTCGCTTGGGTCTTCCTTTGCGTTTTTTTTTTCTTTGATCAGGAGAGATGCTTAACCCAAAGGCTTTTGTTTTTCAACCCGAATTTGAGATAAGAAGGAAGCCATCGGTAGCCATTAGGGTTACTTTTCGATACACGTCGACATTTTTGGACTGTGTATGTGTACCTCGCATTACACCTATTTTCACGACAGAAACCAGGCTCCTTTTTCTGCTACTTCTTTTCAATTTCTCTTATCAGCGCTTTCATAGCTGGTGACTTTTTTCGTGATACCCTATAGAGTAGCAGACAGGCCTCTTGTATTACCTACGTGCCCTCTTTGCCGAGCCGCCATTGGCCAAAGAATATTCATCGTAAACCTGTAGCCCATGATTCGTCTACCTCCTTGAAAGTCAGGTGACCCCGCTCCGTGTGGCCTTGGCTTGCATAACATTGCCAGCTGCAATTGCATGATCAACCTCATGAATCACAAAGCTACGGGAAACAAGCCAAACAAGCGTGAAAATGAAAATGGCCACCGACGACGCGATTTCTAAGCTTACTTCACCACCCGGAAGCCCTTTCTTATGCTCCTCTTGTCTCAACACCTTACGATGGGTCGGATTTAGCGGCAAGGCCGAGGGCAATAAGAGAGTCGAAGGCCACTGTACCCGCTTTGGTTTTCTCGAGGCTGTAGCAAGTAAATGCTTCATTTGCTGGCGACTATTCCAGGCGCTTGACGACACCTGTCAAGAGTTTTTACAAACGCTCACTCGATATAAACACCACCTGGAGGACCCGCAAAGAGATCATCGCTACCCGTTGACCAGCTTGTACATTGACCATTTCGTCGCCGATGAGCCGGAATTTCACGTGCGTTCTGAATTCCATACACGCCGTTGGACGTGGAACCTCAACCCAGCGACACTTCCAGATCTGGCACGTGACATCCAAGTCATAAAGAAGCGCAAGAATTTCAGCTTCGGGCATGTTCTTGTCAAGATGGGTCATGACATTGAAGCCTCATGTGGGTATCCCAAGCTCCATGTCTCGCTAGTTGCGAAAACAACTCACACTCTTGATAAAAGTTGCTCAGTGGATCGAATCCTGTGCCGGATTTGTTGGTGCCCAGGCATGGAAGGGAACACTCCATCTTATTAGGCAGTGGCTCGAGGCTTGCATCTCCGACCATCCGCAGTGCGCTCATCGTGCGGAGAACACGGGCTGGTTTCCTAGCCGGGTCCTCGATCTCGGCCCCGTAGGGTCCACCGAGTCTGATGGAGCAACTGTCAAGATCATCGCAAGAGAACAGGTTGTGCCCGGCAACCGCTATGTCACCTTGAGCCACCGTTGGAACCGACACATCCCCAAGCTGACCTCCTGGAATCCCGAGGACCCGTCACGGGAGATACCCGTCGAGGCTTTGACCAAGACATTCCGTGACTTCATAACCATATCTCGGCTCCTGGGCTTTCGATATGCTTGGATTGACTCGCTGTGTATCATTCAGAAAAGTGATCATGGTGGGTCGGATTGGTCACAAGAGTGCCTGACGATGGATCTGGTGTACAGAAACTCATTTTGCAACCTCTCGGCAGACTGGCCCACCAATTCAGGTGGCTTTTTTCTCGACCGAAAAGTGCGACAGTTTGATCTTCCTATCGTCAGAATTGAGTTTATGCGCTCTCATATTATCAAAGAGTGTGACTATCTCTTGGTCGACAAGGACACCTGGAAATGCGAGGTAACCAACTCACCAATCAATTCTCGAGGCTGGGTTCTCCAGGAACGCTTCCTATCACCACGCGTACTTCATTTCTGCCGAAATGAAGTCATTTTCGAATGCTGCGAGGAGTCAAAATCTGAGCGGTTTCTGCAACTCATCCCGGCGATTGATAAGATTGCTTTTGAGCCCTTCAAGAACTCTGGCTCGACCTTGGATGGCATGTATGACACTGCGGCTTGCCACGAGGTGTGGAACAGAGTCCCAGAGATCTACAGCAGATGCGCTCTCACCTATGCCGATGATAAGCTTGTTGCCATCTCGGGCATTGCGCGCTATCTCAAGACTTTCCTGGTAGATGATGTTTATGTCATGGGTGTTTGGGCTTCAACCATCTTCACTCAGATGCTTTGGTCGTGTGATGAGAATACGATTCGAGCCCATCGCGTCGACCATCAAACCCTCGGTGGAGTAGAACCCCTTTCCGAGTCAGCCGTCCAAACAACAATCTCGACACCTCTTCGCCAGTGCAAAGGACCGACTTTTTCCTGGATATCAACAAACAAGCCCGTTTCCTTCCCCATTCCATATCACAACCCTAACAGTACATGGGAACCGGCCTGCGAATGTACAAGATTGGTCAAGTATCGAGAGGGACAGGCCCCATTTGATGATGAACCCATCACCGAGGATATATTCGATTATCCCGATGAACCAAGGGTAGAACTCAAGGTGACTGGCCTCCTTTGTCGAGTCAGGCTTATAGATACCGGACATACGTACTTGCGTGCCGTCTTCCTCGATGAGGATGACGGTAGCCCTGGGTGTTACGAATCCTTACGGCATTGCTCAAACGACAGGACGACAGTATTTCTGGATTTTGGTGTTGATTCTTCGGAAATCCCCAATATTGAGTCAAAGGTTTTCTTCTGTATACTCTGGGCCGATATCGGTCGCATGGCCGGGTTATTCGATCCCTTGATACATATTGCTCTCGAGTTGGTCGATCCAGAAACAGCTCGCTTTCGCAGAATTGGGATAATCAGGCACGACCCAATGGTTGCACGGCCCGTGATGGACTTTCCTGGTTGGAATTACGACCCGAAGACGCACCTGAACACCATCTATATTGTATGATTTGTTCAATCTCGTGAGATGGAGATATACTGTTGATGTGTAGAAAGCTGATCCTGGTCCTGTAATGAATATACGACTCTGCGTGCAAGCACAGGTCAGATAAACTCTTGAGGGCATTCGAGACAGCCTCCTATGTATATCTATGACCTACCTGGAGTTCTGGGGATATGGATGTTGAACGAAGAACAAAAACTCGGAGACTGATAAATTGTGCCGACTTGACGAGAAAGTAGACGATTCATGATGAGTTTGATATATCAACCGAAGAAACCAGGCTATGGTTTGGAGAGACTTTCTTTTATACCCTCTTTGTAGTAGCCTCTGCGAGGTTTTGGTGACGCTGGGGAAGGGCTGTATCCTCTATAAAACGTCTTAATGACTCGAAAATGGGTAGTTGGAAGATGAGCTGATCAAGCTTTCAGTACCAACTTCGGCGGCACACCCACGTCCTCCTTGTTTCCTCAATTAACTAGCAAGGATATCCAGGGGGCGTCGCCAGGTAGCCATTTCGAACCTGTTTTGTCTACAACAGTGCCGGCTTCCATCCTCCAGTCACCCCTCGAGCGATACAGAACGCAATGCTGGCGACCATGTAAAAACCACCTGCAAAGATGATCAAGTTTCGGTAACCATCTTCGCTGCCATCGAGTAAAGCGCCAGCAATAGGAATTCCAACCAGGGCTCCGAAACTTGCGACAAAGTATGCCATCCCGTTCGACTTCCCATAGTCCTCGATCCTGCATACTCGAGACACGCAAACTGGCGATAAGCTGATGGCTGCCCCTGACCAGAAGCCAAAGAGTACCGAGAAGGCCATGACCCGAGCATGATCCCCGTCTGCTATTAACCATAGGCCTAGGATAAAAGCCCCACAGGAAAGAGCTGTGACGATCATTGTGTTGAAGGCACCGAAGCGATCGGCGATGTAACCGGGAAGAACTCGCCCGGGTATAGCACCGGCGTTTAACAGGACATTGAGAAGATATGCCTCGCGTGAGCTGAACCCGTATGAGAGTGCATATGAGCAGAGATATGTATAAGGGATAAAGACGGCAAATTCGACCAGGAAGATGGCCGCTACCGTGACTGAAAAGTTGATGTCTTTGAAAAGGCCAAAGTCAATGTAAGCTTTGGCCTTTTTGTTATGAGGTATGCGCTTCCGGAGAAATATGTTGGCGACAATGAGGAGGCCAAGTGACAAGAATGCCACTACTCGGATGGCCCAAGGGAAGCCGATGCGAGGTGTCAGATATAGAATGATGATTGAGAAGATGATGCCTCCAATACCACCAGCACTGCAAGCCAGGCCAGTTGCGAAAGCGCGGCGCTTACAAAACCAATGACCGATGGCTGACAGGCTGGGGTTAAATAGCAAGGATGAGGATATGCCCCCAAGGACGCCGAAGGAGAGGAGAAAGTGGTAGAACTCTGGGTGTCGATGTTAGCAAACTTATGGGGCATGGGAGGGGGATGGAGTACCAGTGGAAAGGCTCATGAATATTAACGAGGCAACAACGCCAATGGAACCCGGGAGAAGAAGTATCTTAATATCGTACGCATCAAAGATAGGGCCTAGATTGATAGTTAGACCTTGCCCTAGGTCGTAGGGTGTCTTGGGAGAATACTCACCAACTTGCGCGCCACAAGCCGTTATGAAGAAGGCGTAACAACTGAACATCCACCCTGATTTACTCTCAGAGATGCCTTCCAGTTCGTTCTCAGAGATCCAAGCCTGGAGAACAGCCAAGGTGTTGAGCAGGCCCATGGGAGGAACCATGGCACACCACGCCCCGACAACAACCATCCAGGCTTTGAACCCACCATCAGGGTAATCAATCTCGTCAGTCTGGGAATCATTGTCTGTTTGCGAAAGCTTGTTAGTGGATCGTCAGTCATGGTATTGGTAATGAACTTGCCCTCTCGGACTGAAATTGACTCGATTCCCCTGGAACGGGTAGTCGGAGCCTCGCCTTCAGTCATGATGGCTACCCTCAAAAATATTTTACACGAGTCGAATAGACTTGAAAGAAGGGAGCCTGAGCTATTAGAGTCGTTGGTGCGAAGAAACTTTGCGGTTGAGAAGAGACTTCGCAAAAGAGAAAGGCAGCCCCTCTTTGATGTGAATGGCCGAGACGGCGCGGGGCGATCGGCGCAGACATGACTCAACCTATCGGATGGCCTTGGCACCATTATCAGTTTATCGTGGAGTGTCTGCTTGAAAAGGAAGGTCCTTTGGCCTGGCTCCAAATGAGGTGAAGTTAGAGGATTTCCAACGTCAAAAGCGCAACGAACGATTAGATCTCCTTGCCTACCTACGCGGGGACTACCCTTGGGTATTGAGCACGGATCTGTACCAATTATGATAAGTCTCTTCCTATTCTTACTAAAATTGTGATAAGATATTAACCTATCCTCGTACTATTTTTATAGAGTCTTAAAAAGTGCTCTGACGGTCGGAATAAGTATGTTGCTATTTTCAATCCAGGTTCTGCTGTTGTTCAAGAGTGAGAGATGTCTCAAATTTGCGTTCATTGATAATCAAGATAACCTCATTCTTCTCCTGATAAACTAACCCCTGCAACCTCATTCTCCTCATAATCCCTTACAAGCTCATTCTTCTCAATAAACTAACCAGTAATGATAAAGACAACTTCATTCTTCTCCTGATACACCAACCCTTGCACTGTCTATCTACTGAGACGACTTCATCCTTCTCCCAAGCGTCTTCAACCATAGTTGAGCTCGCTCAAGTGTAGAATGATCCGAGATAGCCCGTTGTTTCTGGAA
Organism: Ascodesmis sphaerospora; assembly: GCA_027569015.1. Lineage (NCBI taxonomy): Eukaryota > Fungi > Ascomycota > Pezizomycetes > Pezizales > Ascodesmidaceae > Ascodesmis > Ascodesmis sphaerospora. Next base: position 292,533 of record JAPPUR010000014.1, on the reverse strand, counting down.
TTCTCTTGCCTTGTCCATAAAGAGGGTTAGCTGGTCTATCAGCTGAATGGTAGAAGGTTCCGGAAGGTCTTTGAGGGCAATTGCTGCTGCCATATAGAACAAGAATCTTTCGAAAGGGGGGCCTTGGTCCTTTGCTGGGAATGGCGGGAAACCTTTGCCAACCAGTTTTCGAAAAATCATAGTGTGCAGGGGGTAGTTTCTGACTTCTCGCCGCCAGGGCTCACTGTCCCATAGGATACAGATCTGCCCCCCAGGCTTTGGGAGGTTAAATGTCTCAACCAGGTAATCCGCGATTAACGCTGCTTCCAACCGGAAACAGATCATGCCAGCGACCTCCTCAAGCTCATCCAACGGAAGGCCCCCTTGTGCTGCACCTGAGAGCATGCCATGCGTCATTGGGCCCCAGCCGCGATTCTCATCTCCTGGACAGGTCTTAAGGAATAACCGTGCCATTAAAGACACATGGTTCTGGCGAATGCTCCTTGTCATCTCGTCGACGATGGAGGACCCAGTGCTTGATGGTCCGGCGGTTCTCGTAGGCGTAGAGTTTTGAGCTGTCGCGTCGGCCTCTGTGACGGGCGGAATGATCTCCAGAGCATCCCAGTGGTTTTCAAAATCCGTCAAAGGGATCAAATCGTTCTGTGCACTGAAGGTGAAAGTATGACCGTCCCATGTGCTTGTGACTCGGGTTTTGCAGATTTCAAGAATAGATCGGCAAAACTCATTATACGTCTCGGTCTGCTGAGGGGTAGGCTCGTCAGGTTGAAGCGATTCGTTGTCGTTTGTATCACTAGTTTCATCGTTGTCGAGGAGCGGACTCGTTGCTGATGTCAGTGTATCAATCACTGTGCTTGCGAAAGGCAAACCCGTAAAACGCCCAAGACTGGGAGACTGATGCGATGAGCTGGACATATCGAGTTCATGCGTGGCAGTGAGCATGGTTGCATTCAATGAGGAATGTGAAGGGATGCCAAGATTTGATCTGGATGGTGGCGATACCCTTCTTTGGTCGAGCGTAGTCGATTTCTCGTACGGAGGTTAGAGCAGGCAATTATATACCCCATGAGAGGCTTATCCTTTCATGGTGATGCAGCTAGGTATGACTCTTCTTCTACAGGCGGCAGAAGTTAAAAAAAGCCACTGTATCGGTATGGAGTCATAATGCTATGATGTTTTGACAATGTGTTCTTTATCATAGTTAGAGCCTGCCCCTTAATAGGTGAAGCCAGAAGACCGAGCGCAGTCGAGGAGAAATGTGTAGTTTAGCAGCCCGTGAAGCCTTCCTTTCTTACATTTTCTACTTTTATCAATGATAGTCAGACTTAAGATCAAAGAACACACTATGAGACCCACGGCAGCATCAAAGACCAACACTGCAAAATACCATAAACCTAAGGTAGAGTTAAGCTTCTATAGCCATAGAAACCTAATAGTGGAGGATAAGGCTTATGATGCAAGATGCCACCTTTCCTTTTCCCGCAAAGATTGTGTTTGTGGATGCTGTTGCCATTCAGCACAAGGTTTCTAGGTAACCTAGAGGAGAAGGAAGACAAAGAAGCAAAAGACAAAAGAGTCAAGATGGGAAAAGGAGCAAAAAGAAAATCTCTTTGCGTCATCCGGAATTCGAATCCGAGCCTCAACTTCTCTCTAATGGAAGAGTTGAATCCTAACCCCTAGACCAATGACGCTTGTTGATGTCTCGGCTGCCAAATATTGGGGCTTATACGGGTCAGCGGTGTGTAAGTCCATTCTGGGCTAGTCTGTGAATGCCCTCGCTTGAGTCCTTACCTCGCCAAACCCCTGCATTAATATGGGGAGCTTATCTGAGCTCATTTGGTATGATTGGAGTGCTTGTAGAGATATTGGCCTTTTCTAACTTCATCTATGCTTGCTTCTTCATGTCGTACCCGTAGTACCATCCCTCACCCTTCATGTCCTCCCTGATCTTGTAGTTGTCCTCGGCAATTCTTAGAATATCTAGGTCGACTTCCACAATCTCAACCTTTTCCTCTCCGATTTCAATCTTGCCAAGAGTACCCAGAATAGGCATGTTCACGGAGCTCAGTCCACCTGCGTTACAGAAGGCAACCGCTGCAGTGTTCTCAAAAGCCCGAGATGTCAGGGCACTTTCAATGAAGATTCTCTCTGCATCCGGGTTGAGTTCCTGTCCTTCCTCTCCGGCATCCGTCAGGAACCAGTATGAAGGAATGATGATGAGGTCTGCGCCGTCGTTGACTAAAGCTCGGAAAGCCTCCGGGAAGGCCAGATCCCAGCAGATGACCATGCCTGCCCGCACAGGTCGACCATCAGCGTGCTTCAGTGGTGTATCGAAAGCCGTGTGAGGCGTGTGAGTTGACGAGGTAAGATGAGGTCGCTCAGGATGCCACAGGTTCTTCTTTTGATAAGAGCCGCAGATGTCTCCAGTTCCGGCGGCCAGGAAGTAGGCCATGTTGCGCAACTCCTCATCCTTCCCATTTTCTGCCATATGCACCTCGCAAATTGTACCTGGGACAATGTTGATGTTCAGCTCCCGCGCAAGATCCTGATACTTGGCCAGGCAGCCTGCTGACTTCTTGCTGGCCGAGACAAACTCGGCATGCTCAGGGGCCCATGACGTGAGGTGAAACTCGGGAAGAATCGCAATATCACATCCTTTAGCAGCTGCCTCGCGCAAGTGACCCTCCGCCTTGGCAAAGTTGTCGTCGACAACAATGGGCTTATCAATTTGTCAGTGACTCGACTCAAAGTGCAGAGTTTCGCCTAGCGCGAAGCTTGTGTCTGATTGGAAGACGAACCTTGGGGTCAAACTGAATCAGCGCGATCTTGTAAACAGGAGCCATGGCGGTTGCCGGTTAGTAGAAAGTTGTTTCTTGGAGACTGATCAAAGTGGCGAGGTTTGGATGGGATGCGGAGAAGCATTCGGAATTCGGCATGACGCTTGACCTAGCGTTTCTCCACTTGGACAGAAGCTGAGAAGCTCACGTGTTTGTGCTCAGCTCAGCTCTTCCGTGGGTTCCGCGAGATGAGGCTTATCAACACCAAAGTTGTGCCAAATTGTGAAGCTTATCGAGTCGATTTTCTCCAACTCAAATTTATCACCAGTAATAATCAACGAGTGTAAGAATCAAGGCTTCTTTGTCATTCGCTAACGCTATATGCAGACCCTGTATCAATCCATCAAATATGTACAATCAGATCATCATAACATCCAAACTTGACTCCTCAAGTTGATTATCGAATTTAAACCCGGCACATGCGACCATCCGCGGCCACACTCCAAGCATCACTGCCAACACCCTTGAGGTTGTAGAGCAGCGACTTGGGATCCCAAGTCTTCTTGATGGAAGAAAGACGGCTCCAGTTGTCGCCATAGAAAGTCTCCTGCCAGTTAAGCTGGTTGAAATCGGCCTCGTTCATATAAGTGCCGCTACCAGGAGTGACGGCCTCGATCTGGGGCATGAACTCGTAGGTGATGCGCTTCTGCATCGTGAGCATGTCATCCCAGCGAGTGGGATCCCAGGTGGTGCCGAGCTGCATGGACATGATGGCCTTGCGCCAGGCGGGGTGAACGGCGTTGGAGACTCCCTTGTAGGGCTGGAAGCTGCCGGCACTGCCGACGCAAATGACACCGTTGGCGGTGAGGTTGCGGATCGTCTTTTGGAAGTTGTCGTTGTCGCTCTCGATGACGGAGCGGGGGATGAGACGGCCACCGTACTGGTACTCGGAAACACCGATGTGGCCGTTGGGTAGAGGACCCATGTAGGTGTCGTAGTGGTCGCGGTAGCTAAGCGTGGTGTAGGAGACCACGGGCTTGATGCCAACTGAGGCGAGGTAGGTAGTAAAGGGGCCAAGAACCTCATCGCGGACGTAGTCGCCAGTGGAGTTGACGAGGGTGATGGGCTTGATGACGAGAACACCAGAGGTGACGTAGTAGATGACGGTAGGACCGTGGTCAATCATGGCGGGGAGAAGCTCGTGGAACTTGGCGACAGCAGTATCAAAGGTAGCCTTATCAATACCGGTGGCAGCCATCTGGAGAGTAGCACCTCCAATGGTACCGGTGTAGTGAGCTCGGACAGTCATGGAGGTGACAACAGCAAAGTTGCCAGCACCGCCACCGCTCAGGGCCCAGTAGAGGTCGCTGTTCTCGAAAGCAGAAGCCCTGACGACTCTGCCGGCCGCAGTGACAACTTCGAACTCAAGCGTTTGATCAGCACCGAGACCGTAGCTGGTGCTGAGAGCAGAGTGACCACCGCCAAGGGTGAAGCCGGCAAGACCGACGGTAGGGCACTCGCCAGAGACGGTGGTGAGGCCGTGAGAGTTGGCAAACTCAACAGCGTCTGCGCCCTGAATACCGGCACCAAGCTTGATAGCAGGGCCGTTGTAGAGCGAGTCGGACCACTGGACGACTTCAGCGTCCTTCATGAAGTGGGTCCAGATAGCGAGAGAGCCAGCGCCAGTAGAGCGACCAAGGTAACTATTCGTTGTTAGTTACGAGTCTAGGAAAGAGTAGAGTGGACAACTTACTCATGACCAGTGTTGCGCACAACTAGGCGGATGTTGTTATCATTGGCAAACCGAACAGCGGCCGCAACTTGGTTGGCGTTCGAGACTTTGACGGCATAGGCAGCATAGTTGCCGAGAGTGCAAGGCCTAGACTCAGCCAAGAAGGGGTCACAGCTCTGGTTGGCAAAGTAGGCCTGCATCACAGACGAAGATGACTCGAAGCTAGCTGGCGTTAGTATATCATTCAAGCCATTAGAGTTTCAAACTTACTGAGTCTGGGGAAGGTTCCAAGCCGTCTGCAGGGCAGAGCAAGCCGCGGCGTCGTAAGTGGGATCATGACACGGCGAACCGATAGGAACAGTCTTGATGAGAGCGCCGTTGACAGTCTTGTTGAACGCGCTCCACACGCTGGTAGAGGGCCAACAGGCGTCGCCGGGGAGGCATCGACACTTGGGCGTAGTATAGCCAGCGCTAACAGCGCCGGCGGTGGCGAGAGCCCAGGAGAGAGACTGCGAGATTCTCATCTTGGCGGTTGAAGTTGAAGATGCGTCGATGGATGAGATGGACAAGAGATGTGGCATCCTCCTGCGTATTTAACAGGATGACATCCTAGGCCTCCAAGCCTCCCAAGAGATGCATCCCGTCTTGGGTGACCTGGGGTCCTTGCTAGCACGCACAGGCAGATGCGCATGAAAATGGAGTCGGAGGAAGCGGCTGAGGCGCACTAGGATTCTTCCGACCGCAAGCGATGAATGGCTTCCTTACTGATTCTGGAAGCTAGGGCCAAGACCAGGGACCAGGGGAGCCCCCAGAAATGCCCAGATAGCGCTGAGAGATTTCTTGGTAGCGCCGCCGGTTTGCCGGACGACTCGCGTCCGAAGGGGTGTAAGGCCGGAGATTAGGGATGGAAGTGGAATTATCCGTTGACAGTAGCTGACGAAGACGAATAATGTTGGGATCTTATAGCCTGGGTCTTGGCGAGGGATGATCAACCCGGATAACCACGTGTGTTAGCGAGTACTTGGCAGAGTTATCTTGTGTAAGCATTTGCAAAGGACAAGCGAGAAGGATGAGGACGAGAGAGAATTGGTGTCAAAATTTGGTGGTTGACGGAGGAGCTAGAGCATATGGGAAGCCCCTGATGACATCCACCTTTGCCACATGTTCTCCACATGTTACAGATCAATGCATGAAAGCCAACGAGGTATGATTCGGCGAATCGACGGGTAAGAAGAGGTCTATGGGAGTCTGGAATAGTCTTGACTCGCTGCCAAGTCCATGGTTCGTTAAGGCGAGTAATGAGTTGTCTACTCCTACTCCGTACGGGAATATAATCGCTCTCGCGATGAAAAGGTCCGATGCTAAGTAAAATCCACTCGAATCCATCTCTTAGCCCGCCGATCATTTCCTTTTTGAAACGATGAATTCAGGTCCGCCTTTTTACACGGACCATGTCAACTGGTACGATCCGGTGGGAGACAGGGGACCTTTTTTGTCATTCCGTTGGCGGAAGTGTCTTCAAATGCATGTCCGCCCGAGGACCGAGGTGGATTTTTTGATAAGCAGGGGATCTCCAGGAGTTGCTCCGCGTTGGGATCTGACAGGGAGGATGATCATGCCACTTTTCGTAGTGATTTTCGATGGCTTGCCCCTGTTGATGCGGCCTTGATTCTGGATCCTGATCTGCAGTCTGTTCGTGTATCTTGATATTGATGCAGTGATGGACGAATTCGTCTATGAAGCTGATTTGAAGACGACTTGGGCCTTTGCAATACTCACTGCATTGAAGTGTGTGCAGCTACTCGTGTCCTTCAATTTCTGCTCCTGAAAAACTCTTTTACCCCTGATTCATGCTTCACGTACTCCGTAGCCTCTCCAATGAGCAAAGGTCCCACCCGCCCTCCGGCCCGGATCTACAAATATGTACAAGTCAACTCTCGGAGCTTCTACCGCTCTCGTCCAGGCTCCCTAACTGGTCCAACGCCACACGTGAGAGGCCACACCGGAAATAGGGACCTTCGGATCTGAAAATAGGGATCTTCTGGGGAAGCCACCATACGGGTGCACTGAATCGGGTAACTGTCGGGTAGGCGAGTCTGTGCGTTGGATCATGGTGTGTGACTATTTGCAGTCCGTTCACATGTTTTGAATCACTGATGCGGCGATCTTGGATCCACGGGGTTTAGAAAGGTTTTTTTTAAGGGACTGCCGGACTGGTGTTTTAGCTTGTGAAAGTTTAATAAAAGTGACATGAGCCCTTTTTGGTTTGCCCACTTGTTCTCTTTTTGTTCTTTCTTGGTGATGCTTCATGATGATCTTTGGAGTGAGTCTATTTGCTTGCCTATTGGCGCTGCCAGCTGGTCTGGCTGCGTCTTCTACCTCGGCTGCTCTCGCGGGCTGGCCTGAATGCTCGGTGAGTTTTTCTCTATTCTTGTGCACCCTTGATTGGCTGTGCTAATGGATTTAGGTCAAATGTCTCGCAACTGCCATCGGAAATTCAACATGCTCTGCCGCAGACCAGGCTTGCATGTGCACTAATGAGCAACTTCAGCTGGAAATGAACGTATGCGTCAAGCAGACATGTACCATTAAAGAATCGTTGGGTATGTCTCAACTCCGAGCAAACTGGTAGCACCATGCTAACTGTCGTAAAGTCACTGCCAACTTGACAATGACCAGCTGTGGCGCTCCCATCCGAGACAAGTCAAACCAATACATCGTCTTATCGAACACGTTTGCCGTTATTACCGGCCTGTTCATCGTTCAACGGTTTGCCTCAAAGATCTACTGGAAGCTCCCGCTCGGCCTCGACGACTGGTTTATGCTCATCACCTTTCTCTCTGGTATCCCGAGCTCAGTCATCACTGTCCACGGCACAGCAGCGAACGGCTTAGGCCGTGATGTCTGGACCCTGACTCCAACTGAAATCACCAATTTTGGCTACTACTTCCACGTCATGGCTATCCTCTACTTCGCCCAGGTCACACTTCTAAAGCTGTCCCTCCTGTTCTTCTATCTTCGCATCTTTCCAACTGTTGGCGTTCGAAGGACTCTCTGGGCCACCGTCGTATTCAACAGCCTTTTCGGATTGGCTTTTGTATTTACGGCTGTGTTTCAGTGCAAGCCCATCAGCTATTTCTGGGAGAAGTGGGATGGTGAACACGAAGGACACTGCGCTGATCTCAACGCCATCACTTGGTCCAACGCCGGTATCAGCATCGCGCTTGATTTCTGGATGCTGGCTGTTCCTTTGTCTCAGCTTAAGGCACTGAACTTGGATTGGAAGAAGAAGATTGGTGTTGGAATGATGTTTTGCGTGGGCACATTGCAAGTGTCGACTTTCTTCAGCGATTATGAGCCTACTGCTAACTGTGATTCAGCGTCACCGTTGTCAGCATTCTGCGACTCAGAGCGGTTGTCAAGTTCAAAGCCGAGACCGAGAACGCGACTTGGGAGTTTCTAGAAGTTTCTAAATGGTCAACGATCGAGATCAACGTCGGCATGATCTGCGCCTGCATGCCATCCCTCCGAATTCTCCTAGTCCGACTCTTCCCCAAGATCCTGGGTACTTCTCGACGATACTATAACAACTACGCGAGCAACACTCCAAGAAACACAAACAAGAACAGGTCCAGGCAGTTGGGCACGAATGCTACTACAGAGGTGGATACGACTAGTCGGCCGGTTGAGTCAAGGGGGATCACGTATCAGCGCACATATGACGTGCAGTATGGCGATAGCGATGAGACGCACTTAGTTCATATGAAGGATTTGGATGCGAAGAGCGCTAGATCTGGGGTTTCTGGGGTTTCGGTATAGACTACGGAGCTTGGTTGTATTTATGTCTGATGAATTATGATTTTTGGATACTCAAACGCGCACAAATTCCTAATCGACGGCATGCAAGTCCTTCCGTTCTTCGTCTCCTCGGATTTATCAATTCTAGGCTCTGATGCAGCCTGAACTAGCTTTGCCCTTGATTCTCTGGGCAGCTCACCACCATTGACTGCATCCTCGTTTCCCCTATTACAAGTTACCTTTGCCAATCTGACTGTACACTCTTCTGGTATAGTTGTGACGACACTAGGCGGTACTAATTTTTTTTGCATCTGAAATGATAGGACTGAGAACTAAGCGATGGCGAGTGTTGGTGTTTGTTAAGGAGGAATGCGCATTATGATGGGCCACCATGACTGCGATTGCCCCTTCAGGCAAGTCACTGCTTGTGTCCCAATGAAATATAGATGATGAAATTTTCGTAGTCCAGATTCATTAGCATAACTTTCCTGCTTCAAACATTGGCTATCTAGGGCACCCAGTGTGCTGTGTCAGTCGAAAACGTGGGCTTCCCAGCAACATTGATACACATGTTACCATCAGGCTAAACACAAAGAACAATTTCACACTCGCCAGCATGACCATTAGTGTTACTCGTCCGCGTAGCAGTACCGCCTGATCCAACGCACAAATTCCCATCAGATGATAACCAGACGGAATCGGCATTAGTCGCCCCGGCCGCCCACAAGAATAACGCCGGCTCGTATCGATACCCTGGTCTTATCTTTAGAAGGATAAAGTCCCCTTGGCTGCCGATACGGGCGACGTAGATGGCTGGGTGGATATTGACGCTGATACAATGCGCCTTATCGAGTGTCATTCCAGGAGTGAGAGAGCTGCCGATGGATGCAACGATGCCAGAAATCTTCCATAGAATCTCGTGATCACTGTCGCGGATAAAGGTGTTGCAGTCATTGTCGAGGATGAGCGCTGGGGGACCATACAGCCGAGGGAGACCATCTGGGCCAGTGGGCGCATAGATTGTGCTGATCAACGGTTGTCGGTTGGTGCTACGCCACAGACTGGTGTTATTGGCGTCGCTGATCAGGAGTACCATGTCTCGCCTAAGGGTGAAAAATTTGGCTGTCGCACTCGTCACAGGGGGTTCGTAAACGACGCTGGTGTTGAGAGTAGTGTTGTTGAGTTGAAGACCACCAGTTGCGAGGAACGTAATCTCGTGGACACCGCTTGGAGATTGCATTTTCTGACCGACGAGAAGGGTCTCACCGGGATAGAGCTCTGACACGGCAGAGCCAGGGACTTCTGTTGCTGTGGTTCTCGCCATTGTATCGATAGAGACTGTAGTCTTGTCTTAAGAAGGTGGAAAGGAATGATTCTCTTCTTTCTCGTACGGAGGTTAGAGTAGTTAAATACGCCATAAGAGGCTTATCCTTTTATAATAATGTAGCTAGGTATAACTTTTCTTCTGCGGGCTGCAGATGTTAAAAAGAAAAGGCCATTGTGTTAGTATCGGGTCATGATGCTATGATGTTTTGATAATCTGTTCTTTATTATAGTTGAAGCCTGCCCTTTGATGGGTTAAGCCAGAAGACCGAGCTCTGACACGGCACCGTTGAATGCTGGATAGGATATGTTGCTCCTCCAGATAGTCAAACCACTCCCTTAAATGTCGTGAAGAGCAAGATCACCCGTGTCGTTGAGGATTAAGCTTCCCGGAGGGGTATTGGAGAGGATGTCGTCTGGTGCCTGGAGGTTGACAGGCGCCTTCCAGATCTTTCTACCGTACTCTGCCCAGAGTATCAGGTCATTGTTATAGCCCAACGTCATAGATAAGGTGTCGAGGTTTGGATTGGGGTTGGATGTGAATAGTGTGGTGTTTGTTGGGACATTTTTGATGACGAACTGGCAACTGTCCAAGAGTGTCAATGTCATCTTTCTGTTGGGAGAGGTCATAGATTGGCCGGATGCGAGGTATTGTCCAGGAAGTAGGACATTACCAGAAATGAAGGCGATGAACTGGGGCAAAAGTTGGCATTAATTCCACAGTCAATGTAGATTCGGTTGGGGCTTACATCGGGAGGAGCATAATCCTGTACCCTGGATGCATCCGTTGACCAAATGATAAGGTTATCAAGTGTAAGGTCCACAACACAGTCACGCAACTTTAGATAACAGGCTCCAGGCGTTCTTCGGAACATCGTCTTTGTTGACCATGGGTTGTCAGAGCTTGAAACGACTGTCAAATTGCCTGTGGGATCAAGTTGAACCCAGCCGCCATTTTCAGTGTTGGCTGGCCCCGTTGACCATGTGGTTGTAGACGCCTGAGCGAGTACAAGGATGAGATCGAGGCCGAGATTGAGAGTGTAATCACTGCTGGAAGATGTAAGAAACTCGCCAGGCAGGATCCTCTCTCCGCCAACAATGTGACTTTACCGGCATTAGGTACGCCAGGCCTGTTCTCGAGGACCACACAATCTCGTTACGAGTCCAGATGACCATGTTTCCATCATCTCTGAATTGAAAGTAAGAGTTTTAATTGCCTCTGCCAGCTGTTCCAAGCCTGCCACTTAGGACCTCCATCTATATCGAGGATCTCGAGCTCTCCATCAGCACGGAAGAGGAGACTCTGCGCGGGAAGATCCGGTGCCGTACCCGCGGACCAAAGAGGGCCCTTGTCTTTTTGGTACATGTCGCAGCTGTGGTCAGGTTGCATGATGAGCGTGTAATTTCCGTTGGCGGACACTAAAGTTTGGTTGATGTTCAGAGCGGCACCGGGGTTGAGGCAGTCTGAGGGGGTTGGTGTTGCAGGCGTTGCTGGCTGCGACATGTTGGCGATAGTTAATGGCTAGAGACTCTTGAATGATGGTCAACCTCTTTTCTGGTGTTTATGCGATTGCTCTGATTTAATAGTCCTTCTATCCCCACTGCCGCTCCAAAGCCCATCGATTGCACAAGAACATAGCTGTCTAGACGCTTGCGTCACACGCCACCAAACATCCAATCCCACGCCTTTCTGCCCGACTTTTTGAGACATTGCCTGATAATACCTCATAGTTCGGGTGAGCTATTCAGTCTAGACTCTTCATCATGCCCAGTTAAAACCACAACTGGTTGCGCTATCGAGAGCCGTTGGCAGCTAGAGCACTAAAGAGGTACGTTCCAGGCCCTGCAGGTGTCTCGGCCGAGTTCAGCTTCAGCCAGCCACCCTGGAGTTTTGGGATAGATTGCCTCTTCAGGGCTTTCATGGATATAAATTTGTGTACAAGTCTCTATAGTCTGCTGTTTTTGGACAGTTCGCTACGATAGTGGCACAAGACGTGTCTATCGTGGAGCCAAGCCGGCAAAACGGCTGACGTCGCAGATCTACACTCTGGAGCGGCGGGCCGTCCCATTAACACTTGCATCACGCATCTGATAAGAATCAATGAACTCGTGGGGAGGCTAGATAAGAATGTGATTTTGCATATCTTGCATATATCTAACACAAGGGCTGTACATTGGTTGATCCCAAGACTTAGTGAACTAATCTGTTTTACTCTTCGTCTTCTCTTCTAGATGCGTGAAGGTCGGCAGCAGGACTCAGGTCCAACAGTGTGTAGCGTAGACTGGTTAGCGCTCTGGTTGGATCGAGGGACGTCGTTAGATGGGTTGACCTCGAAGAAGCTGGTGGGCTTCAGCGACACGGCAAACTTTTCGACAGGCATGACAGGGAAGTCTAGCCACAGTTAGTATGGAATCAGCAGTTGGAAATGGTAGAGACACACCTTCAGGTCGAGTGACGTGAGTGACTCCAAAAGAGTGCCATAGAACAACATCCTCATTCTTGACATTCTCATCACGCTTCGCCCAGATAGCCAAGCCTGTATCCTCTCGGCTTTGGTTCGTAAATTCTCCCGACGCCCACAGCTCGTCATCGTTGTACTTTGTCACCCAGATGGGCTTGGAAGTAAAGATTCCGCGGCGGTAGTTGAACGTGTGAGGAGCCATCATGAGCATCTGGCTCGGTACAGCATGCAGCTTGTATCCATGGGGCTTTCCGGAGATGGCGTTGGTGCGGGACTCGTTGATGATCTTGAATGTGCGGTTCTTGGTGAGGTCAAGATCGTAGCCTCCTGGCTTCTCAATCGGTGTTGTGTTTACTCTGAAGGCGCAGCCGAAGGGATCGACATCGGGTTCGTTGGTCACGGGATGGCATTCGTCGTATGTAATTGTATTGTTTCGGTCGCCGTCTAGACAGGGGTCGACTCGGACGCAGAAAATGTGTTGGTGGTTAACGGCTAGGACGCCTGGTGCGACGATGGTGCCCCATGGGACTTGGAGGCCTTGACGAATGGGCATGGTTGAGACGATGCCTGTGGCTCGGACCTCGATGTGGATGTTGGCAGCTTGGTCGAGGACAAAGGCTAGGATGTACTCGTAGTTGGCAACAGTTGCAGTGCATTGGATGACGAGCTGTCTGTTCCTCACAACTGAAGACTTGTGGTTGCGGAAGTTGGTGTGCTTCCAGCCGATACCGTCATCAATCTCGTGCATACAGACAACGTTGGGCATGACTGCCGGGTTGCCATCTGCCGTCACTCGAACACCACTGAAGTAGGCAATGTGACCGAGACAGTCGCAGCCAAGGCTCAGGCTGTTGGAAGTAAGACCAAAGCCAGAGTCTCCCAGATCAAAGGCCTGCTTTCGGTGGTATGGTGATCGAGGGTCGCCGTAGGGAACTGTCATCTCGCTCATGGACACTCTGTAAAACAGGGGACGTCCGTCGTACCGCACGTCATGAAGAACGGGGCCTTCTCGAAGAGTCCAACCAAGTTGGAAGGACCACTTCTGCCATTCAACGCGACGGCCAAAGATCTTGAAAGAAGGTCCCTCGGGCTGAATGACTTGTAGGGGCTTAAGATCCTTTCGGAAGGAACCCTCTCCCATGATGTTCGCGCTGTACTCGACAGGCTGGGCAGGCTCCCAGGGCTGAGTCTCGGGGTCTAGCTCGTCGCCAGTGCCCGTGGGAAGTCTCTCAATCTGGACGAGTTCGAGAGTGTGGGCGTCGAAAACAGGGGCGAGAGGGAGAGGAAGGGAGTAGTGGTTGGCTTCGGGGTCGTCGTTGAGGGCGATGTACATGTAGCATTGGAAGAGTCGTCGTCGTTCGTTAGCGTCGTCTGTGCCAAAGGCCCAAGGGTCGTTGAGAATACGGGCACTAGTAATGTTAATGACTGTCGGGAGGTTGAATTGGGGGCACCTTACTTGGGAGGGAGCTTGAGCTTGGCAACTTCGGCCAAGACCTCGGGGTGACTGTTGCAGGCTCTGGTAATGAGCTCGTACTCATGCCAATCAACAGGTCCTTGAGAGTTGGGAGCATCGTAGAGCTTCTCAACTTTCTTGGTTGCCAGGTTAACAATGGCAATCAAGAGAGCCTGGCTGGTCTTGAGGTGGTAGTACACCCTAGCCCTTCGATCAGGAGCCGGGCCATTGTGATGAAGGTGACGAAGGGTGATGTCCTTGGGAGGCTCAGCGAGATCAATAAGCTTAAATCTGATCTCGTTATCTGCGCATCCGATCTGTTTGTGGACAATCTGCGAGGCAGTCTGCACCTCGTCGACAGTCAGGGGGTCGAGAGGGTGAGGAGCAGACTTGGAGGCGTGGGATGACATTTTGATAAAGATCTCTGAGCTCTTGAAGAGAGTAAAACAAGTGCTTGAGGATTTGCTTGAGGTGATCTGCTCGTTGAATCTGTCGCGTCTTGCATCTTGTCTTATACTCGGCTTGTGGTTGGTGAAGCTGCGGATTTTCGAGTGTGGAGCAATCATCTGTCATTGACGAGCTAATGGTAGTGTCGCCTCCGCATGGTCCAGATTACCGCTTTGGGAAGTAATGCCAGCGTCAGGTGTAAACTGCGGGGGAGACGCGTCTGCTCTGCTTGCTTTATCTGGGGGCGATGCAAACCGTTGCCCGCATCTGGGGATGAAGCACACAGCTTGTTGCGCCCCTTGCTGGTTTTGGCAGGGCCAGCAGCTGGGCCGAGGCTGATCTGCAGGAAGCTATCATGGGGCATGATAAGCTATGGAGGGGACGCGCGAGATAGAGCATTATATCTAGGGTATTCCTCGTGCTGCTGTCAAGATTACTCGTTCTAGATTTCACTCGTTTTACGCAAGTATGATAAGAAACTGCACAACATGCCTGACTTCAAAGGACTCGACTTGACTGGTAAGACCGCCATCGTCACCGGCGCTTCCAGGTAAGACCTTCATCCTCTGAGACATGGCAGCTGCTTACAGGATTTGCTACAGGGGAATTGGCGCTGCTATTGCCATCCAATTAGGCCAGCGTGGCGCCAATGTTGTTGTCAATTACACCAGTGACAAGAGCAAGCAACGCGCCCTCGACGTGGTCAAGAAGATAGAGGACAGCGGCTCCAAGGCGGCACTCTGTCAAGCCAGCGTATCTAGCATGAAGGACATCCCCAAGATTGTGGAGAGTGCGTTGCAGCTGAGTCAGAGCGGAAAAATTGAGATTTTGATCCACAAGTGAGTCTCTTGCCTTCTGTTGATAGCGTATTCTAACGACTGAAAAGTGCCGCCCTGGGCGTTGATGCGAACCTCGACGAAGTTACAGAAGAGCTCTTCCAGACTCACTTCGACACCAACGTCAAAGGCCCCATCTTCCTCACCCAAGCTGTAATCCCGCACATCGCTCACGGCGGTCGCATCGTCTTTGTCTCCTCAGCAGCAGCCCGTCTCGGCGTAGCCGGGCAAACAGTATACGGCGCCACAAAAGCTGCTGACGAGTCATTGGCCCGCGTCTGGGCAAAAGAACTCGGGCAGTCACATGGAATCACGGTCAACTGTGTAAATCCTGGGCCTGTTGCTACAGATCAGTGGCAGGAGAGCGATGAGCAGTTTAGACAGGATATGCAGCCGCTTATTGAGTCTACACCAGCTGCTGCGAGGATTGCAGAGGTTGATGATATTGCGCCCTTGGTTGCTTTTCTTTGTACAGATGATTCTAGGTGGACTACTGGGTCTGTTCTTTGCGCGAATGGCGGGCTTTACAATTGATGTTTTGCTTGTAAACAGCGTTTGAGAGTAATGGTGAGTGCTGGTATCTATCCAACCCGAGCTCTTCCGTTAAATACATTAGTAAAACGATGGTCAATCTATAATCTTGTATTCAAAGACGGCCGTGTCACTCGTTTATCACCTCTATTCATCCATTTCTCATCTAAGTTTATTCTTCAGGCATAGGTAACTCGGGAACCTTCTTGACCACCCTCGCAGGACTTCCAAGAGCCACACTCCAAGCCGGAATATCTCGAGTCACAACGGATCCCGCGCCTATCGTACAGCCATCACCGATAGTAACACCAGGAAGAATTATAACGCCACCTCCAATCCAACAATCGTTGCCGATGTTTATGGCCTTGGCGTACTCGATGTTATCCCTTCGGCTCGCAACCTCGATCTCGTGCGTCGCAGTCGAGATCATGACGTTAGGGCCAAGCATCACGCGATCACCGATTGTCACGATGGCGGAGTCTAGGATCGTGAGGCCGAAGTTGGCATAGAATCTCTTGCCTACCGAGACGTTCGGACCGTAATCGACACGGAAGGGGGGCTCGATGAAGACTTCATCATCGGCGACGTGGCCGAGCCGTCCACGCAGCATTTCGGCTCGCTTCTTGGCTACGGCTTCATGTGTGTATTCGTCGTCGCTCGAGGGGAACCAATTGTTGTATTCGTGCATGAACTTGCGGCCGTCGAGACGCCCCTTGACGAGCTCAGGGACAAAGGAGTCGTAGCTGCTTTGATGTGAATATGACTGCTCCTTGAGAAGAGGGGTCGAGGAGGGGTTGACTGACAGCATGCCCGAGATCATCCTCTCGTATTGCTCGCAGTGTGGCACATTGGCCAACTTAGAGGACTTCTCAAGCTCTATCGGACACTTTTCGGTGGCAGCCATGGTTTCTTCGGTATGATAATGAACAATCTCAAGGTGGAATGAGGAGAAAAAGAAGAGGAGAATGAAGGCTTTGACGAAGCTCTCGTGGACATGGCAAGACCCTTGCAGCTGGGACATGTAATAAGTCACACTTCTTTGGAGTTCCCGGACCGACCAAAGTGATCCTGCAGGAAACTAATCTCAATAAGGAAATACTCCCAACTCCCTGTCGCGCCATCCATTATCAATGACTAGCCAGGCCCACTAAAGAGGAAATCTTTCAACATGACGGGTTTCGTTAACAAAGACGGTAGAGATACCACTGCTTGGCAGATACGCGCTCCGATATGAGCCCGTGAGATGGGGATTGGATCTATATCTTCTTTAGAAGAAGAGATAAGCGTGTTGGTCGCGTAGAAGCTCTGAGCATGTCTGAGGGGAGTTGTCAGCTTTGGTGGAGGCCATGACATGACGGCGGGGCTTGACAGGGGTGGGACAACTTACGAATTCCATCCATGGAACGTTGGACCAGCCGTGGGGGTTTGTCCTCCTCTCTTCCCAGACCTTGGTGAGCATCTCAGTCATGGCTGGATGCTGGAAGCCTGTCGCGTGCTTGATCTCGCCTACGCACCAACTGGCGTAATGCATCTGATGCGGAGAAGACGTATCAGCTCCGGCGAGAAACAGAGGGAACAATAGTCGTTTGTAAAAGACTGTGTCTCGAGGCATAGCCGCGCAGACATCAAAGATGGCGGCCACTGATGCCTTGATCCGACTGTCTTCACACGACATGGCGAACGGATCTGGAAACCGGAGTACTCGAAGTAGGCAGGAGTGTCTGTAGGCCTCTGCGAGATGCTTCCATTCTTGGTGTGCCGTGGGGTAGACTGCCTGATCGGGGTCCCAAGCGCGAAAGAACTTTTCGGCCTCGTCCAGCAACGCCTGGAACTGATCTACCGGCAGGTCCCCGGCCCGGAACGCCTTGCCCGCTTCTAGTACCTGGCCGATCCGGTGGAAGATGACAGGAGGGCAGCCGACGAGGGTGTGGAGGCTGAGGCTTCCGTGATCGCGCACGCAGCGACGTACGTCTTCCGAGTAGGAAAGCTTCTCGGCGCCGCTGAAGCCCCGCAGCATGTCGAGCCTGGATCCTGGGTTAGTCTGGGGTAATCTGGTCTGTGGCTGCTTGCTCACCATGCCAAGGCTGATATGAAGAACATGCTAGCTTTGGATCGTGTGGAGAAGTCGGTAGGACAGGCCAATCTCTTGCATAGGAACGACACACCGGTTAGGTGAGCTCCATGGGAAGAGACGCCAGTCTCGCAGACCTGGGGAAATAGATGCGTTAGCTTGGCATGTAGCATAAGGGAGTGCAACATACGTCATGCAGGACCAGCAGTAGGGCCATGCACAGCACATACTCCTCCTCGGCGACACTGAGGGCTGATACTTCTTCCTGTAGAAGTAATGCCCCGAGCGAGTGCAGCGCCGATACTCGGTACTGCAGCGAGATGGCAACAAAGTGCTGGCTGCTGTTCTTGCCAGAGATGTACATGTGACACGTTGTCAGACCCAGCAGGGCATGGAGGACACCCTGGTGCTGGTACGCCAGAGGCAGGACGTGTGTCCTGAAAGGATTGTCGGTGCCCTGGATGTGGATGGTGAGATACTCACTGAGTATCTGATCGACTGAGAGAGCAGTCAGCTGCCGCCCAATGAACACCCTTGAGTCCCTTACAGTAGTCAATGAGAGGACGGTTCGAGATGATGTCCTGGCTGAGGTCGGGAGTCCCGATGAGGGGGGAGGTGGGGTCGATGTGAACCGGCGTAAACGGAGAATGTGACACAGACGCCGGAGACGGCAGGCTGAGGATAGTAGAGTCGGGAAGTCCTTGGTCTGGGGAGAGAGACGCCTGCGGAGAAGCCGAGTCCGTCACCGACGCCGTGGTGACAACCTCTTGCACGGCAGCCGACGACGAGCCAGAAGGGGACTCGCCCGAAATGGGGAACGAGGGAGTGGATGATAGAGCGACGCTATCTCTTCTCGTGCTCGATGAGCCCCGGCGGGCCAAGGGGACAGTCATCATCTCGCAGAACTGAAAGCGCGGAGGATATCCCTCGCAGTGCAGGCCCTTGGTGCGACATCTATCGCAGATGGGGCGCTTGCGGTCGCATTTGCGACACTTTTTGCGGCATGTGCCACAGGCAGGGTCTAGAAGAGAGTTAGATTGGATACTCAGCATGACTATCACGGCCATGATCCGTCTGTGAGTGAGGTCAGAGTTGATTGCGCCACTCACCCTTGCGCCGAGCCGTTGGGCGCTTGACCGTCGAAGTCAGGTCGGTTGCCATTGTTGCCCAAAAAGCAGCGAGTTGCCGAGGTCTGGAGTCCCAGAAGTTTACAGCGGTAGGAGCAACAGCAGAGGAATGGACTGTCAAGCTCAGACAGGGAAGTTGATGGGAGGAAATGTGGTTTGCTCACGCAGAGTGCGGTCGATTAACGGGACTTTTTGTGGAGAGGTCAAAACGTGCGGGGAAAATGTTGACGCTGATCTAGCGGAACAAGCCAATGCTATCAAGAGGGTGTGGTAATCGCCTGCGGGGGCTACCAAGCTGATACGCAATATTTTCAAGGTGGTGATGCGATTCTTGGATTTGTAACTGTTTGATCGAAGCTTTGCCCTTACTCAAAGAGCTTCCTCAGTGTGTAGCATGAACGTTGGTGATGGTTTGTTTGGCTGGCTGGGCAATCGTCTTAAATGGCCTATCTCGGCCATCTCTAGCCACCCTGTACACTGGCTGAAACAACTCAGCTCGT
This sequence comes from Ascodesmis sphaerospora, assembly GCA_027569015.1. Lineage (NCBI taxonomy): Eukaryota > Fungi > Ascomycota > Pezizomycetes > Pezizales > Ascodesmidaceae > Ascodesmis > Ascodesmis sphaerospora. Next base: position 273,479 of record JAPPUR010000014.1, on the reverse strand, counting down.
CTATTAACTCGCCTTGCCCTACCCTAGATATTGAACCTGAGCCTGGCGTCAAAATTGCGATGGCATGCAGGAAAGACCTTGTTGCGCGAGTAGCCATGGTCTTGATGAAGGCGTCTGATAATTGTTTACGGCTCAAGACGTTCTTGTTCCACTAGCAAAGCGGAGAGTTTTGTGAGGGGAACAGAATTGGAGACGCGATCGACAGGACGACCCTCTCTCTTGGATTCAATACCATCCAGAACCGGTCTCACATCCGCCGAGGCCCAACGTCGTCATATAGAGATCAGATAACATAGCCGAGGAGCATCTCAGCCTGAGGCTAATAACGTACAATCGCCCCTCCGACAAGCCTTGGGAGCGGGAGCTCGGAGCGTGTCTAAACCAGGCGAGGTTGTCTTTTACCGTTTTAGGAAATACTCCCAACCTGCACCGCTAAGATCGAAACGGGAATAGAGAAAACGTGCACGAGGCGCGCTTGTGATCGTGGGACACGGCGATAAGGGGGGCAGATAGGAGAGGGGGCAGGGAGGACTAAGAATTAAGTACTTTTTTAAGAATAAGCTTTAATAAAATAATAAATAAAAAGGAATTATAAGAATATTATAAAATATATATATTATATTAAAAAAGCTTAATAGTATTATTAGTTTTTTTTTTTTTTTTTAAATAATTTCTTTAAGTATAATTATTTTTATTATTTAAAATTTATTTTAATTTATTTTAATTAAATCTTTTATATTATTATTTTAAGTATAAATTAATTAAGTAATATCTCTTATATATATATATATATATATTTATATATTTATATAACCTTCTACTAATAGCCTAAACTAGCTCTTTCTAGATATTACCCTTATTATACTATTAAAAAGTCCGGTTAGGCCGAAAATCATATTATATATTATCTTCTCTTCCCTTTACGCTTCTTTAACTATTTATCTATATTAGGCTTAGCCTAGCTAAGGCTTTACTATAATATAGCCGGCCTTTAGCTATCCTATATACCGGGTGCTATTTAATATGCCCCTTTAGCTTAAAGGCATTACCTTTATACTATAAATATAAAGCTCTTTTACTTAAATATATATCCTAAAATTAAAATCCTTTAAACCTAATTATTACTTTTTATTAATATAGCAAATACTTATCCTTTAAGCGCTTTATTTTTTCTTTTTAGTCCCTATTTTTATATTATATAGTTTTTTTTTATTATTTTTCTATCTATAAGATTATCCTTTATTATATATTTTAATATTATATTATAATTAGCTAAAATAAATTATTATTATAGCTTCTTACTATTAATAGCTATTTATTAATAATAAATAATAATAACTTTAAAGACTTATATTACTCCTATAACCTTATATTTTCTATTTATTTTCTTAATTTAATTTATTTTTCTTTCTTTTTTATATTCTCTTAATTACCTTATTAATATAACTCTTTTTTTTTTTGCCTTAATACCTTTAACCACTAATTAGTTTTTATTTTATATATATCTTTTTCTATTATTTTCCTTATCTATTATATATACCTACGCCCTTATTATTATATCTCTTATTTATTATTATATTTATACTCTCTATAATTATATATAAGTTAAGTTAATACTAATTTAATACTAATATTAATTTTAAAAACCTTTAGCCCCTCTATAAGCCTTATCTCTAATATATCTGCGATATTAGGAAAAATAATTACCTTATTTATATTATATATAGTAATCTTATTAAGAACCTACTTAAATATATTACTTATAATTATTATAGGCATAAATATAATAATATAAATATTTTATTAATCTTTTATTAAATTATTTCTTAACTCTTAGCTTCTTAGATTCCTAATAAACTTCTAAACGCGGCCTAATAGTATTAGAACTTTTATATTAATTTATTTACTTATAACCTTAGCTAAGTTAATCCTCTAGTAAATACTTTCCCTTATATTACCTATTAGTATATTATTAAAGCCTTAAATAAGTATAATATTACTTAGACTTATATCTATAATTAATTAATTAATCCCTTTAAGCTTATTAATAATATAAATATATCCCTTTATTTCCTCTAAGAATAAGTAATTATTTATTTTTTTTTATTTCTCTTAATTATAATATAAGTAAATCTAAGCTAATTATTTACTTTATTATTACCTTTATTAACCTCTTTATAGTTTAATAGTATTATATATATTTAGTTTAATATAATAGCTTATATTAGTATTAATTAGCCTATTTACTCTTATAATAATATTAAGGTTAAGGCCTTTACCTAGGCGCTTACTTACCTTTATTCTACTAAGATTACCCTTATCCCTAATAAAAAGACTAAGGCTATAATAAGATTAGGTCTTACTATAAGTATAATTAAATATATTTTCGCTAATTAAATAAAGTAATCTCTTTTTTATACTATTATATATATTAGTGCTTTTTTTATTTCTCGCAAAAAAAAATATAATAATAATAATAATAATAATCTTTTTATCCCTAATAGGAATAATAATAATAATAATAGCTCGGGGGGTAATATTAATAATAATAATAATCCTTAAGTATAGGCCCTTATAGTTATCTTTTATATTTACTTCTAGTTTTATATTTCTAATTAATATAAGTTTGCTTATCTTAAGAAATACTTTATTTTTCTATACTTAATATGCCCTATAATAATTTAAGGCTAAATTATATATTTTATATTAAGTTTATTTTAGAGCTAATATTTAGCTATTAATTTAGCGATATATCTCCTTTAGTCTCCTTTTATTATATATCTTCCTTAAGTTTTTATTTTTACCTCTATTTTAATTATATAGAGATATCTATAAGGTATAATTATATAATAAAGTTTATAAATTTATCTATACTTAGGTATTTAATTAAGCTATTAGTAAGTAATTATACTAATAATATATATATAATATTAACTTTATTTCTTATAATTTCTTAATATAGCTAATAGTTATATATATTAATATATTAGAGCTTTATATATAATTAGATTAGCTCTTTTTTTATTAGCCTAATTATTTATTTATTATTATATTAAATAGTAATTATTAATAGTAAAGTAATCTTTTATTAAGGGATTAATAAGGCTAAGTTAACTCTTAGGGCTAAGATTAGGTAGCTTATAAATAGAGCTTCTTTTATTATTTATAAGAGCACTAAGAGCTTTACCTCTATTATTAAGGTAATTATTATATCTTACTTATTAGCCTTTTATAAAGTTACCCCTCTAAATAATCTTATTATAAAAGCTTAAAAGCTCTAGTAGTTTAGAGAGTTATTAATAAAGCTCGCGTTTAATAATACTTATAGGCTATTATCTCTCTTGCCCTTAATTAAGCTATATTATAGTAATAGACTATAGGTCTTAAGGAGGTATTAAATAACTTAATTTACCGCTTAGTAGTATTATAATCCTAGGTTTTAATTAAATTATATTAATTTATTTAAGGCAAAGGCTATATTTAGCCGAGTTATTACCGCGGTATATATAATTATCTTTACCTTCTATTAATAGGCTTATATATTCTTATAGCTTATAAGCTCTTAGTATAGTAATAGCTTTTCTTATATTATTGGGATAAGGGCTTAATAACCTAAGATAGCTTCTAAGAGAAGCCTATATATCTTATTAATATATATAGATTAGGAGAGCTATAGGCGATAGTTTACCCTATCTCTAATAACCTTTATCCCTAAGAACTACTATAGGGGCTTTCTCCCTTTAATTTAATATAATTTTTATAATTCCCTTATTAGCCTTATAGCCTCTTTTTCTAATTATTTTAAGAAATAAAAAATATAATTATTTATATAAAAGAAAAATATAATATTTATATTAATTTAATAATAGTCTTCGCTAGGTACTTAATAAAAGCTTATTTATATTAGGCCTTTCTTAAAGTATTTTTATTATAATCGTAATAATCTTCTTAGTCTATATAATACCTTATATAGCTTAAAAATCTTATTAGGCTTTTAATAACTTATTAATATTTCTATATAGATTTCTTTATTAAGTATTATATATATAAAGGTATTTATAATATTATATTATAGTATTTTATAATTAAATTAATTTATTATAGCTATTAATATTCTAAAAGATATACTTATTAGAGTAACTATATAGGTTTCTCGCCTATCTTTCGCTTATTAATCCCCGCGGATTACTAAGCGGGCTTTAAGCTAGAGAAATTTATTATATTTATCTAGCTTATAGATATATACTTAGTAATAACTAAGGATTAAGTAATATTTTACTAAATACTTAGTTATTTCTATTTATAATTAAGAGATCTTATAGCTCTAAAGGTAAGCCTTTTTTACCTTATAGATTATATCCCGGTATAAATAGCTTTTAGTATTTATATATAAGCTTAAAAGCCTCTTTAAGAGCTTTTAGTATATATTAATAATAGGCTTTAATACCTCTCTAAGTATAAAGCTTATTTTATCCCTATAAGACTTTTATTTTCTTATATTTAATTAATTTTAAGGGCAAGTAATACTTTTATTATCTAGTAATCCTCCTTAGCTAGCTAAGCTATATTAGATTATTTAATCTTCTTTAGTCTTTTATTAGGTATTTATATATTTTTATTTTATATTAACTAAGAATATAATATTAAAGGGGTATAAATTTATAGCTTTTATCTTAGTATTAGCTCTTTACCTTATTAATCCTTATACCTACTTAGCTTAGTTTTTTCTTTACCTTTTTATACTTAGGCCTTTAGCTAAGGCATAGAAAAAAGCTATTAATAGAGAATCTAGCGGGGTTAAAAATATTATAAATCTTATTTAGGTATACTTTTTTAATAATTTATTAAATACCTCTAAATATTTTTTACTTCTAAGGGGAAAATCCCTAAGGTTATTAGAGATTTTATTTAATTCTTTATTAAGCTATTATAATACTTATTAATATAATTATTCTTACTCCGCTATTAATTCCTTAATATATTACTATATAGCTTTTAGGTCTTTTTTTAATAAATTATCTTATAATATCTCTAACTTTTTATTAAAGTATTACCTTTTATTAAATATAATATCTCTTATTATAAATATTTCTTTTATTAAGGGATTTTAAATTCTAAAGGAATTACTTAATATATAGCCTACGAGGAAGCCTATTTAGGCCCTCGGCGCTTATCTCTATAGTTACTTTCGCTATAATTAAGTATCTATTATTAATATAAAAGCTTTATAGCTATATAATTAGAGATATAAAAGATTAGGCTTAGCAGAGGTCTTAGACTTAAGACTTATATATAATAGTTTATATAGGGTTTTATAGTATTAGCGAATAAAAGGTATATAATTATAGAGGTATATAATTACTTTAATTATCTTTAGCTAAAGGTATTTAAGGAGTTTTATATTTATCCTTATTACTTTACTTTTTTAGATAATTATTACTATTACCCTCTTTATACCTCTATTTTATACTTAGGTATTAAGGGCAAAAAGCTCGTAATATATTTCTATAGCCTATATCTCGGTGAATACTTACGTATATATTATAGTAATTTCCCTATTATACTTAATAACTTTAACTTAGATTCTATATTATACTTTTATTATTTTAAGGAAGCCTTTAATCGCCGAGAAAATAGCAAGGGTTAAATATTTAATTATATAATAATCCTATAAATACCTTATAGCCTTATCTATAAATAGCTATATTAATATATACCCTCTATAGCTTTATTCTATTAAGTAGAAGTCTAAGGCTATATAATCTCTGGGATAAAAGTCTATTATTAACTCTCGAGGTACTCTATAGATTATTTAATAAGCCTTTATTACCCTATAGGCATTATAATCTATAATAATAATCCTTTTTTTTCTTTATAATATATTTACTTTTAGTTTAACCCCTTTTATAATAATTAAGAGGTACCTTAGGGGTTCTAGCCTTAAGTAACCTAATTACCTATACTAAGTTATAATATCTCCCTTTAGGGGTTATTATATAGTTTATATATTTTAGGCTTTCTTTTATTAAGTATTAAGAGGTATATTAGTAATATTATTTATTATTAAGAGGGCTTTTTATTAAGGTAATTCCTTATTAATTTCTTAATACTCTAAGACTTATTATCCCTATAATTATATAACCCTTCTTAGATAGCTATTATTAGCTTAGCATAAATAATTCTATCTTAGTTTTATATTTTACTAAAGGCTATATTTTTATAACTTTAAAAATAATATAAGGTTATAAGTTAATCTTATATATAGAGCTATACTATATAGCTTTAGGTAGGTTAGCGAGCCCTAGGTAGACTTAAAATATATAACTATTTCTTTATATATATTTATTAAGACTTACTTAATTCTTAATTAAAAGAAATCCCCTATAGGTATTACCTATAAATTTTATATTCTTATAATATCTCTAAAGATATATAAAATTATTCTTAAATCTAAGATTATATTATCTTATAGTAGGTATACCATAGCGATAAATATCTTTACCTTTGCTATTATTATGCCTATTACTCGTAATTATACTAAGTTTTATAGCTTAATCCTTTTAATATAATTTATTATTTTATCCTTATTATTAGCGATATATCGCTATATATAAGCCTTAATATCTTTAATTAGCTTAAATATAATTAATACCTTTTCTAAGAAAATATATTAATAATACTTAAGTAAATAAAGTATCCTATAGGCATAATATCTCTTATCTTTATTATTACTAAAGGCTAAGTAAGAGCTTAATAATCCTTAATCTTTTTTTTCTTAAGGCTTATTATTTCTTTTTTAATACTTTAATATTAAGTCTTTCCCTTTTTTTACCCCTTTAGCTAAAGAAAAAGCCCTATAAGAAACCTATAGTCTTTTTATCTCGGGCTAATTAATAATAGCTAGATAAATATCTACTAATACCTTAGCTACTTTAAATATATTCTCCTTAACCTTAGTAACTTATATAACCTTATATATATTAACTTAGGATTCTAGTAGTATTATATATAAGGCTATTAATAAATTAAGGAACTATTAGTTTACTTTTATAGCTTCTTAAAGCCTAATATTATTAGCTTTATTAATTACTATTCTCTATTTTAATAACTACTCTTTAATAGCCTTATATATATTAATTTTTAATTAATATAATTTATTTAAGAAGGTATAATAATCTTAGTAAGTAATTTATTTATACTTAGTTATAATAAATAAAAACTTAATATATAAAAACTTAATCTATTTATTAAGAGTATTATTTTTAATAAAATAATAATAAATAATTAACTTATTTATTATATCTATAACTTAGTTTTAGATTATAGCTACCCTCTTTCTAAACTCTTTATAGTCCTTTAAGAGATACTTATATATTATTTACCTTAATATTAATATCTTTTAATCTTTATCTAATAGCTTAGTAAACCTCTAGGATTATTAAATATAATCTACTAGGGTTAATATTATACCTTTCTCTCTAGGGCCTCTTATAGCTAAGGTCCCCTAAGTACTTTAGGTATTCTTAATACTTTATAAAGTATTACCTCCCTAGTAAGTAATTACTAAAAGAATAAGAGGTATTAGCGCTATTATATTTAATAATAATTTACTTTCCTTAGTTAGGTTAATATAAGACTAGAGGTCTTTATTATTAGCCTTAGTCTTAAGGACTTTATATTAATTAATCTAATTATTATTAATAATAAGCTTAATTATTATATTAATAATTATATTTTTAGCGAGCCTTAGATAATCTATCTTTAGTATTATTAGCTTTTAATTAATAAGTTTTTATTATATATAAGACTTTTAATTATTAGAAAGTCTAATTAAGCTAAAAATTATATTATATATTATTTTCTCTTCCCCTTATACTTCTCTAACTATTTATCTATATTAGGCTTAGCTTAGCCGAGGCTTCGCCGTAGTATAGCCGGCCTTTGGCCGTCCTATACACCGGGTGCTATTCAACATATACACCTTCGCCCCCTATCTCTATCACCGGACTAAAGAGTGCGGGGGCGGCGTTGAAAAACCCTTGCAAATCCAAAATCCGGGGCAAATACAAGGTTTCTCTTCCCTGTTCACACCTTTCTACGAGCGCCCCCTCACGGCTGGCTCGGCGCCAATCACGCCCTCTCCCTCCCTGTCTATCGCTGGTGATGCTCTTGTAGAACGTTATCCTGGAGATGGTGTTGAGACGCCCACCGGCCTAGAGGAACTAAGACGCTATCAAGAGTCACACACCCCCAGATCCTTGGCTGGCTGGCTTGATTCATTTAAAGAGCCTCGTCCACGGCGATCGGTTTGGGCATCACAGACCTCACGTCCTCTTTGAAGAGCACCTCTTTATACGCCCTTGTCATAGTACTTTGTCATCTACTACTATTCTCAATGTCTGCCACTGAGAAGCCTGCCATGGAGAGCAAACCGATCGAAGGTGATCGCGAAAGCGTTGCCAAAGGTACCATCATTGGGGACGACCTCGACGATGCCATCCTGAGAGCAAATGGCCATAGGCCTGACTTGAGACGTCAGTTCAACTGGTTCTCTGCTCTTGGTCTCGGCTTCTCCATCACCAACTCCTGGGCCGGATACATTGTTCGTGTGCTTCTCGCCACTCTCCGCCACCATCGCTAACCCTCTCATTAGAGCAACTTTGGCCAGAGTCTCGTCTATGGAGGACCTCAGGTCTGCATCCTGGCACTCGTCGTCGCCTGGGTTGTGCAGTTCCTCATTACCCTGGGTCTGAGCGAGATCGCCTCCGCCTTTCCGGTGAGATAATCGACCCCTGACACCCCTGAGACAACTTGCTAATCGCATTTACCCCAGTCCACCGGTGGCCAGTACCACTTTTGTTACATTCTCAGTCCCGAGAAGACCAAGCGTTTCACTGCCTTCACGATCGGCTGGATGTCTACCCTTGCCTGGTGGGTTGTGACGTGAGTAAACCGACTGGGAGTTGTTCCAAGATCTTGTTCTCTGACATGCTGTGTAGATGCTCTGGAATCTCGCTTGCCGCTGCTGTGCTTGGTGGCATGATCAGCTTTGTTCACCCCGAGTTTGTGGCTACTAGCTGGCAAATTTACCTCTTCTACGTTGCCGTGGCATTCATCACAGGTACTCTCCGACTGCCCCCAACTCTCAGAGCAGATCCTGACGTGTCTCTAGTTGTACCGGTGTTTGTTGCCTCGAAACGCATAGCGATTATGGTTCAGTTCACTCTCTTTTGCTCTATTTTTGGAATGTTGCTCTTCCTTTTCGTCCCTACGGGGATGCACAAGCACACAAACGACGCCTCATTCCTCGTCCAGTCTGGCTTGGGAGTGAGCGGCTGGAACTCGGGTACAGCCTGGGTCTTGGGCATTACAAACTGCATGTATGCTTTTGGAGCTACTGACGGAGGTAAGATTATCCCTTCTTGCCAGCATTGAGATCATCTAACGCAGAGCAGCCATCCACATCAGCGAGGAGATGTCGCACCCTGGAAGAAGAGTGCCACAGGTCATCATCATGACCATGTTTATCGGCCTGCTCACTAGCTTGCCTCTCTTTATTGCCTTGATGTTCTTCATGACGGACTTGGATGCTGTCCGACATTCTCCACTTCCTAGCATGGAGATCATTTACCAGGCGTAAGGCCCTATCCTTAGTGCCTCAGGAATGAAGGGCTAAAATTGCAACAGAACCGGAAACCGCAACGTTACCATTGGCCTCGAAGCACTCCTTCTCGTTGTCTACATCTGTACGCATCCTTCTCTGTCGAGCTTATTGATACCCCCATGCTCACACAGTTACTAGTTTCTCTCCCTTCCCAGTGGGTTACCTGTGGTCGCATTGCTTGGGCCCTGGCTCGTGATGTAGGTGTTTTTCCGATGCCATGAGCTCACAGAGGCTAACCCATCCAGAACGGCATCCCTTACTCCCACTACTTTTCCAAGGTCGACCGAAAGCTCGAGTTCCCCGTCCGAACGACCATCATGGCTTTTATCTTCACCCTGATATACGGCCTGCTCTACCTCGCTTCGACGAGCGCCTTCAACTCGATTATTACATCGGCTGTTCTGTTTTTGAACATCACTTATGCTGTTCCTCAAGGAATCTTGCTTACCCAAGGACGCAAAGAACACTTGCCTCCACGATATCTGAACCTAGGTGTCCTCGGCTATGTCTGCAACGTCTTCTCTATCCTCTGGATCGTGGTGCTGGGAGTCTTTGTGTGCATGCCGCCTACTTTGCCTGTCACGACCGAGACCATGAACTATATCAGCGTTGTTACCGTTGGCCTGTTTTCCATAATTATTGGTCTCTGGGTTTTCGAGGGCAGGAAGAAGTTTGAGGGACCTCATATCGATTGGGAAATGATCAAGGAGGCCAATCTTCAAATGCTCAAGGGAGAAAATCATCAGGTTTAGGGAGTACGGCAGGACCTTTCTGCCAGGAGGAATAGCTGGTGTTGGAAGACTGTTTGTAAGGTGGCGGATGAAGCGTGGCTGCAGATAGGTAGGGCTTTTGTATTCTACTAAGCATTTTCTTGAGGGTTTTAAAACTCAACCTATCTTGCCCCATATAGCTGTGTGTGCTGTTCGGGAACTTTTGACCATCTTAACTCACAAGGTTATAGTGAAGTTCACCTAGATGATTTGATGTCTAACGAGAGAACCTATATGAACTTGTGGTTCTATTAGATTCATCCTATAAATAAGACCAAAGTGTTCTGCCTGCGAAGAGCGAACTCCGGTGAGCTAGTTTGGATCATTGACTTATCACAACACTTGAGATCATAGTTGCGAGATCTATCATATGGTTAATATGGTCAGTAGGCGGGACGAAGTTGGCTCGGTGACATGTGCTCAATTTGGAGAAATATGTAGTCGTTATGCTAGTTCTATTTCAAGGGCTAGAAGAGCACGAAGGCGCTGGCATGACTGTGATTACTTCTTCTCTCTCAAAACCCTTCGTAGCCAGGCGTTTCTCGTCTTGACAGCTTCAGCCCCTATCTCTGTAGGATAAAACAAGTCAAACCCATGGCATCCACCTCCCCAAATATGCAAGTCTGCCTGCACACCACATTCCCAAAGCTTGGTAGCATATGCAATGTCCTCATCCCGGAAAGGCTCGCCAGAACCTGCATCGATATAGGCTGGTGGCAGGTCTGACAAGTCTTCAGCACGTCCTGGTGCCACATACTGACTGACAGTTCCTTTCTCGGCATCATCACCGAGCACCAGTTTCCAGGCATACCGGCCCCAAGCAGTGTAGAAGCCTCGGCCGTTTTCAAACTGTCGACTCGACAGGCTGATGAATCTATCATCAAGCATTGGGCATACAAGAAGTTGTGCGCAAACTTTGGGGCCATTGTTATCCCGGGAGTACAGTAAAGTCCCTGCAGCAATGCCTGCTCCAGCAGAGACACCAGCAATGATGAAACGAGTCGGGTCAATGTTGAGATTGCTCAAGTTCTCAGACATCCAGACTAGAGACGCGTAGCTGTCTTGAACCGCAGCGCTGCCGTGAAAGTCTGGAGCCAGACGGTACTCAGGGCTGACCACCACAGCGTCAAGCTCTTTGACGAAGTCGCTCACTGAAGCGAGACCAACATAGACATTTCCCATGACTCTTCCTCCACCGTGGATAAACAGGATGCCCGGCCGAAGTTTTGACGATGTTGACCGAGACTTGCTTCTCAAGACGATAGCACGAATTGGTCCATCTCCGCCAGGCACAGTTGTTTCTTCGATGTCAATCTCTGGATCGTTGTAGATGGTATTGTCTCGAGGTGGTTCTTCCTTGCGAAGCTCGAGTAATTCATCAAAGGTTGCGGGTATTGGTCGATGCTGATTGTCTTCAACGGCGGTGATCTCGGGATCCCAGGGGGGCAATCGGAGGGTTGGCGTGCCATTGGAAGTCATGATTATTGATGAGTGCCAAGTATCTGGTAACGATTAAAAAGAAGTGGTGGACAAATGAGATTGTGCAGATAGAGGAAATGCCTGTAGTCGGGTTATCAATGTTTGGAGGGATTCCAGAAAACGACTAGTTGAATACAGGTGACCAACAAGATTTGAAGTATGTTCATTTTTCGATAATATGCCAACAGTCATCCTCTAAAAAAGCTTTCTTTGCCCCTAGTTTCTCTTGGAGAAGGTGGTCTTGAGGTGTTGGTAGCGTTGCCTAATCGAGTAATGCTCGCAGCGTTGATCCATCGAGGAGTTGAGGACCAATCGGCATTTAACTCCAGCGATAGTAAGGGAGGGCTATGTATTGACCTGTCCTGATTTCCGTCTCGGACTAGATCCGGATCCAGATTATTATGATTTACCAAGATACAGAACCTCTGCCACTATCAATGAGGAGCGGGGAGACTTTGAATTGTTCCCGCCACCTGGTCCGATAACCACTACAAGGCCAAGCCTGCAACAGCAGAAGCCTTCTTTTGGCAAACAGCTCCTCGAAGAACGCAATTCTGGTACGTTACGTTTCGTTGTGATTATTTGTATCGGCTCCACCGCATCGTAGCAGAGCACACGTCGAATTTTTCCATCAGACCAAAGGCTTCACCATGGAAATTAACATAAAATAGAGTAAAACAGACGTGATCTCAGACATCTGATCCTCCCCGAGCCTTTTCCCCTGTCCTCTTGAATAGGTGCGGGAAACTGTTCCAAGCGGACCTCAATGCTTCCCGTGTGGTATCCAATATCCCCACCAGCCAATCTGGCAATCTGTAACGACTTTGGTCTGGTCGCATGTACCACGCAGCCCATACAACGAGAGCGTACGTAACGAGAGGCATAGCAATGAAACTGCTGCGGAAAGATGCAGGCTCTGGTACATTGTCAGAGCCTTCTTCTGCCGGGTTGTTCAAGAATGGCAATGCCCAGAATGTCTTTCTTGTTAGTTTCATCTTCGAACCATCCACTCCGGAGGTTACGTACCGCTAGAAAGCTGACTGGAGTGAAGAGAACAGTGATGACGGTGAAAATATAGATGGCCTGGTTCAGTGCCATAGCCTTGGTGGCCTCGCGAAGGGATGTAGCGTTGAAAAGCTAAGAGCAGAGCATTTAGTCCGTTTGCGATCTAGGGAGTGTAGTAAAGGAGGGAACATACCCCATCACGCAGGCTTTTGATTTCTTCGGATCTCTTTCGCACTCGATTCTGAAGCTTGGTAGCGCGTTCCCTCATGCCTTTGATGGCAATGTTAACATTGCCTTCTGCTTCACCCACCCAGAAGATGGTATTCCTATCAGCCAGGGTCTCTCGCAATTCCTCAATACCCAGCAGCACTTCATCTAGCCACTCGTCTGTGATCCTGAGAAGTTGGATGGCAACAAAATAGTCCTTCGAGCGAGTGAAAGACTTGTCAAACATGAGATCTTCCACACGTTTCTTGTCTTCAAAGTCGCTCAACTAGTTAAAACTGTCAGTATGATTCTTCTCAAATCTAGGAACGTGGTGTTTTCGTATCGCCACTACTCACTTCAACGTGAACAAGCTTGTCTATGCTGTCGAGAGCAGTGCTCCAAGCGTCAAGTGACTGTTCAAGAACTCTAGAAACCTCGAACATGTAATGCGTGATGGCAGTTCCCTTCCCGCATGGCTTCAGCCCATAGCGAGCCCAATTAACCTCAATACATCCGTCTTCCTGTATGCGACTCCAGTAGCCTACTGTCGGTGACATGTTCTCGTCGGCTAAGATGGAAATGTTGAACAAGCCTGGGAAATAGAGAGATACTCGAAAGGTTACTCGTGCTCTTTTTTCTTCCAAATACTGACTTTCTGAGCCCTGCCCGATAATCGCTCTTTGCCTATCCCCTAGGAAACAAGGGTACCTTGTCCATCTCTCCTGGGTAAGAATTTCATCGGTTGGACGAAAATAACGGAGTTGGAATTGAATGTAGGTCTTCGCAAAGGGGGAGGATCCATATGAGAGCCCACCTTGGAAATCTCGGCCAGGGAACGACAATAGGCGTTGTAGATCAAATTCCCCGTGAGAGGGGCCCAGGTCCCCTTTAGAACGCGGCAACAGAAACGGTTCATCGTAACTGAGCACACTTGCTAACTGGTCTAGAGGGAACAAGTGTTGTTCTTCCTTGCAATTTTCCAGCTGGCAACAACTGGCGAGAGGGTCAGCTACCAATCATATGTGAGACTTGAACCGTAATAGGGGGAGGTTATTTGGTGACTGCCTACATTACTTGCCCTCTGAACTTGCTTGGTAGCGACAAAACATCGGCATGGCCTGGTGAGGATCGGTCCTAATACCATGATTAGTCAATGTTTTTCAAGAAAGATTGAAAGCAATTTAGATTCTACTTGTTCCCTCTGTTGACTTTCCGCTGCAGCCAAACACCACTTGTGCCATAGCCTTTCGTATGCAAAAAAAAGGGCATCGCCCGTTTCTTGATGAAAAGTTAGCTGTGCGAGCGAATGATACTGCTGATGGAGGTCCTTGCCGTCAGACTGCCGAGAGACGTAAGTGACCGGCATGGTACCGTCGCTCTGTAATAGAATCCGCGTCAGGCCTTTGACATCCCGTTTCTGAGGCCAACCGCGACGAATAGCATCGGCCACTTTGTCCGGCAGAGTTCCTGATCTAGGAGACCAAACGAGATTCCCCTTTTCGCTGCGGTCGACAATAGAGAACTCAGAAAGACGTAAGGAAAATAGCTCAAGCCCTGGAACGCTATCTGTGCCTGCACCTAATTTGAAAAGTAACTTTTTTCTGATCTTGTCAAGGATCACATTTCCTAATTGAGACAATTCCTGATCCTCACTGGCTAGGTTTTCGTTTGAGTGACTCGTTGATCTCATGTTGGAGCTCGTCCCGTCATCCAATGGTTCAAGTATTTGTCCCAGATGAGCTGAATTTTCGGCAGCAGTAGACTGCACGATGGCCGTTGGTATGATAAGGTCCTTATCCCGGGCATGGCTAATCTCATCGTCAGACTTGAGGCTTGGGTCGTGGTCTCCGGGCGCCTCGGCTCGACACTCATTTTCTTCGATGACACCAGGCGGCAGACCGTCAGCTGAATTTCTCTGTGCCATGTCGGGGGCCCTCCCTTTTAAGCCCTAGCAAGTTGCGGGAAAGAGCGGTCAATGAGAAGAAGGGGATTTAACTCTCTGTATCGGAAAGTCAAGTGGGTGAGATACGGCGAAAAATGCGATTGATAAGTTGTTGAAGGCACTAGGTTGATTTTGGGATGTTTGAGTAATACTCCCTTTTGCTGCCTAATGTTTGTAAGGAGAATGTTGGGCATGGTGGCGCTGGTGAGGAAGCTGATTCGTAATGTCTGTAATTTACTGTGCGAAGCCACAACTGATATGCACATGCATGTCGCCAAATAGGTCCATATTGGGCGCTGTGTGGATCTTATTGATATACCGAGGTTGCCATTGAATAAAGGCCATCTCAGGTCTTCTTTAAATAATGAGCCTGCTTTGATCGGAACACACTTGAGAGGGATCCTTTCTCCCAATTTTGACGACCAGTCATGCTGGGTCACTTCATATCCAGGGATTGTCGCTGCTTCCTATCAGTTGGAGCCTAGACCTCGATATGGGGTCAATGCATATAAATTAGATATATGAGATACTAGCAAGGAAGACGGTTTAGCAATGGGAAGATTAGTTCAGTTCATATTATAGCTATCAGGCATGGGCGTGAGATGATGGCATCTGGCTACCAGAGCATCATTCCTGATAGGGCAGCAACTATCATAATGCCGTTCATCATAGCCTTTGCTTGCATGCCACTATTAGTAGTCGGCGCAGCCCCTCCCGCAGAAGTAGTCTCAGAGGAGCTAGCAGAAGACGCATCGGTCGTAGTCTCGGGCGTTGTCGCTGTTGAAACCAAGGTGGATGTAGTCGAAGACTCGTCGGAACTCCTGGTGACTGTAGATGAGACCGTAGAGGTTGGAGTGGAAGAGGCAGCAGAAGACGTGGTGCTCAGCTTAATGCCGCACACTTTTTCCACGTCAAAGGTGAATTCCATGTTTCTGGCTTCGCACTCTAGCGTTTGCCTTTGGACGGAGTCTACACTTTGATTAGTTGTGATCCAACTACGAGTAGCAAGCTTAAAATGCGTACCAGGCAATACCGAAGGTGCACACTTCTCTGCCATGCAACAAAAGTATCTCTCACGATACTTTTGCTGCGTGCACATGCATGCTGCGTCGTTCGTACACGAACCGCCCGGGAAGCTACCAAAGAAGCAGCCGTTCTAAGGAAGAATGAGTTTAGAAAGATTGATCAACTATAATCGAGGGGGTTGACACATCACCAAGGGCTCCTCACATCACAGTCCGCGTTCCGGTTCTGCTCCTCCTGGTTGAACTTTTGGGGCGAGGCGAGACCGACGCCCAAGAGGCTGAAAAGCAGCAGCCCGCTGATAAATCGTGCCATGATGGCTGGCGGTTAGTCGAAAGTGAGCGATAACAGCGAGTGACTGATGAAAGAAGGGATGACCGAGTGAGAATGATGGTTGTCGTAAATGAGGCTTGAGAGGTCTCAGCCACGCGTATTTAACGCGACTTTGCAGCCACTCGGACATTACCTAAACCGTCTAGCGTCTCATTTTATAAATATCCTGTGCCACTTAAATCGCACGACGTCTTGTCAAGCTTGTCTTGATCCGGAAGCTCGCTTATTGTTGGAGATTGGATGATGAGTAGGCGACGAATAAAGAGAGACACGAGAAGTTACATTCAAGATCCTCTCGGCTATAAGAAGCAGCATAAATAGACCATGTTCAGTCATGCCGCACAGATGACGATGCTCCTCACTATGCTTCCAACACGCCTCTCATCCCAAAATAATGTGAAGAGCCTCTTCTAGATCAACAAGAACTCCAGCATGAACGTAAGATTCCGGAATCTAGAGAAAAACGGGCCCAAATCCACTGCCGTAGAACGCTTCGATTTCTATGCTGCCATCTATACCGCCGGGCTTGATGACGAAAAACGATGCCGGATAGAGCTCAGAGCTTTCTGTTCCATGCCCAATGCTAACACAGTCACGTCATTGACCACGCCTGCATCAAGGGCCAGAAGGAGCGAAACCACGTAGTTTGGTTGATCTAGATGGACTTGCGAAAACTGGAAAATATACAGGTATGATGTTGTAACCAAGAACTCATCCGCCATGCAACACAGATGCGCCCAACTGTCCCTTCTCATGTGAAATTGGTCAAAAGCATTTACAGCGCCGAGTTGTCACCGCAGCTGAAACTGCCGTTGACTCCCTTGTCACTAGCAAAGATGTCCAGCATCTGAGTGATAGAAGACCAAAGGCCACAGCCGTTGAGGAAAAACGCCCAACCGACGATGGAGGCATTCAAGCAGAACAATGCAATCTGCCTGGGACTCTTGAAGTAGTTGCCCTTGTTCCAGCTAAACCAAAGGACACTGGCAATTCCAAACGAGAACCAGGCGTAGGTGGTGGCCGATTGGATAGAAACCAGGGAGTCAAAAATCGGGATGGCGTTGGAGATGATAAACGCAACAATCCAAAAAACGGTGGCGATGGTGATCCAGGCGCCCCAGGACTTGGGCGTGTTGGCCGTGAGCTCGTCGAGGGCGTTCATCTTGCGCATCACGACGACAAATACGTACTTAATTCCGATGTGGCCGTTGGCGAGGGCAGCAGTTGCAATGGCCGGGATGACGATTCCGTAAGCTGCCTTGGCCGCAATTCTAGGCGCCGCGCCGAGGGCGGGAGAGGTTGCGTACTCTCCAGAAAGACAGTAGATTCCAACAGCGAGGAACGTATAGAAACTGGCGCCAATGACACCAAGCCAGCTGAGAGCCCAGGGGAAATCCTTGACGGGGTCTCGCATCTCGGCCATGTACGAAACGTAGGCATGGTGTCCCGCAAAGGCCCAGACGATCTTGAGAACCGCATTGAAAATTGTCTTGAAACCTGGGTTGTTCGCGACCTTGAGATCGGGCTTCCAACCGTCCTCTGCCAAATTCGGCTTTGAGACGCCAATGCTTATCATGGTGATAAGAACAGCTGCAACGATGCTGATCATGCAGGGCAAGCCGCTCTGCGCCACGAACTTCATAGTTCGCGGGATACAGAGGAGGTAGGAGATAAGACAGGCGATACCAATGAACCCGACTGTACACATGGAATGATCACCGATCGAGTTAAACCCGATGGAAAGAGTGACTGAAGCTGAAGCACAGCACATGTTCAGCTGGATCACAAACGCGATGCCCACGATGACCTCCCAAAACCGACCGCCAGCGGTCCTGGCCATGTCGATGACGGTTACACAGTGAGGATGACGGCAGTAGAATCGCCAAAACTCGTATCCCGTGTACCAGGCCAGCAATGCCGTTCCCCAGGTTACAATGATCCCTGGGACAATTCCGATATCGCGGTAGGCGGATGGCAAACCGAGGGCGGCGATACCGAACTGGTTGGTGAGAAGGGCAAAGAGGGTGCTCTTGCGGCCCATGACTCGAAAGTTCTCGCCTCCATCGCCGCCAAAGACGCCGCCGATTTCTTCGCTGGCGGCGGGTTTGATATCGAAGTCGGTGCCAGTCTCATGACCGGAGTCGTGGGCGGCCTTCTCTACGTCGGAATGTTTGCGGTCGAGGTTGGCGCCTTTTCCCGCGCGGCTCGCGCTGATGGACTCGTTCGGGGCAGACATATTTCTTTATTCGATTCGGTCGACTTTGGCTGATTTGAGCTATTTTGATGGATGGTCGAGTCTTTGCCCAGTCACTAGGACCAGATTCAAGAAGGAACAAGCAAACTTGGCTGGGAGATGTGATCAAGCCCAATCGAAGGAGTCTGAGGAACAGATAAGGGGAAAGTGGCTGCAGACTTGGGTGTGTGAAGTCATATTCCGCCGAGTTTCCTGCAGCTCGACGGCCTTAAATAGTTCCTGCATACCTACCAAAGTCTCACCAGGTACGTATAATAGTCCTCGGGGTTGATCCATGGTGGTAGAAGGCCGAAGCGTCTGATTTTGGGAACCTGTAGCCTGTCAATTCCCTCAGGGCGGGCGAATCATCACCAAGATGATATCTCTCCACGGTGTGGGGATCAGCGGACAAAGCTGGGCGCTCCTACTCCGGGGAAGCTCCCCATGGGGCACTGGGGTATCGAAAACTGGGCAGTGGAGTGTTTGTGATGATGAGACCCAGCTTCTGTCATATCATGAGCGTGTCCGCCCGGAAGTCAGGGGCGGAGGATCCGGAGAGGTGAGGGGATTTGGACACGCCTGATCCCTGATCGGGAGGGTGGCTCTTGGTGTCTTGGCAGAACTACAAGTGAAGCCATGGCGAGTGGAGTTGAAGGCAGTAAAAACGGAATCAAGGGATAAGAATGGGTCTTGGAGAGTTTTGTGGTTCTCGTACCGTCGTTATCCCCGGGAGCGTGTCTCCTGAGGTATAAGAGACAAGGATCGGCTTCCACCCCGGTGTGCTCGGGCACGGGAGCCGATCCCTGGATGTTTCAAGGGGGGTTGGAACAAACTTCAACCGCTTTGACTAGCTTCGGCAAGTCAGGAGTGAGATTGCGGTCCACTGTACATCGGATATCACAACCGATCCTAGCAAAGAGTATAGCCTCATCCCAACTACAAATATTTACCACATGTTCTCGACTGGGGCGTGGAAATGTGCAGGAAGCCTAAAATTCACCGTTTGGGGTCTTTATGCTCGTGGAAAGCAGCTTATTTAACTTTCGATCAGAGCTGTTGGTTCGACTCAGTCAGCCGCCTCAATCTTACGGTCAAGAAGCCTTGGTTCACTGTAGTAAGAGTCTTGAACGCCTTCCACTTTGAGGCATCTTCACTTGAACTACCATTTTCTCGGGAACAAATCTGCTGTCTGAGTTAGTCTATAATCCTAGAGAGTTGGGCACCTAGCGCAATGTTGACGTCCCTCCCCTGCCATGAGTTGGACATGCGACGGGTTGAATGGACAAATTGGCCTCTGAGGCATTTAACAAGAAATGCCTCATCTCTTTCCCGTGTCGTATACCGCTTACTGTCGTTTCTGTTACAAATTGACGTCTGTTCGCCCAGGCTGATGATGGAGACCCAAGGACCAAACACCCCAGTAGCCGCAAGACTTCGCCAGGTTAGGTTATATTTGCCGTATTCCCTTGCGTCATAGGTACGGAAATTATCCCTACTGGTCCCAGTTCCGTGGCTAAAGTCCAAGGGCTGTCTAGTAGGAGCCGCCACGCGTTGACGCCATGTTCCACAATTTGAGCTGCACCGTCGGGAGGGATCCCGTTGGTGTAGAGAATCGCCTTCTGGAAGGACGTAAGACGTTTCGGATAGAAGACGAGAATGATGGAGAGTGTCGTGTCATGATATTCATCGTTTGCCCGTCCTCAAGGCTACTCAGAAGTGGTGCCCAACGTTGCAAGTCCGTCGAGGCCAACGTTACCCCTTGGTGGTGCAACCGCTGGCTATAAGGGCTTTTTCGGCCCGTTACCTCAATCTGAGCTCATTCAGGAGAGATACCATTGTCACAGTCGGAATGCCAAGACACCCTGTTTCAGCTGTGACGAAGTAGCCAAGACCCTGTCGGGTTCCCCGAGGCTCTTGTCTCCTACGAGGCGGCCGGTCATATTCCGTCGGTGTCTCCCGACCTTCCGCATGAGTCAAGAGTTGCTTGTGTGCCAAGGCCCATTTATGAGATCCTTAGTCCGTCGCGTCTTGTCCCAACTGACGCAGGTGCTCATATCCTAGCCCGTCATGTACCCCTTGGCGTGCGTAGCAGTGACCGCTTGTGGTTCTGAGGTCCAGCAAATAATCATGAAATGATGGCTTTCCGCACAGAGGGCCAATAGATTCAACCGTTGACATGCATTGGTGTACTGTGAACTCCTCGCAGAACTTGAACACAATATCAGATCTCATCCCGGGGACTCTCGTTGCTGTTCAGGACAGGACTAATACACCCATCGGAGCCGCTCACAGCGGGTCGAGATTGTCGAAGCATGCTTGTAAATACGCCCTCGCTTGTTTCCACTCTGCCTTCAACATCAAATCCGAACTTTGCGTATAGCCGGACCCCAGCTGGTGAAGCCATGACGAAAGTAGGCCATCCCAGTGTGTCTATTTCACTACAGACCCTCTCCATCATTTGAGATCCAAGGCCCTGATGCTGATGATCAGGACGTACCGACATGAATGTCAACCCTAACAGGACTTTGTTAGTCGATGAGAGGGTGTTATAGGTGCGACTCACGGCAAACTTCGTTCAGCCCTTCTAGAACCCGTTTGCGCTCCTTTCTCAATTTTTTCGAGATACTAAGCCATGCATCCAGATCCAAAGTTTCAGGGGGAAGAGGTTGCCCCTGGCCAGGCTGGACAGGACTTCGCTTCGTTCCGGCATGCCGCCCATGTTCCATCGCCCACCCACAGAAACCCAACGGGGTGCCATTCGTAGTACGTATCTGGATGAAATTGACAGTCGTCCGCCTTAAAGCATCCCTCAGCCCTTCGGAATACCATTGTACAATCTCGTTCTGTTGAGCTTCCGTCATTTCTGCCCAAGGTGGAAACATGAGACGGTATAGTGGGCTATGATGCATTGTTGGGAGATCGACTTTTCTCATAATATCTTCGGCATCAAGGACATCGATAGTGGCGATAGAGACTTCCATTTCCATGACGTAGGGGCAGGGGCTGAGAGGTAGTACGAACTGAGGAGGGAAAAGGAGTGGCTCAAGCCCAAGGCATCAACGGTCAAATCTAGACATTTAACTAAACGTTAACGGGAAAAGTGGAGCGCATCGTTTTGTGACCATTCCGGTAGATACAAATGCCCCATCTCACTGAAGTTGCACGATGGCATCTCATACTTCTAGCTTTATGTGACTACATTCTTGGGGCATCATGAAAACATGCAGTTAGCTTAGCCAGCATTGACTCGACTCAAATCGACTAATAAAGGGAGATGATCAATATTCCTATCTTCTAGAGGACCACAGCGCCAAACTCGGCATAATTCACCTCCCAACTTGACTGCTATAGCAAATGTGCCTTGCATATAGTAGAGCCAGATTATAACTTGAGGCTGTACCCCAGGGATGTGTCAATGTACGCGACACGTTATCATTCAGTAGAGAAAGCTCATAGTGCAATCGTCGAAATCAGGAGTAGGCAGAAAGGTGCTGCAGTGCTCGAAATCGAGATCCAAGAAAGTGGAGGAAAACCCCTAGGAAGGATTAACTGACTGCCATGTGCCTCAAGTCAAGTTTTCACCTACGTTTCGCAAAGGATCCGGCATTTTCTGAAAATCTAGCGCCCCATCAGGCCCTCCTACACCCAAGGGAAACCCCGGTGCCTTATGAGGGATATCGTCACCGGCGGCTAAAGTGACGGACAACATGTTGCTGTAATCAATGGCACTTCGAGCAAGTACGGCCAACTCTTTGGTGAAAGGGAATGACATTTCTGAGTTTGTACTAAACTCTAGACGAAGGAAATGGCTGGCACCAATCTCCAGCAGGGCCAGATCAGATGGGACCGTGGAGCGTTGTGTGTCTTGAAGTATGTGGATAAACAGGTTAATAAGGGAATACAGAGGGCCATGGAAGCCAATACTATTTCCACATGTAAGAATGGAACAAAAGTGCAATAGGGGGGTTTGAACTTGCAGCACAGATGTGGTTCCGTCTAGGCGAACGAACTGGGTGGCCTGGATCGCTCTTCTCGCTGTTTGGATAACAAGTTCCGAGGATGTTTGAACCTGATCACGTAAATGCAGGTTACTCATGAGGTTGAATAGTTGCTGTGACCACGGGTATGTGAGGGGGGTGTGGATATCCAAGACCGTGATATAGTAGGCCATCCGAATATACATGGCCTGCTGTAAATCCAGACCGGCACCAGGCTTACCTGGCTCCAAGGGCGAAGCAAGATCAACAAGCTGTTGAAGATACGTCTCTAGCTCCATCAATCTTTGATTCAGCTCCACCACTGCCTTGACGAGGTGGTCAGCAGATTGCTGCAGGGTCTCAATGCAAGTAAGCCTCTTGGAAATAAGCGACGCCATCTGAGCCAACTTTACGAGGGCAACTGCATATGTTGAGGTGGACGAGACTTCAGCAAGAGCCGAATGAGGCATTTGACAGTTGATCTGGTCGTCGTCAATCATCTGAGGACCGAACGTTAGCGAGCAGGAAACGACATAGAGAGTTGGCGCGAGCTGCTCACTGAAGGCCGGCCTGAGCGGGCCGCACAGTTTTTCTCAAGGCAGTAGGTAGCCCAGAAAATACGATTCCGGAGCCCCTTCTCCTCATCGCTCATATTCCAAGACGATACAGCTTGCCGGTGAAGCCCCTTGGAGCATGCCAGCCGCAACGTGACAGTAGATAGCATATACTCAAGACAGGGATTTCCAATGCTTTCCGTAAAGTACCCCTAGTGAATAGAAAGGAGTTAGATATAGGAAGGATAGTATCAAGAGAGTGAGTACCATTATTAACAAGGCTTGTATGGCCGTCATCGAAGTGCGAAAATATAAGAGCTCGAGGTGAACGGATAGACAGTTTAAGAAGTAGGACCATCCGGTTTGAAAGGCTTGCACAAAGCTGCCGGTCCTTGATAACTCGATTCGAGCTCCAGTAGCATATATAGCATTGCGAAGAGCGTACCAAGCCAGATCCTCGTCCTTAGACTCACCTTTCAGGTGAATCTTTAGTCGGGCCTCAAATGACACACGATCAACAGGCTCAAACGCAGCTTCTCGCGCACCTTCAAAGTATGCTATACAGGGGTGAGACGACGTTCAGAAAGACTCACATCTATCAGTGAGACTTACCCGAGACATACTTCCAAGCTAAATCAGTGCTTGGTTCTGAGGTTTTATCCTTGATTGTTTTCATGTCAATCTTCAACCGTCGGGTGATATCCCGAGTGAGCAGAGAGGCAGACTGTTCAAAAGTAGAACTGCCAGTCTTCTCAGATACCCACCGCACGCCGGACCTAGAACATATGGATAAGAACGATCTCGGTCCTTTTTCGAGTTAGATTAGGATGATGAGTTCGAACAGGGAGACTAACCGTGATACTCCCAATTAGACTATTATGGAGTAAGCTTGGGCCGTACCGCCTCGCGTGTTCCTATAAAGAGTACTCACCAGCTCTCCAGAATACACACTAGTTACTTCTGACGGATGCGTCGTCATTTCTGAAGCAATAGCCCCGTCACTTAGGGCAGGCATAGATCCTCCCACTTCTGTGGTGGCCATTCTTGACGGAGTTGGTAGATCTGTAGTATTCGATGATGCCCGTCTGTCCCGAACTCTAGGCTGGTATGCATTAGAGTAAGAACTTGGTGAGGCTGGGGGGTTTCTGGTTCCAGGGAGGCTATTGGCCGACGTCTCGCATCGTGAAGTAGCACCGTTCTCCGAGAAGCAATCCACGCCTACAATGGGCTGCACTTCAGTGTCGGGATGGCTTGCGGGAGGTGCTTCCGAGGCTTGGTGAGCACAACTTTCTCGTCGACTGAAGATTGGAGAGAGGGGTTGGACATGTTGTGTGGGTGTTTGATCCGGTTCGGTTCGCGCCGCGGTTGCGAGGGAGTCGTCAACGCGGGTTCCTCTAGCAGAAAATGGCGGGGAAAGGGACGATCTGCCCTCAGCAGCTAGAAGCAACGTCTCCACCCGTGCCAGTCTCTCAGCCATGGAATTCGTCATGTCGACTTTCCTGTTGCGTATCCGCTGTCGAGCTGCGTAGGCACATGTTTCGCCGTGGTCGATGCAATTCGCACATGGCTGCTCTCCATTACCTGGAGGGATCAACCGAGTCCTGTGTCAGAAGACTTCTTTCTTTTCTCAAACAGGCATGGCATACATCGGATTTTTTTGATGCGACAATAGTTGCACGCAATCAGTCGTCTCGTCCTCGGAGTACCGGAACGAGCTCCGTCTCGACCGTTTGTCGGCGGCATATTGCGTGTAAAGTTAGTCGGACCGAGGATCCGCTTGAACTGAAGCAGCACCCATTGAATCAAGCGAGGAAGAAAGCAAAGCTGGTAAGCCCAGCGTTAAGTAGAATACCCTTTTCCAGCTGTGCTCCCCTGGCAAGCTAATGCAAATACCCATGCTTCTCCTATTTGCGGGGTAAGCGGGGGGCCAAGATGATCTGCACACCCCCAGACTCGACCCTCGGACGGCGGGATTAGACCGAGTTTGGTGGGATGTAACGGGATATATATTAGTAATTAGTGCCCTTCTGGTAAATAGTACCACCATTGGGTTGTTCTGCCGAACAGAAGTTACCAAAAGTGCAACCAAATCAGATTATCATGTCTCCACGATGGCGTAACTAAACCACGACAATATCCAGGAAGTGCTATTCGTCGTGGACAAATAGTATAGGGAAGCCGACACCAAGCGTTACGCAGATTACTCGCCTACAGCATACTTTGGCAAGGAACCAGGTATTTCAGGGGGCTCGGAGAAGACACTGGTCCCGTCCGGGCCGGGCTCGGGCCGGGAAATGCAGTTGCACTCCGAAGTCTCTTGGCAGTTGTCGGATGAAAAGGAGCCTAGAACCTTGGCGTGTACCTAGAAAAGAGGGGATATCCGGTCATCCCGAGTTATGACCAATTGCGCCGTGAATCCCTTGTCTGTCCGCCAAAGTAGTCTTTTGGCATCATCGCATGTCTGAATGGGCGCTCGTGTGCCATCCTAGCCAAGCTGTCCCATGTGAAAGATTTGTAATAGCCAGCCATTCGTTGGGAGCATGTTTATTGCAACAGAATCTAGCCTAGAGTCTAGCCAGGTTTACTCCATTCTCCTCTTCAGCTGCCGCTTCGATATCAAAATACTTCCCGTAGATGGACAAACTTTCTGGATTGGCCACAACAGTCGATTCGACTTTTCGCCCGCTGATAATATTCTTAACCAGAATCTCGAGCTTCTTGCCGACGTTCGAGTACGGTATATCTTCCACATAGAAGACATGCCTGGGTACATGTCGTCCGCTTAAATTTTCTCGAATTTTTCGTTTGATCCTATCCTTGAGGCCGGTGGTTTTCTTCTCCTTAGGCCTAAGCTTCAGAAACAAGATGACCGTCTCATCTCGATCTTGTGGCCTCCTTTGTCCGGCGCAGATGGAGTCCTCGACTTCCGGGAAAAGCCTGATGATGTTGTATATCTCACCTGAGCCAAAACGAACACCTGAGGGATTCAAAACACCGTCGCTGTGCCAAGGTTAGCCCGACACCCTGTAAATCAGATTGCAATCGTACTCACGATCTTCCTAGCATTTGTATTCCCCTTGTGTCCGTATTGATCCGAATTAGATCACCCTGGGTCCAGACCCCGGGAATCGTAGCAAAGTAGGCATCCTTATATTTTTCAGCGCCCCCGGGACCCCAGAAGGTCAACGGCTGGCTGGGAAATGGCTGCGTGCAAACGAGCTCCCCGGGCTCATTCGTATCTGCAATAGATATGCCCGGAGAAGACATGGGGTCAAAGACATCCACCGCCATTCCAAGGGCTTTGCCAGGGATTTCGTCGGCGTGAACAGGAGTCAATGGGTTTGCTGTAACAACTATCAAGTCATTAGCTTCTCCTCTATTTAGGAACCGCTTCCGGGGTTCCACGTACATGAGCAGGAACAGTCGGTACCACCACTTCCCGAGATCAATTGGACTTTACTGGGAAATCCAACGTTGTAGAACCATTGGGCAACATCTGAAGGCAGCACTGAGCCCGTCGAGGTGACCTTTCGCAGAGCAGTCAGATCACACTCGTCCCCTTATCGGTGAAGCAGTTAGACAGTTATTGATGAGTCGGCTAGATAATGTAGGCAACTCACTCGGCTTAGCGTTGCTATCCATTAGATCGGTCAGATACTTGGCGGAAGTCCCAAACACAGACACCCTGCACCTTGCTTTAGTTGACGTCTCAAAACCCGCTTCGTGTACAAACCTTAGCTTTGACAGAAGTCGTGGTAGAAATTTGACATTGGGATAGAGCGGCGAGCCGCGGAAGACAACGATTTTGGCACCGGTGCTCAATGCTGTAAGCAAAAACGCCCACATGATCCATGCCGTCTACCAAGTTTTATCAGCACGAGTGAGCGTATGAAGAGATGGAAAACAGCGGCCGTACTGTAGTATACTGGAACAGAACGTCGCCCGGTTGAACATCGATGTGGATAACGTAGTCCTTCTTGATCTGCAACATAACTCCCTGGCAAAATAAGTGAGCAAAAAAGTCCTCTAATCATCAGAGCGGTTACTCACTCCAGCACTGTGTAAGATGCACTTGGGAGCCCCAGTCTGCATTCCTGGTAAGTCAAGCAAATTTGAGGAGCAGTGATAATGCCGACTTACAGTCCCTGATGAATAGAAGATAAAAGCAGGATGCGAGAATGGTAACTGCTCAAACTCCAGAGCCCTTCCAACTCCAGCTTTTTTAAAGCTTTCTAGGTCAATCACCTTGGAACTCTCCGCTTCTAAACCTGTTTCACTTGAGTGAAGGATGATGTGTTTGACGCTGTCCATCGCAGACACTACACGGGCCCATTCTCGAATAGTAGGGATTAGGTCGCGAACTTTACCATTGTATTGTACTGATGTATCAGTAAATACCAAAGTCGGATCGACCTGAGCCACTCTATCCAGAATTCCTTTGGAGCCAAAGTCTGGAGAAATCGAGGACCATATAGCACCAATCGATAGCGTTGCCAGACAAAGTGCAATGGCTCGGGCAGAGGTTTCGGTAATAGCGACAATTCTGTCACCTTTGGAGACTCCTTGGGCCCTCATAGCATCAGCTAGGATCTCGACTTGGCGATGGAGCTCGCCCCAGGTGATTGAACTGGTTTCCAGAGATCCTTCTGTGGCCTCAAACATGGCGATGTCTGATGGTTCACGGCCGTGTAAGATAGTCCCGGCAAAATTCAGCCTGGCATCGGGAAAGAATACTGGACTTGGATACATGTCTCCATTGAGCTGCAAAAGCGTGTGAGCAGGTTCAAGTATTCATAATCGAGCCTTAAGAGCTTACTTGATCAGATGCTTGAGATGGCAGCTGGGATGCACCTATGTCAAGGAAATGGAAGAGTTCAATCCAGAAGTCCCCAGCAGTAGATGGGTCTGTAGACCATCGATGAATGTCATGGTATGTCCTCAGCCGAAGGCCATGTCTTCTATTGACAATGTCCCGAAATCTAACGAGCGATGATCTTGTCAGGTCATGCTCTGACGGCACCCATACGATGGGGTTAGGTGGCTTGTTCATGGCGACGTCTGCAGGTGTTTGCGAGCAATTTAGACAAGTAAGAATAATATGACAGGAATCGAAGGCCGTCTCCTTCATTTATTACCAACGGAATGGGCTAGCTATCACCCGACTCTAAACACTACCCTGTTTCCCGAACATGCCTCTTGTCGTAAAACTTCCGGAGTGTTTAGACCCGGAACGGAGATGCTGCTGCTCCGGCTGGGCCGAGCTCAGCCGGGAGGCAATCAGGAGCGTGTGGGGAAGAAACCAAGTTAGTAAGTCCTTTTGAGCCCTGAGAGCAACAAAATCATATGGAGGTCCGGCCGGAGGTATGTGTCTTTTCTTCCGCCGCCGCCGGATGGCTATCATCCGGAACGACCGGCAAAGCTATAAATGCTCAGCAATGATGTTTGATTGCCCTACTGTCTAGCTTTTGCTTTTCAACAAGACATGGTCTGACCTAAAGCAAGATGAAGAACAGTTTTAAACGTCTAGTTCGCTTCAAGGACTCCAATGGCCGTACTCTTTTCGGAGAAGCCCCCTCTTCTGATGATTTAGTCGGCCGAGAAGTTCCAGTATATGAAGGCGATAATCCGTGGGACCTACGCATAGCAGGAACGACGGCAAAGATTTGCAGTGTACGTCAAAGGGTTGAAATGCGCATGCTTACTTACTTAATGGTTATTCTAGGTATTATGCCCCCTACCGCGCGCTCCTATTATCTACGGTATCGGTCTTAACTACAAAAAACATATTTCTGAAGCCGGTTTCCCTATCCCGCAGCATCCCACCATCTTCACGAAGCCCCCTGACGCGCTTAACGGCCCTTCTGATGATGTGAAAATTCATCCGGACTGTGCCAATATGGACTACGAGGGGGAATTGGCTATCATTATACGCGACGACTGCAAAAATGTAGCTTCGAGCTCCGCGGCACTCAGATATGTGCTGGGCTACGCTGTGGCCAATGACGTTAGCAGTCGGTACTGGCAAATCCCTGAAATAAGTGGACAGCAGCATGGATACGCCAAGAGCTTTGATGGCTTCGCGCCACTCGGTCCGGTTATCGTCTCGCCCGAAGCAGTTGGTAATATCGATCAGCTCACCCTCGTAACGAGAGTGAATGGCGAGGAGCGACAGAGAGCACAACTAAATGATCTTTTATTTGGCGTTGGAGAAATCATTGTTCATTTGAGCCGCGGTGTAACACTCCGAGCTGGGACAGTGATCCTTACTGGAACCCCGGGCGGAGTCGGCGCGTTTATGAAGCCTCCCGGGTGGGTGAAGACTAGAGATATTGTTGAGGTTAGTATTTCCAGCATTGGGACTATTGCGAACCGCTATGTCTTTGAGGAATCAACCTAACCAATACTACTCTCTTCATCGCTAATGACTTGTTTTCTTGCGTCTTATTAATGTGTCTACCACTTGTTGAAAACTTGCCTGTAAGCTATTAAGCTTGACTTTATTCATTGATCGCCCCTGAGAACCTCCTTGCGACGGCATGTTTCATGCCGTCAATCGAGTTCTTTTTGGGAACGTTCTATGGCTTAGAGGGCCACCTTTGGCCGTATTTTAATCATTCATATGACAGATTCCAGTCTGCTTAGCGTAGTTTCGTCGACGAGCACCCGAACAGAAATGCTCTAGACTGGGACGCGTTGCATGCTATAATTTATGCGGATGAAGTAAGTTCTGAAGAAGTTACACCTCCCCCGCCAAGTTAACTAGCAGGGCAACATATGAGTCGGCCAGGACTAGCTGGATCCCCTGGGGCGATTGCCACTGACATGCCATTTGGTGTCCCGCCTTTATTACTCAATGCGGATTTCCATCTGTAATCTAAGTTC
The DNA here is from genome assembly GCA_027569015.1 of Ascodesmis sphaerospora. Taxonomy (NCBI): domain Eukaryota; kingdom Fungi; phylum Ascomycota; class Pezizomycetes; order Pezizales; family Ascodesmidaceae; genus Ascodesmis; species Ascodesmis sphaerospora. The sequence continues at coordinate 243,410 of JAPPUR010000014.1, read as the reverse complement.
CTTCCGGACTTTTCTTGGGCGTAAGAGAAGTTGCATTGCCATTACAGAGCCCGAGTGACTTATTTGTCACACACAGAGTTAGGAGCTGCGAGACTCGCCTAGAAGATTTGCAAGAGATTCACAGAAGATATAAGTAGGAATTTGCGTAAACTAATAACGGCCTCTAATAGTGCGGACGCTGTCCTATCAACTTACTTCTGGAACTCGCCCATTCCATCCAATACATATTCCTTGACCTGGGTGGTATTTTTCTCTGTTGATGTGAATTTCTTGGGCAGCTCTTGAGAATACGGCTGACTTCCTGCCTGGACTGGTTCTCTGCCGGTCGTTGACTCTTGACGAGATTGTTGTTCCGACCAATGGAAACCTGTGACTGTCTCCAAAATCGCATATCCCTGGGACCAGTGAGTTACACGTGAGCCTCTCCAAGCAACATGTGTATCTGGTCTGACTAGGACGAGAGGTTTCTCCCAAAGTCTTGCAGCATGGTTCTCGCCCGACAGAACAACATGTGTCAGCGGTATTCCGAGTACCTTGGCCGCTTCGACTAGTAGCCTACTCCCGATATCATCGTCGCCATCTGCCCGGAACTCGACTAGGCTGTACGCCGCTCCGAGCTTATCAAACAGCGCAGATCCGTCTTGAAGAAAAACGTGTGGCGGTCGGCTGCCCGGAATAGTCGTCGGGAGATAGTGATGGGGTGTCCAAGTCGATGGCAAGTCATTCTCATCTGGCATGCAAACCGGCGACACGTAGCGGTATCCCATCTCAATGCCCAAGTCGGTATTCTCCCCGTTGTTGAGTTGATAATGCGAATGTACTTTCTCGCGGGTCTCGCGTGCCTTGTCCGAAGTCTGGGTTTGGCTGCCATCGCTGCTGCCACCAAGAATCTCTATCGCTTTCAAATGCACATCCATGTGGAAGCCGGACCGCTCTACGTTCATAATAGAAACGGGTCGACGCTCCACGTCATAGGAGCGCAGAAGTCCTGGGCTTCCAAACCTATTGATCACGGCGGCGAGCTTCCAGCCAATGTCAAAGGCGTCGCCTAGACCCGTATTCATCCCGTAGCCCCCAGTAGGTATGTTTTGATGTGCCGCATCGCCGGCTAAGAAGATTCGCAGGTTTGGGCTCGCAAAGCTTCGAGCTACTGCGATGCTAGGACGATAAGTTGATCTTACCAGGACTTGGTCGATCTTGATTGGATATGGTCCACCCTCTCCGCCCAGTACGCTGTAAACTGCCTCTTCGGACCCGATAGTAGACTCATCTACCCCTGGTGCAAGGGCGTAGTGAATAGTGAAGATTTCCTGTTGCCCAAAATATATTTTAGCATTCAGATATCCGTGGATGTCTTGTCAAAGAAATGCTGACCTTCTCATCCTGGGAGATCACAGCGCCAACAAATTTGTTGGGCTGCAGGACAAACAAGTGCCAAAAGCGGCCGTGGCGGTGGATTCGAGCCAGGTCTTTAGACCTGAAATGGACAAGAAGGAAAGCTGTCGGGCTACAAATGTTCTTCTCGTGAGCATGGATAAGATGAACCATTGGTGTACCTACACAGGCCCACCATCCAGCGGTATTTCCAGGGAGCGTCTTGCCTTGCTCGATGCGCCATCGCAGGCAATCATGTAATTGCATTTGAACAAGTGCTCAACATTCGTACTTTTCTCAGTAACCTTGGCCTCCACGCCTTCAGCGGACTCATGGACATCTTCTAATTTCCATCCGAAGCGTACGTCGATTAGCGGGTTAGCGTCGCACTGTTTTCTCATCCACGCTTCGAACACGGCTTGAGAAAGCCTTTGATATGGTTCCAGTGGCTGGGAACCATCATTCAGGTCTTTGATGTTTTGCCTGTACTGCTCGACTGATGGGAGGCTCCACTGCGTATAACTCTCGTCGCGGCTCAAGCCTGGTGTAAAAATCACATTATATGGGACAGTCGAAGGAACACCTTGCATACGGAGGCTGTCAGCCAAGCCAAGCTTGCGAAGGAATTCCATGGATCGGACGTTGGTCAAGTCCATCTTGGGCCATCTAACGAATACCATGGTAAGCGATTACTCCTCGTTATACCGACTAGACCAGAAAGACTTCCAAAGCGTACCTCGTAGTAGATTCATTCCTCTCGAACATGACCGATTTCACCCCATAGAATGCCAACACTGTCGCTGTCAACAGTCCTACTGGTCCGGCACCTGCTATGAGGACGCAGTCGTCGGATAGGTTCTGAATGTGGGCCATCTTTCTTAGCCTTTTTGATAGCTGTTGGATTACTAGACAGGGTGGTGGGTGTGTTTAGTCCACAGCTGAGATGCTCTAGCTGAAATGTCTTGTGATATGTGTATCCTCTGCTAGTCAACTTCAGGCAGCGGTGCGAATATATTGAACTTTGCGCACGAGAACAGCTGCACCGGATTGCTCACCGGCCCGGCGTTATGGGCTGCCGGAAACCGGGCCGGAACGATATCTGTTCCGGCTCAACTCGCTCAGCAAATCCCGAGGTAGAACCTTCGCCTAGTTTGACTCTCCAGTCTTTCTCCCTCCTTCCGACCCCCAAAGGTATCTCATGATGGCCCATACGTGCGTCCAGCGGGGTGGATTGCGTCAGAGTCTCGCAAGGATTGACTGAGTCCGGAGTTTGGAAGTATCTCTCCGAATATTTGAACTCACAAGCGGAGGGTTATTCTGGAAGTGAACAACGTGCTAGTCAGAAAGCCGGATAAGATCGGATGTGATAAGAGTGACCCCAGATTCAGGAGGTCCGTATACATAAAGAAAACTCGTGTCAAACGTATGAGCCCATTCGCAGTAACTTTTGAGGGAGCTAATCAGGTATGTTGCAGAGTAATCTGAGTCCCGCAAGATTGATTCGAGCAGGCCTGTCCCTGGAACGTTGAAGATATCGCAATGTGTTCTTTATTATAGTCGGAGTTTGCCCTTTGATGGGTTAAGCCAGAAGATCATCTCTCTTCACACACCCCCTTTCAGCTTTTGCAATCACATAGGGGTTCAGCTCGAGCAGATTCGCCATTTTTGATAGAATTAATTTGCCATGTAAGAAGGATCTACTCCGCTGCGCGTTGATCTCGACCTGAATCCTGAACTCTCCGCACGACAGGAGTGGATGAACGCGTGGAATGGAACAGGGGACAAACAATTAAAGCTTTGGAACAACTGCAACTCTAGATTTCATGTGTGTTACAGGTGCCCATGTTTCCTTTTATGTGTTCTCTACTCAATAACTATAGTCTGCTATGCGTCTCTTAACGAACAATCGGAGTTGACCGGAGAATGAGGAGGTTTCTCCCCTCCTAAACATCGTTTTCTATGACCTTCTGGTCTATAAGAATGTTAAATTAGCGGACATTAGCCGGTCAAAAATCTCCGTACCTGGACAAATGGAATTCATGCCCAGAAGGATATCCAGTTTTGTGTAGCCTCGAACTTAGCGGGCAAGCACCCCGATCTCTGATCTTTAGCCATGGACCTACTACGACACGGCATTGACCGTGGCAGAGCTGTACCACTATATCTAGTGTCATTGCTCCTGTGCATCTCGGCTAATGTAAAGCGGCAAACTTTTTCAAGCTCGACACGGCGTCCTCGCCGATCCAGTGAGGCAGTAACTCCTGTAGCGGTTCTTCTACGTCCCATGCTTTGCATCCTTCCACGTACAATATCTTCGCATTGGAAGTTCCGTTACTCCCCAAGTCTAGGATGACATTCGCAATATCGACTGATTCGTTGACCGGGAGGCCGGCCGACTCCCATGCCGGCAAGGCGTGAATCACAGCCAAGGGCGTTCTGGTCACGGATGGACAGACTGCATTAATTCGAATTCCGTTGGAGTCTGGGAACATGCGAGCCAGACTTCTCGTGAGTCCCAACACGCCTGATTTAGTTGCCTATTCCGACTATTAGTTCAAGCATTGCGAACGGGCTAATGTGTAACCAACGCTATAAAGAGGAAGACCGGCAGGATTGAGCAGTCCAGCCGTCGAAGAGACGAAAATTATAGATTTGTCATCGCCTTGGACTAAATTCTGACGCAGGTAGACGGATGCTATACGAGAGAAGAACAGCACACCTCGAAGATTGATGTCAAGAATTCGAGTATTGGGCTCCTTACTTATGGTTAGCCTATCCATTTCTAGAGGGGTTGAGCTTAGTTGATACTTCTTGCAGGTCCGCCAGAGTCAAGGACGTGTCAAAAAACGGTCGAGGTTCGTAGATGGCGGCGTTTGCAATCGCACAGTCGACCCGGCCGAATGTTTCGGCGGCCAAGGAGAACAGCGCAAGTAGATCCTGATACTTGGTCACGTCAGTCTCGAGGAATATCACTCCGGCCTGCTGCGAAAGTGCCCCCCCAAGTTCCACGTTCAAGTCCCCTAGAACAACATTTGCTCCGTTTCGCGCGGCCACTTCGACCACGGCACGTCCGATACCCTGAGCGCCGCCTGAAAAGGGAATGTCAGACATGAAAAGGTTGGGGCTGCAATAATTTACCAGTCACCACTACCGTTTTCCCCTTCAGACCACTGAAAGTGGTATCAAAATCGTAATATGCCATGTTACAAGATGCTATGCCTGGATGCGAGGGGAGCCGCTGACAACCCAGAATACTAACGCATGCGACCCTATACACGATATTGACGGCAGTTGTAGCGTAGCTTGCTCCCAGTTAGACTTCGGTGGTTCTCCTGTGATGATTTGGCATGCGCGATTGAAGATGCTGTCAAATACTTGTCTTTATAAGACTGACTTCAGGCAGCTTGGGGCCCACTGGCGCAAAAACAGCGGCATCCCTAGTGCACTAATTCGAGGTTTCGTTTGTCTGCTGGTTCCGAACTGTGTGTGGCGGCGATTATCGGCCTCGGACAAATGCACATCTTTGTCTCCGAAGCTTCAGGCTTCAGGATGGTTGCCGACTGTCCCGGAACCGGTCAACTGGGAGACGGCTGAGATCATGCAGATCAATACTTACATTAGGTGCGCACGGCGAACTGCGGAGCGATAAAGCCGACCATAGCAAGTAACAAACCGAGACCTATCCTTCTTGGGGTTGGTCAAGACGGAGCGCCGGACTCTAGAATAGGGTATGACGGAATTGCTTCGTCGTCGGCGATATAGTGAACCGAATACACAAGAACATGTAGTTTGGCCATCTCATTCCGAGGACGTACGAACTCCGGCAATGGAAGGCCCACGTAGGACAGGAATCGCGGGTGTGAGGAGGGGCCTAAGTCAAATCTCTTTGTAAATTAGTGTTCCTTCCCTTCCCAATCTTTTGTCGTTCTACCTCTTTCATAAGTTCGACTTACTCTGCACTCGAGACCATTTTGACACCCTTATTCAGCTACAATTATGGATGCGGAAAAGACCATTGCGTCCGAGAAGAAATCGATAGAACGGCAAACCCACTTGGAACATGAGGTCGATCGTGGCGAGGCTCTGTATGTCTTCATTGTCAGCGTCCCTTTCGGGGCTGTGGCCATGATTGCTGGGTTTTTATCGGCGATGTAGCCAAGTTCATGACGTCCAAAGTTGTGGCTAATCTGTAACATCGGGAAATTCATCGTGATTTGACATGGCGGCTGGTACAGAACTTTGGAAGGAAAACATCAAGGCGGGCTGAAATGCTATCAACCGAATCGATATTCATCGGGTAGACTGGGCGCAGAGCGCAGATGAATCGATTTAGTGTCTAGTCCCTGAATAATGTCAGCTTTCCCCCGTCGGATTCTCGCGGTATTTGTGGTTGAACCTGATTGTTAAGAACGCTTAGACCTAGGCGCTCTAGAAGCACGAGGACAAGTAACATGCTTTGGGTCCCAAGGCACGCTGGATCTTGAAAGGTATACGGATATGTATGCTACGAGACTCTCGCTTCTACTCTGCCTATTCACCCACCGGATCCCTGACAGCTACCTGACCTCGACAACGACGTTTACAGATGTAACCCCTTCAGTTAGACCAGTTCATGATAACTGAATTCTCACTAGAACTTAGAATTCTGTATACCCAAGCCCCTTTACATATGTATAGAGCCATGGGCCCTGATCCTTCCGCTCCGCGAGCTTCACATACTCCTCTCCGGCTACCGATGAATCTGGAACCGGGACCGGTCCACCACCCTCCCCACGTTCGTCTGCATAGTAGAACTGGATTCCATCTTTCTCGTATAACTTGGTGTCAACCAGCGCTCTAATCGCGGCCGCGGTCGCCGACTTGCCCACCCCGAAAGTAAAGCCGATCGGTATAGTGAGAACATTTAAGACGTTGCCTGTGTAGATGAATGTTTTTGAGGCGTTGACAGGAAGAGAGCGGAAACCAAGCACGGATTGGTGGAGAGCCACTAGAGCAGAAGTTGTGTTTACGGACAATGTCTTCTCCGCGTTCTCTAGAGTGAATGTGGAAAGAGGATCCTTGGCGTCGTCCATGGCGAGGAAGGCGGCTGTCCGGAAAGGATGCTTGTCAGTAATACTCGTAGTAATACGTTCATTTGGTATTGAATACAAGTTATAACATACCATTGTACACCACTACGCTTGGAGGGGATCCCAATTCCTTCTTAACTGTATCAAACACGCTTGGGACAGTTTCGGGCTTATTCAAGTCGACCGGCACAAAAAGAGATGATCTTCCATTAAGATGGTCGTTTCGAGCCGCTGAAGCAACTTTATAACCCTTTCCGGCGAAGGCTTTCGCTACCCCAGAGCCGATATTTGGCCCGGCGCCTAGGATGAGAAGAATAGGCGAAGACATAATGTTGTGTGATTAATTTTCCCCTGCACAAGTTTAAACTTTTGGAGAAGTGGTTTCATACTTATCAAAAGTCCTAGCATAGCCTAGATTCCCGGATGGTTCAATGCCGGAAATGGCCGTAGTCAAACTGAATAATGCCCGGGGCCATCATTGCCGGGCAACTCTGGGACCGGCATTGAGCGAGAGTACTGCAGTCCAAATTGCCGGGGTCAGACCAACAGGACCTTGACACTCGCTAACCCCGCTCTCCCGGAGCCCGGAATCGAGACTTCGCAGACCCCTGGGCCCCCGGATTCGGGAGACTCCTAGAGGACTTGGGCAGCATCGCCTTCTGTAGGTTTGGCTCAATAACGGCTAGCTCGTTGCACTAAAAGAGTATCGGTTTGGTCAATGTTGTCCATATCTGATCTAAAGATATCTGATACCGAATGGGCAGTATCAACTAAATAACGTCAGTTGCGTCGATCATAGCTGTCGTAAATGGTATTGCTGCTTCGAGTAGATCAACCATCTTTCAGTCCCTGTTGACTTCCGGGGCGCTTAAAGTCCCAGGTGGCATCACAGTGACCCTTCCTCGCCTATTTCATACAAGCTGGGATGGACATTAATCTTCAGAGAGCAGCATATATACACCCCATTCTTTAATTACTAGCTACTCTAATTCAGCAACATCTTAAGATTGTCAATGTTCTCAATTGACTCGCCAACAGCTCGAGCGCACTTTGCCACAACAGCTCCGTCCAAAACTCGATGATCAGCACTCCAACTCAATATCACCTGTTCCCTAACGACTATCTGATCGTCCATGACAGCTGCAGTCTTTCGAGCTTTCCCTATACCAACTATGGCAACCATAGGGGACACGATTACTGGATGAACGACGTCCCCGCCGAGACTTCCGATATTGCTCACAATGAAAGTAGCGCCACTAAAATCGCCTGGCGTCAACTTCCCAGCTTGGGCTAGAGTAGCAAGTCGGTTGATCTCTTGTGCAAGAGAAGCCACAGAGTGATTTCGAATATCCTTGATGACAGGCACCACGAGACCTTGTGGTGAATCGACCGCGATACCGAAATTATGCACAACCTTGTGAATTAGCTGAGGTTTGGACGCGTCAGTACTTGTGTCGAGGTGGGCGTTAAACTGTGTGAAGTTGGCGAGTACTTGAGAAACGATTTTGACGATGAAAGGGAGCAGTGTAAGCTTGACTTGGCCTGGTCTTGCCGCGTTGGCCTGTTCACGAAGTTCTTGTAGTGACGAAAAGTCAACAGTATGTGTGTACAAGAATTGTGGAATAGTGAGTGATTCTGTCATGGTCTTGAACATTTGGCGTTCCACAGCCGTCAAGAGGACTCGTCGGTCGCCCCCGACTGCTTTTGGCGGACCTGGCTCGGGTACTGGTGTGAAGTCAGGCTGGTTGATATGCCGCCGTACGTCTTCTTTGAGAATTCGTCCGTCTTTTCCGGTACCTTGGATCTGCATGAGATCCAGCCCAGACGCTTTGATCAAATGACGGACTGCGGGAGACAGGCCCTTTCTTGTCGTGCTGTCCGGGGTCGTTGCTCTCGGGTCGATGGTGTTCATCGAACTTGGCTTCGCATCTTGGGATCTCGCCTGCGAATCTTTTGCCAAATCCTGGCTATGAATTGCCGGAGATTCAGAGCTGCCATTGGAGAGTTCCTGTTTAGGCACCGACGAGTCTTCTATGTCGATATCTACTAGGGGCTGTTGGATTAGACACGTTGCCTGGCTCGAGCATGACGCTGCTTACTTACCTTTCCCACGACGGCGATATCGTCTACTTTGTAATACAGTGAGGCGATTCTGCCATCGTATCGCGATGTAATCTAGAAGTATGGCATTAGCTAACAGTTTATGTGGCAGGGTCGTATCGTAGTAATCGCCTCAACCGTTGCTTTGTCTGACTGCACTTCGCATATCCTGTCAAATTGTTCGACTTTGTCACCTGGTTTGACAAACCACTGCAACACCTGGCATTCTGTAATGCCTAGAAATACAAGGTTAGAGATAGATATTCTCAGGCTCCGGAAAATGCACCTTCGCCGATATCCGCAAGTAGGTAAGGTTTAAGTAGTTGCCGTGTGGTAGTTGTATGGTAGAGGCTGCGCCGAGCATATTGGCTTCTGACTTTCAGTGTTGAAGCTTGGCCATTGAATATCAGTGGTCTTGCTACTGACTGCCCACTAAGGGGCTTTAGAGTATAGAGCCGCCTCATTCTTGTCTGGTAGCCAAACTCGGTCTGTCTTGTTAACGCCCTTGCACGCACTTATCCAAAGGATTGTGTGTCTAGAACTTGGGAATTCTCACGATCGTCAGGGGACGAACATATCATCTCATTGAAACAAGTGTTTTCACCGAGCCTTTTACCCAATCGGCATTACTAATTAAGGTACCTCATACTCGGGGTTTTCAGCATCCGGGAATAGATACCAAGCCCCGACTATCCGGGCCGACGTATCCCGTTGGCTCCCGCTCTTCCGGGCCCCCAGGCTACTAGGCATCTAGGCTTTCAGACATATCTCTTGCAGCTTGTTAGAGATTTTTTCTCTTGATCCATCTGCCCGAATCACGTTTATCCGATTACGTTGGCCAAGATGTACACTCCTAGGTTCTCATGGAAGACAATTTGTCAGCCCCTGCAGCGGCGGACTTACGCTGTAGCGGCATCTGCACCGAAATCAAAGCGCTACCTCAATAAGCCTATTGATTTCAGCACCACGCCCCTTTTACACCACAGCAACAACACACTCCGGGCCTCATCCGGACTTCCAGTTGGCAGCTGTACAAAGCGGCTTAATCTTTATCAATCCGTCAACGATGCCCTGAGAATTGCACTCGCAGAGGATCCAAAGGTGCTCTGCTTTGGCGAAGATGTGGCATTCGGTGGCGTTTTCAGATGTACAATGGGCCTACAAGCTGAGTTCGGCCCTGACCGTGTCTTCAACACGCCAATAACGGAGCAGGGCATCGTTGGAGCTGCGATCGGCATGGCATCTGAGGGACGGAAGCCGGTGGTGGAAATCCAATTCGCCGATTATATCTTCCCGGCTTTTGACCAGATTGTCAACGAAGCCTCCAAGTTCCGGTATCGCGAAGGCGCCACTGGGGCTAACCTAGGCGGCATGGTGGTGCGAATGCCTTGTGGTGGTGTTGGGCATGGTGCTCTGTATGTGATGCTGCCAAGAACTCGATATGGACGTCTCTAATATGGTCTGATAGCTATCATACTCAATCACCCGAATCCCTCTTTAGCCATGTGCCTGGATTTCGAGTGGTTATACCTCGATCCCCAACTCAAGCCAAAGGCCTTCTCTTGAGTGCTATCCTCGATTCTAAAGATCCCATAATATTTATGGAACCTAAGGTCTTGTATCGAGCAGCCATCGAACAAGTCCCAGAAGAATTATATATGCTCCCTTTAGGCGAGGCTGAAATTATCAAACGAGGGGAAAGCTTAACCGTCATCTCGTACGGACGTCCTTTATATACATGCCAAGCAGCTATTGAAGCTATCGAGCGCGAGGTTCCTGACGTTAGTGTCGAATTGATTGACCTGCGTACTATTTACCCTTGGGATAGACGGGTAGTGATCGATAGTGTACGCAAGACAGGTAGGGCCATTGTTGTTCACGAAAGCATGGTTAATTATGGCGTTGGGTCCGAGATCGCCGCTACCCTGCAGAGGGAAGCATTTTCATTTCTCGAGGCACCAGTCGAACGGATTGCGGGATGGACTACGCATACCGGCCTGGCATATGAGAAGTGGATTATCCCGGATATTGCAAGTAGGTACTATTCGCAACGATGCTCCGATGGTTTGCTGACCTAATGATAAGGGGTGTATGATGCTATTCGCGCAACTCTAGACTATTAATCCTGTGAAGTCACCAACATAGATTTCATCTCATGCTACCATCATGTCTCTCCTATACAATTCTACACTATGCCTTTTGATGAATCAAGCGGTAGTAGCTTCTGTAACATGCTGTTCTCAACAAGTCCTCTTCAGTGTCTGCGGCGGGAATCCCCGACCTTTCGTTTTCTTCGGTCTTCTGGCTTAATCCATCATGGGGCAGGCTCCAACTATAATAAAGAGCACATTGCCAACACATCATAGTATTATAACCCGCTGCTAGCATAGTGGCTTTTTTTTGCAGAAGAAGAGTCATACCTAGTTATATCATCATAAAAGGATAAGCCTCTCATAGAGTATATAATTACTTACTCTAGCCTCCGTATAAGAAATAAGAGAAGTATTCCTTTTCACCTTCTCAAGATAAGACCATAGTCACTCCCGATATGAGAGCTGTCAACACAACGCCTGCGAGAACCAGAGCGATAAAAGTCACTAGCTCTGTCGCCGCCATGGGCTCAATTTATTATATTTCATACTTGAACATGATTATGCAGATTCCGACTACACTATCGAACATAATGCTTCACACTGTTGTAGGAAAAGACCTCGGACCAATCTCTACCCTTTTCTTGATGCTCTCATGACTCTCTCCGCTTTTCAGCCGTTTGATCAAGTCCTCAGGGTCGAAGTCGGTCCCAATTGGATTCTCATTGAAGGCTGGTGACTTCATGAAGTCACTTGCAGCCTGGGCCGTATCGAAGTTGTCCACCTGAGTTTCGATCATATTACCGTCGGGATCGGTGTAATACATGCTCGTTGTCGGACCATGGTTCAGGCAAACCTTGGGCGTGATGCCCAGAGCCTTGCGCTGACTGTAAGTAAGCGCTAAATCATCCAGGCTGTCAAAGGCGAACGCGACATGCTCCAGGCCGGCGGCTCCGGGCTGTTTCGGAGACGTGTCAGGTACGCTAAGAATAGCGACACGATGGTGCTCCTCGTCATAACGGAGGAAGCAGAGCGAGTCATTCTCGTAGCTGGACTCGGCGCCGAGGAAGGCTTTGTAATAGTCCACCATATCCTTGAATTTTCCCGTGCGCAGAACTATATGAGCAAGCATGGATGGGCTTTTGACTTTGGTTGGCTGGGAGGATGCCATGTTGACTGATGGATGGGGTCTTGACGGTTTTTGTTTAGGGTAGATTTTGCTCTCAATGAACGGGGTAGAAGACTAGAGTTGTTACTGCTGATGCTTCCTCAATAATGATACCAAACTTATAGCCTTTCTCTCCCGAAATTGGCGGAGATGAACTATCCGACCCCGGATCCCACAGGCAAGAGCAAGAGCTAATTCGGGGTATGCATGTTGCTTGAAACCCTCCATCATCCATTCCAACTCCGAAGCTGTACGATAGACTAAGCCTTCCGACCATCCGCCCAAGTGAGAACGCCTCCGTCCGGATGTTCTGCTGCCGAACCGATGGCCGAGCCAACCTCCTTCAATCCACGCCGGCAACCCATGTCGACGGCCGCCTTTAACCGGTGCCGAACGAAGAAGGTAAAGTGCAAGTCCCATTGCGTCGGTTTTCTAGCAGGATCCGTTGGAGCCAGTTTCGGTCCATGGCTAATTCTGGCCCGGGTGATGGCCGTCGGCCATGTCAGAGTGGCCTTGTTGGTGGCTTTCATTCCGCCTCCTAGGAAGGAACTGACTGAATTAACTTGGCAAGGACAACCATCGAACGCGTTTACGATGCTTCACCACAAGGATCGGCTGTAAGCTAAGGGAAAGGCCAAGCTACTACGACATGTCGTTTCCACGGCTGGTCTAGAATTGCGCTCTCCGAGCGTAATTCCTGGATTGAAGTCCGGACAAAGTCCTAGCAGTACTTTGAGAATGCCTTCTTAATCAAAACGGAGCTCATCCACGGACGCTGCGGGCTACCTGCCGTTCATGCACTTGTGGCAATGGTAGGCTCGGTGGCCTTTGACAACAAAGCTGTGCCATCGCTAACTACATCAAGGCTATATCAGAAGAGAGTGCTGGTAGCCTGGGGCGGCAGAAGTTAAAAAAGGCCACTCTGTTAGCATCGTGTTATAATGCTATGATGTGTTGACAATGAGGTCTTTGTTATAGTTGGACCCTGGCCCTTGATGGGTTAAGCTAGAGGAAGATCGTAGTTTGGAAGAAGACCAGAGTGCTGATTATTTTTCAACTGATATAGGCCATTGAGCATACTAACATACATTGCGAGCCTCGTGCCACTGAGCTGGATGGCAATCCTCACATGATACAGCACTTGGACAATATGGTTCATCACGCTGAGATATCGTCGTCCATCATTCAGAACCTATGCTCTGTGAAGGCTATGAACATTGGCCGTCCTCTCGACTCATCCTGCACCAGCCTCACTTGCCTTCGCGAGTTTCTTCCAGGCCTTTCGTGATCGGAGCCGAGTCCTACGATCATTAGTCCATTTTCTTGCCATGTTGTTGAACAGGACGGGAACTAGACCGCTTACCGCCCACACTTGATAATTCTTGATCCTGGCTTCGCCGTTCTCGTTTGTTGACAAGAGTATGCGGGCAGTGAAGTCGCCAGAAACTAGTCTCTGGTTTACCAGTGTCATTTGGACGCGACCAACAAGTAGAAGATCTTGTGCATTTGCATCGTGAACGTAAACCCTCTCGATGGTGTGTCTGCGCTTCTTTACCACGACCCAGGCATGTTCACGACATTTGGATATCTCTGAAGTGGATTCTCTTGGTCAGCTATGCTCTCAGGGCCGAATAATGATCCTTCGCAGCTCACCTGTGTGACCAGTAGCACTGCCAGCTGGGCCGTTCAAGACACCGTCACTGGTGAATATTTCATCGGCGAGCCTCGGACCAGCGCTATCGCTAGAATCATCAAGTATCGAAAAGAAGGTATCGATCAGGGATTTGATTGTGTTTGGAATGCTGACCGCCGGCCATGCTGTCTCATCTGTATTGTAACCCATGCTTCTAGGTCCGTGGGAGAGTGAAAACTACCAATAGTAGGCTCACTGCACCTGTTGCAGAGGAAAAGAAACGTTCGGATTCGGAAGTCTTGTTCTTGGCCAACTTGAACACTTATGAGCAGCCTCACCAATCCAAATCCAGATCTTTGATGGTCAGATAAAACCATCATTATTATACTTTTCGTTCGACTTGCTTCCTTCTTTGCTGTCCCATATACAGAGTCTTGGCCCCCCGCAAGTCTCGGAAATGGGGGCCACAGGTCCGCCGGAGCCTTAGCATCCGAGATTCGGATAAGTCAGACCCGGTACCGTTGCGTAGTGGCCGACATCAACATTTAATCAGTGCACATTTGGGCACATTCGCACAAGTTTGGGTGACGGCGAAGCCCGGATGCAACTCGCCGACGGGCTTCGCTCTACCGGGGCCAAGATTCGGATCAGTCGAGTCCGTGAACGTCATCTGGTAACCTAAAGAAGCTGGTTCCTACGCCGCCGCAAATATCTTTGCCATAAGTTGTAACATCTTTGGCTGCTGCTGATTGTGTGGTTCCAATGAGATCTCAACTTCTGCAATGGCTAGATTAAGTTTTCCAAAATCCGAGGCCGAGCCCTCTCATTTAGCTATTTTGATATTTTGCACCGGGGCCTTCTTTCTAATTTACAAGATTCTGCGAATTGGCCATCGTGATCCAAGGCTGCCACCTGGTCCACCAACGACACCCCTGCTCGGAAATGCCCATCTCATTTCGTCGACAGGTCTGCACCGACAGTAAGTAGTATTACGACGACTCCTTTCTTGGTTTATATAGTTAATTATCGGCGTTATCCTAGGTTCCTAGACTGGACGAGGCAATATGGTGGAGTGTTTAGTCTCAAAATCGGATCGTCAAACATGATTGTGCTTTCGGATCGCAAGGCTATCCACAAACTATTAATTGAGAGAGGAGCAAGTCATTCCAGCCGTCCGGAGATGCATCTTGCCAATCTGATCAACAAAGGCGTGAGTGTCTCTCACCGACAAGACGACAAGTATTGGCGAGAAAAGCGGAAAATCATCAGCCACTATCTCTCTCCAAAGCAGCTAGACGAAAGGCACTACAAAGTCCAGGAAGCAGAGTGAGCACCAAGATTTGGAGAATATGCGGAAGTAATTCTGAGTTCTCAGCTAATTCCATATTAACGAAAAGGGCTATAGTATTGATGAATCAGCTGCTGGATGATCCGGCCGGTCTGTATCACAGCATACAGAGATATACTATCTCCGTTATATCATCCCTGACAATGGGTCAGCGAGCAGCAACTTGGGATAGCTGGTGGTGCACCGTAAGTCCTATGCATTGCCACCTCATGCTCGATTCCAGCTCATGGAATATTGACAGAAAGCATACGATCTTTTCACGGACGTGAGTAACCCTTTCGTGAAATCTAGATCCAAGGTTTCAAGAGAGAGCATTGGTTATTAATTCAGCATCTTATCGCGGCTAGTTTTCCAAAATCATGGAGCCAGGAGCGGCACCTCCTGTGGAGCAATTCCCTTTCCTAAAGCTGACTCCATCCTGGATGGCCAAATGGAAACGCGACGCCCTTGACCTCAGCCGCCGGCAGGAAGCATACTGGGCGGAGGCTCTCAACAAAGTCAAGGCTCGTCGTGCGACTGGAGCACGTCGCAACTGCATCGCCGACATGTTATTCGACGAGTGGGAGCAAAAGGGGTCCCCCCTTTCCGAGTTCTCGACCCAGCTACTGTTCGCGGAGTTTGTGACGGCGGGGGCGGATACGACAGCTTCACAGCTGCTCACCCTGATAATCGCCTTTGCGAAGTACCCCCATATTGTGGAAAAGGCGCGTAGGGAGATCGATGCGGTGTGCGGCACAGAACGCACACCCATATTCAACGACTTCGAGGAACTCCCGTACTTGAATTGTATTGTCAAGGAAGGGATGAGGTGGCGGCCCGTGTAAGTAGCTCTGTTGCTCGCAATATAGGACCTGGCTACTGACGATGAGAAGTGCGCCAGTTGGACTCCCTCACTGCAGTAGAGAAGGTCAGTTCGTCTCGCCCACCCTTCCCCCTATCGCGGTCCGTTTCTGCAATGAAAAGTTATCTAACCTTTTGCGCCATCCTCACAGATGACGAGTATGAAGGCATGTTCATCCCGAAAGGCAGCACCATCTGGGTCGCCGTGTGGGCCATACACCACCTGGAACGCGAGTACAAGGGCCACGACGACTTCAACCCAGACCGCTATCTCAACCACCCGCGACTAGCCAACCATTATGCCGGTAGCCCAGACTACGAGAACCGTGACCACTACGGGTTTGGCGCTGGCAGACGCATCTGCCCGGGCATTCACCTCGCGGAGCGTAACATGTGGCGTATCGCCGCCAAGCTGCTATGGGCATTCGACTTCGCCGAGCCGCTAGAAGAATCGACGGGGAAGACCATCCCGCTTGACTCAGAGGCGTACAACAATGGCATCCTCATGATGCCTCAGCCTTTTACTGTTGGCATCACGCCCCGATCGCAAGAGCATGTTAAGTTGATCAAAAGCGAGCTCGCCCATGCAGTGGATTTTCTCCGTCAGTATGACTAGCAGATAGTTGAATTTGATTGATGAGTGAACTGTCGGTATCTGAAGAGCTGTCTCCTTGTCCACCTGGGTGTCCGACATGCATGTCGTAGCTATCCTTCTTCACAAGGCAAGTCGGATGAACGCTACTCCGGCTCAAGTCTGTGTGATTTGGCCCACTCCTATGCGTGAGATTGCTGCTGAACAAAAGAATGTCTCCGGGACGGAGAGGGGCCGGCATCCACTCGTACTGGCTCTTCTAGGCGATGGAGTCAGTACCCCCATAAGACAGCTGGACGTCTACCTCCTGCCCTCTCATGGCGTAAGCTACTTGGCTATGTAGAGACTTGTGGATCTATTGGCATTAAATAATGAAAACCTCTTATTCTGAATCTGAAGTCCCCAGTTCTATGTAGAAAGGTATTATTTTGAGTGCCAAAATCCTGATCATGTGGAGCCTAGATATACTGGAGAGTCAAAGTAGTGTAAATAATCAGTTAATTCTTTCTATACCGGCCCGCAAAACAACATATTTTCTACAAGTTTACGGGAAACCTATTGACGAACAGAGATCTAAAAGAATCTTGGGCAAATCCCAACATTCAAGTTAAAGCCGTGACCCAGTCGCCTTTTGACGGTGCTCTTTGCTCTTTGTCCTGAAGAGCTTCACCGTCTGTCTCACCGCTAGGTCGAGCATCACGTCCTCGCTACCACCTGCAATTTTAGCACCGGGAACCTCTCGGCATATCTCTGAGGCAAGTGTCAGTCACAGAATAGTATTCGGGCCGGAAAACCTGGGGTAAACTGAACGACTCGAATTTACTCTCCGCAATCTCGCCCTGACACGTACGTGTATACCCATTACCTCCGAACAGCAGGACGGCACACTACGAACACTCGTTTAGGACCATACCAGCATTGGCCTTACACAGTGCCGTTAACCCGCCAAGCTCCGCATCGCTGGCCGCCTTAGACATCTGTGTCAGTTGGTATACGAATTGCTAAAGACGTCTATCGTTACGACCCACAATGAAAATACCGAATTTTTGTTGGGAATGAGGGGTCTCCCAAGATTAGAGATGAGCAGCTTTTTGAGAATAGCCGAATGGGTTCTCAAAGGTGAAGCCAAGTGCTCAGCAAGGTCTCTGTAGTGCAGCCGGACCTTCGGGCTCGGGTGTCAGCGTCCTTCCCCATGTGCCAGGACCGCGCATGACCACTTGTACAAACTCCGCGCCCCAGAATACGCCTAGACTATCTCGAGGCTAGTAGGTCAAGGAAACGAGATGCATGTGGTGATTTGTCTTATTCAATCTAGCTAGAAAGGGGGGGTGGAGGGCTTGCTTGATTGTGAATGCCCGTCCGGCCCGGCCGGCAAAACGCCTCCTAACACTACTGGTGGCCTTGGGGTGGGCAGACAAAATGCATCGCAGGAGCACACTCAGGAGTGAGAACTGCCTCAGTTGCAAAGTAGTATTGTACTTGATTTGATAGAATCAGTGTCATGTCTTCCGTCACGGAATTTTGCTCAGGAGATGAATCAATACTAGTTGGCACTAATAGCTCGGGTCTTCGGAGCGCTAAACCCCGAACTCCGGCCCAACCTCCGGATCTATTAGTGTATCAGAGCTTCTTCATAATGGGGATGTAAAAATGCTTTATTAACATTGCGCTAAAGCAGCTCTATGCCCAATCATTGTAGATGTTCTTTGGTGCATTAGGTTACAATATTGTCTTGTCAAGATGATACTGGGTGGAAGGATTTCTCGCTCCGGAAGCCGTCTTCTGAGAGGGTACGGCCCATCAGCTGCCCTTGTACAAAGGCCACGAGGGTTGAGCTCTACCGTCTCACCCGCGGTGGAACGGCTCGGCAAGTGAGTTCACTGCGATATCGAGCTTTACTCGAAATGCTGGACACCACAATTGATAGAATTTCGGTGGCCTAGGTTTAGATTTCCGGGCGCCCCCGAAAGCCCACGGACGAATACGATCGAGTTCATTTCTCCAAAGTCGCGAGGAGTCATTCCGACAACCTGTCTGATGAATGACGATGGGGTCCTTGACGAAACAACCTACAAGTCCTTGGGTGTCACGGACGAGGAGGTCGTAACATGGTATAAAAATATGCTCTTCGGTAGGCTAGCAAGATGCATCTGGCTGAATCGAGGGAAATGAAACTAATGAATTGACAATACAGTTAATGCCCTAGATTCCATCATGCAGGAGGCACAGAGACAAGGTAGAATCAGTTTCTATATGGTAAAACTCTATGACAGATTCTATTTTGCGCCGGCGAGCGAGCTAATCTTGAAAGCGATCAGGCCTCCGCAGGAGAAGAAGCTATCATGGTTGGATCTTCGGCTGCACTGAACCCGGGTGATGTAATTACATGCCAGTATCGAGAGACGGGTGTCTTCAAGCAGCGGGGATTTGTCCTGCGAGATTTCATGAGCCAACTGTTTTCAAACAAGAATGACCCAGGCAAGGGCAGAAACATGCCATGCCACTACAGCGGTAGGGCCAAGGTTAATGTGGTCAGTAACAGTCGGCCGGATCAGCTCTTTGGTTAAGGAGGCAGCCTACTAACTGGGTTTGTAGCATGCGGTTGCGTCAACTCTAGGCACACAGATCCCGCATGCGACTGGAGCGGCATATGCGCTCAAGATGGATGAGCTTGATAACCCGTCGGGAAACCCAAAGGTCGCTGCCGCCTACTTTGGCGACGGCGCCGCAAGCGAGGGGGACTTCCACGGCGCTCTGAACTTGGCGGCGACGATGGGGTGCCCCGTCATCTTCATCTGCCGAAACAATGGCTTTGCCATTTCAACACCCACATCGGAGCAATATCGCGGTGATGGCATCGCTAGCCGAGGGGCTGGTTACGGCATTGAGACTCTCAGAGTTGATGGTACAGACATTTTTGCCGTATACGCAGCTACCAAAATAGCACGACAGCGCGCTCTTGAAGGCGGCGGCCAGCCAGTGCTACTTGAACTAATGGCCTACCGAGTCTCACATCATAGTACCAGCGACGACAGTTTTGCATACCGAGAGCAATCAGATACAGTTCCGTGGGTGCAGAAAAACAATCCAATCGTACGGTTAGGTCATTGGTTAGAGAGTAGGGGGCTATGGGATGGGTCGACCGATGTCGAGACCAGAAAACGTATCCGACGAGAGATCCTGGAGGAGCTAGCGATTGCCGAGCGAGAGAAGAAATCCAAGCTATCGTCAATATTTGACGATGTTTACGAGAAACTGAGTGAGGAACAGGAATCACAGAAGGAGGAATTACGGAGACTATTAACAAAGTATCCGGCAGAGTATGACACTGAAGAGCATGACGGGGGACTTGATGGGCTGTAGTGTGTAATGGCACTTGATCTTTTGGCTTTCGTCTGAGAGAACTATCACCGTGTTAGCATCGAGTTATGATGCTATGATGTTTTGACAATCTGTTCTTTATTATAGTTGGAGCCTGCCCCTTGATGGGTTAAGCCAGAAGACCGCAATGAATTGAAATCCCACGTGTACATCATCAAATATATTCTTACTAGAAGATTTACTTTCTTCTGGCTTGTTGAATTCAAGGTAATATCCCTGCTTCGCACTCGCAAACGGCCCACGATATGATCTAAGGGGGAAGCATTTACAATGGTCAGTAGTAGTAGTGACGCCAACCGATTGATTGAACTGTTTCTTGCTCTAGCTCTCAAATACCATAGGATTTCTTATCTTCACAATGCTCTCGATATCAACTCCCACTACGTCACTATCATGTAGCCATTGCGGCGGTTTCATGAATGCCGCGCCACCCCCTGGCAGAGCTTGGTGTTGTGGCAACCATGGGTACTTTCTACAAGAGAACATCCAATCAACTCCTGCTAACAGTGTATATCTTCCAATATTTCAGCGTCAGTCTAAGTGAGCAGAATTCCCCCATCTGTTCTAATCACCGTCCCCGTAACGTTCTTGTCCTTCAAGACGTACAGATAGCTTTCCACCGCGTCGTCAACCTGGCCAACTGCACCCGTCGCTGCTTTCTCCGCCAATTGCTTGAAGACCACGGGCTTCAGATCCCTCGAGTTCGGTCCCAGATTGGTATTCCAAATCTCTGTGTCAATTGCGCCAACGCTGATCAAATTGGCTCTGACCGGCTTGAGATCAAGAGCTAGCGACCTAACCAGACCGTGTAACGCGGCAGCGTAAGCGGTTGCGGCAGGACGGCCCGGTAATGGCCTCTCATCGGCACCACCGGTGGTCAAGGTAATGGAGCTCGTTGGTCCAGAAGAAAGATGCTTTGTGGCGAACTTGGCGACAAAGAAGGGCGCAAAGAAACGAACCAGGCCAGCTTGTTTCACGGACTGGAAATCGACTTCAGTGATAGGCTGAGCGGATACAGCATCGCCGGCAGTAAAGACGACATGGTCGATTGTGCCTTCAATGCGATCGAACAGTTCCTCAACGTTCGACTCAAGAGTTGTTTCATCACTCAGGTCGTAAGCATACCCTGTAACGACAGTTTTCGAGTCAGGATATGAGGACTTGAGACGTTTGCGTGCCTCGTCAATCTTTTGCTCGCGTGAAGATGAGAGGATCAAACGAGCCACCTGATGTTCAACGCATGCTTCGGCTAGGCCAAATCCCAGTCCGGAAGAGCCTCCGATGATGAGTACAGTCGTGCCGTTCAGCTTGCTGAGATATTTTGTCTGGCTCGTCATGGCCGCAGAGTGTAATCTAGAGGAAGCAAAAATGCGGTACAAGATAGGGAGAAGATGACTAGTGTGTAGTAATTCAAATGAGTCTGCGATTTCGATAAGGTGCGTTGGCTCGAGGGATTTGTGGCTTAATACAAGTTATAAGGGAAATGACGCCCCGCGTACTTACATCAGCGTCTCGCTTACTCCAGAGCCTAAAGCGAGTATAGCGCAGATTCGTCTGCGGAGTCGGACTTTTCAATTGCTAACCGGTAGAATCTTTACGACTCCGGCTTCGCCTTTCCGAACCTCCCCGGCGAAGCTCGGACGCTCCACGTACGCGGAGTTCTCTTCACCGGCTCTCCGGGAGCCGGTCCTGCTAGGCCGGGTTAACGTCCCACCGACATGCACCCAGCGAATACATAGCATCGCATTCGTCTTTTGGGTTGCCCCTATCTCAATATAGAGAACAAATCGTATCTTCTCGTCCATCCATCCACAGAAAGGTTTCCTACCGTAAGCTAATGGCGGAAGTAGTACACATGAGGGCTTTGGTCTGTCACCCTAGAGGCTCCGACAACCATTTCAGCATTGACAAGGTCATTCTCCCGGCATTGAAGTCGGATGAGGTGCTCGTTCGGATCATTGCAGTCGCTCAGAATCCAACTGATGTCAAGAGCTTCGACCAGAACCGCTATGGCGACGGAGCGGTGCTAGGATGTGATTTCTGCGGAATCATCGACAAGGTCGGCCACGACGTCGTGGAGCTCCATATTGGTGACAGAGTCGCAGGACTGGTTCGTGGCGGCTCAGTTTCGTCGGGAGCATATGCGACGCATACCATCACTTATGCAAGATTTTGTTTTCGGGTCCCTGAAGAGCTCTCATCACCCGCTGCAGCGACTATCCCGATCGGTTTGACAACAGCGTGGCTGGCTCTATTTTCCCCTTTTAGCTTAGGCATCCAACGAGAGACTGCCTCACCACAGTTGCTCATCTGGTCGGGAAATACCAGCGTTGGGCAATTTGCCATTCAAATCGCCAAACATTACGGAATTGAGTTCGCCACCACGTGTTCGAGTAAAGAAGTGGCGGAGAAGCTAGGAGCGAAACATATCTTCGACTACCGAAGCCCGACCGTGATCGAAGACATTATCGCTGTCTTGCCAAATATCACCCATGTCCTGGACTGCGTGGGGACGGAAACTTCGTCATTAGTGGCATCTCAGGCCATTACGGATAGGGGAGGGGTCCTGTGCACCGTTCAGCCTGGCAAGAGGTACACGGACGGTTTAAAGACGGGAGTAAGAGCAACAGATGTGTTGGTCTTTACCTCATTCTCTGATGTGGTTAAAGTTGGTGGCGCTACTATTCAGGTAAGAGAATCCCTGATCTTTTACGTCGTAACTAACCTCCTTGCAATTATAGCCCCGACAGAGAGATGTTGAACTTGCCGACGAACTTTATCGCAATCTCGAGCACTTTATCGCGGAAAGGGTCATTGTACCTAATGATACATACATATTGGAAGGAGGATTAAAATCGGTCTGGAAGGGTTTCGACCTTTACAGAAAGAATGGCTATTCGGGAAAAAAGCTTGTGTACTTACTGGACCAGACCGACTAGTCCCTCACCTCGTTCTGAAGCAGTTAGAGGGCTACTCTATGGCAATCGAGTTGTCCCTTTATGAGTCTTCGTCCTTATAGCCTTAGATAATTTGTCGTCCTTCCAATGCTTCGTTAAATCAAGTGCCTTACAGCTTGTCTGAGTTTTGCTACGATCTATAGTGTAACCACCTCGGCGAGAATGTTACCCGAGCCCCTAATCTTAAGATTCCACCCATAGTGTGGTGCTTTTTAAAACCTCAGCGAGTAAAAGACGAAGACACTAATGAAGAGAGAAGCTGAATATTCACCTTATGGCGCACTGAGGGCGAAATGGTGACTTGGAACTGGCGGTATGGCCAATTGAGCTACAAGACTGCGAAAAAAAAAAAAAAAAACTTGCGGCCACGAACTTTTACCTTGAATGGAAAAGGCATTGCGATCTGAATGCAATCCCATGCTATCTGATGTAGCTCATAGTATCTATTAAACACACAAGAAGAACAGGGGAAAACGTTTGTTCATTAACAAATTCACAACGCTCGTGATGATGGCCGATCTTTCGACATGGGGCATTTGATAGTGAGGGGACTTGAACGGAGCATCATCCGGAGTCGGACCCTTGTGCTCAAGTCACAGAACCCGTCTCTTCGGGGAATCTTACAAGACTTCCTCTCTCTAGTCGTCTAGTCCAGCCCGTTCGCTTGGAACGCCGGCACTCCGGTGCTCCGATGCAGCATGTCTCCATTGCTCCGAGGAGCTACACGATATATCCTAAGGTCAAGTATGCAATGAGGCAATATCCGGTGAAAAAGGGTATTTCATAAACGATGCATACCAGGCTCTCGGAGTGTCGGAAATAGCGTAGCCGCTGGCTGGATCCGGGAGCCGGGAGCCGTCCAAGTTAAAAAAGCACATCTGATCTCCCGACAAGACCGAAATCGACGTTAACACATACGACTAGACATTACACAACATATCTTCTTCAACAGTTCTTTCAAATTTATAATTTTGGGCCCCGATGGCACGAATCCCGATAGTCGATATCAACCAAGTTTTCAATCATCCAGCGGACGCAATATGGCCGATCGTTGGACCCGGCTTTGCCTCTATCAAACTATGGATACCGGGAGTGCGCACCTGTAAACTTGTCGGCCACCAAGTACAAGTAGGTGCCGCTCGGCATATCATGGGCTACCACGGAAAGGAGGTTGTTGAAACAATCACCGAGTTCGACGCCGAGAATTATTTCTTCGAGATACATGTCGCTCCTACCGAACCTGATATTAGTGACTTGCGAGGGAGGCTGAAGCTGGACGTTGAGAATTCCACGACGACGAGGGTTCACTGGTGGGCAGATGCAGAACAAGGAACAGATGAAGCCATTTCTGCTAAGAGAACGGAGCTGGAAATGCTGTTTACTGCTGCGTTGGCTTCGTTGCGAAAATTGCTCGACACTTGACCGGTTGCTGCACGAGAACCAATGATTGTTAGAAGATTGGATAATTGTTAAACCTCATAGCATACCCGCAGGTAGATCAAGGCAACCCAGCAAGAGAAATACAGTTTTCAACACAATCAAGCCATCATGCCCAATGTACTGGTTGTTTGATTGTTAGAAGATGGAAGAAAATAAGAGAAAGGCGGAGGGGGGAAGGTGGGGGAGAGCGCACTCTGGCCTCTCTTATGTACTATTAGCCAATTTACCAAGCTCGCTCGCTATTAAGCACTGTGTTAGCATCGGATCATGATGCTATGATGTTTTGACAATGTGTTCTTTATCATAGTTGGAGCCTGCCCCTTGATGAGTTACGCCAGAAGACCGCTCGCTATTAAGTAAAGTATATCTTATAGTAATAAGTATTAAAATTAAGGTTAAAAAAAAGAAGACTTGAACGTGAATACCCCCCTCTATAAAATAGAGGCTACGTTGTGGTCTTTAGACCCCGCCTTCACAATTCGCCGATACCGACCCTTTTGAAGGGTTGAAGACAGTCTCACGGCACGGATAATGTAGAAAATCAATGGACGAGCTCGTCTACTTGGCTGTCTTATCAACTTAGAACTTCTTTCTTCCGGACGTGATCTTCTGGAGAGTCGACCATGGTCCATCGCCAATCCACTGAGGTACCAAATCCATGAGCGGCTCCTCAACATCCCAGGCCTTGGCACCCTCCACCCAGAGAATCTTCCGGTTCATCCCACTGGTGCACAGTGTCAAAATCGCTCTCCCAACATCTGCAGGTGAATTGGTTGGAAGACCCAGTTCCTTCCATCTGGGGTAAACATCTGCGTCGACCAATCGGGTTTCGGTCATGGAAGGGCAGATGGCGTTGACCCTGATGCCATGTGAAGTTGGTAGTTTCTGGGCCAGTGATCTCGCCAAGCCGATGATGGCGGCTTTGCTGGCCTAAGCAAAGAGGGAACGTTAGTAGGCTGAAGTCAGGGCCAGTAGTATCTCGCAAAAGGTAGCTCACATTGTAACATGGCGTGTCTGCAGGACAGATCAACCCGGTCACGGAGGCCAACAACGTTAGCGACTTTTCATCGGTGGGCTGAGAGTTTTGCCCAAGGTAAACACGGGCGATGTGGGCAAATTTGATCACAGACGTAACATTGATATCAATCACCGCCGTGGACGGCTCCTGTAATGAAATATGTTAGCACGAGGACCTGTCCTCACCGCTCCGGGCAACACAAAATTATACCTTCTTGATGGAGTCCAGGTCGTGGACATTCTCAAATAGGCCTCTGGGTTCATAGACTCCCGCATTGGCTACAGCATGATCGACTCTTCCAAAGCGCGTCAACGCCTCATTGAAGAGCGCCAGCTGGTCGGCATATTTCACCACGTCGGTCTTGACGAAGATGGCGCCTGTTCGTGCTGCAGTCTCCTTGCCCAGTCTATCATCCAAATCTCCAAAGACTACTTTCGCCCCATTTTGCGTGGCGCGCTCGACCAGGGCAGCACCAATCCCTTGCGCTCCCCCTATATCCCATGATTAGCTCGGATCGGGACGGGTTGAGTATCACTTCACTCACCAGTGAGGACGATGACCTTGTCTTTCAAGCTAGAAAAGTCGTTGCTGAGTAGTGTAGACGTCATGATAGCTGAG
Source organism: Ascodesmis sphaerospora (assembly GCA_027569015.1). NCBI lineage: Eukaryota > Fungi > Ascomycota > Pezizomycetes > Pezizales > Ascodesmidaceae > Ascodesmis > Ascodesmis sphaerospora. Next base: position 217,782 of record JAPPUR010000014.1, on the reverse strand, counting down.
GCTTAGATCTTCCATAATTAAGGGCCCAAACATCAGCTTGATATATACTTGGAACATTCTTTGACAAGTTTCGGATACCAGGAGGCTTTGCCGCCGGAGCGGAAAACTCGACGGACGAAATTCGGCCGCCGCGACAGCAGCCGAAAGCATCTTCGGAGGAACTATCGGATCACCGGACATGGGAGTAAAGTTCCGTTTTATTTTCTCGTCCAAGTGACCTTCACACTGCCTGGAATGACAGATCCGATGGCTTGAGTCTCTCGCTCGAATCTCTCGCTCCGTGCCAATCCCCCCGGGCCAATATCCAACACGAAGACGGCGCTGCAAGTCGTCAGCGGCGTCTTCCCAACTTCATCACAGCGACTATTTAACACGAGTGGCGAGTCCCAACAAAAAGAAGCAAAATTACCCGATATAAGGACTGCAGGGGAAGTTGAGGCAATTCAGAACAGGGGCAGAATAGAGGCAACACAATTCAGGCTTGGCCCTACTCTCCAGCATGACAACTGTAAGCATTATCCCGGTCCCGACCGGAAGCCGGACACAGCCGGACCGGCGGTTGTCCTCTTTGTCCGCTCCGGATGGTCGGCGAATCCTACTCCTCCGGATCGAATTGCTCGCAAACATGTGGTTTCTGAGGTAGTGACATGCGTCTCAGCGTCAGACTAGCTCATCCACCCGGATCTTGTCAGCCTTGCAACCTGCATAAGCGAATATAGAACAAAGGTTTCTCAACGACACTCAAACCATGGCCCCCACCTATTCCTGAGCAAGGCCAAGATATTTTAACACAAAACATGTCATCCTATACACTTGCCCAAGGGCGAACCGGGCTCTTCCCCAGGCCTAACAAACGAGCCCCTCTGGCCTGCATGGGCTGTAGACACCGGAAGGTCCGATGCGACGTCGCCGTAAACGGACAGCCTTGCATGAACTGCAAGCTTGATGAGAAGACTTGTGTGGTTGCCAGGAGAGCTTCGAGACGGTAAGCTGCGATTGGTATCCTAGAATGACAACGTGATTTTGGTTGACGAAGCTCCTTACCAAGTCAGTCGGGCCAGTTTTGCGGCGATGCAACCGACGACAAGAAAGCAGCTGGCGATCCCAAAGACGCTCAACCACACTCACACCACTCGCCTGGCGTGACTGTACCAATGCTTCATCAACGACTCATTCCCCCGTCCAAGAGTCGAGACGACGGTCATTCCCAAATGTTGTCCGCTGGCCAACCAGGCACTTCGCCCATCCAGGCAGTGGGCAAAACATTCCCATGCGATCCCTTAGAAGCCAGTAGGAGTCAATATTTCACTATTATAGTGATTGAAAGCTAAAACTTCATGGTTAGGAACGTCTTCTGTCATAAATGACCCCTCAACCGTTTACCCAAATCTAGCCTCAGAATGCCCTAACCCATCCAATATGGTTGTCTATTGTACATACTTATTTATTGCGCGAACCAACGTCTTCTACGTACCAGCCCAAGACATTCAATTCCTAGACTCGCAGGGTTGCTTTCAGCTTCCAGCACCCTCAGTTCTCCATCAGTTCTTAGGGCAGTATTTCTCCCATGTCCATCCTCTTCTGCCCATGTTGAGCGAATGTGATTTCTGGGATGCATATTCTTGTCCAAATCCTCCCGAATCAAAGACTCTGAGCCTGTTATTGGTACAGTCGCTGCTCTTCGCGTCGTGTAGCGTACGTTCGAATATTAGCCAGTCTCTAAGAATTCAGCTAACCCTGGCCCACCAGTGCGTACCGTTGAAAACTATCAATCGAATGGGTTACAGCAGCACCCGCAGTGCCAGGGCAGCATTTTATAGGAAGGCCAAGGTATACCACTCCGTCATTTACCAATACAGTATCTTACGTTAGCAGCTTATCTACGACTACGGCCTAGAGTCGTCAGCATCGGCAATAGCTCAAGCCGCACTACTTTTGACCTTCTGGACTCCTCCATTGAGAGCTGACTCGAAGCCCAACACCATGTGGCTCATGATTGCCATTGAGAACGCCAAGAAAGTACAAGCTGATCGGTGTTCCGATCTATCACAAGTTGATTCTGCCAACCTTGATCAGCACTCTAAACTCAGGCGCCTCTGGTGGTGTTGTATTATCCGCGACCGTATCCTGTCTTTGGGATTGCGACGTAGTATCCAGGTCATGCCTGCCCATTTCGATTTTCGCAAGAACATGGATCTTGGTTGTTCGGAACTGCAAGCCGAGATTCAACGCTCTAGAGTGCACAGCGAAGATGCCAAGCAAGGCTTATCAACCGTCATTAAGCATATAGTCAAGCTTGCCATCGTTCTAACGGACATTTTACTCCTGGTTTTTCCCTTGAACAACACTATTGACTCCTCCAAGGACATTCAGAAGCAACTACAGGGGTGCAATGAGGCGTTGTCGGAGTGGTATGGAGGCACTCCATTCCATGGTAGCAACGGAGAAGCCATTGCGACAGATCCATCAGTCCTTTTGAACGTAACCTTAATGTACACATATTATCAGTGAGTCTCGTATAAATTCTCTCACAGGTAGCTATTGACATATATTTAAGCTGGGCAACCATTGTAACCTGCCATTTTGATATTCGGAGGGTCGAGGCCAGCCAACTTGACGACACCTTTGACGCCCGAGAGAAGGCTCGAAGATCTACAATCACCATCGCTGAGAGTCTAGACCGGGTTAACCAGCTGGGCTTAACAAGGTGGCTACCAATAAGCATGTAAGCATAATATGATGTTTGCCTCGTCGGTTTCTCACATCTATCAGCGCGGCTTATGTAGCATATCCTCTGGCCGCACACATTTTCGATGTTGCTTGTTCCACTGTCCTGATTGGGATGCACTCTGGAGGCAGAGAACAGAAACCTGTTGCAGAGCGACGACTGAGCACCCTGATTAAGGTCATGAAAACCCTGCACGATCAGTACGACGGGGTCGAACAAGTAGTCAAAACCATCCGACACATCGTCGACTATGCCCACTTATACGCTCCCGTGTCTATCACAGACGTACCAAACAGCAACCAGCAGATTCCTAGTAGGCCGGACTTGGAGTTACGAGTCTCACTCGCGATTGACTGGAGTCTCAGCAGTGGAAGGCCATCTGATGGCGCAGACTTTGCCTCCTATTTGGCGAAACTATTCCAAAACCCTACAAATGTAAACATGCATTTGTCACCAACCAAGACAACAGATGAACAACAGAATGGTGCAGAAAATGATCAAGCTAGAGAAGTCGTGCCAGTAGTGGCAGAGCAGCCAGGATCAGACTGCGCAATCACCCCGCAGTCGTTGCTGCTCGAGAGCACTAATGAAGCAACGGAGTTAGATACGTTCCTCGACTTTGACGAACGCCCCGATACACACCTGGGAGGACACTGTGGCCAAGGATGGACGGACGACAATGGTCTCGAAGCGAAGATGATTAAACTACTTGAAAATTCCGGACACTTAGACTTTTACGATTTATTTATTCCAACAGAATAAATACTACTTTTACTGATTTGGTTTTAGTAGTCCTGCTATTAAAAGAGAAAATAAGATTTTATTAAAAAAAAATGTCAATTTATTAAGTATAATAATAGTATATTTTATATTTTCTGAAGTTGAACGATGACATCTTATACTTCCAGCTTTATATGGCTACGCTCTTAAGGAGCCATCCATCTCTACTGAGGTCTGGGGAATTTTCAATCATGCCTTTTGAAAGATGCCGCGTTTTTTCCGGCAGTAACGCCCCCCTTTCATTTACTTGCCCAGTCTGAGAGTGAACCAGCTGTTGTACATCCTAACCTTCTGGCCTGCAGTAAACTTGTCCCAACTATTCAACAGTTATAATTAGCGGAGTGCTATTTGGCTCTTATCAGCAATATACGTGGAACATACCATCCGTCGCCCGAATAATCCACTAAGTGTCGAGGTCAGCTATTGCTTGGGAGAGGAGGGTTTATGTCCTCAGCGCCGGTGACTTACTAAAGTTGTCGATGGGGTCTAATCCTGGTTGATCAGGGCAAGTGTCCTTTCCAACTGGGCAGGCCATGAACTCGTAAGACTTTTCGGCTGGTGTATCGTCGATGTAGTCTCCATTTCCAGTGCACGACTCGCCGTCAAAAGTATGCAGAAGTCCGAGCCAATGGCCAATCTCATGGACAGAGATTTCTCCGAGGTAAGTTGTCCCGTTAAACCTGCCGCCCGGCACCGAATAACCTTGAAGGGTACAGCCATCCAGTCGTGCGAGGATGGAGCCAGGCGGAGTGTTTGCGTTGGGAATGGAACATCCGCCGCCGATGGAGGGATCCATATTGGTGACGTACCAGAGATTGAGGGTCGCATAGTCGCCTTTTCTTGACGAGACAAGATGGCCGCTCCAGGCAAGGCTGGTGTAGCCTCTTGATAGATCATCATCCACCAATCGATCGATACCTTTTAGGGTGAAAGAGATCCCATGGGGGGCGAAGCGATCTGATAATACAGCAAGTTGTGTCTCGAGTATGTCGTCGTCCAGAACTGTGCCCTCGTTCGTGGTGTTGACAACTGCGTGCATGTATACCGGGATGTCGATGGAAGAGTCTTGTCGGCGGGTCAGTGTAAAAGACTTGTCCCTTTCAGCGTCTCTAAGCGCGTGTATTGTGGACAAAACATCAGCAGAGGGATCTTCAGCGGCACACCAAGATGCAGATGCTGGCCTCAACAGGCTCGCCATGAAGATGAAGGAAGGTAGAAACATGGTTGGAAAGCTGTTTATATTACCACTGGATGAGAATGCGTAGAGTAGTTCTGCTGAACCTGCAGTTTGAGGCCGCATAAATAGTCTAGCCAGCAGCAGGAGTGAAATGTTACCTTCTGTAATAAGCGAAGGGGAGCAAGGAAGCTGAATCCTTCCGGCTTACGGCTATACTACTTATGGCACCACAATCGAGTGATGACGTGAATATGAGCGGAGAGAAGAGAGAACATGTCAAGTTTTCTTCCCTTTGAAGAAGATGGCCACTCAAGTGAGACGAGAGAGCGGGCTTTTCACGGCGTCGCTTGCACTAGTTGTGTAGCCCGGTATCTCGATCAGGCTATAAAGGCCCATGATGAGAGCATTGGAAACGTCAATTCACGCACTATGGAGGCAGGAATCAACCGAGCCCACATTGTGAACTGTATAGACCCTATGCGCTGGCACTTTTACGGGCGCATTCTTCCTACTGCCGAAGCGCGGGGCGTCAAATAAGGAGCTCCTCTATGAAGACAAGACGCTTTTGAGGTTATGCTGTTTTAGGGTGTCAGATTGGAATTTCGTTATGCATTAAGAAATGTGTCCTTTGCTATCATGACTGGCTGCCTCTCTTATAGACATTGATGAAAAGATAACAACACGTGCTTAATTGCAATTATTGATGCTCTGCATAACGCTCTATAACTTATGTGTAGGGTTTAATTTAATAAGAGAAAGTGGCTTGAAGTGGCTTTCGTGTAGAAGTGCGCTACCAACAGAAAAGCCACCCTTCCAACTCTGGTGCCTAAAAAGCCTTGTTTCAACCCAATACTTTCTCACGCGCAATCTTGACGTCGCGTCTCATCTCATCGATAAAACGACACGCTTGTGACACTTCATGGATCCCCTCACGAGCCTTAGTCTTACCTGTGCCATAATCCAGCTTGTCGACTTTAGCGCTAAGCTCATCAAAGGCACCGCCCAGATCTATGGTTCTGTCACCGGCACCACACTTGAAGATGCGAGCCTCAAAGTCCATACTCGGCGTCTCAAAGACCTCACATCCGATCTGAAGTATGGGGTGTCCCCACTGTCGGGGCCACTTGAGAAGAATCTGGACGAGCTTGTGGGAGAGTGTCAAAAGTTATCAGACCAGCTCTTGACATATTTGGAGAAAACGGCAGCAAAAGACGGGTCGCTTGTCGCAAGTGCAACGGCTGCATGGAATAGTCTCCGGCACAAAGCAGCTAAGAAGGACTTGCAGAACCAGCTCAACAGTTGCCAGGATCAGCTGACGTTGTACTTGAATGCCCTGATGCGGTAGGCAAGCCCTTTATGCCCGAAGCTAGACTGACTTGTTTCTAACTGTGGTCTCAGGTCGGAGCTAAAGGAAGGGTTAGAAAGCCTTGCCCAATCCCAGCAATTCAATGCTCGATGGTTTGCATCGCTCCAGAGACTGATGGGGGAGCTTCGGGAAGGAGTTCATGTCACTTCATTGGATGGTGACATCAAAAGCCAGCTGGGTGAGCTCTTGGGCTTGTCCGGGGAAACCTACGACTCCATGAGAAAGCGCCGCATCTTACAAAGTCTCTCCTTTGACACAATGAACTGGCGGATAGACGAAGTCCACTCGGCACATAATGGCACGTTTGATTGGATTTTACGTGATGGCTCGTTCGTGGAGTGGTTGTCACATGGTCGCGGCCTTTTCCACATCACAGGCAAGCCGGGATCTGGTAAATCAACCCTAATGAGGTTCCTTTGCTATGATCCTCGTACGGAAAAGCGCCTTGAACAATGGGCGGCCGGTAGTCGTCTCGTGCGTGCGAACTATTTCTTCTGGAGACACGGCGAAAGCGATCTGCAGAGGAATCTTGAAGGCTTGTTTCGAGGCTTGCTCCACGACTCGCTCTCTCAATGCCCTGATCTGATTCCAGACGTCCTTCCAGAGCTTTGGGAAGCGTCCAAATCTCCGGTGATGCCATGGCTGGCTGACAGTGGCCTGAAGCTGCAGAAAAACCAGATCCGTCACGCATTCTACAAAATGATCAACAAAAGAGACCTGTACTGCGATCGCCGGTTCTGCTTCTTCATTGACGGTCTTGACGAGTACAAAGAAACCACGCGAGAGGACTACGGAGACCTAGTCAAGCTTCTTTTTGAATGGGTCGACCTCGCTCCACAAGACGTCAAGATGTGTGTGTCCAGCCGGGAACTCACTATATTCGAGACTGGGCGGTTCAACCTCGATCCCACGTTGAAGCTGAGGCTCCACCAGTTGACAAGAAAGGACATCGAAACTCTTGTTAGGGATCGACTTTCGGAACTCTTTCCTTCGACCCAGAAGGAAGAAAAGTCGCTGGACTTGTCGCTCTTACGGCAGGCAGTTATCGAGCGAGCTGACGGCGTCTTCCTCTGGGTGACGTTGGTCCTGAAGTCACTTCGAGAAGGATGGGCAGATGGTGACACACTGCCCCTGCTACTGGAAAAGGTCAACTCAATGCCACCTGAGCTAAACGACCTTTTCAGGGAGCTGCTCATGTCAGTGGCAGGGGCGAACAAACAACGGGCCTACCTGTTGATGGCTGTTGCATTGCGGCTTAATGACGTCGACTGGAACATGTCAACATTGTTCTGCTTCTTTGTAACGGAATTTTACACTGCTGGATTCGTCAATGAAAAGGATGACGTCCTATTGGATCAATCTACCAATGATGAGCGCATTGCGACGGCGCGACGTAGGATCATGGCTTATTCGAAAGGTCTGCTGGAAGTGGCTCAGCACCCAGTGACAGTTGTTTCTAAGCAACCAACGAACGATGTGGCTCAGCCCCCTGTGAGAATTGTGGTTGAGAACACAGAGGAGGTCTTGTTTGAAAACACACCCAAAGCTTTGTTTAAAACTGCAGGCAAGGTTACGTTTGCTCATCGATCTGTTTGCGACTTTCTCAGACAAGCGAACATTCGAAACCTCATCCAGGAAAGGGTCGACAGTTCCGACATTCACAAGGCGATATGTCTATCATACCTGGCCGAACTGCGCACGGCGAACAATCCTTTTCGCTGCCACCCAGGCCCGCTTCTCTCCATCTGCAAAGCCGATTGGAGAGACGACATGACTCCGTATCTTCTCGACCGTATTGACAAAGAGATTTGTCAGATGCAGGAGAAGAGTCGTCCCGGAGCAGGCTCCTTGGCGACACTGGATGACCTTTTGCCCATTATTGATCAGCAAGAAAGCCGAGAGTGGGAGAGTTCTGGGGTCTTGACCTACGAAGCAGGTGCAGAAGGCTTTTGTAAGTATGTCAAATGGAAGATGGATCGTCATCCATCTCCCCTCGCCAGTGATGAGGAAGCAGTAAGGCTTTTTTGTACCTGCATGCTGAGCTGGCTGGATTCAGGAGACCAGGGAACTCTGAAGATCCTGGAATTCATGCTGGACTCCCGACTCCCACCGAACGCGCCAGGTGGAGGATGGACAATCTGGCTAGTGGTTCTCGTGGCTATTTTTGATTACAACTTGAACCTGTCAACCAGGTCTCCTATGCGGTGCAGCCAGTTGATCGAAATATTTCTCCTCAGAGGTGCCGAGACCAGGATCTCCTTTCACCACGAAAGAGAAGAAGATAAACGCTTAAGGAGAACACAAGGCCGACGCTCCAGACGAGGAAGTCGGGGTGGTTACAAAGTGGTTCTATGTGTGGGCAAGGAGCGAATTCGTCACAAGGTTTGGCAACCCTTGTGGACAATGATGAAGCCTACGAAGCCTAGGGTTAGCTGGCTTAAACGTGACCATGTCCCAACTCTGCGGGACTTGATCGACCAGCTGGAACTACCTAATTTAGATAGACTTAAGGCCATGGTTGATGAAAGCTCAGGGGATGTGGAGGAGGGGCTAAGGGATTGTATGCCCGAAACGAGTATGTCGCAGTTGATAGAGGCCTCAAGGATTCGGGAAACGTGGGCCGGGTTCTTCGGGATTTCTGGACCCGTTCTCATGCTCTCAATCGGTCAGTATGAGCACGCAAGGAAGTTTTTGTCCACTAACGATGCCTAGTTGCCGCTTGTGCTGTGGTGTTGCCATACATACTTGGCGCCCTTTCCGGCACAAGGGAAGAGTCATATCGGCTTGGAGACTAAACTAAAGCTCTTAACCTCATGGACGATTAGACAACTCAGTGGAAAGGATCAGGGTACTGAGGTGGTGAGCAGGGCAGAAATGAAAACCCACGACGCGGTAATAGAATGGAGGAAGAGGTTGAGGGGTGGCGGGGCTCAAGCGATGATCAGACCAGGGCAGGGTCTCATGTTGCACTGGAGATAAACATGCAGCCTTGACTAGGTTCGTCGGATGATCCCTACTCTCTGAAGCATGTGGAAGGAATCTGCCTCGGCCAGGGCCGTGATTAAAGATTAGATTGATAAGCTCCCCCACGGTTGTCCCATGATCACAACACCCGCCCAGACGATATCCGGCTGCCGATCCAATGCCGTGGTCTTCCCACCTGCAACCCCCGCTCGACAATGTGACCTTGACATGCCAGCTGAGAACTGTGCCGCTGGTTGATCTGGTTGTTGGTGGCATGCTCTGTACGAAATGCCGCTTCTGTACCAGACATTGGGGATCGATTAGAGTACGAACTACCGCTTCCGGTCCAACGGTCGGGGATTGATAAGATCACGCGGGCCTTTCCTATATGATACTTTAATCCCGCCCTTTTCAGCTTCTGTCGCTTTTCTGTTGTGCCCGACAGAGACGTCAATTGATACCAACAATCTTCCGTTACTCCATGAGTTGGTAAACGCTCGCTTCTACACTATGCCATCGAGGTTCCTCCAAAAGCTCAAGGTCGACAACGACCAAGTCGTCGGCTACGTGACCGACAGATGGATCAATCCCGATATCGCTCCCCTGCCCCCCAGCAGGCGGACTTGGGGTTACTGGGCATACATTGGCTGGGGATCCATCGCAAGGTACGCAGCTCCAGATAATTCTAGTAGTTGGAATGCCGATTGACACTATACAGCTTGTGCATCTCTGCATGGACTGCCGCAGCGTCTCTGTTGTCGCTGGGTCTCACAGTCCCACAGACCATCGGCCTTATGATCCTAGCTCGAGTTCTCATGGTTCTCCTCGTTATTGGAAATGGGTGGATGGGTGCAGAGTGGCATATTGGCTTCAGTGTCGCGCAAAGGTATGACGGTCCCATCCGATAAGATGAAATGCTAAACCTCTTGTAGAATAGTATTTGGCATGCACGGTGCTTACATAGGCCAGGCAATGCGTATCATGTTGTCCATTGTCTGGTACGGTTCTCAAGCATGGCTTGGCGGCCTCTGCGTCTCGGCTATGATTAGTAGCTGGAGCTACAGTTTCTTGCACATGGAGAATACGTTCCCAGCAAGCGCCAACATGGTCACGAGAGACTTTGTAGGCTTCCTTTTGTTTCATATTATATCTATCCCGTTCTTGGTAAGTGGTTGGCTCGATGAAAGACTCATTTCCAGTGCTTACTCAAACACCACAGCTCATCCGCCCCGAGAAATCGAAGTGGTACGCCATTGCCGCAAACGTCATTGTCCTCTTTGTCATGCTCGGTATCACCATCTGGGCGACTACCACCGCAGGAGGTGCTGGACCTCTGTTCATCGCCGGTGTTCGTCAACCCGGAACTCTCTCCAAGGGTTGGGCCTGGGTATATGGCATCATTGCCAGTGTTGGCAACATTGCAGCAGGCATCATCAACCAGAGCGATTTCACCCGTTTTGCACGAAAACAGGGCGTTCAGATCCCGGGCCTAGTCTTCTCTCTCCTCGGTGCCGGCATGCTCGTGCCCATCTTTGCCATCCTGACAGCATCAGCATCGATGGAGATCTGGAATGTCGAGGAACCGTTTTGGAACCCGCTGGCAATTGTTATACAGTGGATGCTGGACGACTACAGTGCTAAAGCTCGAGCTGGCGCTTTTTTCTGCAGCTTTGGCTTCGTCCTTGGTCAGATTGCAGAAAACGTTCTCGGAAACGGATACGCCGCGGGCATGGACCTGGCTGGCTTGTTTCCCAAGTGGATCTCCATCAAAAGAGGTACTCTGATTGCGGCGCTGTTATCGTGGGCAGTTCAGCCGTGGGAGTTCTATAACACTGCAAGTGTCTTTGTCGCTGTGGCCGCATCGTTTTCCGTGTTCCTCAGTCCTCTAACCGGGATAATGATGGCCGACTACTTCATCGTCCGCCGACAGAAGATCCAAATCAGCCATCTATACACTGGCTCGAAAGAGGGCTCCTACTGGTACACGTACGGTTTTAACTGGCGTGGAATCGTCGCCTGGGTCGTCTGTTTCGTTCCGGCCATGCCAGGCATGATTGCCAACGTGAACCCGTCGGTTATTATCTCACGCGGCTTGTTCAACTACTATCTCGGCAACTACCTCTTTGGCTTCTTCGAGTCAGCTGTTTTGTACACTGCCTTTTGTTTCATATCGAAACCCAAGGGTGCTGGGCTCCAGGACGAGAAGGATATATATGGCACGTTTGAGGAAAGTGTTGCGATTCGCAAAGGTATTGCTCCGCATAGCAAGACCGTCGACCCGGAAGGTATTGAGCGGATTGATTCCGTTGCTGGACAGAATAAGGCGACAGATGTTTGAGATTAGAATGTTTAGTACTGATATTCAATTTGACATGGAATAAGATCAGCAACCGCCGCCTCCAGTACACGGAGCTGTCTAGTGAGAAAAATGACTGTTAACTCAGGAACGACCCCTACTGTACCTCATCTCGGGCAGCAAACCCGCGAACCTTGCGGTACCCCTAGTAAGGAAGAAAGTCAAAGTTGATCTTGTCTGCGACTGGTCAATTTTGCACACTCAAGATATGAGACCAAACAACTCACCAAACCATGACCAAACGCGGGAACTCTGGGGCTCTGCAGGCGGTTGCAGCCAAATATCCTCTAATAACTCTTGAGTCTTTGCCAAGTGTGGAGTTCTCATCCACCGCCCAATGTCTGTCAATGCAGACCGTATTCTGTCCTGTGCAGGGCCCGTAGCGCAGATCCCAGCCGTGAAGAGGGGAGCAACGAGCAGAACTCTAGGTGACAGACCAGAAGAGCATGTCATGTCTTGGGCACACTGAATTATCTGGTCAACGCAGAATTGGGCCTCTTCAGCATATGGTGAAAGTGCCCGCACTCCGCAGTGAATATGAAGGAGTGCGGTGTAGAGAAATCCGGCGTTGCTCAAGGCGTAGTCGTGTATGTCGTTTGCCGACAGTCCCATGAGCATATCAGGTTGAAGTGCCAGGTTCTCAACCGAATCACGTTCTAGCCTGTAATATATCTCCCGTGTCAAGGCATAGGCTTCCTGAGCGATGTCGGTTTCTGACAAGATGGTGCTCTCTGATACACGATTGTGCTGCTGTCGGCGGCTCTCTTTGACCAGGGCACCGACCTCCCTGAACAGATCGGGAAGATCAGACATGACACCGCCAAACATGTCGAAACAGAGATCTCTTCTTGAATGGCAGCCGACTTGGAGCTGGCCATGGAGAAGACCGGATGGACTCAGCGCAGCGAGTGCTTCTGCGTTGTTGAACCAACTTGATAGAAAATCTGCGTTAATTGACGAGCATGAACAACTACCGATGAGTTGAGTCCTGAAGTGAGATGATTCAAGAATTGCCCTTGCACCATTCAAATGAACACGCCATGACGCTGTCCCACCGTAGATCTGAGCCTGGCAAAGCGTCCTCGCCGTGGCAAGCGCAGCAGCTTGCGCTATAGGGTCGTCGTCGGTCAATAGCTGTCGCAGATACCGGATACTCGTCGACTGCAGCGTGTCAATTAGTCGTCCTGGGATTTTGGGAAGCCTTCCTGAAGCCTCTAGATGAACTGCCGCAAATGCCATGACAGCGTATAGCAGGCTGGGTTGCTGCATCGACATGGGGACAAGGAAGTGGCAGATTTGTGTCCTGGCGTAGCTGCTTGGGACCGTGAGGCGCATGGTTTCGGAGAGGTAGAATTGGAATAAGTAGTGGGCCATTGGAGGTAGGACGGATATTTGGCTTGGGGGTGGGAGAACAAGGGTGAGGTTGTTCTCTACTGTCTCAAGCTCAGGGTCGATTTCTAGAGGGTCATCATGGGGGATGACAAATTCGATATCGTCGTCTATATCTTGAGCCGTCTCCAGACCTGGGAGAGACTCAGGCTGTATTGTCTCGTTGTCGGGAATGACTGATGGTGGGGATGATGCTGAAGGATCAAAGGAATGAGGTTGTTGAGTAGGGCGAGATTGAGGCACGCAATAGACAAAGCCATGCCCATCAACAGAATTATCCCTCTCCACATTGTTGAGATACTTGCCAAAGGGCGATTTCCGAAACGACCGTCCACCCCAGCTCAACCTGAGCTCATAGCGACACGCGCCTCCAACCCCAGCCTGGATGCATCTTTCACAGGATGGCTTCTTCTGGTCGCATTTCTGACGTCGCCTTCGACAGCGCTCGCAGCCCCCGCGCGACCGGGTGATTCTTGGAGGCATTCGACCTTGTGTGCTCATGGTGTTGAACGAGGGTGAGTTGCTGATCGGGTTCCTTATCTCGACTCGCGGGGAAGACATGGGGTGGAGTTGAACTGGACCAATCGCGTGCGGCAATTGACAAGCTAAGCCCGGGCCGGTCAAGGGTAGGAGATGGACCTTTTGCCAGTTGATATTGGGGGAGATTCTTATGGCTTGGTACGAGAGACATGACTTTTGGGGTTGTCGCTGACAAGGTAAGTGGGTAAATGGCCTACAAGATGTTTAGTTCTAGTATATTTACTATGTTTTACAGTCTTGGGTTTTAATAAGCAATTATTTCGGACTCGGGATTGTTCACATCATGAACGTGATGAGGCTAAGTCGAGAAGTCTTGCACAACGGATTTTGTGTTTGGGCAGTATTGGGTCCTTGCAAAACGCGTCAGTGCATAGCTATTTTCTTTTAATCTTTACAATCTTACACTACCTACTGCCATTCATGACACTATCTGTTCTCATCACCTTGATATCTCCAGACACCCTCCCATTTCATACCATTTCTTCTTCCCACGGCGTAAACTTGAGAATACACTTTTGATCCTTTGGCCGCGACGTAAAAATCTGATCATCCATGCTCATGTCGGCAACCATGCCCTCCGCCGGGGTAGTCTTGAAACTCGAGTAAACGTCCCGCAGCAGTGTCTTCATCTCGGCCACAGCCAGACTACAGGAGAGTCAGCGCTAGTATAAGCATCAACAGACTGGGAAACTTACTGTCGACCAATGCAGGCCCGTCCACCGTTGGAAAAGGTAAAAAATAATCGGTTCCTCTCCGCTAGGCCCTTTTCCTCCAACCATCGCTCGGGCTTGAAAGTGTCTGGCTCTGGGAACGCGACCTCGTCCATTCGGTGCATCGAGTATGGCTGACAGCTGACAATCGTTCCACCAGGGAGCCAGTGACCATCGACGGATGCACCTTCAGGGGGAACACATCGAGGCAAGCTCATAGGAATAGACGGAAATACTCGCAAACCCTCCTTGACGACTGCTTCGAGGTATGGGAGCTGTTCAAATGACACACCCTCGTTGGCTCGGAACTCGTCACGGAGACGCTCTTGAATGATTTCGTAGCCAGGCTGTGAGATCTGCCACATCAAGAAGCAGAGGGCATCACCTGTTGTCTCAATACCGGCCAGCGTGTGGTCCATGCATTCAGAAGCAATGTCCATCGGTCCCATGCCGAACTTGTCCTCTCGCATGCGGCTGACGAGGGTAAAATCAGCAACAGGGCCGCCCGTAGCTCCATCGAGGATAAGCTTCCTTGTCCGGGGGATGTCGCGAGACTTGCCAAAGACGCCGAGCTTTCCCATAAGGCTGCCTAGCGTGGGGTTGTAATGGATGAAGAGGCGTCCTGAGAAAACATCAGTTTCAAGAATGCTATTGGCGGCGCCGTCAAAGCTACTCACTAGCAAGACTATTGTCAAAGACAGCCTCACACAGAGTCTCCTCATCTGATTGCTTGAGGATCGAATCACTGCCGTGTGGGTGAAACAGGTGATGCGTGACGCAGTCGAAAGCGTAGCAATGGAGAAAGAGCTAGATGAAGTTAGTGTCGGGTTTACTAAGAGGTTTGAGACATGCGTACATAGACATCAAGTTCCTGTCTCGGAGCTTCGGAGCATCGCTTGATGAAATTCTGCGACCTCTCTTGGATGCCGTGGAGAGCAGAGTCTCGGATGACGTTGGAGTTGGCGTAGCGATCAGCGATGATGCGTCTTCTCTTGCTGTGCTGGGATTCATTAGAGGATGGATATTTCAAAGTCAACTTAGTCACCTACAGGGCCTTTCTCTCGAGTGGAAAACATTGTCCTAAACCTGTATTAGAGATGAAGTCGGATGTGCTGAGCTGACGTCTTACCTGAGACCAAACTGAGAGAACAGGTCGTAGAAGGAGGGCTTGTCGTAACCGCTTCCCTTGGAAAGGTAGATTTCCTTCATCGCCTCGAGCGAGGAGAAGACAACCTCGTTGGGAGCAACGCGGACGACGCTACCATACTCCTGGTGCATCCGGTGAATGTATTGTGTCCGCTTGCCTTGAAGTTCATGGTATCTTAGCTGCCATGGTGTCAAGAGACCTAGCTTCGGTCCTGGAAGACGAGCCAAAGGTGAGAACAGGCGCCGGACAAGGGCAACGACGAAGAGAAGCAGTGTTGCTCCTGCAAGGAGAGGGAGTGACAACAGAGCCATTTTGGAAGGATACCTCGATACTGTTGTCGAGGTGGTTGGATGAGGTTCTCATGACTTCCTTTATGCTTGAGTCTCTGCCGACGTTTCTCCTCTCGATGCCGCCCCTGATAGGAAACTCGGAGAGATTCGCTTGCTGAGGGCCATCCAATCACCATCTCATGATTGCGTTCGGGGAGAGGCAGGCTCAACGTCCAATCAGACAAGCCGCTCTGACTTTCCCAACCTGGCATCGCGCAATTCGAAAACTGGTCTAAGCCTAGATTGGAATCTCGAAGAGATGGGGGTCACGGCGTTGAGCTAGCCGGCAGTTAGTCTGCTCCACCAGGATCATCTAGACCTCCTCCGCTGATACAACATGACAGAAACATTGCGGAGAAACCCCGATCTGCTGTTCTTTCCAAATCCATAAAGTCGGCAATCATTCACGTCTCCCTTGATTGGCGTTAGATCCATTAATGACGAGGCATTGAGCGGGCATCTTCCATGGCCGGCGGCCAGTCGCCAAGACCACAGAATCCGGGGTAACGATAAGGTCTGCAACACTAATCCCGGGGGTTCGGGAACAGCTTCATGGGTGATACAATGCTCTTGAAGTGCGGCAAGACAAGCCGAAAGTTTAGATAAGGCGTAGTAGTCTAGCCTATAAGTAGGAGAATGTTACCTCGTCAATGGTAGATCTTCCCAAGGCTTTAGGAAACAAGCAGCTTTCCTCATCTTTGGTCGCTTCCAAAACACTCCATCTGCTTCTTACTTCCATTCTTCATCCAATCTACCACCATGGGTAGTTCTATGGAGACGAAACCTTCGGGTGACCCACTCCAGCTATGCAGAGAGACCTCTGCAGCTGAGGGCATCGTGGACACTGCCGACCGCAGCGACATCTACACCAAGTACGGCTCCACCAAACGGGGCCTGTCAAACCGCCATCTCCAGATCATGGTCATCGCCAGCTCCATCGGAACAGGCCTTTTCGTCGGCATCGGCAGCGCTCTGAGGACTGCGGGCCCGCTGTCCCTTCTTCTCGGATTCCTCATCTACCCTACCATCTTTATCCTCCCTTGCTCGCTTGGAGTCGCCGAGATGGTTGCTCATCTGCCAATTCGTGGAAATATCTACGAGTTTGCGAGTCGTTATGTTGATCCAGCGTTTGGGTTCGCACTTGGCTGGACTTACTTTTATGGTAGTGCTATGCTCTTTTGCACTGAACTTTCTGCTGTTGTTACCGTCATGGGCTACTGGGAGCTCAACGTCAACAATGCCGCTTGGGTCGCCATGGCCCTGGTGGTTTGCGTCTTTCTCAACCTATTTGCAGTCAAGTATGGCCAATGTCCATAAAATTCTCATTCCATTGACTAACGGGACCTAATTACAGGTGGTACGGTGAATCCGAGTTCGTTTTTGGCGGCACAAAGATTCTCCTTCTTCTCGGCCTTCTTCTCCTCACGCTCGTCACAATGTGCGGCGGAAACCCCATGGGCTGGGCCTACGGCTTCCACAATTGGTCAGAAGGCGGGGCCATGCACGAGTACATGACCGAAGGAACCACAGGCCGCTTCCTTGGCTTTTGGAGCGTCATGGTGCTGGCTGCTTTCTCCATTGCTGGACCTGACTTCATTGCCCTGAGCGCAGGCGAGATGAAAGACCCACGTCGAAATGTCCCTCGCTGTGCCAAAGCTACCTGGTTCCGCATCTTCTTCTTCTACGTCTTGGGAACGTTGGGCGTCGGCATCATCTGCAACAGCCAAGATCCAAAGCTCCTCTCCGCTTTGAGTGGTGGCAACGTGGGCTCTGCTGCAAGCCCTTGGGTTATTGGCATCGAGAACCTAGGTATCAAGGGTCTAGCCAGCTTCATCAATGCGCTCATCGTCATCAGCGGCTGGAGTTGCGGCAACGCCATGCTGTACTCGTCGTCTCGAACATTGTACTCATTGGCCATGGATGGACACGCCCCCAAGATCTTTCTCAAGTGCACCAAAGCAGGCAACCCGATCTACTGCGTGGGCGCCGTCAGCTTGCTTTCGTGTATCACCTTCCTCGTTGCAACCAACGACGGCGCCACCGTCTTTGGCTGGTTCGTCGGCCTGTCTACCTGCGCCTTTGTGCTTTCTTACACGGCCATGCTCATTACCTACATCGGCTGGTACAGGGCCCTGAAGGCTCAAGGCATCAACCGCGACACTCTCGCCTGGAAAGCCCCCTTCATGCCGTACGGCGCGTATATCGGGGCCGCTTTTGGTTGCGTTGTCCTCATCTTCCTCGGCTTTGATGTTTTCAGCCCCTTCTCTACATCGGGCTTCATCACCAGGTACTTTGGAATCGGCTACATGCTGGTGGTTTACGTATCTTACAAGGTCTTCAAGAGGACAAAGATGGTCAAGGCGAGGGAGGCTGATCTTTGGAGCGGCAAGGAAGCAGTGGACAGGGAGCTGGCGCATTGGGACAACAAGGACATTGAAGCACCGAAAAGCCTCCCACGTCGTCTTTGGGATAAGATGTGGTAGAACACCTTGGTAAACAGTAGGAACGTGGATATTATAGACGTAACACAGAAACACAATCATGATTGCGGTGGCAAGGGTAGCGAGATGATGGGGGCTTGGTCTGCAGGATACTTAACATTGATAAAAATTGCACTGTCTACCCTCTATATTTGGATCTATCCTTCTGATACCTGCTTGTCCGTGTTCTGGATTTGCTCAGTTTGGGAGGACGGAGTGTTAGAAATTGATAGATCCGGCAATCTGATGCATTGAGTCGTTTTGTGTGCTTGAGAGGTTACACACTAGGTTTCAAGATCGGTTTCCTAACAAACATGTGTAAAATATGCAAACACTCTACCGTTTTATTTACTTCATCTTCAGTCTCCACAACACGATCAATTGGCCGCCGGCCATGCTTGGAGTATATCTCCTTGGTCGTCTCTCGCTAGAGAGTCTTTGCGACTAGCGCGGAAGCTTGGTCGCTAAGGCGAGATCATGGTTGAGGACTGGGAGTTGAGTCTAGTCCCTTTTAAGAAGTTATAAGAGATGCGGCACAAAAGCCACGGATATAAGCCCAGGAATGGCCGTTGGCATCCAGTCAAGACTATGCCAAACAACAAAACTTGCAAACATGACTCTCCGACTTTCTACCAGAATCTCCATTCGATGGGCCGACGATGCCCCCTCCGAGCCCACCGATACCGTGGTGCTAAGTGTCGGCGATTATTTTATGGACCTGCGCATCACCAAAGCAGATCAGTCCATTGACTGGGCATTTGCTGGAACCAGGGAGATCCTATCACGAGAGCCTCGTAAGTCGTGAGCAGTCTTCCTTAGCAGGCCTCTCTAACAACGGCCAGTCCACTGCAGATGGAACCATATCATCGACTCCAGACTCTCCTTTGACCCAGATGAAGGAAAGTTCCAGCCGCTTCCAAATGGCGACGACCTCGAGACCGGATCCATGCCCTGCATTGAGAAGGGCAACCAAGTCACGCCCTACGAGGAAGTCTGGCGAGAGCTCCAACCCAATCATGGAATGAACCGTGGTTGGATTCTTCAAGGAAAAGCAGATGGCGATGATGTCTTTCTCGGCCAGTATGGTGGCATCTACCTTGCCATGCGTCAAAATAAGGACGGGGTGTTTAGCGTTCTAAAGGAGGAGTTGAGCAACCTTCAGGGCCGGCTGCAGTGGAAGGGTGTGTATACATCAGGGAACTTGAAGCTTCCATCACTCTCAAGCATAGGTGTCGTTTCTCTGCCCGAGGAAGAGAAGTGGAGGGTTGGCGGCAGGGCAGTATTTGATGGCCAAGTATACCAGGTTCGCGCGTTGGAGACCCAGGAGCATAAAAAGGCTATCAAGCCACGATCATCGCGACTGTAGACGGGAAAGAGTGATACATGCTAATGGCCCGATTGGGTCAAATGGAACCGCGGCTGAGCGTGGATGTATTATCTTTCAATGTGAGCTTTGACATGGGTGAAATCCAAGCATTTAAATAGCTGTACTAACTCGAACGTGGAATAGCACTATGTCAGGTTCTGACTGTCCCCAACGCTTGCAAGCAGCAAAAGACACGGTTGTAAATGTGATTCGCATTAATATAAAACGCGTGCGGAAAGAAAGTGGCTCAAAAGGCGCAATCCTTGAAACACTCTCATGGTGTTATGTCTTTAACGATCTTCTAGCTCAGGGAACCCATCAAGGGCCGGGCTACAACTAAAACAAAGGACACATTGTCAACACATCATAGCATCACAACCCAATCCTAACACAGTGGTGATGTCTTCAACACACGGGCATTGCAGGGCTTGCTCATTCCGTTGTCGTGTCATGTGAATCCCCTCTCTTGCTATGATTGTTCATCGACTTTCCTCTTAGATTCGATCGATTCATACCCATCAAACATACCCTCTGGCCCAAGATACAATAGATAGCCGGTTTAAACGGCCCAGGGGGGCTTCGTGGAGTCACATTTTATAAACCGATAGTCTTGAAGCTATTGGCATCAGCTTGAGTCTAAACGTGGTTGACTAACCCACAACGTACGTTTTTCTTTATTTACCCCTGTTCATTCGCGATAGTGGCAGCTCCCGAATGATGCAAGCGCGGTCAATTGATGATGTCATCAACGGCTGTCTTCAATATAACTTTGAAGAGGGTGCTGTGGAAGAATAATGATTGAGGAAAATTCAGCTTATCGACAGGCTTGTTCCAGTGGGATTAGACACCTCCCTGCTTGTGAATATGTATTGTCATTGATTTGGGGCTCTTTCATTCTCACTCCAGCACTCCACGCTAGACTTACCTTCCAGACTTGCACACCAATAACTGGCATTCATGGTGACTGTGCCGCAGCCATGGAAGACAAACGTCACACACCGGTGAGCGAATTCGTGATATGTGCCAAGATCGGGTGTATGTTTACCCGTTCAGCTCAAATTCCCCCCATTCCCCACCCGTCTGCTTCTCCCACTTCTTGTCTTTCCAAAACGAACCCACCGCCTTCTAACTCGAGAACCACACGGTAGAGCCAAGATCAACGGTTGTTGACGACTATGGATTTACAACCCAACCTGCACCCTCTGCCATCAACAGATTCGCCCCTGCCAGAGATTTTGATTCCTACGGAATGGTTGCTTCCATCCTCGCTGTCCGATGTAGAGGCCTCTATCGGAAAGACTGTGCAGGATCCTTGCAGTGTCTGCGCCTGGGATGGGACCCTACAGACGCTGTTCCATTTCAACAACTTTGCACGCCTGGATTTCAACGAGTTGCAACCATCTCGGTGTTTGTCCTGCAAAATTTTGCTCGTGTCCTGTCACAGCGTTCTCCAAAAGATTTCGGATCGACATATGAACTCATCCGCGCCTGATGTTGAGTTTTCTGACGCCATCATCATCATCCGGGGCTCAGATTTCACGGGGGCACCAAATCAGAATCTGCCTGGACAGCGAGCCATATCAATAATAACAGATCAGAATTACTCTCTGGCTACTGGATTTTACTTGTTTATTCCCGCTGGCCAGCACCGGGAACTGCCTCCCTCTGGGTTACCAACTAAGAGGATACTGACTGGTTCAATATCCTCGACGTCCTCGGCGTCGTGGGCGCGCGAAAAGCTTGAGACATGCTTGAGTGCTCATGAAAAGTGTTCTGCGTCGCAGAACCAACTCTTTCTCCCCACACGGCTCGTTGACGTCAGACCTCTTGGCCCTGAAGGCAACGTCAAGTTGGTCCCTGGCCTTAATCTCCCCAATGGCACTCGATACGCAGCATTGAGCTATGTTTGGGGCAGTGAAAAGTTGCAGGAGCATATTAAAACCACACAGTCATCGCTGCAGGGCAATCTGAACGAGATCGCACTCTCTTGCCTCCCCAAGACAATTCGGGACGCCATCCTTTTCACACGGGACTTGGGCCTTGATTTTTTATGGGTGGACTCTCTCTGCATCATTCAGAACGACCAAGAGGAGTGGGCCTTTGAAGCAGGTCGCATGTACGATGTGTATAAGAACTCGCTTGTGATGCTCGGGGCGCTCTGGGGGAATGATTGTGACTCGGGGCTCTTTGGCAGTTGCGCCGAGTGGCAATCCCAGCCGATCGCAACACTACGCTTGGGTCAAGATAAATGGCCACTCCACATCAGTCGTGAACATGAGGTAGTTCAGTTAAACTACTCGTACGTCGGATTGGAACCGCCACTACTTACTCGTGCCTGGTGTTTCCAGGAACGGCTGGTACCCTCGAGATGCATCTTCTTTGGTCAAGGTGAGCTGATCTTTGGCTGCCACGAAGGAGTAGGTTGTGAGTGCGGTATCAGCTATGATGTACTCCGCTATCCATGCTCGAAGCAGCAAAGACGTCTGTCATTTGGGGACGCGAGAGAGAGTGATGTTATACACCCTCCTCTCTCATCTGGGCCGGAGCACGGCCTTCGCTGGGTCGACCAAGATCCCCACAAGGCCTGGCGGCAAGTGGTAGAAGAGTTCTGCTCCCGAAAGTTGACCTCTGAGAAAGACCGACTTATCGCTGTTGGCGCTGTTGCGGAGCAGATAAGCTATGCCAGACCCGGAGAGCGATATCTCGCCGGACTATGGTCCAACACACTGTTGTCTGACTTGTGCTGGTGGGTGCCCGCGGGCAACTGGGACAAAGGAGAGGAGCCGGGCAACAAGACAAACATACCCAGTTGGTCTTGGGCTTCTAGGGCTAAGGAGGTTAGTTACCAAGGGGCTGACTCGATGACACCCACTGCGGAGGTCATCCAAGTCAGTTGCAGGTACAATAACGACAATCCATTTGGGGTCTTGCTGGACAGCAAGCTAATCCTCCGTGGCCGGGTCATGTGCTGGAGCCCTCGCGCAACTGAGAAGAGGGGCTTAGTAAAAGAGGAGGGTAAGTCGTTCCTCCTTGGCCGTAATGGGACATCTGTCCAGTGCAGTTGTGTCTCCGAAGATGGAATGTTCTACGAAGAGATTCCACGGGGAACCTTTCTTTTTGAACTAGGACATTGGTCTGGGTACAACGAGCGTTGTGTATTTCTGATCTTGAGTTGCCGTGATGAGGAAAGCTTGATTTTCTCTCGAGAAGGCATCATTACGCCTGTTCATGCGCTTGGCAGCACCCAGGCTATGGAAAGCATTCAAGACCTGAGTAGGAAGTTTCATGAGCATAGCTATATTAGAGAGTGTACTATTGTATAGCAGCAGGGATCTGTACCTCCACTCTTTGCCAACCTACCTCTTTCCCCCTTGGTAGTCATGTATGCTAGATATTTGAGACATCTCTTGAGACCCCTAAGATCAATTATCTTTCAGGTCACAAATAACATGTGTGTCACACCCGTGTTTTCTAGGTAACCTTTCTCTTGCTCACTTCAATTTTGCTTTCTAAGGCGTCTGCAGAAATTGCAACCCGCACCCATGTCATGTAAAGTGGCTTATCAGGGCAGATTAACAAGGCGCTTTTTCTCTCATGGTCTATGTACCTAAGCTATCCGAGAAACGGTTCTATAAGTTACAATTCTAGCTATCATGCTTGTAAAAAAAAAAACACGTGTCACACCATTTATGCAGGTGGCCTCAGTCTTACTTCGCCGCACACTTTGGGCGTCCTGGGCGTCTTTGGGCGGCCACTGACACTAAGCCGTCCAGTGAAAAGCGATAAACACCGAGCGGTTAAGCAGTCATGTAGTACCTCGTGCAGCATAGCCAGTTTGCCTTGCAACGGTGTCAGCCAATGGGAACGGTGAAATAGCATCAAGGCTGCTAGTTCGCGGACACAAGATCAACATGTATTAAATCAGGCCATGTTCCCAAGATTCTTGAACTCGATCTGTCGTTGTTCTATCAGCCAAAACAAAAGACAGCCAAACTCACAATGTCCGACCCAGGGACATGTCTGGCCATCGTGAGCCTGGCGTTGCAGGTCTCCAAGGGCCTGCTGGGTTACTACGACCTCTGGACTCATGCCGATGAGGATGTCGCTGAGATTCAGCGATCCCTGCTCGCCCTGGCAAACATATTCACCCAGCTTGAGATCACTCTCGGAAAGCCCAACCTCTCGGAAGACCTCATATCGATAATTCGAATCACCATGAAAGGCTGCGATTCTAACGTCAAGAAGCTGGAACTGATGTTGGGAAAGGTGAAGAGGGAAGGGGCCCCAGAGAAGCTTCGAACGAAGTTCAGAAACTTCAATCGACGAATGCTCCAGATGTTCCAACATGGGGAGATCATGCGGGTACAGTCTGTTCTCAATGAACTGCGCGAAGATTTGAACATGGTCGTGAGCCTTCTGAGCCTGTAAGTCAACGATCCGAAGAGAAGTTGTATTGCCTTGTTCTGACCCCCAATCCCACACAAGAAACACTACGGCAACCAGTCTGGATGATCTGAGAAAGGTTCATGCCGATCTGACTACCCTACAAAACTCGAATACAGAGCGCATCGAAATGGAGAAAGGTAGATATTTTACCCGAACATTCACTCCTTTGCTGACACTGCATGCTGTAGAAAAGAACAGAGAGGCTCGGAAACGTGCCTTGATTGAGTGGTTGGCTGCCCCTGACATTGCTGCCGCTCACCTGTCCGCACAGGATCAGAAGGAAGAAGGAACTGGAGAATGGTTCCTGGAGAGTCAGGAATTCTTAGAATGGGCCAATACTGGGCGGAGCATGTGGCTTGCTGGTGACGGTTTGTTCTCCATGATGAAATGCTAGTGAGCATGCAAGCTAATCCTTCTCAAAGTTGGGTGTGGAAAGACTGTTCTCTGGTAAGCTTTAGCCAGAGCTTTGATCCCAGGGTCTTTTCCAACAAACGCTAACTAACCGCCATAGCTCTTCTGTTATCGAAGAGTTGAAAAGCAGGGCTCCCCAGCGTGGTGATCACATCGCCTACTTTTACTTCACCTTCAGCGACACCAATCACCATGGTATCACCGGCTTTCTAAAGTCGATGCTCCAGCAGCTCTGCTTGACGGGCTTCGTTGATACCCTCATGGAGGCGTTGCATCAGAGATGCGGTCTCGATCCTCCATCTACTAGGCAAATGCAGGCTACCTTGCTTGCTTACCTGGAAAGAGTTTGCGCCTCGAAGAAAGACGCTGACATGACGCAAGAACCGCAAGTTTACATCATTTTAGATGGTCTCGACGAGATCCCATACGGCCCAGATCGAACCAAGCTCCTCCGCCTGCTCAGCCAAATCGCCGAGAAAACTTATCCCCTATTGCATGCCCTTGTCTCCAGTCGTCCGGAAAGGGATATTGAAAGGGAAATTCTTGGAAACTGTCACTGGAGTACTTTCCCCTACTCTTCTGATGGCGTGAGGGATGACCTTGCGATCTACGTCGCCAATCAGATCAAGTTGACTCCAAAGCTGGCGTCCTTGCCCGATCATACGAAGGAAGAAATCCACGAGAAGCTGGTTACAGGATCTGGTGGGATGTATGTCACCCATTAGACATCTGTTTTGATGAAGAAATGGCAACTGAGAAGTAAATAGGTTTCGCTGGACCGCGCTGCAGATGCAAGAACTCAAGAAGAAGCGCATCCTACGCGGTCGCGACGTCCAGAACATCCTATCATCGCTCCCCAAGAGCCTCGATGCCACGTACGAGCGTGTGCTGCTTCAAATTGATCAGGGCCTGGTATATGAAGCCAAGACTGCGCTCCAGTGGTTATCGTGCTGTCTCCGTCCTCTTTATCTTGAAGAGTTGGTCGATGCATCAATCGTCGACCCGGATCAAGCAGATCCGTTCGACGAGGAGTTCCGAATCAGCCCGTTTGATCTGGTGGAACTACTCCCTGGGCTTATTAAGGTCATCCCATCTCCTGACCCGGATGTTACAGCTTTCGTCCCAAGACATTACACCGTCACTCTTGCCCATTTCTCTGTCAAGGAGTATCTAGTCAGCTCTAGAATGACGCCGTCACTCTCTCACACGTACACCATTAATCTCGAACTAGCTCACCGTCATGTGGTGAGAAGCTCACTGGCGTACATTGGATACTGTCTATCAACCGGGTCCTCTAATTCTCACCAGCAGAATCATGTTGACGACTTTCCGCTCCAGCTCTACGCCTATAGCCGATGGGAAATGCATGCACAGCTAGGGTCGAGGCATTTAAATCAAGATTGGGCTTCCGTGCTGGAAATTTTCCGGCAACCGGCTGCAGCACTCATGTGGTGTGCATGCAGTTCGGTGTCACGGCAACTCGGAGAAGAAAGCCCTGTTTACAACATTGGCATCCCGTTTCAAGCATTTTCGTTCCAAGGCTGGCCCATGTACTATCTTCTCTGCCGCGCCATCGTTTCAACGAACGAATCCTTGGTCCGCGCCATTCTTGACAGTGGGTTGGACTTGACCAACGCAACTCTTCTTGGGAACCCCTTTCCACTAGCCCTCGTTCACAACTGCAGGATATCTGCCAGCGATATGCCCCGAGGTCGAGCCAGCTCATTGACTTCTCGGTCACTGTCAAGGTCGGCGCATGAATCCATACCACGCATGCTGCTAGAGTTTGGCTACCGACCGACGGCATCCGATTTGCTTCTCGCGGTGCGCCACGGATCTACTCGTCTTCTATCGCTTATGTTGGAGCAAATCGAAAACATTATGTTTCCAGATATCAGCGAAGCCCTTGAGCAAGCTGCAGCATCGCGAAGACCTCAAATCGCCCACATACTTATGCAGCATCTTCTATCAGGGACGCCTTTCCACCCTAAGAAACCACTTTGCAATGAGGATGAAGCAAGGAAAGCAAACTTCGATCTCATCTTCACGGACGCAGTAGAAAAGGGCTCACTGCATCTGGTATCCTATTTGATGGACTCCACCGCTGGCGACCTAGTTGACCAACTTGACGTCGACAAATTCTTACTGAGAGCAGTAGTGAATGGGCGATACCAGGTTGCTGCCACTATTCGCCAAAAGCGTGGTAGGCGTTTATCCGAGAATAGTTTGCTGTCCGCACAACGATGGCAAGGGTTGATGGTGAGCGATGAGCTTGCTCTTGCGTTGCTCGTCATGTTTGCTTCTCGTTGTCATACGCCAAAGCTACAGCTGCAAACCTGGGCTGAACGGAAAAGACTCAGCAAAACTCTAATTCAGCCATATGTTCATGGACTCGGAGAGGAGACGGTTGATCGAGTCCTACAGGTTTGGCTGAAACTCGATCAGAGGTTCGAGCCATTGAACCAACAAGACCCGTTCATCCGAGACATACCAACACATATGTCGATGACCGCTTTAAGTTTCAGATCAACAGTTGTCAAACTGTTTGCGTTCTTGTCATTGAGTAGTCGACACTCCCCTTCGATACACGACTTGTGCTGCCAGGCAGTTGTTCTGCGATACCATCTGCGGCCCTTGACCAAGACAAGGAACTCATCTCCCACGAATCCCTGGGAGAAGCTGAACGACGACATTGAACATGAACTCAAGCGCCTGCACAACGCGCTGGTGGATGTTATTAATGACAGTCAAGAAATCACAAGCCGATCAGTTTTGGTGAGCCTGGGACCGAACAAGGGAAAGCAGTTGACCCTAAAGCGCGAATCCTGCCGCCGAAGCTGGTTCAAGATGGGGCAAAGCCACATGGAAGCTCTCCACACGTTCTTTTTTGCAGATTCTGATGGGCAAGGTTTAGGGTTCTATCATCTAATATCCAGACTGGACTTCGGCCTCAATAACAGCCAGGCTGCATCCAATCGCTACTTGGCTACAGACGTCTACTTATATAGAGACATCTTGACCATCGAGTTCTCGGTGGAGACCGGCAAGATGACCTCTGGTTGGTACGGTGAGGCTGTTAGACTTCTGACTGAGGCCGGATTCCTCACTCTTTTCCACACCCCAACCTCACCTGTGGAACCGGGTATCCTAACTGGAAGCTTCAAATTGATGGAAAGACAACTCTCCCCCTTTTCTGGGCACGATTACACGGAGCTGATCAGAGATTATAATATGATGGAGCTGTGTGTGCGCTTCTTATCAACTCTTCTAAGAACTCACGATTCTAGCCAGGGCATGAGGCTCTGGTACCCCAGACAGTTGTTGCCTGAGGAACGCTTCGATATCGACTCGTGGACCGTGTGTACAGAGGCAACCTTGATGCGTGTCGTGACTCGATTTGCATCCTCAAATTTGTGTTCGTTGCCAGTACTATTTTTGACAGTTATGTTGAGAAGCTGACGTTTGAAGGCCCTTCCTTTCAACTCGAACTGTTTCCCCACGGAGACGTCGAGTCCGTTGATGACTCTTTCGAGCTCGAGGAGGGTGACTTGGATTTTCTCGCATAATTCTGTCGGCACTACTACGTCTATTGAGGAAAAGGTGGCAAGTCAATGTTGGTAAAATCCTGTGACACAAGGAGAGAAGGCATTATGGTGAACAGAAACTTTGTTATTTCTTTCAAGAACAGGGGCTCATGATAGAAAAACTTAACCCATATACGGATTGATTAACCGACTCCTATTCATTTATTCAATGAGCCTATATCTGAGACGTTGTTCAATTTTTCACATGCCAGAGTTCCCTCGTGATATCCAAGCGCTGTGCAATATGGGCTTCGGCACCGTATCGAAGACTGCTCTAATAACTGGCATACATCTTTTGTTGTCCAAGGATAACGAGATAATACTCTATGCTTAATACACCGTACCTTTCATTTTTGATGAATTTATCCTCAGGTCAATGGCTTCTTCAACTGCACCATAACCTCAAGATAGTAGTGCAACTTTAGCAGGAAAAGAAGAGCAATTCGACTTTCCCTAGACCTCAAAGGAGAACAGTGTCCACAATGGCGCGTGATAAGGAGATTAGAACCTAGGGATTGAGAAGGCTATGGCTACTGTAGACTTTCTAGCGAGAAAGTAGGGGAGCTGTAGGCCGGCGTGGAGTATCTTTGAGTTCTAGACGTTAAGATCCTTAATTGCGAAGCTCTTGTGCTTGAACTCCTCGGCTTTGGCCGTCCCAATGTCTGACTCAATGTTCGAGATGATCCCTACGACTCATTCGGGAAACACCACCAGTGAAAAGGAAGTCTCGGCATGGTTATCAAGATTTTCTAGGTCCATCTCAGTTACGTTCGTGCATTATAGACACACAGTCTCGCTCCACTACCTTCGGCTCAACAGCTTCTGATGGCCCTCTTACTGACTAGCCAGTGTTTCAGTCTTATCAATAGGCTAGGAAAAGAGACTGATGGCTTGCTAGACCCTTCTTCAATGGTTACGCGATCAACGTGGCGATATGATTCAAGCCTTGCTCCGGAGACTTCCACCAGTCCAAAGCGTCGGGTCATGGATACTACCAACTCTCAGTAATGGTCGTGTGTCTCCTCTTGACACAACGATGTTGACGTAACCAACCCACTCGATCCCGGAGATGGTGACAAACGATCCCTGGCAGCCCCTCCTTCGGCAGTCAGGTTTCTCTCCCGAAAGAGAAGTTTACGACAGCTGACGACAGGGTCCTTTTTTATTGATCGATAGTTCCGTTACCGAGTATTACACCGAGATTATTGCTTACCCTGGTCACGGTGAGCGGGGAGAGACAGTGGTGTGACCCGGGCATTCTGACAGGAGCAGTTCATTGTCAGATCTACGGCACATCTTGTATCGCGTGATTGAGTCAATCTTTCAGGGCTGAGAAGAGTAGCAAAAGTGAAACGCCGTTACATCATCCCCAAACAGTGTGGTAAGTGTTGCATCGAATGTGACTCAAGTTTTCGCACTCGGCACACTTCCGATATCCAGGTCGATCTTGGCGACTCAGTCATCTCTGACAAAACGGTTGATCGACTAGTGACTTGAGGCCCTGATATGGTGTCAAATCATACTTGCGGCTCAAGAGTTGGGCATTTTGGGCATGGCAAGTCAAGAGATCGACATTGGAAGCGATCAAGCGATCACTAGGTCAGGAATCAAAAACCCATCAAGACCAACATGTCGGCTCCCTTTTCTATTAGGCCAACGACTCCAGGACTCGACGCGCACTAGACCGTAAACTCGATGCGGCTCCAGGTACCTTCGCGTATCTCGCCTCAATATCCGCGTTCCACCCTGGCCAAAGTTTAATGGGTTCTAGGGATCGACGGCTGCGTTTCTGAGACAAGACACGGGGCGTGGCACCCATTTACCCGCCCTATCGGCACCCAAGCCCTTAGCTCCCGCCGCTTTGCAGTTTAGGGGGATGAGGGTTTCGAACGGGGCTGAGAAGGGGGGTAGGACCTCGTGTTTGACACATGGATCTTTTTGCGAGAACCCCTACTCGGTAGCATTCTGGAATACACGGGTGAGGCGGTTCCGTGTCTTGGCTCTGTCGATCTCTCTTGTTTGACGCTTTGCGGAAATAGCGAGTCCAGCGTCCGAAGATATCCCGTTGAAGAAAAAAGCTGAGCCGCAGGACCAAGAGCATGGTTCAAGCGAGAGAAGGTAGCATCCCCCTTGGCCGAGCGAGCGTTGTTGGTTGGTAGCCCCTGTCCCGGGAACCTGTGCCGTTATGCACTGCTCGCCAGGGCACACCGCACCACGCCACCCGTCCGAACATGGTGTCCATGTTTTGTCAAGTGAGCCGGTTTGAGAGGCGTTCTTGAGAGCTTGGACGAGAGAGATCGAAAGGGGATCGATGGGCGATTGGTTCCAGATAGCGGCGCCGTGGCCATGTGCTTACCCGTGAAAAGTCTGCAGGTGCTAGTTTGTTGCACGGCAGATTGCAATCGTGTGTTTGAGAGGCCCCTTCATTCAGTGAGGCCTGTGTGTGTTTGATGAAGAACACGAGTTTGAGAAGTCTACGATGAGCTGACAAGAGTCGATTGCCACAGTCAATATTTTCCTACATTTGTCAAAGTATGAAATTGATGAGGTTAATTTGATCTGCATTGTCCGTTAAACATCAAACAGCAAAAGAAAAACTACATAACTTGGCACGTCAAATCATGCTCAAATGCGGTTGAGCTGCAAGTCATCAACTCTTCCCCATAATCCACAGTGATGTGTCTCTTCTTCTGTCTCTGTTGCTTTTTCCTCTCTTTTCTTTTGCCGAACCCACATCTGCCAGATCCTGAGATTCTCTGGGGAAGACAAGGAACCAGCATGTTTTGCCTCACCTTCCCACACACACCAAACTGGGGACGCATTGCTTTTTTCACTCTTCAGATCACGCACTCCACGATGCGAGAGCTGGCCTCTTCCCCTTAACTCATATCTGAGCATGGTCCGATGATAGCGTGATTCTCGACCGGGGGGCCTCAAATCTTGCTAGAGCGGATCTAACGTTAGCTCTCAGTCAGCCACAGCATGTCCGGACGAGCGGAGCCGACTCTTAGTGCCGATTTTTGGCGCAACGACGAGGATTTTCGACATGGATAACGATGTCTACAGGGGGGTCATCAAGAGAGGGGCGGTTTCATGCATTAAATTTCATCTAAACTCTATGTGGTCTATGCTATTAGGTGAATGCCGTACTTTGACACTATGCACGGCTTTGTGCTCGTTGCCGCTTCTAAGATCTAATCATGGAGGGGTAAAGGTATCTTTGGTGGTGAAGACAATGTTGATCCGTGGGTATACAAAAGTGTTGCTGTGATGTGATAGAAGAAACAACAGATTAGACCGCAAAGTGCTCCCGTTTCAGATGTCGCGTCGAACTCGATTCGCTAGCAAAGTCCGGATCGTCGTATTCCTGTGGCACTGTCTGCTTGACCACCACCTGAGTAGTCTTGGAGACCTGGATACCAGGCTCCTCTCTGGTGGGCAGCTCGATGTCCTCTCCAGCCTCGATATAGGTTGTGTTGCCGGCTGGGAAGATGGATCCCATCTTCTTGCCAGTGGCGGTACGGTGCTGGGAGCTCTTCGGGTTCGATCGACTTCGCGAGCCAGAGTAGTCGTAGCCGTTGGGGTTGCTAGCCTTGACGACCTTGGTGATGAGCTCGGCCATGTTCATCTCGATGTGGAGCTTGACGAGGTATGCGAGAGGATGGAACTGGAGGTAGACGATATCGTTGGGGAGAGACATCATGGCGATCAGAAGCACCTGTTTCACGTTAGTGGGTTGAAGTCTGAAACAGTGAGGGTCCAACACATACATCCATGGTGATGGAGACACCAATCATCAACAAGTTGAATCGGTACAGTCGGTTGTACTTGGTAAGACCATTCGCAATAAGTCGAGATCGGACCAGATGGATAAAGTAAAAGTTGAGAGCCGCATCAATCAACAAGAAGATGACCTTCTCAACTCGATCCCACACGTTATTGACATCCCTCCACTTTTCGCTGATCTGTAATCGGGCAGGTATCCAAACGCAGAAGACGCTGATGTTGATACACAGAAGAGTCAGGAAGACACCGAGCTTGAGCTTCCACGCGTTTTGCCGGACTACCATTAGAATCGAGATTCGGTTGATGATGATCTGCAGTAGGGTTTGAATCTGAACGGCCCAGAGGAAGACTGTCATGACATGTTAGAGTAAATGCGACAACCGAGGGCCAGTGTAAAGCCATACCGATAACGAAGAAGACGGCAAAGCTAGGCTTGATGTACTCGCGGAGATATGACCAGGTGATGGCGGACATGATAGTGCTGCTACACCATTCCGTCCACAAGAGGACGAGATAGATGTTTGTCCTCATACCACGCTTCCATGACTTGACCGTCTGCCTCGCACCCTTTGCGCCCGTAAAGATGCACACGCCCAGAGAGAATCCCCAAGCGATACTCGCAATGTTCATATCATTGACACTGGGCTTGTAGAATTTGTAGTGCTCGGGCATCAAAAAGCCTCCCATCTTGCCGGCCGTTGGTGTCGAGGGACTCTCGACGCTCAGTAGAAGAAGGTGAAAGGAATGTCGGGGTTCAAAGAAACAAAGAAGCAACAGAGACAATTGCTTTTTGGAAAGCGTCGGACTGCATATTTGAGCAAAAGCCATACATGCCATGCATCGACGCTAGTGAAAGGTCAAGGGGGGGTGTGAGGCCGTGGGTGTGCGCTCGTTCCACTCAAGGGGAGGGGACTTGACGCTTCCGCATCCCATGGCACAGGATCAGAGCTTCCAGACCCGCAATGTAACGGGGACCGTTGAAGATCTTTCTGGGATGAGCATTGCATTGTCGGGCTCCAACTGCCCCGAGGTCCCTGAACCTGTTGTTTCCCCATCTCGGTAGGTATCAGCTGCCCCGCGAATGCTGAAGGATCACAGGAGGCCCCAGTTTCTGCTGCGGGAGTCGCACTCACTCATGTTACATGTAACATGTTGGGGTATGGGGTTTCCCTACCGATATTTCGCGACTGTCACCGCAAATCTGACATTCATCTGTCACCACATCTGGTGTCCATCTGGTACCCATCTGTCATCCATTTGGCATCCTCTCATCTTTCATCGATAGTCGAGTCATTCTCAAGATTATTGGCAGCGTTGCGCACGCCTTGCTTTTGCGGCTCCGCCAGCTTGGCACCTCACCTTCTGCACCCAAGCACCGGGACAGACCTTTGATACGACACCCAGACGACGCCAGCTAAACTAGACTGTCATCAAGGGGAGCGTGCGCTGCTTCGATCACGAAAAAAACGTGGCCTGGACAGGGCCATGCAGGGGGAGTCCAGCCAACCGGATCAGGCCGGGCAGAAGGCATCGAACAAGAGGCATCGTAATGTGTCAAGGCCGCCTCATCTTGGTCGACGCCTCCCAGCTGCAGAACCGCTAGTCTCTCCCGCTAACGCGAGAAGCCGAGTGGCTCTAGGCGGCCGCAAATCGGTGTCGACAGGGCGCCAATTCAGTTCCGCAACGACACCATGCAGTTCGGCTCCGCGGTGGAGACATCCGCAAGCACAACACGAGTCAGACTCGTCAATCCCATACACAACCAACATCTCTCACTCAGTCTCACCGTCAAAGACCCCTATAAAGACGGAAAACAGGGACAAGAGCCCCGGGAGTGAGGTAGATCTCAATAATGCAGGGCAGGTTGGTCGTCCTGACGATATCCCTGTTTCTCCGGTTCTCTCCAGGACTTTTTGCTCCCGAATCTTCATCATCTCAGCCTGGCTCAATCTGTGGGCCGAGCGGTTCCAGGCCCAACAACAATATGCGGCCGCTTTGACTCGTGCGATAAGATTTCCACTGCAAGCCCAGGACACGGATAACAGCTGATGTCTGCTTGTTTGCAATTTACCCTCAAACCAGACGAGACACGTGCCGCACAGTGGCTTCGATAAGCTATAATAAATCGGGCCTGTTATTTGTGGATTTTGTCTGGGGATCTTCATCTGATCTTTTCAAGGTGAGACAACCATGCGACCTGTAACAGAAGATCTGGTGTGATATCATTTCTGAGACATCGATGAAGATGTCTCGGTGCCGGTAAGGTGGATTGAAAAGCAAGTGCATGATCTGAGAACACAATGCATTGTTGGTTCTCACAAATATCTGTTTTGCCTCCCGGAGCAAATGCTGCTACCGACGTGATGGTGTAGCATCGCTCAAGTTGCCGGGTCAAAGGATGTGTCATCAGCCCACCGTGGAGTTAGATACCGCAGTTGAAACCGTGATTCTGATGCGCCCTGAAGACAGTCCGCACCAAGGGCATAGTCTTTCGTGTTTAGAAAATTGCAATTCCGAGTGAAGCCTTGTAGTTCTTGCGATGGGACATGGTGGTGTGCATCACTTCGGCAGCGGATATCTGCGATGAGGCCTCCTAAGCAACTTGAGATAAGTGATGGTTATAGATAAGATGAGAATTGATTGATAAGATCAAGAATTATCAATACGCACTATTGATATACCTTGTACCGAGGCGATGGGTCGTCGTTGGCGAGATTTCATCACCGTGCTTGATCGTCACAAAGTCGTGAGTTGTGGGAGGTGGAGTTCACTTGTTGACTTGTTGGATGATTCACCACACCCGTAGGATGCACGAGCATGCATGGATATCTTACCAAATTAACCTCTTTTCCTAAGAGATAACTCGCTGTTTTACTGGACTTACTTTTTGTTCCATACTGTGCATGCTGGTGATATCAGCCATTTGAGGTCATCCACCCTACACCTGAGCTCAACAGTTCGGGGGCCATTCGCCCGAGTAAACACCAACAACACATTTGTAGATTGTGCATTGGCTCTTGGAATGCCGCACTAAATAACCTAGATGTTGACAGTAATTGATTGAAAGCCTGAACGGATCTTGTCTATCGGCTAGTGACTATTCCATCCTGGCTAACTTCGGGGTTGGTTGCATGTATGATGGTCGACAACCATGCACATCCATCTCCCTATGATACTAACTTGGTTGGAAGGAAGCCTCTCACTGTACACCTTAGCCCAGTTAATCCTCCCCTTTCTCATTGGAATCTTTTCAGCATTCCAGGAAGTCTAACCGATCCTGCCCTCTTCACCTTGGACGAGCAATACACCAAGACAGCGCTGCTGGATGAATCTATTCAAGGCTTATTTTGCCAAGCTCTGGGCTTAACAATTGCCACAGAAAGCTTGTTTCAGTGCCGAAACTCAATTGTTTGATGATCATCTGCGCTAACATTAGCTTGGTGGCTCGGTCCCTAGCCGAGATGATACAGTGCAGATTCCCGGCAGACACCCGACAAGATTTCGGCCAAGATCCCGACGGATGATCAAATTGCCGATTCTTCCCCTCACCAAATTCTCTCTTGAATGGTAACATGCCGATGCGCTGAATCCAATACAGACCATTCGACCAGGGTGCATATAGCAACAGGCCCCCGTCGGAGATGGAGTCTCTAGCCGCCGCTCGCCGACGCCGTAAACGCCGTGTTGCCGATGAGAATCGGAAGCGAGCCGCGCGAGCGTAAGTATAACCCTCCAGGTGACAAACGTCACTGACGCGTCGCGTATAGTTGCGATCGATGCAAGGCAAGGAAGAGCAAATGCATTGAGGCGAGTGGAGGGGTTTGCCAAAGATGCCAAGCCAATAATCTGACTTGCCGGTTTGAGAAGTACGTTCTGAGATCTTGTATGGCTGCATACTATTCTGTGTCTGTTATGCTTACACAAACAGGGAGAGGCTATCTTCGAGAGAAAGTGAGAGCCCACTCCCTCTCCAGAGCCTAGTTGCCGGCCCACCGAGCCAGTCCACAACCACGCCTCAACAGGATATATCTATCGATAGCCGTAAGCCACTCAGACTTGATACCCTTGAAACACCCGCCAACATATGTTATAGACCAGACTGAAAGGGTTCTGTGGCCACATTTCTTATCCAGACTTCGCGAGGCCTTCTCGCTTGACGCCATGTCTGGTCCGGAAGAGCAAGATATGGCCGCCATGCAAGCGGTACGTTGGCAGTACTCGGACAATCTCGAAGGTCTCTGCTGATGGATCTTGCAAGCACATCACTCGCCCAAAAACCCTCTCATCGCTTGAGCAGTCTCGCTTGAAGACCACAGTTGATTCATTACCCCCAAAGTCGGTGGCCGACTTTTTACTCTCGGTATGTATCAAGCATGGTGTCGACATATTCTTCTACTTCGACCAAGCCCAGGTCGCTGAAGAGCTAAACCAGTTTTATTCTGATCCGACGTCTTCTTTGAGGTTTGACCCCAGCTTTATTTGTCTTGTGCTGGCAATATTCGCTCTTGGCAGCCACTGGACGCCTCTCGAAAGACCAAGCAGCTCGCCACAAACACTTCAAACCGAAGAGTGCGACCCGGGGCGTGTCTTCTTCCAACAAGCCAAACTTCTAGTTCCTGACGTTATAGAGAGGTCATGCTTGAGATCCATTCAAGCCTGCTTCCTTCTTGGAGTTTATTTGATGCCCTTAAGTGCAGTCGGATCTTCATACATCTACATGGGCATAGCCCTAAGGAAGGCGTTGGCGTTTGATCTCCATCAAAGCTCGGATGATCAAATACTGGATGAGCGAGAGCGGGAGGTTCGCCATCGGCTTTGGTGGTCTATTTATTCTCTCGAGCGGTAAGCATAAACCTCTTACATTAACAAGTCGGTGAGGTGACCAAATGACGTAGATGCACAACCATAAAGCTCAACCGGCCGCGGTCTGTGGATGCCGGTATCATCAAGGCTCCGTTACCGGCCCCTCTACCATCACTTGACAAGGCTCAGAAGTTTGACAACATCCAACTCCAAATTGCCTATGCACGTTTGATAATAATATTGGATCGTGCTACAGACTTAGAGTATGTTTGTTTCTAAAAAAGAAAATGAGCACTCTACTGACTGCGTTCCAGAACCCGGCCAGCTGAAGCTACGAAACCCCCAGAGTCAGCAAATGTGGAAGCCAAGCTAAGAGAGTGGAAGAAGTCCCTACCCGAAGACTTTGATCTACGGAATATTAATCCCCGGGACTCGAGATACCGGGCCGTCTTTCACCTTTATTTGAACTACTACTATGCCTGGATCGCCATCGGCAAGGTCTCACTAATCACAGCCGTGAGAACCACACTTCAACATCATCTGGCACAAGAATATCAACCACTGAGAATTGACGGGGCGATTGAAGGATTATCCAAGTCCTGCACAAAAGCGGCGAGAAAGCTCCTTCAACTCTTCGAGGACTTGTCCCGCATCCGGAATACGGCTCGATTCTCCTTCACGGACTTTCAAGGGTGCAGCATTGCAACAATCGTTACTCTCATTGCTGGAATTCTTGAAAGGGACTCTACATACGAGAGTAGAGTGAGCTTTGGCTTAAGCTGTCTCCGAGACATGGCAGCTGGGAACTTGACTGCCAAAGTGGGTGTGAGATTCGTGGAAACACTGCAGTCCATCTCAAACGAGGCGGCTCGTAAGCTTCGGCAATCTGGAACATTTTCAGACGAACTTCAGGAAGGTTCAGAGTCACTACAGCCCTCGGCATATGATGACTGGGCAGCGTGGCTTGCAAGTCAACAACAACCACCGACGAGCCATGTTGACGATACGACCGAACAAGACGCAGCCAATGGGCTTACACTTACAAGTAGGGAGTCATCATCTTCTAATGCGAACTTGTGCAATCTACAAAACACGGATGAGGATACTGGGTGGAATCATAGGGAGGGACAGGGGCTCGAGCCACTTTCAGCTACGAGATTGCTGATGCAACAGCCAACAACAGTGTCTGAGCCATTGACCGTGCCGGAGCACGATTTTACTTCGACTATTTATAGTGATGACCAGGGTTTTTTGATCGGTCTTACAGGGCTAGATGTGCTGGACTTTGCTGGCTATTCAACTCAGCTGGACTGATGGCAGTGGACAAGCATTGTCAGTTGATCAATCTGGAATCGGAGTGGTTTTCAAGCTCAGTATGTGACAAATGGACAATGGCAGAGCTCATTTAATATTAAATATTGTGCCAAGAGTCATGGGGATGATAGTCTGGGGACCTTGATATACCCTTTGGGGGTGGGATGAGCTTAAACTACTCGGATCTGACTATTCAACTCCTCTATAGCCCAAAGAACTTCATATCATCAGTACCTCGGACAGGGACAGAATGGCCGACATTTTGTGCAAAGATGCCAACTAGCTTCGGGCCAAACGTGTCGGTCTTGTAACCAGCTTGGGGAACATTGTTGTTTGACGACTGGGGGCTCATGGAATTATAGCCAAACACACCGGCCCACTGGTCAATGGTCTCCTGATAGTTGGGTGAAAGGAGGACATTATCAGCACCGCCATGATAGATCTGCATCTTGGGCCGAGCTCCATTATAGCCAGGATAGGCGTCCTTGACCATCTGGGCCCAGTCGGCTGGTGATTTATTGACTCTGCCCTGAGCGCAGTCCGAGTTCCAACCATTGACCGAGTTGGTGAAGAAGCATCCGGCTGGCACACCAGAATAGACGATGCCAGCTGCAAACAGGTCTGGATAAGTGGCGGCCATGACGTTCTATGCCGCTGTCAATACCGTCCCCCACATGGGTTTCTCGACTCACAGTCATCATAGCACCAGATGAAGTACCCGTGACGAAAACCTTGGCAGGATCGGCCTTGTAAGTCTGCAAGGCGTAGCGAACCATGTTGGCGATGCTGTTGCTGTTGGCGCCGCCATCGTGAGTCATGGTAGCTTTGGAGCTGACGTCCCAGCAAGTTCCACTATAGGGACTCTCGGGATAGATGACGATGAAGCCCTTCTGGTCAGAAAGCTGGGCATACGGCGTGTTCTGGTAGTACGACTGGGCTGTGCCCTGGCAGTGGTGGATAGCGACCACGATGGCGGGGTTAGACGGCAGGTTGTTCGGGACGTGGACAAACATCTTGGCTCCCGACGGGTTCGATCCGAAGTTGGTTATTTGTTGGAGCTGGGCGGTGACAGTGCCCAAAAGGGCGACGAGAGGCACGAAAACCTTCATGGCGATAGGCGTGTCAGGGCTATGGAGGGAAGAAATTGGCGGTAGCGCTCTGTCTGAGGATAACTGTAAACCAAGGCCCTGACCAAGATGTCTTATTTATATTCTCTGGCGGTTATTTACGACGCATGCAATGACCATTGAAATATCTTTTAGGGCAGTCTCTGTCACCGGCCGTTGACATGATGGTCCCAACGTGGCCATTGGTCCCGATTTACCCGAAACAAGGTCTATCGTCGTAGGTTCCCCGCCTATTAGAATTTAGCCTGTATCGTAAAACGGAAGGTTTCTTCCGAATCTCGAATATAGTAACCTGAGCTGTTCCCGGAGGAATTCTTGGACCACATGACCCTATATCTGCCGATAAATTATACCTTTCCCCGCTTCGAGAAGATGCGGGATGCGCTCTCCCGCACTGGCAATGATATTTAATACTCGTTGCGTAAACGCGACAACGACTACCTGAGGTTGGAGAAATGTAGCGGGGACTGAAATCACCCTTAAGAATATCCGAAGAGTCTTACTGTCACTTTAGAAGTCAGAGTTAGTCGCTCTGACGGGTGTGGAAAGGAGCCTTCATTAGCAAACGGTACATACGCCATGCTCAGATCGTAGCGTTTGAGAAGTTACAAGACACATGCTAGGATAGGTTCTGTAGTTCTTGAGGGAAATTATACGGGACATAAGGTGCGTCATTTCCTTTATGAATTTTGCCAAGTATCTAATGCTTAGCTACCTAGTTATAAGTGTGATCCTATTTACCGATAGAAGTCTCTAGAGTGTTTCCACTCTTCCCACTCTTTAGCGAGTTGAGCACGTCCACAAAGTCTTGTCTCCATTCCTTCTCCAATCTTGTAGGGTTCCATCCTAACAGTCTTTTCGCCATCGTCCCCTTCATCGCCTTGTGACCAGCCCAGCTCCGCTCAGCCATACCTACTAAGCCTGACATGAGCTGGTCGGCAATCTCCTGGAGCGTAGCCTGCCGTATCTCCTTCGTCTTAGGTGTATCCTCGCGGGGAAGAATGCCATCTTCAAAACAAGCATCCAGACACAGATCCATCATTTCGGTCTGCAGAACGTGCCCAACAGCGCTGGACATAATGCCCTTCTTGCCAGAGGGAATGAAGCCTACAGCCCCGTCTTCGCGCTCGAGGATGGCCCGAACCAGCAGCACGTAAGCATCGGCGAGGTCCTCCACATGTACCCAGTCAAAGCTGGCTGTATCAGTGAGCTTGAACCCATATCCATGCTGGATAACATAGCGCATAAAAAGGGGGTGGATAAACCCCTGCTGGTTGAAAAGCCCAGTACCGGTGCCAAAGATACATGGTGAATTCAGGCTAACCGCCTGCACACCAGTCTCTTCGGCAGACGTAAGCACTGCGATTTCAGTGGTTCTCTGCGGGTATGGATCGCGTGCGTCCTCCTTCTGAAGAAATTCCAAGACACGATCCCTGTCAACATCATCCCAATCCCTCTCAGGATAGGCGGTCTGTGTCAACGGGCGGTCCGCCAAGTTTGAGCATCCTGAGAGGTGTAGGATCCATGGTACTCGCGCACCTGGCTTCACACGACGGGATAAACCATCTACCAAAGCTTTGGCCCCATCTGCGACAAATCCCGTGCCGGTGTTGATAATGACATCGTAGTTGGCGGCTATGTTGGTAACAAAGGGAATGTCTGAGAAGCCAGGCCACAGAATGGGCTTGACTCGATCCCCGTATGTCTGAGATAGCTTCTTGGCGGCATCCTCGCGTCTAACGAGAAGGTCAAAGGTCAAGCCCTTGAGACTGGGCTCTTCACTCTTGATGAGGTGGTCAAGCACGGTGCCACCAACATAGCCAGTGGCACCGGCGAGAAGGATCTTGGTTGTAGCGGGCATTGTTGCAATAATGTCAAGATAAGGTTGATGTGGATTGGAAATGTAGGAACTGTTGGATAGAAACTTTGAGATGGGTTGGAATTCTATGAATTGTTGTACAGACTTATATGTTGTTGTATCATAACGTTATCATAGCGCAGTGGAGTTCCTTATGGATTCACTTCCGGAGCAGCCAAACCCAGATTAGAATGCCGGGCCGACTGATGCCCCGGAACCGCTCGTGCTTACCTCCCTATGATGAGCATAACGTTGCTCTAACGTCCCCCCTCTTGAACTTTTTGTCAAAGCTGAAAAGTCTTCGTAAACCACCTCGCTTAATGGCACAACCATCCCCTCTGTGACCCCTTGCTCCTGATGTCGTGATCAAATCGCACCATACGAACAATGCGAATACCACCTACGCTCACTCCGCGTCGATTCTTGGCCAAGATATCGGCACCGTTCTGCCGGCAGAGCCGGGCCTTTCGGCTCCATCATAGTCTCTGGTATCTCCAGGATCGGAGGTGTGCCCATCGTTGTGACCTTGCCTGGTAGTACTCTCATTGCCGCCCTTCTGCGGATCGCCAATAACGTTAATCTCGGGGAAAATCTCATCCTGTGACCTGCTGCCGTACATGTATGCACTCGCGGCCGGCTGTCTACGCCTTATCTTTGGTGCAGTTGCCGATGGTATTGGTGCAAAGTTGATGTGGGTGACAGGGAGCTATCTCTTCGTTATCTTTACACTGGCAGTAAGCCTTGCTTAAACTGGGATGCAGATCAACATCTTTCGAACTGTGCTTGGGGCATTGACTTGCATCAATAGGCTACTGTAAATATCTTTCCTAGAAGAATCTCGAAATATAAATAAGATGCAATATTCATGTGTACTTTTAATCAAGACATAATGATTCCTAGCGCTTTTCTGAGGCACTAATAGCAAAGCTAGCAGCACACTCCATTAAAAAACCAAAGCATCTCGCATACCATCCTTGCGACCAGTAGCTTAGTTCCACGCAATGAGGAGCACTCCGAAGTAAGCTCCCATCTACGCGTACGCTACTCATGAAAGCCTTCACACAACGATCGAGCTCCTCCTGCGTAGCCACAAAGAATGGATCATCCTCCACCAGTGAATACATGACTGGGATCTTCACAGCTGGCGCCCACTTCTCCTTCCATATGGGCATCCACTCGGTTGCGAACTCAACAACCTCTGGTATTGGGAGTATGGCATTCAACCTTTCGCTCTCCTTCAACATCTCCGGGGAATATGTGCCAGGCTTGAACATAACAGCGTCCTTGGCTTCCAACGGAAACAGCGCATGATCGTCATCCACGGGAGGGAACGAAGGAGTCGTTCCCTTCATCGACGCCGATTGCGTGTCACCCATACCACTGGCAATGAGACCGCCCAAGGGATAAGCCGGTTCTTCTTCCCACCCATGCATGGCAGCGGTCGCGACACCAACCATGACGGCCAGGCTATGGCACAGCAGTACGATGCAGTTGCATCCATTCGGTACACCAAACTCTGACCATAGTTTCGGGAGGATGAAGCGATGCATCGCGATGGCGCTTTTTTGCGTGAAGTTGGAGTCTTTCGGTATCGGTAAGATTGAGCTTGTGCCACCATACGAAGGACGATCGATTGTTACA
Organism: Ascodesmis sphaerospora; assembly: GCA_027569015.1. Classification (NCBI taxonomy): domain Eukaryota; kingdom Fungi; phylum Ascomycota; class Pezizomycetes; order Pezizales; family Ascodesmidaceae; genus Ascodesmis; species Ascodesmis sphaerospora. Next base: position 175,480 of record JAPPUR010000014.1, on the reverse strand, counting down.
AAGGGGATACTGAAGGCCTCGCTAGCCAGGGAGGCGGAGAATTTCGGCAAGGCATCGAAGTATTGGTGACCATAGCAGCCTCCGTGAAGTCCAACGATTAGAGGTCGAAATAGGACAGGCGAAGAGGTCGGTGATGGGATTGAGTGGGCGCCCGTCACGGTCCCATTGTTGCTAAGCGTCAATTTGAATGGCTGCATGATGTGAGGGATTGGTTATGAGCTGTAGGTTTTTTGCACTGAGTTAGAAAAGCTTAGAGAGGCTGATGTGACAGTTAATATAGTCCCTGGAGTTGCAGGAGCCACGGAGTTAGCGGATGTAACTGATGATCAATTGGAAATTTTGCCAACTTGGTTGAAATCTTATTAGCAGCCTCAATTGCACCGGAAATGTGGACTACGATAACGCAGAATTTGCTAGCGTCAAGTCAGGTTATTCGGACGCCCTGACCATCACTGTTGATCTTGATGATGTCTCCAAAAGGAGTCATTAGCTACGATGACGAAGAATTCACACAAGCACATGGCGGCATAAAAACCAAACCGTAAAACACCGGAAACTAAATTTGGCTCCAATCATTATATCTCTTATAATTCGAACGGACTAGAAGTTCTACAATACTCTATGTAGCATCAGGGCATTCTATAGTGCCCCAAACAGAAGAGGAGATAAATGTGCTTCCAAGTGGGTAAGGAACTATTATCTTCTAACTTTACGGTCTGATGCGAGACTCCCAGCGACATAGTTTTGTGTTAATAGCAAGCACTTGAGCGCCGATTGTAATGTTCCCGTTCACAGGCACATTTGCTCCTCCACTTGTAGTGACATAAAGAATGTGGCTGTCCTTGGGTGTCCGGCCGAAAGCTGCAGCAGTTGGTCCAGCCACGGCTGTAGAGTTCAGATTCCCAGCGACGATCTCCGTGCTGATCGGACCTTGTGCATCCACCAGAGGCGCAATCACACGCTCAATCGTGTTTCCTGAGCCAGTTGTAACGTATGCCGTAGTATCACGCAAAGCGAAGTCATCGTAGAACCATGTGGAATTGGCCTCGCGAGACAGGATTTCGACCGATTCACCTTGAACTTCGGTGCCATTTGGATGGATTGGAAAGCGGACCAGCATACCCAACCCAGTGTTGGTGATGTATACCATTCCATCTCCAACCTTGATGCCATTCGCGCCGAAAGAGCCGAGAACAGGGTGCTTGTGAGCTTGGGTGAAGGTATTGTTGAGAGCAACAAAGTAATCTCCGGACGCCGGGTCGAGATTATAGACTACACCGCCCACAACGTCGTTAACCAGCACGTTGCGTGGCCCACGGCCCCACCGGGGCAGGGTAGTCATGCCGTTGAGAAATTGAGCCGAAGGGAAGTCTGCGATCCTGGATGCCGATGGTGTGGCCTGCGTGAGGTCGAGGGAATCGACGCGGTATGTGCCGGGGATTGCTCCCTCTGGGGTTGTGAAGTTGCCGCCATTCACTGCGTAGACGTCATGGTCGTATTCGGCGATGCCAAATACGCTGCCGATCCCTTCGAAGCGATGCAAGACTTTAGGGGTGGGGTTCGAGGCCAGAGGGTCGATGCTATGTACCTCGGCGAGAAAAGGCAGCGTAACCAGTAGTTCACCGTTAGGACGGACTGCGACGCTTTCCAGAAAAGTTCCGAGAGGATATTCGTGAATAAGACGGACGGCGCTTTCACTCTCGGAGGAGATGGCTACCAGCCCATGGTGAATCGGGTTTGCGAAGGCCAAAGGCGTTGCAGAAGAGAGCAAGACGGCAGCGGTAGCAAGAAACATGACGATAGAGTAGAGGAGTGGTTTAAGACATGTAAAGACTGAATCGGTGCCTTTTAGGGCTTCTTATGTAGCAATGCGAGTTACTAACAGCAATTCTTGGGTCGAACCAGCCGAGGGAGCAGTGCCGGCGTTAAGTCAATGACACAAAATTCTATGACCGGAGATGTCATGTTAAGCCCGGACAGCAAAGACAGTCAATTGCGATTTCACGGCCGATTACTCAATACTACCTAGTCATGTCGATGTTGATCGTTGTGTGTTCAAGACAGCTAACCTTACCTTTTGGGATAGATAGACCCTTACACGGGGGCATGTTCTCTATGTTTCTAATGCAGGGACGTAAAGAGTTCTAGAAAAAGTCCGTTTTCATTCAGCCTAGAACTTACTCTTCTGATTGGGCGTATATATCCAGTGGTCGGGACATGACAGGAGCTCCAGGCTGATGTTGTAGTCATATACCGGGCGTCGCTGCATGGCCATGCAGTGTGCCAGCAATGCGCATAGCTGCTTTAGCTCTGGCCTTGGCTTTAACCTTAATGACTCACATGCGAAGGCCGTCAAGGCCGAGGGTTCTTAAAATCCGTCAAGTCCGTCTGTCCCACCCTGATCGGTCCGATAACAGAAGTTTGCCCTACGATACCAGCATTTGAACTGTGCTGTTCAGTCGAAACAAGGCAGCCGAGCCGACTTATCCGATCCTTGAACTTTAGCGCCAGTATCTAACTTTGCAGTCGGTGTGATGGGCAATTTACTAGATATTAAGCACGAGACCGAAACCGAGACCGAATTAGTGGTATATCCTGGAGGGAGTAGCAAAACATCCAATCCGAGTTTAGTGCCATCTCATGAATCAAGTCTGGGCTTGCATAACTCGTCTAGATCTGTGTATAGACCTGTCAATCCAGACGGTACGTATTTTGAAGCCTCATCGTTAACTCTTACCACCTGTTTTTTCATGCCTCATCTAGCTTACCTAGGCGCTCTTACCAGCAAGAGACCAACAAACCTGCTCTTGCAAATCCGCTGAGGCCCTTCTCCCACAATCGGGAGCTCGTCAAGCATGACTAGCTACAAACAACTTCAGCGCGACCCAGCTTCCAAGGACTTGTTCAATAACAGAATCACGACTCTACAAGGCTTTCATAATGCTATCAAGGACTCGGCCTTCCTCGCGATTGATACAGAGCATGTCCCCATCACAAGCGAGCGGGATCGCATCCTCCACCAAGTCGGCCTCGCATATCTTCCACGTGATTCACCTCAGATCGATCCGACCGGTATCATCCAGCCACGTCTTAAAGACTTGTACACGAACAAGAAACTCCACGTTTTGACTCTTAACATCAGTAAAGAGGGACAAGAGGATCTAATTCGACTTGGAGGGCATCGGGGCATGCCGGCCCGCCGCCCTCACCGGTTTGGCAGGGAACAACAGGTCGATATTGAAGATTTAGAAGCCATTATTATGGACTTCATCAAGAGCCACAACGATAACAACACCAACCTAGTGATGGTTGGGTTCGAGTTGGCAGCTGAATGGGAATACTTATTTACAGTCTTCCCTCAGGTTATGCCTCTTTTTTCAGCCTGGCTAGATCTTCGTGATATTGCTGCAGACATAACCTCAGTTGGGGTTATCCCTGGGTTGGTCTCTTTACTCCAGGTCTTTGGATTTCACTGGAAAGATATCCAACCTGGGAGAGGGGATCGCGGCATTGCTGATAATGCCGGGGATGATGTGGTAGCGATTCACGCCCTAGCCAATGCTCTTCTCTTTCCGGAGAACCAAGAGAAGCTAAGGTTTCGACAAGAATGTGGCCGGATTGCTCGTATTTTCACCAAGAGGAAAGGTTTTCAAACCCCTACTAAGATACGCGATCCATTTACGGCGACAATCCATGTACAAGGGCAATCGCTTCCCTCGTCGATCAATTCAGGGATGAGACTAGCCCGCCAATTCTTCAATTATTCACCCCAGTTTGTCGGAATCATGTCCCAAGATCTCGCCTATATCACATTCAAGAGTCAAAACCAAATGAACCAATTTATCATTGCCGTTCATGGATTGGTATTGCAGACGGGTGAAATATTATCAGTTGAAACCTACTCCCACGGAGATGGAACTGAGGAGGGACTTCAGGAGAACGAGGAACGGAAGAAAAAGCGAGAGCTCAGAGAACGAAGAAGGTTAGAAGCGACTGGGAGTGAAGTTGAGGAAGGCTTGGGAAATCTTTTTTCTTAGCCAAGTTAATACACAGACCAGCTATTGTGCCGATGAAACAAGGCGGAGAACGCGCAGTCTATTTTCACTCCTGCGTTAGAAGCAGTGCCAATAACTCGGATGCATGAATGTGAGCATCATTTAGTATACTGTACGGGTAGGGTTCAAAGTCAAGTTCAAGAGCAACTTTTTGATCCCAGCAGCGAAGAAGGTAATGATACTAATCAGTCCATTGTGTTACAAGCCCATGCTGAGATCTAGGTTGCAGCCTTAACAGCTATTCCTCTCGCCATTAGAACTGTTGCGGTGTCTTTGGTGTGGCAGCGCAGAACAAAAATGCAAGATTAGATAGGTAGTGTAGCTAGATTACTGTAGCCCATGCGCGTCACAACATTGCATAGCCGGCGACATTGTTGGCATGAAACAAGACTAAGAAGTGAATCTTCACGGAGCAGGTGATTCTTCGGCTTTAGGTAGTCAATGAAGTTATTGGCGTGGCTGAACTACCTAATATTGCCATCCTATCCGTAATCTCCTTCAAGGCCATCAGAGCTGCCATGCTCTACCTATCTCACTTCCACTGGGCAACGAGGTACTGGTTACCATTGTCAGGGTCAACAACATAGACCTGAATGGTCTGGGTGTCGGCAATGCCACGACCAGCGTTGTACTCAAGGAAGTTGACCTTCTGAGAGCCGTCAGACTGCACAGAGTAGGAGTCACGCACTCCAAGGTCCTGGCCGGCCTTGACGACACGGTACTTGTAAGGCTTGTTGGTCAGGACACGGGGGAAGGTGAGGTTGTCGATGTAGGAGTTGGGGCTTCCGCGGCCCCAGTTGGGAGTGTAGTCGAAGCTGAGCTTCTTCTGGCTCGCGACGATGTAGAAGAGGACGGCGGAGTCGTTGGTGGCAGCCATGGTGTAGTGTGTGGTGGTTGAACTGTGATAGGGTGGATCAGTTAAGGTCTTGTTCAAGTGAGAGTGAGTCCCAAGGATGGTGCGGACCTTTGAAGTGTTTGTCTTGAGTAGAGGAAAGTGCAGATTGGGGAGTTGAGTTGAGAGCAGAGATTGAGAGGAATGAAGAGGTTCTTATATACCTGGACGCGCCGAGTAAACGTGTTAGCTGCACTATCATCATTATCTCTAAGATCCTGATTTACTCGCAAGAGATCCAAGCTAGAAACCCAGCACAAGTTTGAATCTGATTTTGCAACATTATATCATCACTACGCCTGTTTCCTATTAAATTCCCTAGGATGAATACATATTTAGGACTTGTTCCCTCCCAACGTCTTGTTCAATTGACTATCTCACCATTTGAGATTCGGCAATGAGATATCGCGATGTCGCAAGTGAGACATGTCTGACTATAGGACACAGGGATTCGTCGGCAGTTTTTCAGCTGGATGCACCTCTCCCGTCTTAGCTCAAATGCTGCAGAATGGTCCCTCCTCTGCAGACGGTTCAACAATTCCCGTCTGCGGGGGAGTTTGACCGAGCGGAGGGGTACGAAGCATTATGTGCGATGGGCAGGTTTTGACGAAACCTGAGGGGTTTCGAGGGTGTCCTCGGATCGGAACAACATGTTCGTGTCACGTCGGTGTATGCAGTCTCAACAAGAAGTCTATCTGTGTGACCTACCTCAAGCAAGTTCAACCAAATGGGGCACCGGACGGGCCACCACATGGTGTTGGAGCACATATCTTGCGGTAAGTTCCATCAGATCCCCATGTCTCTGCTACCATGTGGGGTGCCACCACACTTAATATTACCAGATACGGACCTTGGCGAGATGCCCCGAGCTACACATGGTTATTGGGAATGGGTAAAACTGCATTGCCTACTGCCCGAACCAGGTAGATGTTATGTCATACAACCCTATGTACATCTTGCCTGACTCTTGTATGGACTGGAAGGAAGAGACACAGGCTCGTCACCTCAGTCCCTAACTCCGTAGAAACCCAAAGAGTCCTATTGGGAGACTTTACTTGGAACAGACCTTCTCAAGACGAACATCTCTGACAACTCATCGACAGCAATTATGAGTGAATTTCATTGCATTCTGAAGGATCCGAGACATTCTCCAACTTTAAAACATACGTCTAGGAAGCAATGCATGGAATCCTGTGACAGCTGTCATAAACCTCAATGGCTACGGCGAGCTGCTGCTCGGGCTTGGCAACCGAGAACCGCCAGTCCAATGTCTTCTTGGCGATATCCATTCATGCCTTATATACTCGTCTATTCCCCACTTCTTAATCTCAATAACATTGAAAAGTCCTTCGCAGAACACCAACTCAATCTCAGGTGTGCGATAGGCATCAGGACTACTGCAGTCTACTGGCTGTAGCTTGATAGCCCGTCTCCCCGTCACCTATATTTAGTCCAAGGCAAGGAGCAATTTCCCTTGGCGAGTTCCGGACGATGAATCTAACATGTGCAATCTCAGGCCACTGGCCTCGTACAGGTTCAACATCAAGGGGGCTGTGTCTACGTTTGCGTCTTCTTCTCCCACCTAGGTAGGGGTCAGCGGAGGAACAAGGATCGGTAGATGATAAGACAACTCACAAGTCCAAGAACAGCTTCCACAGGATGGAAAAGAGAATGCCCTGAAGACCATTGGCCAAGATGCGGGTCTTGAGACCCCGGCCAAGGAGTCCTGTGATGCCATCCTGAACAACGACTGCGCGCGCAGCTTCACCTGGAAAGGAGTTAGTGTAAGTCCTCCAACTATCTTTTTCTCGGACCGAATCCTACCATATGAAACCTTGGTGTCGTTGACTTGGCGATAGGTCTTGACCACTCTCAGGGAGTTGGAGATGGAATCCGATACAATCGAGGCACAGAAGCCGATAAAGGCCAGTCGTAGCAGCCACCAAACGAGGGGATGCTTCGCTGGCTCGGCGATGACCTCGGATAAAAAGTTGTACTGTTCATTGTAAGTGATTATCCGTAATTAATGAACTGTCAACTTACTGTAGCGAACCAAGGGTAGTGTCCAACAAACGTGGCAGCCGCAGTAGCAAATGCACCCCACCACAGACTTCCAATTCCATTGGACTTGATTCGCCGTCTGAGAAGCGCCGTTCCGCGGGCACCCTGTGCCTGGAGGGTAGTCTTGAGTGTGTCGATGGGGGTGAGGATCATGCGGAAAGCCGCCGCGCTAGCACAATATTAGTACCGAGTTATTCTCATCCAGAGGGGCTCCATTACCAGAGAGACGCAAAGATGGTCTTGATGGGCGATGGCAGGTTTTTCAAGTATGGGTTTGACTGAAGCAGGGCCAGAATGCCGGCGTTGGCAGCAGTGTCTCCGAATCTTGAGACGGGGCCTGTACGAAGTCAGAATAGAGAACGCAAGGGACTTAAAGCATTGGTTTACTGACCTTGAACGAGAGCAGGAGCGATTCCCTGGTAATATCGCCGAACTCCTCCCTCTTCATATAGAGTTTTTGTGGCAACGGTGAATGATGTGCCGTGGCGATATTGATAGTTCATGATTGTACGCAGTGGCTGTCGGAGTGTCAGTACCAGTACAGATGAGATAGGCGACATGAACAAACCATGAGAAGCAAGACCTGCAGCACCATAGCCGCCGCACCGCTGAGACCTCCTCCAAGCGCACGCTTCAGGGCGCCTTTCAGATCGAACTGAAGCACATGTCAACGCAGATCCAGAGGCAAGGAATGAAGGATTATTCACATCGGTCTCATCGGCATCGATCCAACCCTTCACAAAAACCCCAATCACAATCAATAATAGCAAAATCCAGAATATGCGCCAAGCGTATCGTCTCCTCGGCGTCTTCTCCTCGGGCGTCGGCTCCGCTTCCGGTCCGGACTCGGACCCCTCGCCCTCAACATTAGGGGGCCGATCTCCGAGCAGAGGAGTATGCTCTGTCGTCCCACGAGAGGACTCTGGGTCGCTAGTAACCATTTTGAAACGTTGTAACACGATAAAGGATGCTGTGGAGGTTCAGTGAGAGTCGAGGGATCATGGAGTTCAGATCCCCCGCGATTTTTAAGACTAGCTGAGATCTCGCGTGCTCGGCAGTCCGATTACGTGCTAGATTCCGGCCTATTTAAGCGGGGACTTTTGAGGTGCATTATTAATACGATCTGCTATCTCGGACTTAACAGGATAAGTCAACGCGTCGCGTCGCGTGTTATTGCCTGCTGACCAGGTGAGACAGCCCCGCGCGTTCCAATCACGCATTCATTTCATTCACAGGATGAGCCAGTTGGAGGGATCCAATGTCTGAAGATACTAAACTCATTACAGAGCATACTACTACATGTTGTTACAAACAAAGTAGAGCTTTTAAATTTCAAGTTATCGTCGTGATAAAAACCCTTCGGACTGATTAAACACCTCAATGGCACTCTTATATAACTAACTCACCTCAGCTATCAATACAACTTGGTTGCACCGAATAACTATTCAGGACATCGCCAGGTGGGAACGCCACTATTCAGACACAACGCGCTGATCCCACTGCTAACATAAACCATCACGGCCTCAGGTTTACATAGCTGAAAGTCCAAACCATCACAGGAAAGATATTTATAAAAGAGAAGTAGTGGTAAACTTAATAAGGGTCGAGGTATAAGATACCCCGCCTGTTAAATTTATTATAACATCGCCACCCGCAACCGCCACCAAGTCAAGTTTAATCTAGCATCTAGTCCTTTGCTCAACCAGTCCTTATCATTCTTACCAGGTGAATACAGCCGGCCTGTCCGCCTTTTCTTCAGGACACGTCACGGCTCCAGGGTGGCACGAACTGCCCCGTCCCGATCCGCTTCACCCGCCTTGGTCATATTTTATAGCTTCCTCCCTTTTAATCAATTTCGATCTCCCTCTTACTGAGAGATGTACTTGCCAATGAAGCTTCCGAGGTAGTCAAGTTTCTCTAGAGGCACACCTTCCTTGCGCACAATGCCATACGCCGTGGTAAGGTGGAAAAAGAGGTTGGGCATGGAGAACCCCACAACGTATGCCTTGCCAGACATATCTGCCGTCCCATGGGATCCGAGATTGATGGTTATGACCTCGTCGACGCGCGAATTTATGAGGTCCTTGTCGGCCTTTTTGAGCACCTCCTTAGCGGCAGCGAGCCGGGCGTTAATGTCATCCCAGCTGGTTAGGTTGTTCTCAAACGTAGCAGGCTTCTCATTTGAGAGGTAGGCGACTATCTCTTGGCACGTGCTGGTGACCTTGTAGACTTGAAAGGTAAGGGGGAGCATATCGTCACATAGACGGGCCGAAGGGAGGTTGGCGGCGTGGGTGTGCTCCTGAGCCTTTTTGAGAATATTGGCGAGGGAGTCTAGAGCGTCCTGGGCTAGCAGGACAGAGCCGTCGAAAAAGGAGTAGCTCATGTTGGATAGGGTGAATGTGGGATCACTGTATGATATGTGGTATGTGTGTATGTGTGAATAAATATGTTGCGATGATTAGAATAGGTCATGCGAAGGCATGGCGGTTTTTAGGAACCAAGTTCTCGACGCTTCTCCGTAGACCGGAATCAGGCCATCAGAACCGAGTCCACACATGAGTTAGTAATACAACGAACAAGACTTGGTAATCAATTTGGGCTGTATTGGACAAGTAGGGACGGATTGCTGTCAATGAGGAATGCGAATCATCAGAGCAAGACTGATTCTCGGATTAGCTTAACCCTTTATGGTGTTCCGCGCGGCGGCTCAAAGCTGGAAAGCTAGTTATGTAATCTCAACTAGCTCAAAGCGGCAATTGCTACGGTACATTTGTCATCCAGTTGCAGATGTCTTGTTCTGGAGAATCTAGCATTTGAATTACATCTTCCAACCTTTCCATTTATAAGATGTCTTGAGGACTTTACGCGCGGGGGTCTCAATATGGTAGCCGAGACGAGGCTATGCCGAGGCTGCTGGATTTGCCGCGTTCGCCGGAAGAAATGCGACGAAGCTCACCCCCTCTGTGGAGGATGTGCCGCCCTCGATCTACCATGCCTCTACAGCGAAACCAGACCGGATTGGATGGATGGAGCAAGCAAGCAGCAGAGTATGGCGGCCAGGATCAAAACCCACATCAGGCAGAAAGCCATTGGTCGACGGCAGAGACGGCTTGGACATACTGATGCGCAAAACTTCGTCAATACATCGGCAGCCGACTACGAAGACGACTCGCCACGTACTACCAGCTTCAGATCATCTCATATCGGACAAACCATAATGGTGGTTCCGCCGACCCCCACAGCATGTCACGACAGAGATAACGATCCAACAGATGCGTCGCCAAACTGTACGGCTCCAGCCACCATCGTGGGAAGCAGCACTGTACTCTCCAACGGAGCCTCTACACGTCTGCGATCCGATACGTTCTTAGTCACTGACAATGATCTGGCACCAACCTCCCCAATCCCCGCCAAGTTCCCGAGCCTCGTTCTTGATGAGGAAGCCGAATCAAGCTTCATGACGATGTACCTTGATTTTGTTTTTCCTTTCCTTTTCCCGCACTACCGCCCCTCTGTTCTCGACTGCGGTCGGCACTGGTTACACCATCTCGTCAAAGGAAACGATGCCGTTTACCACACATCCATATGCCTTGGCGCTTACTTCTTCACCGCGAGAATCGATAGCGCGTACTCGGGAAGCGAACATAACAGCTACAAGGATCTGGTTTGGGAGCAGTTGGGGAAGCAGACGCACGCGGCCATCAAGACGGTACAGAATGAGGTCAACAAGATCCGTTGCCAGGGAGTTGGAGCATCTCTAGTGCAGAGTGCCCGTGCCATGGAGGGCATCATCCATATGCTTATTTTCGAAGTCATGGTCGGAAAATCACTCGACTGGAACATAAATCTTGACGCCACGTTCGTTCTATTTACCGATATTCTCACTTATCCTGGCAAGGGATCCCCTCAGGCCAACCTGGAAGCGGTTCTCGCCATGATGGGGCGGTCATCTTGGGCGGCCTTGAACTTTATCAATCCAGTGCCGAACACGGCAGATCAGTCGGCGCTTCGATTCTTCACCGGTATACTATTATTCATCGATATAGTGTCTAGCACAGCCCTCGGGCAACCGCCGCGCCTGCATACTTATCACGATAATCTGCTGGGTCAGATGCATACACAATATGATCGGATTGAGCTAGATACAATTGTTGGTTGCCAGAACTGGGTCCTGGCCGCAATTGGGGACATATCAGCTCTGGACGCTTGGAAAAAGGAGGCCGGTCATGCGGGAGCCCTGTCAGTTGTCGACTTGGTAAGGCGCTCGGAATCTATCTCACGGGCTTTGGAGCAAGGCCTTGCCCAACTCGACAGGATCGGAGCCGACCCAACCCTTCCATTTGACACTGCGGCCGAAGCGTACGACGATAGTCTCGGACTTAGTCCCTCTACCCATCGCGCGCGCATCACCGTCACGAAAATCTGGGCGCTAGCTGCATGCATTTATTTGTCAACTGTCGTTTCCGGCTGGCAACCTGCTAGCCATACCGTTAGCCAGAGGGTGTCACAGGCTCTTGACCTCTTTCGAGGAGTGCCATCTGCCGCTCAGTTGCGCTCCCTAGCTTGGCCGCTATGCGTGGTGGGTTGTCTAGCCACCGCAGAGCAGGAACAGGAGTTTAGGAAAATTGTTGCTGTAGTTGGTGAGTTTCGTGTATTGGGGACTATTGAAGAAGTACTCCTTACTGTTGAGGCGGTTTGGAAGCGGCGGGAGACGCTAGTTAGAGAGAGGTGGGATCTAACCAAATGTCTCAGTGTTTTAGGCAAGCCTGTTTTATTAATTTAAGAACTAGGCTGTCCGAAGTTGCATGCCCTCACTCACATAGGCATTGTTATAGGTATCTCCGTACTACTCGCTGAGCGTGGTCTGTTGGCGAGCTTGGTGGTTGGCGCCTGAGCAACCCAACGGAATTAACACAGCCGTAACACTACTGAAGCCTATACCCAAGCTTCGAGCACATAGCAACTAGCCATTAAGGTTTGCAACCGTCAAAGGATGACGCATTGCAATAACACAACAAAATAACACAACGGAGGGGTCTGTGGGCGAGCAGTGGTGGGCTGAACGGTCTTAATTTGCCTATCCTGGTCCACCGACCCCCCGGTTGTGTGGCAGCTACGAGCGGAGCGATGCCCAAACACAATGTACCGCTGTCACGTCCTTCCGGGCGTCCCGAGGCATGGTAGGTCCCAAGATCATTAGAGTTTCAATGCGGTCTCTGTTCCTACTATACGCGCAATCATCACTGCATCCTTATTCCGCCTTATTCCGCCTTATTCCATACCTACAGTATCCCTGCTATGGGGTTCACACTAGTTCAGTGCCTAACAGTTCTCTCTTAGGACTAGGCGTGTCCGGCATTTAAGAGAGCCATAGTTCCTCCAGGGGATATTGAGAGGACTGTGCTATACCACACTTGAACACCCGCGCGGTCATCTCAGCAGATCTACAATGCGACTTCTCCGCGAGCCGGCCATGCCAACTCCGCCATCACCAGTCGAGCAGCGAGCGCGGCCACATACGCAGTGGCATAGAGGGAGCATCGGCACCGTCGGCGCAGACCCGTCGCCATGACGAGAATTTGAAAGAAGGGCAGCTCAAGAACGGAGAAATGAACGGAGTTAAGATCAATACCACCATCAGACGGCAGTGTTACCCCTTCTTGCCACTGCTAGAGATGCATTCAAGGTTCTAGCCGGCAGAGAAGAAATTCTTCTTGAAAGAAATTTCTAAACAAAGAATTCTGATGGTGAGCTATAAATTCGATTGAAATGCTCTCTGTGTTCCTCTTGTCGAGCATTACTCAGAGTCATTAGATTCACTCAGTCCTTTCTCAGGTTCTCTTCGTCCGGACTACCTCTTTTCTAGAACATATCAGGCCCAAATGCATCAATTCATCTTTCTCCTCGCTTCCGCTTTAGCCCTCGTGTCAAGCGCTAGAGCCAGACCAAAGTACGGGCCATTGGTCGTCGACAACCCACCGACTTTTGTCCGTCCGTACGTTCTTCCGTATCTGAAGGGCGACGCATGGCAGCTCGGTACGGATATATACAGACTTCCAGTAACAAATGCATCCTCTGGGGGCCTGTTCTCTTGGATAACACTGCACGGGATGGAGAACGCACAGATCCCGTCGCACATCCATAGGCTGACCCACGAGACATTCTTCTGCATCCGAGGCGCCGTCAATTTCTGGGCAGACACCGAGGCACGCTCCTTACTCCCTCATGACTTCGCTGCCGTCCCTACCAACAACGTCCACAGCTTCCAGCTTAGCGAACCGGACAGTGTGCACGGGTCGATGGGTGTGCCGGGGGGCCAAGAGCGATGGATCTACGACATTGGGACCCCTTATTCCAGCCCCATCGATGCTCCAACAAATCCTACCCGTCCTGTTCCTTTTCCGGTAGACAGGCTCCCACAAGTCCAGACGCCGGAATACGATATCTATCCGCAGCCGGATGCTCCGCTCGCTCGAATTCTCGCCAACGGCACATCGGATCCGAATACTCCATGGCACAACGGAAACAACACACTGCCCGGAAGTTCCGGACGCCCCTACTTCGTCGCCAACAATCGCGGGCCAAAGTACCTTCACCGCGCCCTTAACCAGGTCATCGCTCCCTTGCAAACACTTGCCGAGACGGAGGGGAGCTCCAGTATCGGCACTATCACTCTGGGCCGTAGTCTGAGGAAGCAGTCGACACAGAGTTATACGTTTGATGATGCGGCGCAGATGTTCCAGGTGTTGGAAGGGGAACTTAGTCTGACTATGGCTGGACAGTCGGCCAACATGCGGTCGGGTGATGTTGCCTTTATTCCACGACGAGTTCAGTTCAAGTACTGGAGTCAAGCTCCGTATACAAAGGTCCTTGTCGCAGCTGCTGGTGGAGAAGCTCTGCTGGATCAGCTCATTCAGGAGGGTGAGGAATGGGGACATGCGCTTTTTCCAGCCTTTTAAAGAGGCGGCTCATTGGAAACGGCGGTTGATCATGAGGCAGAGAAACTTTGTGGCATTGTCACAGCACTGTGTGTCTTTACTTCACTCCTTGGTTGTTAGGTAGCTCATAAACTTACGCAAGGATCCCCTATTATGTCTTTTAAATACTCAACCTCGTCAATATCAGTTATTCTACTGTGATAATATTGTTTCAAAGCCGGATAGACTCTTTCCAATTAATACTATCTTTATAAGAAAATAAAAGGAAGTCTTATAGGCAACCTATAATAACTAACAATTAACCATTATCATGAGTGTTATTACTATCTATTCATATTACTACTGATTCCGCTACGGCCCTTTATCCATTACTAAACGGGACGCATCTCTATTTAACACCTCCCCGCCTTGCGACGATGCTTTCTGCTTGGCAACGGGATGGATGCCTTCTGTTGTGAGTTTCTCAGTCGAGAGCAAGGAAAGGAGGATCTTATTTGTATCAATAAATCAATTAAACTCCTCTCTCTTTCTATCTAAATTTGAATGTTGATGAAGTAAAATGTCCCCGTCGACTGCCTGCGTGAATTCCATGGTGGGAGCCGGACTCGCATGTCCTCCCAAGGGAAACGTGTCCAGCAAACAAATTATCAATGAAACTCTCCACCGATCACCACGTCGGTCTTGGAATTGAAGACCTTGCTAATCTTCACGCCGACGACGAATTCCCCAGGGTTAGGACCAGAGCTGACTGTCTGACTCCCAATGAAGATGCTATCCTGCAGAGCGGCGTATTTCTCACTCCCACCCCGAAATTCGCACACCCAGACTAATGGGGAACAATTATTATTCACAAATCTCAAATCAGAGCTGTAGCCTGTATCTTACCTGAGTACGTTTCACCATATGGAACCGCCAAGCCCGTCGTGTTGGTCGTCATAATGGCCATGATTTCATCGGTAGGGTTCTGGATTCCGGTGTTGTGCATCTGGAACGGCGTGGTCCCGTCATCTGGCACCACGAGGGAGAGCGCATTGAAGCGGGCGAGGCCAGTCCCTGGGTCAATAGTAGGGTAGTCTATCCCATAAAGGACATTTGCCGTAAAACTGGGGTTGAACTGCATTACAGTGAGTATATAGAGCCCATCTTGGTACCGACACTACTCACGCCGGGCTCAGACTTGAGGCTTCCCGAGAGTGCCTGGCCTGTAGTTAAGACTCCACCAGTGCTCATATTCCCCAGAATTTGCTATTTGGCTTTGGTCAGCTAGGGATGAAACGAACACAACACATGCGTGATCATACCCCCAATCTGACGGTCGTCTATGGTTGGTTAGCTTTTCCCTGGCAAACTCAGACGTCTTACTTACAGTGAAGTAAAGAGCTGGCACAAGGTGGTTGAAAACGACCATTTTGAGTTTTATTGATATTGTTCAATGCAAAGGAATTGACAGCTGAAGAATGGGTAGTAAAAGTCTTTGGAGATGAAAGATTGGATTTGCCAGCTTGAGGGCTTTCTTTGCTTTATATGTAATTGCAGATCATGGATTAAGTTACTGTGTAAGATGGCCTGCTAAGCGGATAACCTTTACCCACAGACATTTACTCGTCCTTCATACAATGCGGCTTGATTTCTAATGTTCGGATATCAATAAAACCTAAACGACATGAATTACAAACACATATGTACGCCAGGGCTTCTACGTTTAGAAATTTCCCGTGCTTGAGATGAAAGACACTGTAGCTAGTCGATAAGGCATTGGTATGACTACATATTACTAAAGGGAAGGATATCGAATGACACATCCTCTGAAGTCCCAGTCAGTATTTCCATCCTTAAGCAACTCTTTTAGGCAGCCCGGGCGGTCCGCTGGTTCCAAAACGGGCGACAGGGCGCTACGACTGTGTCGGGTTTGTAATCTAAACGGACCCCACACGCCATACACTTACATACTAATGCCTCCGTACACGACTCTCCCCTGTAAATATTCTCCCCCGGCAGCTGCTGCGCTCGCCTGACAGGCTGGTTCCTATTTCAAGACTCGTGGCATTGCGCAGAAACATTATCTGCGCTTTGCGCGGGAGATGGCGTGTCGATCATTTCGATGACAGCTTGCAGGGATTCAATCCTGATAACAAGAGACGGTTGGTTCCAGCCACGTGCTAATGCAGAAGGGAAGCAATCCGAGAATCAATCCGTAACAGACCAATGCATCTTGAAGAGTACTAGTACTTAGGCTCCACATGCTGACCCTCCTGGCCGTGTGGGAAGCGGCCGGTTGCTATGCCATTTGAAGTGAGTCTTGATTTGAGTAGCATGAGATCGTCAACAAACAGGGGTTAGCACAGTCAACACTCACATGAAGTTTAGTCCGGAGAAGCTGGATAATTAGAGGACATATGAATGGCCTCTTCAAGTTTCTCTTTGGATTGTTCAAATCCAGCCAAGCATCGGGGATGAGTCCGTTCCATCGATTCCGCTTCCCCATCCGGCTGCATTCCGTTTTTTTCCCAGAGTCCAGCCAAACAAAGAGCCGAACCCCATCACGCACGGATGTGACTTTTGCGCGGGGAAATTATCAGGATGCCGCATTCCCAAGAGGCCGTGCTTGTGATCACTGTGCTGAAAGGACCTGGGCGAGTTGAGCTAAAGATGCCAGATTTGGGACGGGGTTGAGACTAACTCGTCAAAGACACCTCGGCACGTGGAAGCTGGAGGTCGTCAACTTTGCTTTTGGCATGGCTCAAAACGAATCAATTCTCCCCTGTCATCTTACCTCGGCACTGAGAAAAAACGCAGCAGAATTTACTGTAGCATCCTGGTGGTTCCCCCTCCGCACAAGGATGTCCTCGTTGCGGCATATGCGGACCAACGACGGCGCAGTGACGCAGGACCAACGCTGCGTTACAACCTTGTGGCTATCTGCTCTTTGACGGCTATGCTGCCGTTTTCGCTCGAATACGGAGGAATTCTTTCGTTGGGTCTGAAGGACAGACTAGCATGCAATGCTTAAGCTGTCTCAGATATTGAGCTAGGGGATTTCATGCTTCCCGACCCTGTTGATTTTCTAGTTTATATACAGGTACCGTCGTGACGGATTTCCCTGGTTTATCTCAGCCCCCTCACTTCCCTTGCTGTTTGTCGATCATCGACGCACCCTCTTGATTAAATTAATCTATCTGCCCACGATACAACCCTCTTCACATTTGCTGACCACTGTGAATCTTCCATCTCCTGAGCAGTAGCGCCATGCAGCTCAATAGTCGTCTTTTGCTGGGCAGTCTGGTCGCCTTGCACCATGTGGCGGCCCAGACGGTTGTTGTCGACGGCGAGACAGTCGGTGCGTATCTTTCGATGCAAATATTAATTTGCCGTCCCCCAATTTTAGCTCGCCTGATGGCTGATTAGTTCTTGCAGATGCTAATGAGAATAACGTTTGTGAGGCGAGAGAAGTCGTTGAGGGTGATTATCTCCCCGAGGAGAAGACCCAATTGACTGATGCGGTCCTGTCAAAACTTACTGAGCTCAAGCTCACTGATGCCTCCCTCCTCGCCTTTGCTGACCGCTCCAAGGCTCCTTCTCAGAAGTGCAAGACTTTTCCCGGAGAGGAGCATTGGCCGAGCGACGTCAGTTGGCGTGTTCTAGATCTCGTCACTCGAGGTGCTGTTATTAGGAACGTTCCCATTGCAGCGCCATGTTACAAAGACTACGTTGTCTATGACAAGGATCGATGCAGTGAGGTTATAGACCAATGGGGAAACTCATCTCTTCAGTGATTAACCCCAGCCAAATATCCCTCGAATCCAGCCGTTACTAACACATATATCAGCACACGGGACCCAACTTCCGTCATGTCTCCTCTATATGAAGGTCTCACATGTCCACCCAGCGATGACCCTAGCGGCAAATGCACTCTGGGAGGTTACCCAGTCTACTCTGTTGACGCTCGCAACGTCGCCCACATTCAGCTGGCCGTCAACTTCGCTCGTTCCAACAATATTCGACTAGTCATCAAGAACACTGGCCACGACTTTAACGGCCGCTCTGCTGGTGCTGGTGCTCTTTCGATCTGGACCCATCGCTTCAAGACCATTGAGTTTCTTGAGGAGCGCAAGACCTCGTCCTACTGTGGTCCAGCCTTGAAGGTTGGCGCTGGAGTCGTTGGAGCCGAGCTTTATGAAGCTGCTGAGAAGTACGGTGTGACCGCCGTGGGAGGTGAGGGCTTGAGTGTCGGTTATGCTGGCGGATATCTGGCTGGTGGTGGACATTCGCCAATGTCGCCTCTCTACGGCATGGGTGCGGATCAGGTGGGTATCCTTGCTCAGCATCAAAGCCAGTTGTGTGGTATCTAACAACAGACAGGTCCTTAGCATCGAAGTCGTCACTGCGGATGGCCGCTTCATCACCGCCAACGAGGAACAAAACACAGATCTTTTCTGGGCTCTCAGAGGTGGCGGCGGCAGCACTTACGGTGTTGTCACCTCTTACACCGTCAAGGTGTATCCGAAGATCAAGGCTGCTGTCATGTCATTCAACTTTAGCAGCGCCGACACCTCCTACGACACTTTTTGGCTTGCTGTTCGAGCTTACTGGGAACTCATCCCGACTTTCAATGACGCTGGGAACTATGAGTACTGGAACATCTGGCATACCGACCTTGAAACTCTGACCTTCAATATGGTTCCTTGGTTCGCGCCTGGAATGACTCTTGCGGAGTTGAGGGCTCTGACCAAGCCCCTGTTCGATAAGTGGGATGAGCTAGGCATCAAGTTTGAAGTGACCGAGTCAGAACATGATAGTTACTATCCTGCTTGGAAGGCTGGCTTCCCTCGTGAGGTCATTGGAGGAGCTGCTTCAAAGACGGCCGGGCGTCTTTTTCCCAGGTGAGTTTTGCATCCTTCTCATGAACACAGAGCCCCGATGTGATCAATTGCTGACTCTCAACAGGGAAAATTTGGTAGAAAAGTTCGACCCGACCTTTGAGGCCCTGAAGAGCGTATGCGACAAGGGTGGTCAAATTATCGGCTTCGGCATCACTGGTGGTCCCGGACCCTATCCTGACAACGCTGTCAACCCTGCCTGGCGAGGTTCTGCAATGTGGGCGATTGCCGTCATTAACTGGCCCGAGGACAGTTCTAGGGAAGTCGCCGCCCAAGAGAGCAAGAAGCTAACAGAGGACTGGATGAAGCCTTGGCGAGAGGTTTCCTCTGGTAGTGGTGCGTACGCTTCGGAAGCTGATGTGACAGAGCCGGACTTTCATCAGTCCTTTTATGGAACTGAGAAATATGAGAGGCTTCTTGGTATCAAGGATAAGGTTGATCCAACTGGGCTCTTTTACGCGCACGAGGGTGTTGGTAGTGATCGTTGGTATGTCACTGGTCAACTCGATGGACTTCCAACGCAGAATGGGCAGCTCTGCAGGGTTTGAGATATTTAGAAGCACGATAACAGCTTGACGGCGTAACATGACCTGGCGGAGGTTAAGCAATGCAGATTTCCCACCTTTTTGGGATAGTACACGCAACTGTTTCAGTGTGAATAGATTGGTCAGTGATGCGCTAAAATATTGTTCCAAATTCTCTCTACTGACAATGTCGGGCATGCCTAAGCTGTGACTAGTAAAGTGGAAAGTCTGATCGCCGATAAAGGTCCTACTCTGATTGTGGCCATCAATGCCTTTGCGAGATGTGTTACCCCTGACCTCGACGCCCTCAGTTGCCAACTGAAAAGGTTTTCGCATAAGACTTGTCTAGAAGACCGATCGTGCTATGACTAGTCGCTTCTATGAAGAATTAATTCTCACTTGTAAAGAAATCCTGCAAGAATGAGTTGATTTCGTCTGCTGCTTCTTCCATAAGCCAGTGGCCAGTGGAAACTTCCTTCACAGTTAGATTCTTCACATGGCGTTTTGTATTCTCCAGCTGAACAGAGGGCAAAGCGATTGTGTCTCGCGCCGCAAGTACAAGCAGTACTGGGGGCTTCAAGTCAAACTCGTTACACTCATCCTCTGTGCGACTTATAGTCAGCGATTTGCATGCAAGGGGGAAGAAAAGACATACCAGGCTCGTCCTGTAGGTTCGAATTTGAGACCAAAACGCGATACCAGTTCAATGGCGCCTGATATCCACCATCCTTTGAAAACGCCTCTTTGCGGGCGGCGAGATATGTTTGGGGAAGCCATGACCCTAGCTCTGCTTGTTTATCCTCTAGAAGCCATTGCTTGGTCGCGCCGATGGGTCCAAGATGTTTTGTCCATTCTACAGGATCCTTGGCGTAAAGCAACGAAGTAAAAGAGTCTTGCTACGGCCATGTCAGTTTTTGTGTTTGTTATTGAATAACATATATGCAGAGGGCCACATACGTGACTGTTGATGATTTCGACTGCATCTGGATCCTCGGTGAAAAACTTCATGTATCCGAATAGAGAATATCCAAGGTCCTTCTGAGAGAGGCTGTTGGCAGTGTCAATGTCAAAGCTTGCACCTGGGTGGGGGTAGCCAGTAGCCAGAAATGCCAGCTTGCTGAGCCTATGCGGAAGATAGAAGCTCAGTCGGGCAAGGATTCCAGCGCCCATGTCATGGCCGACTCCATAAACCACGTCTACGTTCTCGTGGTCGAGTATTTCAGCCACGTCGTAACTCATATGCTTGAATCGATAATGCGAGGCGTCCGATGGGCGGGATGTTCCACCATACCCAAGAAGGTCTGGGGCAATAACACCAAAGCCTAGCTTTCCAAAGTGCTCGATTTGGTGCTGCCACTCCAGAGCAATGGATGGAAAGCCATGTAGAAATAGAATATATGGCTTCGGGGACTCAGCGTTGGGTGTGACGCGGAAGTAATTGTAGGTAAACCCCCGAGAAACTTTGAAAGTGATGGCTTCCATGTTGTGGATTTGTTTGTGTGTATCAAAAGCAAGGTGAGCTTCCAGCATATGATGGGCATATTTGGGGTTAAATAACTTAGCAATGGCCTGGCAGGGTTGTACTGAGTGTGCAACTATGACATCTGAACCCCGCATATGCCGTTATTATATCAACACTGATTAATAACCTTCTCATCTGCCGATACAATTGCGGAGCGGAGTTGCGGAGGGATGTGCCCCTGTTGCTTCTAATATTGTTGATTGGTTTGCCTTTCTAGCAGGACTCGGACAGCCAAGCCCGGGGCAGCCGAAGATCTGCATGGACCGATGGCGCAAGAGGGGACAGCAGGAGAGCTTAGATAGATGAATAAGTAGCTTAGGTAGGCACTATGATACAGAAGAAGAAATAAGATAGCTATGAGAGCAGCTAGATATATAAGTAAAGCATCTACATATGCCTTCAGCAGACCTGCCCCTTCTTGCACACGAATGCCTGATGCCCAATGTTCCAAAAGGTACTGCCACTCCTCAAGGAGCAAATCTACGATGCGTGAGAAACCACAAGATAGTTAGCCTCATCAGAAAGGCCACTGGGTTAGCATTGGAATAAAATGCTATAATGTGTTGATGTTGTGTTCTTTGTTGGAGTTGAAGCCCTGCACTTGATGGGGAGGGTGCAGGCCATTGGCTAAACGTCTTGGCAAGAGCTTCACCACAGGCTTCAATATTGAGCTTGTCTGTACTGGCAAAGGGTTATGGGGTATCAAGGCGATTTATGAAGAGGATTGGGGAGCTACAAATGGAGGGGGAAGCCTTTGACGCGGTCGTTCAAAAGGGAGGCATGCGCTCGTCATAAATCCTGTTTGTGGAGGCAACTCATTCAATAGACCCGATTTTCAGTGTGCCGTGTGTGCCACACTTTTCACCGACTTGTGCCACGTATTAAGCTAAACAAGAAGGTCTCGACTTAGAGTGCTTATGTATGGGGGCCTTACTCCCACGGACCCAAGAGGACTCATCGTGCGGCTGAGTTTAACTTGCATGATCGCCACCAACCATCCAAAATGGAAGGGCGGGTGGATTGATCACCATCATCCCAATGGGAGGCAAAAGGGTTGTCGGGTCAATGTTGTCTGGGAGATCTCAGAAGTCTGCGGAGTGTGCAACATTTCAATATAGTTACATCAAAAGCTTGGCTCTTTGACCATATTTACTCTCCCCCATAAACTCAAACCTCCTCGGGCTTTCAGCCCAATGATCTGATCGCTATCGTGCCCCTCAATCTCCTCCTCTGCCCCTTTCCCCTTTCGTGGCGCATGTTAGCGTGGCCAGCTGACTCCCCAAGCACTCGAAACCCCACGACGTGGCGGCACCAGATTGACCAACGGCGCAGTGGCGGCTGACATCCTCGGGGACTGCTAACAAATGCCGTGTAAGGCCTGGGAAATGGTCCCCGAGTGTGGCTGAGATCGATAACTAAGGCCCTTGCGGCTCCATCGCCAAGGGCCAAGTTTCTTTCGTAGCTGGGGGGGACTTCTATTTAAACGTTACCCCTCTTGTGCTTGATACCGATAGATAGGAACGTAGCTGTAAGGGAGCGTTGTTTGGGTTCGCAAAGGATATAGAGTTCCCTCTCCCTTGGTCCTTGCATAGTGGCACCTCCATCTCCCGCCACACTTGCCCTTATTCGAACATCAAATATGCGTCACCTGACGGAGATTGCTTTTACGTAGCAGTGACATTCTATAGTTTACTGCCAACACTCGATCAAGCAAGTTTCTTTGAACCCTCTTTCAATGTTTGTGCCTCATTCCTTGGTTGCCGTCCAACCCGGTGGCGCGTTCCGGGCCCTTAGAGTTGGATGCACCGTTGAGTCTAGCCACAAGCCTCCTCAGCGATGGCGCCTGTACCTGAAAGTCTGGCTCAACCCTAACGCTTCATCCCGCAAATCATCGTCGCAGATTGCCGAAAGAGGCTTGCTAGCTGCCACGAAGCGTCAATATGAGATCACGGTGTGCCCCTGGCTTTTGGCGGTTGAGATGCGATCCGAGACTAGCTATTGAACGCCAGCTGGCGTCGGCTTGCCAATTTAGGGAGTGGATAGAAGCTTGAGGCCCAATAGCTTGGTTTGGGTTGTCGATCTGGGTCTCGGCCCCTCGGGCTTGTCTGCAGGGCTGAAAGAGTGTGGGTGATCTGAGCGAGGGATTGAACAGATGGGAGCTATATAATCCCTCGGTTTTGCCTGGTGAATTGCTTTGCTTGTCTGGTGAGTCGACACTGTCCTTGGCACACACATTCGCTTCTTCTACCTCTTCGTCAATCGCTCATCATGAAGTTCACTTCCGCTCTCGGAGGTCTCCTCCTCCTCGGCAGCGTCTCCGCTTCGCCAGTTGCTGACGACTCTGGTCTGCAAGGTCGGCACTGAGACAAACATCTCCATCCAAGACATAGCTAACTTGTACAGCCCGCGGCAAGTGTCAGTACAAGGACAAGACTTGCTGCGCCCCTGACAAGGACACCATCGCCGACTACGGACGCACCGGCTACTACCCCTACCGCCAGACCATCTACGTTAAGGCGCACAAGAGCATCCAAGCCGCCATCAACAAGGCCCACGCTGGCGATAAGATCGTCGTCGCTGCCGGTATCTATGCCGAGCAGATCACCATCAGCAAGGATGGTATTGAGCTCGTCGGCAAGAAGGGTGCAGTCATTGTTCCTCCCAAGAAGTTCAAGAAGAACACTTGCTCTGGCCTGAGCGGCCCCAAGACTGAAGCTGGTATCTGCATCACTGGTCGCGGTGTCCAGCTGGAGAAGTTTATCACTGAGCACCGCAGGGTCCTTGGTGTCAAGACCAAGACTCAGGATGTCTCCGTCAGTGGCTTCGAGGTCCGCCAGTTCTCAGGCCTCAACATTGCTGTCGTTGGCTGCAAGAACACCCGCATTACTGGCAACACCCTCACCGACGGTGCCAAGTATGGCACTCTTACTGCCGGCTCGGTCAAGACCCTGGTTCAAGGTAACAAGGTCTCCAGCACGGCACTTGGACCCATCGCTATCTGCATGGACAACCTCTCCGACGTCCTCGTCAAGGACAACAACGTCGCCAACCACAACGTCGGCCTCTGCGTCCAGACCGATGGTGCCGATGTTCAGTACAACAGGGTCACTCAGAGCTGCGTCGGCATCTTTGTTGATCCTGGAACCAAGAAGGCTAAGATCCGTCACAACTACGTCGGCCCTTCCAACCCCAAGTGCGATGGTGCTGCAGGAATCATTCTCGACGGCACTGTCGGAGTCAAGGTCACCGACAACGTCGTTGAGGGTCAGCACAAGAACCAGGCCGCCACTGCCATCGTTCTTGTCGATGATCCTTGCCCTCAGACTGGCCCTAATGTTCAGCTTTCTTGCCTGAAGCTCAAGAAGCCTGCCATCGCCAGCAACAACATCTTTATTCGCAACACCTTCCGCGACAACGACTTGGATATCTTTACCAACACTACCGGAAAGGGCAACGTGTTCAAGTGCAACAACTGCAAGACCTCGTTCCCTATTTTCGATCTGTGCAAGCTGTAAAGGCGCGAGAGACAGAATCGAGCTGGCTGGAGGAATATTGTACAAAGATTGGCATAACGTGTCGTTCTTGTTGAAAAGTGTATACATAGCATAATCGAAGAACTTAAGTCTTTGTATCCAAGCCCAAGCTCTCTCATTCATGTGTTTGCCCAATGATCAAGTGACTTTAAATATTGCGCAGGAGCAGGTGACGCGCGAGAATGACGACGCGTGGCTCAGATCCAAGTCTGCCTCAGGATACATACATCTAGTTTCAGGGCCAAGACACCGTCAAGACCGTCAGTAACCGCCCTCAGCGAAGCCAGAAAAATACAGCCAAAATCATCGTCAAGTTGAAACTTCCGGCCGCTCCGGACTACAGCTCATTGGCAGAGAGTCCTACGACTAAGCATAGCCATATGGGACGTCGCATCTTTTTCGACGTTACGTTGTAAATCCCGGCGGCATATGGGATCTTATCAACATGCCATCTTATGTCATCTCGAGGATGGACAACATCGTGTCATACGATCTGCAGCTGACTGACCTCCGTAGGGCATCATTATCGCCCCTGATTGGCTTCGCACGATTTCTCCGACGGCCATACGAACAATGATCTGCATACTCGACTCCACAAAACCTCGTTTAAGTCCAGTAGGATCGCACATCGGTCGGAGCTTTTTGAAACAGATTCTGGGGACGGACTCAGCTGGGCCACCACTTTCAACCAGTCTCGTGGTTCATCCCCTTCGCTGGCAGACGATTCGTACATAGCATTGCTCGTAAGCGTGCACAGACTAGGCACAAGTCACTTTGCGTCAGAAGGACATGGGGGGTCTGGCGGCACGTTGAGCCTCCTTTGGGCATGGGTGCCTTGACTATGCAAAGTGTGGGATGCTATTCTTAGTTGTAGGTCGTACAAAATGTATTTTGATCATCACAGCCACGATGTTGTCAGAATATATAAGAAGGCCTCCACAGCTTCAAATCGGTTCTTCATTCGGACAAGCTCAACAATCACACTGCAACACAAGCCAGCAACAACCAGCTAATCTCCACGCCTCAACTTCAACGTTCACCACTCAACTCACCGACCAACTTACCGCCATCATGTATTTCACAAGCATCATCACCGGAGCTGCCGCTCTCTTTGCCTCCGCCTCCATGGCCCAGCCAACTACTCGTCAGGCCCCCGTGGCCTACGCCAACGTCATGGTCTACAACTCTGCCGACCACAGCCAACAGCCCGTCAGAATTCCCTTTGGCCAGCTCACCAACCTCGATCAGTACAAGATCACCAAGCTTGATCTCATCAGCCTCAGCGTTCACATCCCCGACATCCCTTCTCCTGATGTCAAGGACGTCGTCTGCCAGCGCTACAACGACAGGTACGGCGTCCAGCTTGGCAGCACTCAGTTCACCTACGAGAACCCTGCTCTCATCAGCACCAACCCCGTTGAGTTTGGCTGGGTCCTGTGCTATGTCAGGGGCAAGTCTTCTTAAACGCGCCGAGGGGCGACGAGATGGTTTGAGTTTCGGTATTAGAGGAAGAAATATGATCGGGATCGTATTATGCTGGGTTTTTGTGATTGATTGATTGGGGTTTCGTCTTGAAGGAAGCTTATAGATTTTTAATTTCATCCATGGGATTCACTCTCCGGCCCTTTGCGCAGTGATGGAAACTATTCAATCGCACACATTATGACCCAAGGCCTATTCCTTTCGTAGCATTCGGGGCTTTCAAGTATTGTCATTTATCATTCCGATGTTTGCTACGATTCCCAAATCACAATGCATTGGTTTCAACCGTTGAAAAGACCTCCATGCAAGATCGATAATAAGGTCCCGCCTGTAACGCGGGGCGATTGGCAACTCAGCTCGCTAAATTTTAGCTCTCAGGGGTAACTCCCCTTCCAGCTTAGTGCCCGGGCCTAACGTTCCATGCCTGGGGCTGAATGTGGGTTGGTTCTCTTCGCAGGCAAACATCAAATGAATGACCAACACCTTCAGAAGAAATAACGGCTAAATTTCTCTGGAAAGCTGGCTAGAAGGGAATATCACGGCCTAGAGGGCATTAATCTCTTATCTCAATCATCACTCCTGACATCTGAGGCCGCGGATCAGCCTTTCTAGGATTACGATCAGCGGCTCAGAACGTGTTAGTGCGCGGATGTCAAGGCAAGAAAGGCCACTATCGCCACGCCAAGACCAATAAACTGCTACTAGTTCGACGCATGTTGGCTCAGCCGAACGGGTCCGACTTCCGGATCAGAAAAAGAAAGACGTGAAAAGGAGTGGATAAGAGGCATTGCCCACGCTCTGTTCTGTTCTGCTTCTTGCTTTCCGCACTCCTGTCGTTCCCGTTTCTGTCGTTCCTTGAAACCCTGTCGCTCGCTTGTTATCATGGTTTCCACTCGACTCCTCGCCAGCACCCTGGCCCTGCTCGCTGCCAGCGGTGTAAGTGCTGGGCCATGCCGCCCTTCCACTACCTCCACGGTGTCTACGGCTGTCTCAGAGACCACCTCTGCCAGTTCTGCCAGTGAGACGTCCACCGTGTCTGTGTCCGAGACTGAGACGGCTTCCTCGACCATCTCGACCGACACTTCGTTGACCTCTACCCTCACCGAGACGGCCTCGACTGATACCTCCGTCACCGTGTCTACCACCACCAGTGCCTCAGCCTCTGAGTCCTTGACCACCACCGCTTCTACTGAGACCTCGGCCTCCGAGTCTTTCACTACCACCGCTTCCACTGAGACCTCCGCCTCATCAACCGAGTCGACCACAGCATCGGCCTCCGCGACACAACCTCCTATCCGCGAGTGCGACAGCGACCAAGACTGTCAGAATCTATTCGGAACACTCAAGCCTTCTTGCAACGCTCTGGGCTTCTGCGAGTTTCGGTGCCTGACCAACCTCCAGTGCAACGATCCCACGCCCGTCTGCAACACTGACACGGGTGTTTGTGAGGCTAACCCCGGCCCAGAGGGGTGTTCCGTCGACTCTGACTGCACCACACCCGGGGACCTCTGCATTGATGCTGTCTGCGCTCCTGGCCCCAACGAGTGCACCACCGACGCCGACTGTGACGGAGCCACGCCCTTCTGCGACGCTGGTACTTGCATCGCCACCAACCCAAACTTTGAGTGCACCACCAATGCCGACTGCCAGGCTTCGAACGGGGGCGCGAATCGTTTCTGCGACGCTGGTACCTGTGTCCCTACCGATCCGAACGCTACTCAGTGCTCTGTTGATTCCGACTGCGATCCTGGGTTGATCTGTGAGGCCCAAACTTGCATCTCTCCCACCTCGAACGGCGGTTGCGTTGATGATTCCGACTGTGGCCCTGGCGCAGTCTGTTTCATCGGATTTTGCCTCAACTAATGCTTTGAGAGTCACGACTGTGTCTCTGTACGAGCCGCTCAGACCCTAATGTAGAGGCGGTATCTGCTTCGAGAATTAGTGTTTACTGATTACTGATGCTGGCTGACGGAGCCATCCCTTTCTATGCGGCGAGCACTTGCGTTTGCCAAGATGTTAGCAAGGATACCTTGCGCTTGCTCGTTGTGAGGGCTACATGCCAAACTGTTTACAGTCCTCAGTTAACTTGGCTTTTGGTTGAAAGTGGAGGGACCGTGGATCACTACGTAATACAATTTGTCCATAGTTTCATAATAAGAAATAGAAACTGCCATATACCGATATTAAACATCGAGGGTCCGATGTGTCGACTATTCTCATCAGCTACTGATACAGTGTACCAATGTCGAAGCATCATGTAGACCAGCTCAGTGTACTTCCCCGTCCTAGCCAAAGCAGCGAAGGTACTTGAAAGAAGTTCAAACATCTCCAATACGAGACCACTAGATATTCTAGAAGCGAGCTGTTTATATCTTCAGGGCTCAAAGGTTGTGCTCTCCTTAACTGACAGAGTTGACTAGTTCGATGTGTGCAGGCCATTCTACTAAAACAACGCCTGATATCCCACTTCGCAAGATGACAATGTATCAAGTCTAGGTCACGATCTTGCTCCTTCGCCAGCGATTAAAGGCCGTTACACCGGCATATATTACAAATGAACCTTCCGAACTGCATTTATGCCAGGCAAATATCATTTCCTACTCAATCCGAAGAGAAGGCAGGAAGCAGGTCCATCAATTTAACCTAGCCATGCTTGAGAGAAACCAATCCAAACGAAATGTACAGCTTTCCTAGCTAGTCAACTTTGCATACTCAAATGCCAACATGTTGGGCTTGCACACAGCGCCAACCTCGGGCAAAAGGCCATCACGGAAGTAAGTGGCGATTGCATTCAAGGTGCAGTTTGAAGCATGGTAGGTGACTCCGTGCTAGTTTCTATCGTTAGCTTCAGCTATCTCAAAGAGCAAAGAGGAACTTACACCAACTCCTTCGTGCACAAGCATACGGCTGCCCTTGAACCTAGAAGATACCTGCCAGGCGTGGGTCAACGATGTTACAGGATCATACGCGCCGTTGATGATAAGAACCGGGAAGCTGGTGTTGACGTTTCGAAGCTTGTCGGTATCAACACCCTCCGCAGCCTGGAAGCGCCAAGCACCACAGCCCAGATAATCGGCGGCGATAGCATCTCCGAAAGAGCTCTCTGCGAGATGTGCTCGGTACATAGGGTAGAGATCATTGGGATCCTGAACTCGGAAAGATGAGTCGGAGCATGCGATTCCGGCGAATGACTCGGTGCCTCGGTTCCATTCTGATGCAGGTGTCTCCTCGACAGTAAGAGCCTTCTTCCAGCGGCCGTTAAGGGCTTGAGACAGCATTATCGCAACCTTGGGGTATCCGCCAGGACTAGACAGGCCTTCAATGATGAGGAACTTTAGTCGCTGCAAGATGGAGTTGCCTCCGGCCGGGTATTCCTCCTTCGAAAGGCCGGCTGGGAGGTTTTTCATCTCGGTCAGCTTCTTGAAAAGGCCCTCAACGGCATCTCGCAGATCCTCAACGGTGGTACGTCGGCCAGCGTAGTTGGCAAGTCGGCAAGTCTTGGGTCCAACCTTGACGCACTCAGAAAACATGTACATCAAGGACTTTTCGGCATCGCGGGGACCACCGACTCCGGTGGATGTAAGATAGGAGTCAGCGAGGGAATTGGAATCGAGCAGCAGTCGTCCAATACGATCCGGGAACAGAGAGGCCACGACCTGACCCAAGATAGTCCCGTATGAGATACCCCAGTATCTCAGCTTTCCATCCTCACCGAGGGCATCGACGATCTTCATCATATCACGAGCCACAAAGGCAGTGCTGATGTAGCGACCGTACTCCTGTTGGGTTGTATAGCATGCGTCGGCAATAGCTGAGAGCTCAGCCCACTTCTGATTCTTGATATAGGCCCAAAGGTCGGCTTGAGGTAAGGTACTATCGCCTCGACGCGTCACCTTGGCAGGGGTGTTTTGGGGGCGACATGAAAACGGGATAGTTCGGCCAACGCCGCTTGCTGCTGTCAGCAGGCTGTTGGAGGAACAGTCTGATAAACTTACCGAGGATCGAAAGAAATGGCATGGTGATGGCCACCGATGATACTTGATGGAAACCGTCAGCAAGCCTCTTGTCCGATGACTGATGGTACTCACTCGCGAAAATCCGGTCCAAGGACAGCAAATGTCTCAATACCTGAAATTCCAGGACCACCGGGGTTCCACAGGACACTGCCCTTGAATGGCTCCTTGGTAGCATTGAAGCGGATCAACTGGAGCTCAATGGTCTTGTCGGATTGGGGGTTGGTGTAGTCCAATGGCACCTCGATTGTGGCGCAGTCTCCACGTTCTCTCATAGCAGCCTTGATCTCATCGGAGAGGTCCAGGTCACATGGCTTCCAGTTGAGGGTGGAGGATCCCGATTTGATGAGAGATGTTAGTTCAGGCTGAGGTGATGCCAATGTGGCGGCCAGGCTCGAAAGCCACAGGCCTAAGATGGTTTTTTGCGACATCATCTTGACCCAGTCTAGAACGAAAAGAGAGTACTGCAAAATAGAGCCTAGAAAAGAAAACCCCGGTGGCATTCCCGTCATTATGTACTCCAATAACTCCCGCTGTGCTTGTGTGACGATGTCAGCATTTGGCGGAGACGGCACCAACATGTCAGATATTTGTGGGGAGAAGCGCCATACAATTTCTGTGCCAAAGATGTGAGCCATTGATCGCGCTCGATAGTCGACTGTATGTCTCAGCCGTTATGTGGCGCGTCATTTCTCCGCTGCAGGCTGTTGGTCAGACTGTTTTTTTTCACGTAAGGGACGGCCTATTGAGACCCATTAAAGGAATAGAAGGAATCCCACAGTGCAACAGGGGAGCAAGGAACCAATGCACGATCCGTGTCTGGGAAATGAAGGGCGCGAAAAAGCACTTCAAGGAGCATGTGCCGGTAAGGCTGAATGTTGAGGATGGCGTTGAATGCTCCACCAGTGAGAGGACTGTGATTAGGCGGAATGTGGGGGATGCTAAATTTGGTATCATTCCGGGAGCTCTCAATCTCCTACCCTAGACCACGGCAGAATTGTGCCTTATTTTGCCTGCCTGTCTGCTGTTCCTCGCAAAAAGTTGACTGTTTTCTGCATAGCAGCGAGTGGGGAAGTATAGTTCGACAATAGTTCGCGTCTCTATGCAGTAGCTTGCTGTATGACTCAAGGCTAGGCGGTTAGTCCACCAGCCTTTGTTTGTAACGAAGTCCGGCTTGTTTTGCGTGTAGTAATGGCAGGGTTTTTTCGACAACGCCGATGAATTTTACGTCAAGGATGACGATCAACGGAATTGACGTGAATTGAAACGGGATTGGGACTAAGAATGACTTGTGGATAAACATCGCCCGGATATCCTTGCTTGACGTAGAAGGATCTGACCTATTGCCGTTATCGTCGATGTTCCTCTTTCGCAATAACGCACTAGCAGCTGACCACAGAAATGGCCCCATAGCCAGATAGTACTCTAGCACATGCATGAGCACCAGGCGGCGCGCAAGCAAGCAATGACGCCACACCTGTTTTCCAATGCGACCACCATCTTTTACCATTAGTTGCTGGCCATACAAAATGCAAAACGTTCTAGAACACCTCATCGACCCCCTCACCCCCTGAGTCTGCTCCGCCAAGAGCCACCGATGTGACTCCATGAGTAGCCTAGCAACTAGGAGAGCAATTCAACCGACCATTCGAAGATTTTTGGATATTTTCTATTGCATAGGGTGCCAGATCTCGATCAGCATGATTCCCTTGACCCGAGATAAGCACAAACATGTCAAGCACGTGGTTATCGAGCTGATCGACACAAGGATCACAGTTGATGGCCCGCGTCAAGGAAGCCAAGTCACATCACGATCTACATCTGCCAGGAATGAAGTGAAAATGGATAGTAATTCTCACGTCCTTGACGCTCTTAAGAATGGTAGACCGTTGTCGGTCCGAGATGCAAACGATGAGTTCAGAGTGAGGGTCTGAAGATCGGAAGATTGATCCTAGACTTGGCTGACTTGCGACCTGCTCGCTCAAGTGTGAGCGAAAGAGACGACACCCGTGAGCTTTGACACACATGGAGGCTATAGGTATAGTAGATGGGCAGTCACCGGTTGTTTTCATACGAACGTTGACCAAAAGTCCTCTATATTACATCCTTGCGACGTGACCAGTACCGTCATGGCGGCGTATCTTGCGTGGTTGCTATGCGACAAAGAAAAAGGGTGTACATGTCAAGTGTCTAAAAAAGTGCTATCTACTGTTGTAAACCAAAAAAACACCACTCCGTAATCTCATGGGTATCGCTGGAGTCTTCCGTCTATCATCGAACACCTGCTTGCACCAATTGATCCTCCGCTGCTGGGTTATTAAGGAACTTGGGAATAGAGTCCTGATGCTTATTAGCGATTGTGTCATACAGAATGTGACGAGGAAGAACTTACACTGGCCATCAACTTAAAGACGGCGTTTTGAGCACTCTCCAAAAGGGACGTCACCTCCTTCAACATGTCGGCTTGTGTGGAATCCTGGGCTTGCGCCTTGGTCATCCGATCGGACAAACTTAGGCGAAGCTGATGGTTGATGTTGACCTCGCGTGGTGAGCCAGGTGCAACAAAAGTGTTGAAGATGATGTGAGACTGTGAAAGAAGCTCGTTGGCGTTTTCGTCTGCCGCCTTGTCTCCCTTCTTGACGCCCTCCAGCGTCGTCTTGGAATCTTGGATAAACTCGTCGGCTTGCTCGTAGAAAGCTAGCGTCTCTTCACAGTACGTTGATCGGAGGTTCTCGCGGAAAAGAAGGCGGAGGGTGGGATCTTGGAGAATCTTTTCCAACTTGAGGCGGTTGCTTTCCGTGACACCACCCTTTGACGTTGACGAGTCCGTCTTGCCCTGCGATGAGCAACGACTTGAGGAGCTGTTCTCGATCAAGTCTTGACCACGCTGCGAGAGGGTGTAGACGGCGAGATGTGTGGGTTGGAAGAGCTTGCAGGCCACATACTGGTTCATGTAGGCCATGTCTGTAGCGACCGACTCGATGAGGTTGTAGTGCACAAAGTGTGATGCCATGTTTATAGCCTCCTTCAAGTCTGCGCATGTCGCCTTGTCTCGTAGCCAGTCGGAAATCTGGAGACCCGTGCAAGTGTCATGGTATGTGCGAGCGTTGATCTTGCGCTCATGTGTCAACCTGATGCCTGTTGCGGTTTCCTGCCTTGCAAGCGCTAGAGGACCCTTCTTCCCCCGCCCGTCGATGCCCATCATCCGGCAGAAGACGACTTCGGTGGTGGCGCGGTCGACGTGTGGCTTGTCCGTTTTCGCATCTCTTTCGAGGTACAGGAGAGGTCCAGTGATTAGGCTCCTTAGCTCGAATAG
Source organism: Ascodesmis sphaerospora (assembly GCA_027569015.1). Taxonomy (NCBI): domain Eukaryota; kingdom Fungi; phylum Ascomycota; class Pezizomycetes; order Pezizales; family Ascodesmidaceae; genus Ascodesmis; species Ascodesmis sphaerospora. The sequence continues at coordinate 142,267 of JAPPUR010000014.1, read as the reverse complement.
CTGGTCGTGGTTGATGCCATTCTTTTGGCAGAACCAGTCAAATATCGTAGTTCCCTTGGACGTTGGCTTCCACACTCCTCCCCGATGCGCAAAGATCTGATCTGGCTTCCCATCTGCTGCCTCGATAAAGCGGGCGTCGACAAATCGCTGGCACAGAGACCTTGCCGTGTCCTTGCTCATGGAGAATGTGGTGGTGGAGGTGGAGGTGACGCTGCATGACGGGTTGTCGGGATCGGGCATGCGATTCGACTGTGTGAGCTTGAGGTTGCCGAGGTTGCGGATGGCATCTTCGGAGAGGAATGTGTGTTCGATCTTGACGAAGCGGACGCGGTGGGGCTCGAGGGGGAGGAGGCTGACGATGAGGGCGGAGAAGAGGTCCTTGAGGTCCTGTTTGGTGTTAGCAGTCGATATAATCTGTAAGTATGTGAGTACGCACCCTGGAATGCGGTTGATCATCATCCGATGTGCGCAGCAGACGGGATGATGTCTGGGTGATGGTGTTCTTGCTCGTCAAGTTCATGATGACTGTGTGGAGAAGTGCCGTTTCCAAGAATGTGCCAAGGGGCGTGACTGGGCGTCAGTAGGCTGCCGTGGATTTAATACAGACATTTGCTTTTTTGCATCGGCAGAGCAGAGCAGGCCACTCGATGATAAAAGGAAACGGCAGGGTCTTGTCTACAAGGGCTCATTACTCGTGCGCCATCTGCACCTTGCCCATTCGAGCTCGTCGAAATCATCTCGAACCCCGGACCAGCAAGCTCATGGGTAAATGGCTCAGATAGGGGGGGGGAGGGGCCGCCTCGAGATAGGGCTCTGCTAACGCAGGAAAGCGGGGGGCCACATGGTCGGCGGCTGACCAGGAGGCTTGCTAGACCTTGATGTGGTTTAGCAGGCTCTAGCGAAACACGTGGGCAATTTGTTCCATAAGCCCGAAGAAGGATCTATTGCAAGCTTGACGTCAGGCATCACGCGGCAGGCTCACGTGGAAAATGAGATCCGTGAGATGAGAGATGGAGTAGTCTTGGCTCTCAACTTCAGGGGCAGGTTTTTCACTCTTCCAAAGGCCTTCCTTCGAGTAACACAAATGCCTGACCGTCCCTCTCGTCTTCCAGAGCCCATCAGGTCAAACAAAGTTCAAGGGTCGAGTGATCTGACTGGCCCGGCTCCAGGGATCGACACGGGTGGTGCGGCTCCGCGCTCCACCGGAACATGATTATGCGGCTCCGCCAACGAAAGAAATTGTACAAAGAGAACCGCTGTAATCTCGTCAAGCATGCACCGAGGAGGAGGGCGCACAATGCAGCTTCAATGATGTGATACCTAATGCAAAATGGCCATGATCGAAGCAAAAAAGTTCATCACGCTACTGCACCCCCACCCCGAGCGACGACTCCTTGACTTGGCAGGCCTACGACTGACGATACACGCTATCAGGGTATTTCCCAGGGTCCGCCGGATAGCGACCGAGTCACACACTGCCCCCGCCAAGAAGTGATCAGTCAGATACAGAACTCTGACAGGGTTAGAACCAACAACCGAACCACCCATCGTCGCCATTTGGTCTCCCAAACAACGTCCAGAGGTGGTGATGATTCAAGCATCTCTAAAACGACCTTTCGCCCGGAGACTGGCTTCAGTGTAAGCCTTAAGACTTATCATTCATGCGCCGTCGGGACTGAAACCAGCGCCTTTGCTGTACACCTCTATCGGTGCGAGATCAGTTGGTCCAAGTGCTCATCCTGGGGACCCTGGTCGACGGCTCCTGGCCGGACCAATCAGGTGCGAGGAACACCCTAGTGTCAGGAGAGGAGACACGAAGCCCGGAGCGGGTTGGGAAAAACACGCCGCCGCGACGGCTTGGCTCTCCCACCATGGTCGTTCCGGTGTTTCCTTGGACCGCTAGACCGGGGGACCGTCTCTGCCGTAGTTGGGACTATTCTTGGTCTCCACGACCAACGCTACTAGTAATTGCAACTGATGAATCGCCATGATAAGATAGACGAGGTTGGCAACTGAACCCCTTACTCTATTTCGATGGCAATATTGGCATCCACTTTCGAGGGCTTTAAATGGCTAACATCGGCCCTATTCTCACCAAAGAACAGAGCTCTGAATACGGTAGCTAAGAGTACATTTTCAGGCTCCGAAATAAACTTGTCCGGTTGAGGAATCCTATCCCCACCCTCGAGGTTTGTTTGGGAGATCGTTGGCAGTGCAATACTGCCTCCAAGGGTCTTCTTCTAGTATCTTCCTTCTATTCGAACTCTATAATCCTTTTAGCTGCGGTACCGTTCGACAAAGTAACTGATTGCGGCTTACGATGGCAGCGGTTCCGATATGCTCAGTCCGATAAAGTTGGGGGGCATCTTTGCGGGAAGTCCTCCGCAATGCCGCCGCCTACCGGGTCGCTGGGCAAGGGTCTCACCAAAAATCGACGACTAGGAAATTGAGCCGCACACGTGGATGCCATGTTGTCTCCTTGTTCTCGGATCCGAGCCGCTTGGTTCTTGTTTGTCAAGCTCCCGCAGGGTAGCAGATCGTATTCTATAACTATTACTTACTTCCTTGATCACCAACAATGGACCCCTGATGACACTGCGGGCCTGGGTCCGTATCTCTGATTTAGACCAAGAACATCGCGAAGCAACCCGTAGCCTACCGAGATAAGAGTATGAGGGGAGATGTACTCGGAGAGATCCAGGCAAAGTCATCAAGGGGAGTATTTAGCTGATGAAGCCATTTCAACTTGAGCATCCATGCTCTTCAAGGTCCCACTCAAGATATGTGTGGAACAGTACGGAGTAGCGAGCGAGCACATCACACCGCCCCTCAATCTCATCCGCGTCGATCCTGTCAGGGGGCACAATGTGGGGGTCTCCAGTTATCGCATCCGCAGATTTGTCTCGTGTCATACGCAGGTCAGGTGGTTGGTACATGGACAGAGAACTCGAACATAAGCTGAAATCTTGCTGGTTCCTAGCCAGTTGTTAGTAAGAGTCTCATGGCCAGGGTTGCTCTCTAGTTGGGCTCCTCAGAGCTTAGGCACCTAATATGATCCATCAATCTGACAGATACCTAGCCTGAACCCCCAGATGTTAACTCAGGTGAACCCAAGAAGAACAACAGAAGGGATCATCGTCTTCTAGATTACCTGTCAGTGAAAGAGATTACCATGTGGCAAACTCCGGATCTTGACAGCGTCTAGTGCAAGATCATCCACGTGCGTCCACGTGCTTCTGAAGATATTCCTCCCCCCGGTTCTGCTAGCTCGACATGGTTTCTGATCGCCAATACGGGGGCAGTGTCGATCCCAATCCTCGACGTGCTAGTGAGTGGACCTCCTGATTATAACCCCGCTACAAGCGAACACGTAATTTCTCTTTCAGTCTGTCAATTTCATAATGAAGGAGGTTTCTCGGGGTTGGTTCGGGTCCCAGATTGTCGGGATTGAAGAGAGCTGAGTCAAGCTTGCGTTAGTGGTGGGCAGAGAAAAGAAACTGTTCGGGAAAGGCGCCAGCCCAAAGAGCCTCTTCCAATATTTGCGGGCGCCTAACTACGGACGGCCATGATTCGTGTCTTGGACGCACTCATCCGCCCCCCCGCGTGCGTGGCGTTACCACTGCCGCTACCGTTCGGCAAGCCCGTGAGCCCGTTGCACCCAAGCTTAACGCCTCCAAAGCCCCTCATGAGTTCTCATTGCACCTTCGGATTCACCTATAATGTCGGAATGTTAATGATCTAATGTGGCTCGATGAAAACCTTCTCTTGCGGGACGGGCTTGTTTTGAGTCGTTCACTAAAACCTTGCTACAGGCCAAATCCAATGTGACACAAATCCCCAAGTGAAGTCTTGACTCTCTGCAATATCAACATCCCGCTTCAACCCTCGTAAATTGTCGATGTTGGACCGACAGCCAGGCAAACCCGAAAAAGGCACGTCTCAAATTTCCGATATCAACTCGCCAGTCGCCAGAAGCCTGTCCCCGGGCTTGAGTTTTGCTTGGGGCGGCCGTTGCCAGTTCAAGACTTCCTTGCCTTGTTCTATCATCCTCCATCTCTCAATGCTCCACAGCACTTTCAGCTGCGTCACTGGCCCGGTTGAGTAGTTGATGACGACTTCAGATGGTGGCGGTTCCGGCGTGTTTGGCCAGTCAATGAAGTTGGGGGCATCTTTGTAGGAAGTGACCTGCCTGCCTTGTCGCCGCCTTTCGGACCATTGAGAGAGAGTCTCGCGAAAATCCGAGACTGGGTGATCGAGCCGCACATCTGGATGTAGTATCCATTCCTTATTCTCGATATCTGAGAGGTTTTGCTCTTGATGCTCGACCTCGCGCAGCGTAGCATCACGAGTGATGATCTCGTACATTGTGAATATAGCTCCTTTGATGTCGTTGCGATGCTCATCATATCCCACCTCACCGATTCGGACTGAAAAGTTAAAGTCAAATATCATGATGGAATCCGTGCTGTCGTCGATGAGGAGATTTCGAGGGGCGACGTCCTGGTGCGCAATTCCAAGATTCAGGTTAAGCTCGTCGATCACAGAAATCAGCTGATGAAGCCATTTCAGCTTAAAGACGCGTGTCTTGTCCTCCTCCAGGGTTCCGCCCGAGATGTGCTTGGTGGTGAACCCAACACACCGTCCTTGGATCTCGTCCACGACAATCCTATCAAAGGGCACAATGTGTGGGTGTTTCGGTAATCGCATCCAGAGATTCATCTCATGCCATACGTAAGAGAGGCGCTGGTGTATAAAGTAATACTTGAATACAAGCTGTGCTCTGGTAAGGTCCTGAACAAGGGAATGAGTCTCTGGGCAGGGCTTACCCTGTTACTGGGCTTTAAGGAGCTTAAGCATGTAACGAGATCTACTAGAGGACCAAGCCTATCGAGTTCCTCTAGATCCGATCTTGGGATAGCCTCGATGCCATCCGGACGTTGTGTCAGTTCCAGGGAGGGGTAAAAAGGGCAAAACGTATTGTCGTCGTCTGGGTTATTTGATGTTGAAACCAAGTCACCCCTTGGCGAAACCCGAATCTCGAAGACGTCTGGCGCAAGATCATCCACGTGTTTCCGCAGATGCCCGATCGCCGGTTCAGCTGTTTCAAGCTCTTCGTCCATGGTGACCGATACAAGGCGGCGTTGATCCCAGTCCATGACGTGCCAGGTACTTGGGCCTCCAGGGTATATGTTCCCACTCAGGGCAAAGAACCTCTCTTCTGGCTTTAGCATGATGATAGGAGGGAAATTTTGCAAGGTCTGAGAGGCTGCCGGGAGTGAACAAAGGCTTGGGTCAAGGCTGTATCAACAATGAAATGAGAGGAAAGAGTTTTGGGCTGTGAGCGAGGAATCCACTCTGATGCGCAGGTGGGCCTGCGACCTATTGGTAATACACGTCGTGTATACTTACCTACCTAGGTAGGGTAGCCATGACTCTTCACACTATCAAAGATCAGTGATTGGGGCAAAGCATCACACCTGCAGTCAGCCATCTATGCAATATGCCATTCGCGTTTAAAAACTGCCCAATTCTTTTGACCGAGCGATCATCGAGGCGGGGTAGCGAGACAAGCTGATAGCGTGGCGCATACGGTGCCATCATTGTGGCACGGAAATGGGAATAAGCGACCAGCCCCGATTCACCACGTAGCGCTGCAGGTGGAAAGCGGGGAAGCATAAATAATTGTTTATCGTTGCCGAAACATGTATAAGATGTCTTTGCCTAGGCGTAAAAATACCAATACCAATACCAGTAACACTACTCTCTATACATCTAGGAATACGGAATCAAACATTTATCTCCAAAAAACGAAGGCAGTCAAGATGTCATTTCTCAGCCCCTCGCAGCTACTCCTGTACGGGGAAATGATAACTCTTGGAATAAATGCAACAAATCTTGGTGTCAGCGTATGGAGCGAGCTGAAACAGGATCCCAACAATCCCCGATTGTTGGCAGAACTCCGGAGGCTTGTGAATGCAGCGGAGTTCAATAATGAAGTAGGGCACCACTTCTCAGAGCCCAGCCTTGTTTTATCGAGGAAAGTCAGACTAATATATCGAAGGCATCACGAGCTCACATGAGCAGCATGCTCAGCGTTTGGCAAAACATGCAAAACGAAGCACACAATACGAACCAAGTGTTGCAATCCATGGCTCGCTGCATGGAATCTTACTACAAACCGACCGTGGCTGGTCAAGTCTTCAAGCTTGGTGGTCTTTTAACAGATATGGCCGCTGTCGTCGAAATTAAGAGGCTTGCAGACAACACCGAGATGATGGCGGGAACACTTCAGGGCATTGAGAATAACTTGAGCTCGATCAACTCCCGAGGCGATTACTTCCCTCAACATGTTTACTCATATGTCAGGCTGATGATCGAGCGGCATGCTCATGACGATGTCCCCCACTACTTTTTCATTTTTCATGAAGGACATGAATGGCACCCTAAATTCGAAGATTTGCGACGCCAAACACCATTGGGTCATCATTTTGTTGGGTATCAAGATGACCTAGACCAACTTTGCGCTTTTCTTGTCGAGGAATTTCGGCCTCGAATCGGTACGGAGCCCGTCTTGCACATTTTGATACCGACAGTCAAACCACTTGCTATCACCGAATCTCTGACATTCCCCGACGCGATGAGGCCATTCTGTGTAGAGGGACAGAAAGGTGAAGGGGGCGTTCCCTTTGTCTTTATGTGTACGCCTTTCCCAGAGGATCGTCAACACATGAAGCACATCGGCGCCCTCCAACCAAAGCCGAGAGAGGTGGTGCTGCAGCGCTTAGGGCCACGTCTGCCTATTATAGGAAATTTCACATCGAAAAATCTCGAGCAGCAATTCTTCGAGCAAACACCCCCTTGGTACAAGGGGGTAGGGTACGACCTCGGTATATACACTTCGGTCCGTTGCCCTTGTGATCCAATTCTTCCGAGGATTCTTGGACGGGTCCCAGTCCAACGAACGTGGCAGGTATTACCGGAGGTAGCTGAGAGGGTGCTTGATTACCCAAGGAGGCGTTGGATTGGATTGCTGCCTGTAATTGAAACAGCGATATACTAGTTAAACAAAGGGCTAACGTATAACGTACATAATAAGTGAGCTATACAGGCAAGCGAGCTGTACAAAATTCCCTCATCCTATATCCTTACTATTTGATCAATTTTTCGCAACAGAGCATGCCACAGTCTCGTAGAAAGGCTAGAATCCTGTTTGCCCTCGAGGCCTATTAAAATGATCCAAAACTGAGCTTCCGACGGGCTGCAATAATATATCAAGTTAATTATCATACCCTCCGCGCTTGAGATCACGGCATTTAGTCTCAATGCTATATTATCCCCTAATTGGGTAGTTATTCTTAATCTAAAATCGCGAGGATTTCCCCTATAATAACCGTGTGTTTCATAGATGTTGAACGCATATCCGAACCTGCTTGAAGGCATAGAGCCTTGGCAGCTTGCGCTTTAGTTTAGAAGTCAGCTCAGGAGTTCTGAGTTGTGTTTATTCGTACAATAGAAAAGCAGCGGGAAGGACTTTTGGACTACCCCATCTGAGAAGGGATATCGCCATTCCTATTTGGCTCCTTCGGCTCTGTGAAATGAAGCACTGGGGGAATGAGCTGTTGCGACTATTCTTGAAGTTTGAAGATAGTTCTAGGGGACAGCTTGGGCTGCAAAAATGCAACTCTGGTCTAGTGGAATCTATCGTGGGCTTCTTTGCCGACGGTTGCTGACGATTTTTCGTTGGCGCATCCATGGGGTGGTTTCGACAACAAAGCAACACGAATTGGAAGCCAGTAGAAAATAAATACAAAAATCTGCAACTGTAAAAGAAACTCTATTCATACTGGATTCCCTGAAAGTCACACCACCACAATTCCTGTAAACGCACGATCATCGTCGGCATAAATCACCCTCTTCTTCCCCGTCTCGATGTCGCAAGAATAGATTCTCCCACCCAAGTCAGTTACGAAAATGCGGTTGCTCTTCACATCGAGCTTCAAACCAATCGCCTCGTTGAAATTCTTTGTGAGCAATTTGGGTTTGATCGATGAAGTCGTGTCCATTGGAGCGGGAAGTCCTGTGTCATCAAGGGGAATCATGAACAAGGCATTGCCGGATGGAATCTCTCCTCGGTCGGTCCAGTACAATTTACTGCCAGCTTCATCGACTTCCAAGTCGATAGGCTCTGGTAGCCCCGCCATGATGCAGGCAACATTTCCTGGGTTGTCCATCTCAGCACAGAAGATGCGACCCTTGCCTCCCTTGGAGGGACCTTTCTGTGTCCAGTAGAACTTGCCGCGTGAGGGGGAGACAGCAATGCCAACACACCAGTCTAGCACATTGGCTTGCTTGTCATCCTCTGAAGAAGACTTTCCATTGTCCACTAGGGTTTCCAAGGCAGAGCCATCGTAGCCGCAGCGGTAGACTGCACAGCCCTCGCGATCCGAGAAGTAGAGTTTCTTGTTTTGCTTATCACAACAAAGCTGCTTTGGGGTGTTGATGGCACCTGGGCCAATGAGCGTGCGGATGTCGGTTCCGTCCTTGTTCGCAGAGTAAACTGCTCCATCTTGGGCGCCTGGCTTGCCCATGGTGGTCCAGAAGATACGTCCAGTCGAGTCATCGACATCGATGCCATCTGGCAAAGACTGTCCTGAGAGAATAGTCTTGGCGTGTTGACCGTTGGTGTTGAGTTGCAGGATCTCTCCTGATGTCGTGCTTGGCTCTGCCGCAGATAGCCCGACGTCGAGGACAAGCAAAGTTGAGCCAGGCGAGGTCGCACCATTGTGAGCTTGTGCCTTGATCTTGGGCGGGTACAAGCCTCCATTGGGGGACTTGGAGCCCAGCTTGCCGTGATCGAGATACGTGCTCTTGAGATAGTCGACAGTCTTCGAGCTCAAGCCTCGCTCTGCGATATAATGACTTTCAATGAACGCCACAGTATCCAGGCCAACGTCTATACAACACAGAATTAGCTGCGGGGAAAGTCAATTTGACAAGTAAGACGGCCAAGACTTACCATCCATAAGCTTGCATGGGGCCGTGTCTCCATCGAATAGCTCTCCCCAGATGCTGTCGATCTCCTCGGGAACAGACACGCCTTCGGACAAGATGGTCAAAGTCTCACGCTTGATAGCTGCCCATAGTCTGTTGAAGATGAAACCTGTGCTTTCTTTCCTGGCGGTGTATGGCGAGGCTGCAGTCTCTCTGAGCCTTGCTGACAAGAAAGGGAAAATGGCTTTGTCGGTAAACCCATCCGTCATGAGTTCCACAACCATGCAGGTCGGAGGCATGTAGTAGTGCATGTTAAGTATACGTCGCTTTGTCGGCTCGGAGACTTTGGAAATCATCTCGGATGACTTGTATGACGACGAGTTGGTGCACAGAATGCAATCTTGCGGGGTGAGAGTGTCCAGCGTTGCAAAGGTCGCAACCTTGAGTTCGATTTTCTCGGGTATAGCTTCGATAACAAGCCATGCATTCTCAAGGGTGGGTTCCAGGTTCTCGAATACTCGGACAGTGCCCTTGGTTGCCGAGGTTCGTTGGAGATATGTGTCTAGCTCTTGATCGACATACTGCAAACATTGCGATCGCTGCTCATGACTCGGGTCTCGAACGTTGACATTATATCCGGCCGACGCCCAAGTGCATGCTGTAGAAGTATGGGTTAGATCTTTGCTCAAGACACTTATTCACAGAGCTTATCGAGTTACCAATACGACGCCCCAGAACGCCTGCACCGAGGATGGCTACAGGGCGGGTTTCAAAGTTCTTTGGTGGTTGCCACGACATCTCGAAGTAACAGTGAAGTAGAAGATTGGTGAGACTGAGGTATGTTTAATGAACTGGGACTGAAGTGAGTTGATAGAATGGACACAAGGCGCCGAGCCTTTTCATATACACGCGTACTTCGCTTGTGACGTTATTTCCATTCTCATCACCATTCATTTCCAACCAGTTGGTTTCCTCGGATCTACCGGAGCCAACGAGAACTTGATTCTACGCAATCTAACGCTTGTTAGAATCAATAAAGACGTTTGTTCGTCTGCCGTTCATTCCGCGGTAGCTTGCTGTGGACCGGAACCACTTACCGCGGTAAAGCGGGTCGTAGTTAGGGGCTCCGACGTAGGGTCTACGAGCGCTGATAGGTAGCATCGTCGTCCCTGATAACGACCGAGTTTTGCATTACGAGTTTGAGGCTGGAAATTAATGGCCGCGGATGCACTAGTCGTAATGTCGGATGCGGCTCTGCCGGAGCCTCAGTCGGTCATGACGTGTCCTTGCGAATGGCGGCGGTGTGTGGCAAAGATTGACCAACGAGACGCATGACCAGTCTCATGTTTTGCAGGCCCATGAATGACTTGAGGGGAAGAAAATACCGTGTTATTCAGATAGGTACTTGTAGTTCTGCAGAATGGCGAGTGGAAGACTGGAGCGTGATCGGTTGTTGAGTGCATTGTAATGGTCTCTTCCCGTATCCAAGGGATTGGACGGATCAAGTCTTGGGAATCATTGTGTTCTTTGATATTATGCTCGATGACTTCTCCTGAAAGCGTCGTTGACACCAAAAATAATAAGTCTGCCGGAGTTCATACTGAAACGTGGCACTCTCTAACATGTTACTCTAAAGTGTGCTCTGGGAACTAGATTGCTGTATTCGTGGCATCATCAAATTTAGCTGGTCAACATTGCGAGAACATGACCTTGTACGGAAGACTACTAAATTAAGTGACTATTGAATAAGTATTGGAACCGGCTGTTCGGAATCACGTCTGGTTTTGCCACCGGTATTGTTCGAAGAACTGATACTACAACCTGTATGAGGTAAAAAGACAACTTAATATCTACTCTACATGCTCAAAAGCAAAAAGACTATAATGCAGACAGCCACCAGAATGAGTCGACTAAAAGCAGAAAATCTGATCCGTCATCTTTGCAACGGCTCCCGGTGCCTGGAAACCCAAAGACACCAGGGCTTTCTTGGACGCAGCAACCATCCCAGGAGGCCCACAAAGCATGATTTTGGTATCCGGTGCGCAAGGAGGCAGCCTCGTCTTCATGACATCGGCCGTTACGTAGCCTGTGCCATAAGCCCATTTCTTCGGCGCCTGGTCCAACATGAGCCAAAGCTTAAAGTTCCTGGGATAACGACGGGCGAAGGATTCTAGCTGCGGTCTCAGCAGGATATCCTCTTCGGACCGGTTGGCAAAGATTAGCGATATCTCTGTGGTATCCTTGTCGTCCTCGCAGATGGCACGGATTAGCTGGAACATGGGCGTGATGCCCGTTCCTCCTGCGATCATGCCGATTTTCCTGCATAGCCCCCGTTGGTATTGCATCGGTCCCTTAGGGCCGCGGAAGAGAACCTCATCCCCAGGCTTCAGATTCGCAAAGTAGCCACCCGTTAGCGACCCGTCAGGATACACTTTGATCACTAGTTCTAGGACGCCAACGTCGAGATTGTTGGAAGTGGGCGTGTAGGACCTTGAAACCGAGGTGCCGTCGACGATGGCTTTGACGGCGACGTGCTGGCCAATCGGTAGCCCCACGACGCCACGCTTGTCAGGAAGATCGAACACAAATCGGAAAACCTTGGGTGAGAGTTTCTCTATCCGAGCCACTTTGAGACCCTTGTATGTCTTGGGGTTCAAGAAGCCCTCTGTCATGTGAGGGTTGTCTCGCTCCACGGCCCGGGCCTGCTTCCGATGTGCCGGGAACCGGGTGAAGCCAGACTCGACGTGAGTGAACTGAGATAGTTTGGTACCAATCACACCGGCCAAAATGGCGGACAATGTACCTGCGGCTGCAAAGCCAGCAAGGAATGGGTTCGGTGTCATGGTAGCTGTGGTTGGAATCGAGAGCTTTCCAAGAGCCTGTCTTCCGACTGACCCGTACACGGAGGCGCCATAGACCGATGCTCCCAGCATCACGGAACCAAGGGTAACCTTGAGAAGCCCAAGGGAGTAGGGGGTGGCGGAAGAAGAAGGCTTTCTGGCTGGCGGAGGAGGCGCTTGCTGAACTAACTTGATCGACTTCTGCGGCTTGAACTTGTCGCCCTCGGCACTATGACCGATGCAATATCTTTTAAGAATCTCGTCTGCATCTTCGGAATGGCCGACATCTTGGTAGGCTGCCGTTGCGTCTGTGCCGGCAACGTCGATGAGGGCATCAACACCACCGGGGTGGTCTCTCACATATTCGGTAATGTCGTAGACTAGAGTGCTGTTAGTGGCGGCGTAGTAAAATGGTGCTATCATGTCAAACTTACCCTTTCCATGCACGACTATCCAGAGGTCACTCCTTGCTTTGTGCGCTGCGACTTCAGCCGCGGTGAAGGTTGGAAGGTCTGACATGGTAAATAGAAGATGGATAAAGGCGAATTGCTCAAAATAGTTTGTTAAACGGAGTTGTTCGGCCAGCTTCTGTTTTTGAAATAGATGGAGGCTTGGAGATTGTGGAGGCTTTTATGGCACTTGGCTTCAAGCAATCATGCATGGCTACAGCCCCCTAGTGTCAGGGCACTCTCGGACACTTGGCCACCCGTTCGTTCTTGATCATCCTCTGTCAGGGCGTAAACTTCTGCTACCGCGGTAGGCCCCACCAAATATTTCCTCGGGCGCGGCATGGTAGCCACTCTCGAGTCATCAAGTCGCTCATGGGAATGTGGTACTTGATGCAGCACCCAGGTTTGCCCAGGAGCCGGGTTTCTTTACTTACGCAATAGCGCTAGAACACGGGAGATCGTCATGGTGGGCGGGAGGCTCGGCAAGTCGTGATGCTCGCGTTCAAGCCTGGCCAATCGGAAAACTCGTCAATGTAAGGGGCACTGGGTCTGGATACCGCGGTAAGGCATTTGCTACCATCAATGCATTGCCATTGCTACGTTGAGGATTAGAAGGGTAAAAACTTGGGTCTTGGGGTGGAAATAAATAGATGGATCTTCTAGGAGCCTTTTGGATTAATGCTTCACTTGATAATCTTCTGAGAGACCATCAACATCCAGAATGCCTCTACAATCTTTTTACCTACTCGGGGAGGACCCAGCAACTGCTCGTGAGATCGACGTTGACCAAGATGCAAGCTTCAACCATCTTCAGCAATTGATCGCATCCCATTACGCCATTGTTGTGCCTACAGGTAAACGTCCCTGCCCAACAATGCGTTGGTGTGGCTGATGCTAAACTGTGCCAGGTGTGGGCTTTCAAGGCGCGAATAATGCCCTGTCGACCGTCTCGCAGGTCATGTCTTCTAAGGACAGGGTTGCAATCACTATCGATGGTCAAGGGGTTCGCGACATTCCTGGCCCACCTGGTTTGCCGTACGTAGGCAACTTTTTCGAAGTCTTCCCCGACCACCTCGGCAATCACCAACGTCTCTTCGAACGCTACGGACCCGTCATCAAAACTACAAACCTAGGGCGTACTGTCTATCACTCTAACGACCCAGAAGTCGCCGCCGTCGCCTTTGCCGAGTCCGAATTCTTTACCAAAAAGATTAATGATTCTCACCCCTTGAATGGAATCAAGACACCTGAGGCCGGCATCTTTTTGGGAGACACTGACACACCCGAATGGAGGGTTACGCACAAATTCTTGCCCCCTGCTCTAGGGCCCAAGGCAGTGAGGCATTATGCACCGACAATGCAGAAGACAGTCGAAAAGGCTTATGAGGTCTTTGACCTCTTGGATGAGCGAAAGGAAGCCTGGAATGTATATCAGTACATGCTCAAGTTGGGTGCTCAAGCTGTTGCGAAACTGACGCTTGGCCTGGATCTCGAGCATTTCTCTTCAGTCGACGCCCCTGTCCACGAAATTGTCCATCTCATCGCCGACATGCTCTCGCTCAACAAGAAAGTTACGTCGAGAGGTAATTGGTACGCCAGCTTACCGTTCGGAGACCCCAAAGCCTTGAGGGACAAGAAGGCGACCTTGGAACAGATGGTTGAGGAGCGCATCCAACAAGCCAAGGCTGGAGGCATTGAAGATTTGCCGCTTCAAGACGCAGCACTTCGAGCGACGGATATGATTGGTAAGTGGTTTTTTCTTTTGTGTCTTATTTAGTAGACAAAAGAAGAACCAAGCGGAGTCAGAGAGACTGACGCCTTGCCCAACTAGACTATGCACTTCGTGCCACCGACAACAAGGGAGAAAGGTTGCCCAAGTCAAGTCTCACCTGGGCTCTTGTTGTCGCCACAGGCGCGGGATTCACCACCACCTCGTCCCTTCTATCGTGGCTCATCTACGGCCTCGTGACATACCCCGACGTGCAGGATAAGCTGCTGCAAGAGTTAATCGACCACGGCTTCACCGACGATATGGAGGTCACATCAGACTTTACTGATGGTCTTGTCTACCTTGACTATTATATCAAGGAAACCCAACGCCGTCATAACCCGTCATTCCAGCCAGGCCGAACATCCAAAGTCGACCTCATCTTGCCTGGGGGCTATAAACTGCCCAAAGACTCGGTCATGATCCCAGCGCTGCATCATATACACAACAACCCCGAGTTCTGGGATAACCCTGCCAAGTTCAACCCGGACAGATGGGGGACCGACGAGGTCAAGAACCGACACAAGGCGGCATACTTGCCCTTTGGAACTGGCTCGCGTATGTGTATCGGGTTCAACTTTGCGTTGCAGGAGATCAAGATCTTCCTGCCCAAACTTATATATCGGTATCGATTCAGAAAGGATGGAAGTGATGTCACCGAGTACGACCCCATGTTCCAGCTCATCAGGCCCAACAACTTGTACGTTAGGGCTGAGAAGCGCACAAAGCTGCCTCCGAAATCCGATACAGCTGCCAGCACATGACGTGGATCGGCGGCTTATTGTGTGCTGCTTGATGTCGTTTCAATATATCGGTAGACTTTTGCATTGCTGTTGTTTCCTTCAAGTCCTCGTATAGACTGAAAAATTAGATAGATAGACAGATTATAGGTTCTTAAGTAGTGTTTTCAAATTCAACCTATGCTGCTTCATCCCTAAAATCAAAAGGCTGTTCCATCATGTTTATCGACTCCCATAAATTATACCCCGATCCCTCATTTAAAAAGCTTTCCAGGAGGTCATCGCTTATGAGCATGGACTCAGAATTTGGAGCACCTGTGATGAGTCCGCCATCATCGTTTTGCATGGAATCGGATGCCCGAATCGTTGTTTGGGATCTGGCCACACCAGATTGATCTAGATGATCAGGTGATAACTGGCGTATTGCTTCTCCAAAGATGCCGCAAAAGACAGAGGCTGAGGTGTAAGTCTTTTGGAGCTCTCGCATTACTTCCATGCAAAACTCGAGTTTGTTGAATCCTAGTTTCCGAGTGAGGGCGTTTTGGGATTTGCAGTCGAGAAGATGAACATGCATAGCCGGTACCAAAAGTGGGGGACTGGGTAAATATTAGCAAAACATTGGGAGCTAAACATGCGTGTATAGACGACAAAAGAATGTGTGAACGTGAACTCTCGCACTGGTGGAGATGAGGGCAGACTGGATGGGGAATGCTGGACCTACGTCATGGGGCACGCCAAACTGACAAGTTCTTCGCGCACTATGCTGTCGAGGATAGCATTGGTGGACGCTGCTGCCGATGCTAGTCGAGTTCGCATGCGGTTCTGCCATGGGCCTTGGGCTGGTGGTTGAAGATCTTTGGGCGTCATTGACACACAGGGGCGATAGAAAGTGATCAAAAGCGCTCTGTTGATAGGAGTCAGCAGCTGATGAGGATGTTTGGAACCATTTGCCTACTGGTAGTGCAATTGTGCGTGATAGTAATAAAACCTCTCCAGCCGGCTCTCCTCGCCATTGTTCACATCAGGAATGCAGTGTTGCGAGAGTTCTGCCTCTAGACACTCGCACTGCTCCAAGCTCGGTGTAGGGCTATTTTGTTGATAGCACAACATGGTGACATCGCCTAGAAGTCTGCTCAACTGTAAGAGAACTGGCCAATACTTGGCCAGTCGATCAAGGTCCTGTGGAAGATAAACGTCTCTCACCGAGGATGGAATCTCGGCGACATCGCCCAATAAATCCTCGACAGTGGGAAAAGGCATGTCGCAGTCTCCAAGGCGGATTCTCATGGGCCGCCCAAGTGTCATGCTCAGCCATCGATCTCGAAATAGACAGCCTCCCCAGAGGCGGCGCCATATGCGGCGGCGATGAGGGTTGATCAAGGGATTCAGCTTCACCGAATCTGGGTTTCGATGTAGCCCGATGATCTGGCACAAGCTGACAGCAGCTCCACTCCAGTACCATGGCTGTGAGAGTCTGTCCCTGTCGGAATGCCAGAAGGATAGGAGTAGAGCAGATTGCAGGAGATGTTCTTGATGGACTATGCTGCCGTTGTTGTAGACACACTGGAACGATCATCAGTCTACTACCTCTTGTACCTGGATCAGAGCAAGACAGTGATCAATAGGCTGCTCACCTTGGCATGTTCATATGCCTTAGCTTTCATTTCCTTGCAAGTGCCAAAACCCTCAAGCTGCCAAACGGTACTCGAAACGAACTAAGACATCATGTCAGCAGATTGATCCTCTTTCATTTGATGCGTTGCTCGCAGGCTCGAGGCTCACGTTGACTGCCACCGAGGTCATGCTCCAAAAGAGCAGCAGATCGGATAACGAAACATAGACAGGTTCGTGAAGATTTTGGAGTATGCCGACGTCTAATACAGGTAGAATTGGATGCACATGATGGAAATAGGCGCGAAGTATCTCTCTACGCGAGCTCTGTTGAGGAAGGTTAAAAACGCCCTTTTGCTTGAGATAGTCACTGTCCTGCTGAGAGATGGTGACCGGTGGAGCAGAACGGAGTAGAATATGCCTCTGGATGGGCTGCTGAGGACGAGAGCAGATATCAATGACGGATGTTGCCCCAGGTTGCTCCCCTTGTAGCCAAAAAAACCAGTTAGCCTCATAGAAATAGCTTCATGCTTAACAGTAGCAAATGTAGATTCACGTACCAAGATAGAAAAGGCAGTCAGAATTAACTGTCCCTTGACCTGTCGCCGCGGAGGATATCTCAGCTCCACTTCGCTCCTCTTCAATGTCCCTTTGTCGCCCAGGGTCAGAGTGGTAGGCCGTGTCATTGTGGGCTTCCGCCATGGAATCACCACGATGGACGTCGGGAACAGAGGCAGGCTGGTGCGTTGCTGGCTCAGGCAATGACGGAGATGCCCGAGAACTATTGCTTTCATCACCACTCCTCACGCTCCGTGACCGTACATTCCGAAGAGAGGATGTAGTTAAAGAACTGCGAGGCCTTGATAGTGTTGACATGTCACTTTTAGTATCAAGCCAGCCATGGGCCAATAGATATCATAACAGTTGATATCCATGAGAGTTGGACTTACAGCGTATGATGGCCATCCTGCACTATACAGTCAATACCATCTTGAGCACACCGCATGCAAGGGATGCCCGTCACAGTGACACTGCATCGGACCTTGCGCCCTCGACACTCTTGGCACGCGATAGTCGACCTGTGACGTCTTTGCATCGGCATGCTTTTTGTCTCTTGCGCATTAAATATGCCCGAGATTTAATGACCGACTGTGATGGACGTTGTAGTTGTATTGCCCAGAGTTTTCAGGTAGCCCAGAATAGAAAATGAATTGACGTTTTAGTTAGCTGGCTGTTTTATTTATCTAGAGGGCAATATGTAAAGCGAGGTCCGATAAATAGCCGAAGAGCTGTGGCTCAGTGTTTATCTCTTTAATACTTATGACTAATTATGAAAGCACGGTTTACTACCTGTGTGGGCGCGACAATCAGATCGTGGGTTCGGAGCAGCGATTGACGTCATATAGGTAGGCATGCTGAACACATTTTGTAATTGCCATGATAGTGATTGTTGTCGAAACTCAGGGCTCTAGTGGATGGTTTGTACTGTTTATACTATAGTGATTGTAATTACCCGCTAAGAGCAAAGGAAAGAAAGGGTAAAAAGGAGTGATATGGTTGAATGTGCCAAGCCAAAGCGAAGAAAGTATGAAACGAGTGACGGGTTAAATGTGCTAAGCAAAAGAGAAAAAACTGTAAAAATGAGCGAGGTAGATATGCCACACGTGCATAATCACTCAGTTCCGTCTGAACAGGAGTGTCCCGAATCCAAGTTGATCATATCCTCCGCTGGTGGAACCATAATCTCCTCCACCGCCCTCAGCACCGCCGCTGTTCTCCAGGACATAATCTCGGTAGGCCTTCGTCCACGGAGCCTCGAGTTTCTTGACACCATTGTAGTGACTGTACAGCAGCTCACCGATAGGACGAACCATTCCCCTCCCACTGTCAGAGATTTGGGCCATGGTGCCGTGCTTGTTCGTGTATGTGGAATAGGGGACGTCGTGGCCGGTATTGTATTTGGACATGTATTCGGAACTGAGAAGCATGTTAGTAGAAATACTGGTGGATTACGCCGATCCAATCTTACCCTGCCAGGATTCTGTTGTTCAGAAGAGCAAAAAGATCTTCGCCCTGGTTATAGCTCTGCTGTGCCAAGACTGCAAGATGTGCAAATACAAGCGTCGCATGGCCTTGGTCTCGTCCCGCTTCTTGGTTTTGGCCCAAGTCCCTACCGGTCCCTTCTTCCTTGTGTATCTTCCAGATAGCGTTCTCAATGGCTCCCATGCCGTCTGCAGTCTTGAAATAGTCAACAGCATGACGGATCATGGATCGATTATTCGATAGGACGCCGATAGCGTGGATATTGCATAGGTTTGCCAGGTCCCACTGAGCAGATCAGCGTCCACACACAAAGCAAAGAAAACTCAACAGCATAGACTGAATCAACTTACATTAGCCCAGTAATGATCGGGCGGCTGCCCGTTCTTTGTCCGCAGGAACCGTTCGCTAGCCTCGTAAAACACGTCGACGAGAAGTCTTGTGATGGCTGGAAGCCCCTTCCAAGATGGGTAAGTGCGAAGGAGTTCAGCGACATTGGCCAGCTGATAACCATAGATTCCAGCTGCCAAGGCTGCATCCGTGCTTCCATTGAGATATTTCATTGTACTGCTCCATGCATCGATGATGCGCACAGCAGCATCAGCGTGAGTTGTATTGCCTGTAATCTTCCAGTACACAGCATTGGCATAGGCAGCATGGACATCTCGATATAGGACTGGATAGTTCTGCGTGCAGCCGCCGTTATTGCCTCGACAAACCGTTTCATATGGGCGAGGCTGCCATCGAGGATCAGCTCTAGCGACGAGCTTTGCGAGTCCAGTTTTCCAGGGCTCGGCGCCCGACTTGACGTGATCGCGGATTCGTGCAAAGTCGGCCTCAGTATGAAGAAGTCCCGGGTGAACGATGTTGTTTTGCCGGAACCTCATGCCTTTGTGGGATCGAGCCCACACAGAGGCGATGAAGACAAAAAGGGGGAGAAGGAAGCTTAACTTCATTGTTGCTACAGTGGCGCTGGCAGTATCGCCAACAATTGGAATCTTGCGTCTGTAAGAAAGGAAAGAAGTTCATATGGCGTTGATGTTTCATGTCCTATTTAATCTCAAACTCCCTCCGACCCTTGTTTCTGAAAAGAGGAGGTAATTTCCGAGCATTTGTCCAGTTCTATGGTCGCTCGGACGTCGGGCCAGCTCAAGGCGAACTCCGACATAAGCTTTCGCATGGATTATAGTTTTCAAGACACATTTTATCCGCTTAGCCTACTGAAAAGGGTAGCGATCGTCTAACATGGTCATCTGCCAAGAGTTCTGAAGGGCGTCCATTCCAGTGATTCCACTTCAACCAGGCTAGGCGGAGGAACTGTCGGCTCATCCTCCGTGATGGTTCATGAATGCCGGATTAGACCCTGTATCAAGCTTCAAGTCTGTCATATATAGCTTTTACTGGGTCGGGCCGTTGGATGGCATCTCCTCGGAGCGTCTCCGACAACGAAGGAATAGAAATGCCAGAAATCCGAACCTTGAGCCGAACTACACCCCACCATCGCAACAACGTTACAACATCATGGGTAACATCAGGTGGTGATGTAGTCACTGGAATGCTTTGAGGTTCTTTTGTTACGGCTGTCCCTGTTTAGGTGATGATGTTTGGCGGACTCTTGGGGTAATTATCGGGGTCGCTTTCGGGCGTACTCTCGGATGCGTTCTTGGAGTCCTCATCATCATCAACAATGAATGATACTGGAGTGCGGTTGAAAATCACCTGGGATCTTGGGGTTCTTGGCTCTAAGTAGTATTAATGGGAATGCTCGTTTTGCTTTTGCTACAGTCATAACTGTCTATGCCATCACCCAAGTAAGCTGGTCACAAATTGGGAAGAGAAAATCTGCGCTTCAAATGAACGTGTTCGACTATGAAGGGTGGATAGGAGAAGGCTATGGCCCACCATCTTCTGCTGTACCCATTTATTAAACAGGACTTGTCACATTCTTCTTTCCGGTCGAGACAGGTGGTCTGACGGGTTTCCCAGTGGCAGAACACATGGTTGATGAGACCTGATTCCCATATGTGGCGACGCTTTCCGCCGTCGTAGTCCCCGTAGGTTGCGTTAGGTGCAATAGTAATGGTCAAGGTACCGGAGATGAGGTCATTGAGATCCTTGCGTTCGATACGTCGTTTAAGCTCCAGATGCTTTGACTCAGTATTATTCAAGTCATTGGCCAAAACGCGTGTGGAGAGTGCATGAGAAGGCCCTTTCCGGATCAGAATAATCAATATCACTCCTGAGAGCTCGAGATGGTGCGTGCATTGTGATACTCCTAGTTAGTTGGTAGAAACGTCGGTTCAGGCGATATACGTGGGGCTTCACGAGGGCACTTCGTCTCGACTAAATAGCCTTGATTCGGCAATCAGTTAAACTACTGCTACATGATGCCCATCTAAATACCAACGTCTCTTGCACGAGCTAAATATCTTACAAGCCAGTGGTATTCTATATAGCCTGTCGCATTACTAAAGCGTTGACCCAGATCAGTAGAGGTGTGTATCTGCAAAGGTCGACCATTTGTATGATCTCAGCCTTGGAAATCGTATTGTATCACGTGAAAATCTCTGACGTTAGACCGGCTCGTGAAGGTATTGGTTCGCTCATTGCCACGCACTTTTACGAAGCTTGCAAAATAATCTGACATTGTTAAAATAATTCGGTATTGACTGTCACTTGAGGACCACTCCTCCAGGAGACTAGGACGTTTGAAATCGCTTCTTCAGATACTCCTCCAAGGTTGTGGGCTTCTTGGCATGGTCCAGATTAACCACCTCATCCGCAGGGATGTCCCAAACACCTCTGGACACATTCAAAGCCACAGCCTGGGCAGCGTAGTCCCAGTAGCCGGCAAGGCCCTTTTCCTCGCGTGCTGCCTGCACCTCCTGTGCAATATCCTCCACACTGCCTGCGCGGACAACCTTGGCCGGGGTACCGGTGGCTTTGTGATAGGCCCCCGCGAGTTCATCAAGGGTAACTTCTCCTGACCTGAACCTGAACACGCCACCTTTGCCCTCTTTTACGTCCTTGTTGAACAGGAGCTCAATTGTCCAAGCAGCTGCATCCTCCTGCGCGATCCACCAGAACTTGCGGTTTGGCTCATCACCCCAGTACTTCAGGGTTGGCACCTCACCCGTCGTGTCGAAACCACCTGGCCCAAAGACGGTGAACAAGAGACTGTCAAAAAACCCGTTGAAGATGTATACGGGCTTGATAGGGCTTGTCAGGGCGGCCTGGTGTTGGAAAGCGATATAAGCATCATAGTGTTCAAAGTCGCCAAACTTATTTTTCGTCCAGTCGTTGTTCCAAGAGGCCGAGAAGAAAATCTTGACGCCTGCGCGCTCGGCAGCCCGCAGAAGGATGAGATGGCCGTCAAGAACGAGCACATCTGTCGACGTGTAGGCGCAGATGATGGCATCAACTCCCTGGACGGCCTTTTCGATGGCGGGAACGTCGTAGTAGGAGGTGCTCGTCACGAATGACTCAAGCTTGACATCTTCTGGCACCTTGGATGCATCACGTCCTAGGCCACGAACCGAGAGCCCTCGAGCTACTGCAGTTCTCGCAAGGCGAGTGCCCATGTTTCCAGAGATACCAGGGATTAGGACGAGCATGTTGATGGTGAGGGGGTTTGTAGTGGGTGATTGTTTGGGTGATGTTGGTGCTGTTGTGCTCTGGGACTAACCGGATATCTCTGTTCATTTATAAAGTCCCAATAAAGAAGGAATTTATAATCGAAAACTCTATCGCTTGAGGCTATACCGGAAACTTCTGAATAACGTTGACTCTATACACGCCATCGGCCAAAGGTGGGGAAGATGCGACATCATAAGCGCGGGCCATTGTCCTAAGAAAGGGCGGATAACGTTAAACCTCTGCTCAGACGCGCGGCCATGAACAGATACTTGAGAGGTTTGATGAAGCCAGTAAATAGGATTTGTAATTTGATACCCGTACTTCTTAACAAGTCTGCTGTTTGGGCGTGGGAATGGACATATTCTCAGGTAGAAACCCCTGTCATCGGGCTCTCGGGACCCTCGAACAACCCGATCCCATGGAACTAACCCCCAACCGCCAATCACAGACCTTGATTAATTAAGCTTCAATTCTACAACACGACTGTATCAGACTCGTCGGTGCGGTGTGAATGCTGACTGGACGCTTACTCATAGCTTTCTTGTGGAAAGGTAGCATGATAAATCTCTTTGACCATGTTGCCTGGGTCTGATAACCTGGTTTGCGCTTCTTTAGACGGAAAAGGGAGGCCGGAATTTCCGAATCGCACACCATCGAGAGCCATCTCGGTCGTCTCCTTAACGCACAGGAACACCCGTGGCAATGCCCGTGAATCTTGCCATGATGCGCTTGCCTTCACGTTTCGGAATGGGTCCGATTCTGGGCAGGCGGTCAACTATTCAAGTCAGATGGCTTGTCTCTCCTGCTGCAGAAGGAACCTTTGTTGACGAAGAGGCGAACTCACTTGCAGTCCGAGGGTTGGCGACGTAGGCCTCGCTGGCTTTCCACCCAATTAAGTGTCTTTACACATACCAATTTAAATATTTCCGAGTCTCCTCAATGACTTGACTATCATCGACATTAGCGTACCACTGCTTCTTATCTTTTAGGTATACTTGCCGTTTAGTCCCGACGATGATGCTCCGTTAGGCTTCGGGATGAGATAGCCAAAGTTCTAGTCGGCGAAGCGGAGGGAGTAAGTGTTGAGAGGATATGGAGCCATCCCTGGGGTCCTGATATGAGCAACAGTTCCATGGCAGATGAGCTTATACGAACTTACATATGTAGCAGTGGATCTGAGCATCCCCTTCGCACCTTTGACTCCGGAGAGCTACGGATGAGTTAGTGGATGTCAAATTCTCATACGGGACAAAGACTGGCCCGTTGTGCATGTTTCTCCGGGACCTGAAGCTCGCTTTTGGTGACCCAACACTAGCTGCTACAAGGCTCTCGTAGCTCTCCTTTAGGCGGCGGCGCTGCCCTTCCTTAGAGGACTGTACATCGATGACCCGGGTAACCATCAAGTCGCAGTCGATCTTCTCTTGGAGAATAAACTCGGCTACTGCGGCGACATTGGCCAATTTAAAATCCGCAACCTCGGCAGCGTCTTTCAACTCGTATCTCTGAGCGAGCTGGTGATGGAGGCGTATAAATCAGGTTTGAGATGTACACCTGGAACTTCACGTCAGCTATCGAGTCCTACCAAAGAAGAGTGCCCTGAAGGTAGGCAGACCGTTTCGCCCAGTAACTCCTGAGAAACGTGATTCTGGGATGAGGATGGATGGCTTCTTGACGCGGTAGCTGGGATGGTGGAGCAGCTGAGTTACGATTGAAGTACTGCTGCAGCCGGCACTGACGGTGACTATATCGACTGTTGCGAAATTTTCCTCACTCTAGGTGGTTATCAGGGTCGCTGGACGTACTTGACTAGAAACTTGTCATCCCTTGAGAGTGGGGGCGCGGAGGTTGATGCTGATTTTTGGCGAGGGAGGATTGTCGCTGGGGGTCTCGGAGAGCTGGGATGGACTGTTGTTGCCGTTGATTAGACGAGTTTTATCGATGTTGTCTACAGTGAACAGCCTTAATCAAAGTGTCAAGGGTCGGTTGAGGTTCTAAGGTAGGAGGACTAACAAATACACAGGTTCGGGGTTGGTATGGGCACTGATAGATAAAGTGTCTTAAAACTACGTCTTGCTTGAGATAGCTGGGTCTCGATATATCGGACCACTGGTGTCTGGCTGTGACCCCAGTGGTCACACAGGAGCAGACTGAGGTGAAGGGCGAGATGACGGAATGAAACCTCAGAACCTAGGCAAGGAATAGTTCGCTCTCAAGAAGTGTATGAGACAAAGTCTTTGAAAGCGGTTCGTAGATTTGCCCATCGCGCCGTGTCCGGCCTCGCGTCTCTTCCTAATTTGGTAAGATGGTGATTTGGTAAGACAAGTCAGGGCCAGAAGGGCTTAAAACCACTAGCTTTGGGTGTTAGGCATGCCTTGTTTGACCTGATCATGCTTCACACTTTAATGTGGTGGGCTTTCTATAAACAGCTAGGAATCAGGAGACTTTGAAAGACCAATACGCTGGAAATCTTGCAAAGATAGTAATGATCGATTCATCATTATCCCCGAGATCTCACTATCTGCACCATCCCCCTCCCAAGCCTTGTGCCAAAATTGCCTAATTGGGACTCGAGCCGAGCCACCTCCTACACGGCCCCGAAAGCTCTCGATACGCCACATGACCACCCCGGAGGCCCAGGCGCCTTCGATTCAAGGTTTCCTCGCTCTGTGGGAAGCACCCCGGCATGTCAAATATTGGGGAGGGGGGATGGTTTCGGCTACCGTCAAAATGTCTGAGCCTCATTTCTAGAGAAAGCTTCTAGCTGTAGCAGGGTAGCTTCAAGTACATATTATACCTGGGAAGGATAAAGAGTGAGGGCCTAGACATGGAAGAGTCGACTTTCATGCAGTGACCACCACTCTCTTGAGGGGATTCGCGGTGGGATTGATTGGGGCTTATCAGGGGCCCGACGAAAGAACCGGGCGCACTTATGAGGAGTAAAAGAACCGAAATCCTTTGATTGCCAACCATTCACTGTCGTACTTGGAGCCGCGCTGTATCATCTATGGAACGCCTCATACAAGTCTCAACTTGCCGTTTGTGGCCATGACGCGAGTTCCGAGTTGGGCCGAGGCGTCCCCACTTGGGGCCGCAGCTGATCGGCCGGGACGCCGTGGTTGCATCGGAGGACCCCGAGAGGCAAGAGAATCGGTTGTAGGTTTCATGGAGTAAGAGAGAGAATCACCTTAGATTCGCGGGGAAAGATCTGATGCCGGCAGTAAAAGTACTCAGCTGTGCTCGCTTCCTAGTTGGCCCGATCCTCCTCGTCTGCCTTCTGAATTAGTCGCAGAAGCGAGCGGCTGGGAAATATTGTCATTGTTGACCGGCTGGATATATACTGAGTCTTCAACTCATGTGTCCCAAGCTCTTGTGTCGCCAAACAAAGTCCTTCCCTCCACCTATCTCCAAGCCAACTTTCAACGCCTGCCAAAATGGGATCTATCCCTGAAGTTCTCAAGGTCGATGCCCTTGTCGTTGGAGCTGGCGTTGCTGGAATCTACTCCACCTATCGACTCTCACGCGCCGGCCTCAATGTCCAGTGCATCGACACGGCCGGCGATGTCGGTGGCACCTGGTACTGGAATACATACCCGGGCGCCATGAGCGACACCGAAACATACCTCTATCGCTTTTCATGGGATAAGGAGGATCTTGTTTCTTACCCCTGGTCCAACCACTACATCTATCAGCCCGAGATCCTCGAGTATCTACGCCACGTCGTCGACCGTCATGATCTCCGCAAGTACATGCGGTTTAACACCGAGATGGAAAAGGCTAGCTGGGATGACGATGAGAACCTCTGGATCATCTCTTGCTCTGGAGGCCTAGTCATCCACGCTCGTTATTTGGTCAACTGTCTGGGCCTCCTCTCCAAGCCCAACTACCCCGACATCCCCGGCATCTCATCCTATGCCGGCGACCTCATCCATACGGCCAAATGGGACCACACAGTAGATCTGAAAGAAAAGACGGTCGGGATCATTGGGAACGGATCCACAGGCGTTCAGGTCATGACGGCCATCGCTCCCAAAGTTGGTCGTCTAGTGTCCTTCCAGCGACACCCCCAGTATTCGGTGCCGAGCGGACAGGGCCCTATTCCCGATGGCTATCGCGAAAAGATTAACAAAAATTACGACCAGATCTGGAAGGACGTCTGGGCGTCATCCACTGCGTTTGGAGTGCCAGAGACGACAAGAAAGACCATGGAGGCCACGCCCGAGGAGCGTCGACAGGCTTTCCAAGACGTTTGGGACCAAGGAAACGGCTTTCGGTTCATGTTCAGCGCATTTGGTGATCTGACGACAGACCTCAAAGCCAACGAAGAAGCCTGCAAGTTCCTTCGCAGTAAGATCGACGAGATAGTCAAGGATCCTCGCAAAGCCAAGGCCCTCAAGCCGCATGATCTCTATGCCCGACGGCCGCTTTGCGATACTGGCTATTACCAAATATTCAACCGCGATAATGTGGATATTGTCGACCTGCGAGAAACACCCATAGAGAGAATTGCCCCGGAAGGGATCAAGACAGCTGATGGCACCTTGCACCGTCTTGATGTGCTCATCTTTGCTACGGGATTCGACGCCATTGAAGGCAACTACCTTCGCATCCAGATCACGGGCCGGAACGGAAAGTCAATCCAGAAGCATTGGGAAACGGGCCCTACAGCTTACGGCGCCGTGGCCTGTTCCGGGTTTCCCAATATGTTTATTGTCTCGGGGCCGCAGGGTGCATTTGCAAACTTCTCAGTGGTCATCGAGAGCGAGATTGACTTTATCACCGAGTGCATCCTCCATTCGGAAAAGAAGGAGTCCCGCCGGGTTGAGGTGTCAGCCAAGGCTGAGCAGCAGTGGAGCGAGTTGTGCGACCAGCTTGTTGAGGGGTCGCTGTTTAAGACCACAGCAAGCTGGATCTTTGGATCCAATGTCCAGGGACGCAAGTCGAGCACCAAGTTTTACTTTGGAGGGTTGAATCGTTATCGCGAGTGGGCTGGGAAAGAGGTTGCTGCTGGTTTTCCCGGGTTTTCATGAACATTTCGTTCGATCAAGGTTGAGTGACGTTGGGTAGCATGAGTAGACAGACAAATAAAGCCAATTTCACTTGGTTCAACGATAAGGTTGCTTCGATAAATACATTAAGTGATGCAAAGGGAGCTCGAGCTACAAGGGACTCTACTGTAAGCTCTGCCCATGTTGTGAGCTCTTGGCCGTGACAAATGCCGACCTGTCGACGGAGACGAAGCCTCTGCTGGCGTCATGCCCTTTGGAGGAGGCGTACTCCGTATTTCGACCAGCATCGATGAACGGCGTCCGTGGGGAAATGCTCACGCTCCGACTTTACCCCTCCCTGCCTTTTCGAGTATCGTTACGATCTCGATAAAAAACCGCTTCCCCGCCCACTTAACGTTAGTTGGCGTGCCTAGCCAAACATTACCGCTTTGGGACACATCGCGAGCCTCCAGTAGACCGCGTTGCAATGACTAAGTGACCCAGCCGGAGTTGGTGACAGCTATTTATCTCGCATCTAACAATGAGATCCCTGCTTCCCGTTGAGTGTTCAAACAATCTTTCTCGCATTGACATTTTCTGAACTCGTCACAAAACACAGTCATGACTTCGTCCTTATTTACGACGCTGACAGCCCCCAACGGACGGTCATTCGACCAGCCACTGGGACTCTTCATCAACAATGAATGGCGCGCAGCAAAATCAGGCGACAGCATTTCTGTCGTGAGCCCGATGTAAGTTCCCACACTGACACTCATTGCCCGAAATAAAACACCCCACTCATGCCGTCAACCCTGGGCAGAACCGAGCAAGAAATCGTCAAGGTTCATGCCGGCGGTGACCAAGATGTCGATGACGCCGTCAAAGCAGCCCGAGCAGCCTTCAAAGGCCCGTGGTCAAAGATTAGTGGCACAGAACGTGGTGAGCTCTTGAGGAAGCTGGCCGATCTGGCTGAAGAGCAAACCGACACACTGGCTACGATTGACACTTGGAATAACGGTCCGTGATTATCAACACGACTTGAACAACAACTGACTAATTCATACAGGAAAGCGCTTGTCTTCAGCAAAGGGTGACGTGAGTGAGCTGACCTCGGTGCTTCGCTTTTATGCTGGATTCGCGGATAAGCTATATGGCCAGGGTATGTCCCCAACTGTCCGCATCTCCTCCGCCTACTGACCCTCTTTTCCACCTAGTCATCAACACCACAGAGGGAAAGTTTGCATACACCAGCCGAGAACCTATCGGCGTATGTGGTCAGATCATCCCCTGGAACTACCCGTTGGGAATGGCGGCCTGGAAGATGGGCCCGGCATTGGCAGCTGGCAACACCATTGTCTTGAAGCCAGCAGAGCAGACGCCACTGTCCGTATTGGTATTTGCTACCCTCATCGAGAAGGCAGGCTTCCCCCCTGGTGTCATTAACATCGTCAACGGGTTCGGCCGTACTGCCGGTGCTAGCTTAGCTGGACACGTGGGGGTAGACAAGGTAGCCTTTACGGGGTCTACCAACACTGGTAGAGAGATCATGAAGCTCGCAGCCACCAATCTCAAGGAGATAACCCTCGAGACGGGTGGAAAATCCCCACTTATTGTATTTGAGGACGCCGAACTCGACAACGCCTCGAAATGGGCTCACTACGGCATCATGGCGAACCAGGGTCAGATCTGCACTGCTACCAGCAGAATCCTTGTTCACGAAAAGATTTACGCAAAGTTCATCGACCTTTTCGTCCAGCAGGTCAAGCAGACCTCCAAGGTTGGCGATCCTTTCGAGGCGGGGACCTTCCAAGGTCCTCAGGTTACCAAGGCCCAGTACGATCGAGTCTTGTCTTATATCGAAGAGGGCAAGCGAGAAGGAGCGACTGTTAGTTTTGGTGGTAAACCTCATCAAGGCGTCAACGGCAAGGGCTTTTTTGTTGAGCCCACTGTCTTCACCGACGTCAAGGACAATATGAAGATCTATCGCGAGGAAGTCTTTGGGCCCCTGGTTACCATCAGCTCCTTCTCAACTGAGGACGAAGCCATTGACCGGGCTAATGACACCTTCTATGGCCTTGGCGCCGCCATCTTCACAGAAAACATTACTCGCGCACACGAAGTTGCCAAGAGGATCGAGGCTGGAAGTGAGTTGTATCGCACCCCTCTTCTAGAGCGTGTACTAACCAGAATTTCACAGTGGTTTGGATCAACAGTAGTAACGACTCTGATTTCCGTATTCCTTTTGGAGGTGTGAAACAGAGCGGAATTGGCAGGGAGCTGGGTGAAGCTGGAATCACTGCCTATACTACGCTGAAAGCTGTCCACGTCAACCTCGGTAACCGGCTGTGAGAGCATCAGAGGTCTAGGAGGCTCACAAGAATCGTTTGGTAGATATGAGCTAGATTCTATACTTGAAGGGAATTGCGAGTACCTGTTGATGCTCTGACGTGTCTCGAGGCCCAAGATGTGCCAAAAAGAGTGTGTGTGAAGGAATAGCACTATGAAATTCGAGTGGAATGCTAGAGAGTTCTGTAATTACACCCTACAGTTTAGTCCCCTCCCAAGTCGTAGAAGCATTGCGCTCGAAAGGGTACAGTCTTGTTCAGTTACATTGGAAATACCGGACAAGGCCTCTATAGGAGGCACGGTTTCAAGTGGTCATGGTCGTCGGCTCGCCTAGTTTCGAGAGCATGGCCACTGCGTCAAAGAATATTACCTCACATCAAGTAATTCTTAATGGTCGTGGATTCAAAGAAGTACCCATTTCCGAGGTGAGATGGGCGTTTTCTGTCAAAGATAAGCTCTCTCCCGCGTCCTAAAGCATACTGAACATGCTCAGCGACCTTTTCGACCAACGATCTGTTCATTAGCGGCCATTGGGTAACCCACTTTCTCCGCCTCATCCCAAGTTACCATACATTCGGAATACGGCCGTAACAGGGAGGTCCATTGCATGTCACGTCCGGTTCATTTGGACGGTACTCTCACCGCAGCTGTATTTAAGGTTATTTAAAATCGTCTTCCAGACTCTGCCAGCGCGCACTTGAACATAGCTTCGTTGTACACTGGTATCGTCCATCGCCTCTTTTATCCATACGGCCGTCCCGTTATTTCAACGCCGCATATTCGTCATAGCTGTCATGCCTGGATCTCAAGGAAATCTGACAGGCACGTCAGACCCTAAAGACGTCCCTCACGGACACTGGGATTCGTTCCCCGAGGAGCCATTCACACTTTATGACGGCACCAAGTCGATCATCTACCGCTCACAGGATGGAAAGGTTGCCGTGGGCATGTTGCGAGAGAAGGGTAAAGACACCCTCGTCCGGCCGGCGGATGAGTTCTTGTTTGTGACAGAGGGTTCAATCGAAATTGATGTTCATGGTGGAGAGAAGTTTAGGCTGGGAAAGGGGGATGTCATGGTTATGAAGAAGGGGCAGACGATTACTTTTGAATGTAGCGAGGATTTTGCGAACTTCGCCGTGTTCATTGACATGCAGGAAAAGGTCTCGCTCGTTTGAAGAACGAAAAGTATTACACAACCACAATCAAGATGAGTCGTCCCATCACATCTTTGTATCCCGTCATTGTAAAAGGGACTGGAGCCTGTCAAAGGGTCTCTAGACGCATTATCGCTGTGTTAGCATTGGTTCCAACGTTATGATGTGTTAATATTGTGCTTTTGTTATTACTAAAGCCTGGCCTTTGGTGGGATGCTCACACTGATAGATAGTACCTCCCTCATTGTAAGGGGCATCGGCAGCCAAGGAGGGATCAAGTAAGTTGCTAACTATCTGTCATCAGTACAATAATAGACCCCTTCCCTCACTTTTCCGCGATGCTTCAGGCCTTCTCCCTCATCTGGTCAACCTACTTCTTCACGCCACACCTGAACATAAGTCCTGACCCTAACCCGATTGCTATGATGGATATCTTCCAACAGTAAGGGACTGCATCGGTGCCTGTGCTCTTTACTTCCCGCCCCACGCTTCCGTCATCAACTTCTTAAACGACTTGATCTTGATATCTGGAAAGTCTTCCTTGATAGTGTGTTCAGGCTTCAAGTCAAATACGCCAGCTTCAAACAAGAGCCCGTATTGCGATAGAATGCCTTCCAAAATTTCCTGGGGTATGAAGGCGCGCATCTCCAGGTGGCTCGGCAGGGCGGTGACTTTCCCGGCCTTCATAGTCTCCACTGAATCGTAGGTGACGTTGAATTTGACCCCCTTGGCGCTCTCTGCGATGGCTACAACCTCATTCCAGGTCACCTTGTCACCTACGAGCCAAGTATGCGATGACCATCGTGGAAGTGTGAGGGAAGCAGCGACATATCTGGCAACGTCTTGGGTGTAAGTAAACGCCACAGGGACATTACCGGTCCCGGGAATTGCGGCAGTATTATTTGCCATGTCGACCACGGCGGTCATAATATTCAGATATGACTTGGCGTGAGGCATAAGGTAGTAGTCGGCAAAGTAGCCTGTATACCAAACAGTATGTTCAAGACTGGTAGAGTCCAAAGCGTTTGTGACGGCATGTTTCGCCTGAAAGAGAGGAGAACTGTTCATGAACCTGAAGAGACACGGTTAATCATGGCGTTCAAGATGGCAGACTAGTATCTCACTCATCCGTGTAGTCCACTCCCCAGACGTTTCCAACGTAACGCTTCGTGAGAGCAGATTTATCAGCTGCCTTAATGAGATTCAACTCTGGCTCGGTAGAGCTGATAATGTTGAGAGTAGAGATGACGGTGTGGACCGCGTTGTCCTCTAGCACCTTGGTCAAGGCCTCAATGTTGGTGTAGTCAACAGGGAGGATGCGAGCTCCAATCTGTTTTTCTTTTTCCTCATCGTACTTTCACATAGTTTTAGTTTCAATCATTTGAATCAAGTAAAGACTGGGGGAGTAGGCGTTACCTTTCTGGCCAGAATGACAACATCAAACTTTCCATCGGCGAGAATAGCCTCGATGAGTGCACGGCCCAGGCCACCAGTGCCACCAGCCACGGCCACGGTGAAAGACATGGCAGATACGGGAAAGAGTCTCGAAGCTCTATAATATCGAGGCGTAAGACAGGTGATGACTTGGATTGTTCGCTGTCGGAGACGATGAGTCCATGGAGGAGTAGTTTGGCAGAGGGTTATTTGTTCGTTTTATACCTATACCCTCTGATGCTGTGACTTGCTCATGAGTTAGGTCTACATCTCTCAGCTGAAAGTGGATCGTATTGGCGGAGTTTTACATTAGAGTTTTGAGGATTTCACTTAGGATGACCCCTGGCTTTTCCGTAGTGTTTGAGGAAGCTATACTTTCTTCGGAGTTTACGGAGTTAAGGATTGGCGTTAGGGGATTTAGAGATGCCGCTTTTCGTTTGCATGGGTTCTTGCAGTGGACTTGATTAAGAAAGGGCGGAGTTTGATTCTGTAACGTTGGTGGGCCTTGTGGTTTCAGTGGTCAGTACTTACTACATGGTTCAATAAATCACCTCAGGCAAGGGACCTGTTTTTCTTATAAATAGCGCTCAGTGACTCGAGGAAGAAAAAGAAGGACTTAATCGTTTATGTCTTTACTCAGAAGCTCATTAGCAAACAACGACGAAAATATTCTTGTCACAATGGCTACTAACTTTGTCTGTCTCATCACCGGGGCGAACCGAGGTTTGTAATATCCGTCAGCCATGAATCATGATTCTAAAATAAGCTTGATAGGAATTGGCAAAGGTCTTGTGGCGCATTACCTTGCTCTGCCTCACACCACCGTCGTTGCTGGTGTCCGGGATCCTGCCCATGAAACCGCACAGTCTCTTTCCGAGCTGCCCCATGGAGAGGGGAGCCATCTCATCGTTGCGAAGATTGAAGCTGGCTCAAACGAATCGATTCATGAGGCCATCAGAATCATCACCTCTTCTGAAGACATCCAGGCACTCGATCTTGTCATCTCCAATGCGGGTGTCGGAGAAATCACAGGACCCTTAGTTGAGACCTCACTGGAAGTGCTGCAAACCTATGTTCAGGTCAATGCATATGCTCCATTAGGACTTTTCAAGTCAACCCTGCCGCTTTTGCAAAAGGCTGCGCAACCCAAGTTCCTCGTCATCACGAGTGTTGTGGGATCTTTTCAGCTGATGAACACAACTCTGCCCACTGCTGCCTACGGTGCCTCCAAGGCTTTGGCCAACTACTTTGTCAAATGGCTCAGCAATGAGCATCAGGATGTTGTGGTGTGGGCAATGCATCCTGGGTAAGTCCCGATCCCCATTGATCGACATGAGAATACGTCACTCATCATATCACCAGATTTGTTGCCACGGACATGAGTAACTCAGCCGTAGAGGGTCTTGCCAAACTTGGTCTTGACTTAGGATCACTCAAAGCCGTTTCAGTAGAGGAGACCACTGAGAGTATTAGTGGAGTGGTGAGTGATAGTTTTGCCAATTGGTTTTGTGAAGATTTTGCTAATGTATACGGCAGGTCAGCAAAGCTACTCACGAAAACACCCATGGCAAGTTCCTTGGTCCGGATGGAAAGGAGCTGCCTTGGTAAATCGATGATCGGACTCAGGTGAGGGTCAGGTTCTAACCCCCTCGCTAGACAAGGAAGCAAGCCATAGAACTTATGAGCGTTTTCTTGGGTTATAGAAGGAGCGGTTTTCATTCTTCAAATTCCCAGTTACAGATATAGAATAAAAGTTTGAAGAGGCCCTACGCGCAAGAGCAAAGAGCACAGTGTCTCCTCGCATTAGCCATTATTTTTCCACTTCATGTGCTAGGTAAAAGAAGCCTTACATGGACAGTTCGGATGCCACGGTAAGAACCTTTTTGACCTAACGCGCCACGTCAGGAAATTACGGAATTCTATCGCACTATATCTGTAGATGGGGCCGATCTTGTCTGAGAACATGAAAAGGGGGCCATCTGTAAAGCTCCATCGCCTCTTTCGCGGCCTGTCCTTGGTTCCCTCTTTGTCTCGTGATACGTTATGACGGCCGAGCTAACTTGTAACTTCTCTTGTTCCGTACCTTTGCGGAGTTTAAGTGGAGAATATAACGTTATTCGCACCCTTGTTGCTTCAGTTGCTTAACAATGTCAAGCATCCTTTCCTCCGGACCAAATGAAACAGCGTAGCCCTTTTCACATGCGGCGGCATGGCATGGTACTAACTAACGAAATCTATAAACTCCGCTCCGCTACCTTGACCGCGTTATACTGCTATAAAATACCGACTTGAACGCACCCCGCTGGCTGTCTATGGCAACACGCTTCAACTCGAATCACCCCCGCATACCTTTCTCCAACAGAGACATTCGCAAATCCGCTTAACCAATCAGCCACCATGAGCAACATCAAAGTTGCCGTAGCCGGCGCAACAGGCGAGACTGGCTCATCCATTGTCCGCGGATTGCTTGCATCGACCACAAACAGATTCGTGTGTTGCTCTGCTCAGCACTCATGCCACATGGTACTAAATGATGATCGATACTTAGCAAGTTACTGCTCTTGTTAGGCCGTCGTCTCTCTCCAAGCCAGATGTTCTTGAGCTGAAAGAGAGGGGTGTCGAGGTCGTGGGAGCAGACCTCACCGGCCCTACGGAAGATCTCGAGGCCATCCTATCGGGTATGGACGTGGTAATCTCGGCTGTCAACGCAACCGCCCTCTTGAATGAAATACCACTTATCAATGCGGCCAAATCCGCCGGTGTGGGACGTTATGTTCCTTGCTTCTTCGCCACCGTTGTCCCGCCAAACGGAATTCTGAGACTCAGGGATGTGGTGAGTGTAACACAGCAGTTTGTACACGCCGTCATGACCTTGCTAATCGGCCAACAGAAAGAAGTGGTGTTGAATCACATCAAAAAGGTATATCTGCCCTACACCGTCATTGATGTTGGCTGGTGGTACCAAATTGCGCTCCCTCGGGTACCATCTGGACGCCTTGATAAGGCGCTCGCGATGCCCGTAGGGTATATTCCTGGTGATGGAAATACTCCATCTGCTATGACAGATGTGAAGGATATTGGCCGCTATGTAGCCCGCATTATTGCTGATCCGCAAACTTTGAACCGGATGGTATTTGCATATACCGAGCTACACACGACGAATCAGGTCTATGACATCGTGGAGAAGCAAAGTGGCGAGACGATTGAGCGAAAATACGTGAGTAACTAAGCTGAACCTGCTGGATTTGTGCAAAGATGCTAAATGTTCCCCAGGTGCCCGAAGATGAGATCAAAGCCGCAGCCGCCGCTGCGCAACAGTCCAACACCATTCCGGGATCTCTAGAGAATGTTTCGGAATCGCAGTTTCAGTATTGGAACAGCTGGGGTCTCCGCGGTGACAACACCCCCGAATTTGCCAAGTATCTTGGATACCTCCTAGCCAATGAGTTATATCCAGGCCTCAAGGGCCGCACTTTTGAGACTTACGTGAAGGATGCGCTAGATGGTAAAGAGCAGGCTGCTTGGCAGCAGGCAGGGGCCCTATACACCAGCAACACCACCACCGTCGATCAGAAGTAATCAAACTACTAGATGTGTGAATCTTGAGTGCTCTGCCAGATTGGTATATTCTCAGCCATTATTGTCCTCGCTATAGATGTTAAACAGATACCTACCCAAGCGGTTCAAGAAAAATTAGCAGACTGAGGTGCCTCGAGAACTCCGCCGGGCAATAGGAACGCAATTTAGACTAAAATAAATAAATAAAAATAAGAAATAAATAAATTATACTTTAAAATCTCTATAAAATCTTATATGTATCATCATAAGCCTTTTATGTTACTATTCTATGGATTAAAAAGGTAAAAAGTACTTGCGAAGTATGGTGGCGGAGTGGGCAAAATGGTTTCTGCCCCTCACCGCCTACCCAATGCAGACTTCGGATTTATCCCACGAGTGCCCACAAGACTGCAAGCCGTATCTTGCCCCAGTGTTATATCATTAGCCACCAGCTACTTCTCCTAGTCGCATGACTACTAAGGCCTTAACACCGCGATACTTTGTTCTCAGGCGGATGATAGAGAGTAACGAAGTATCGCCGCCACTGAGAGTTCTGATTGGACCTA
Organism: Ascodesmis sphaerospora; assembly: GCA_027569015.1. Taxonomy (NCBI): domain Eukaryota; kingdom Fungi; phylum Ascomycota; class Pezizomycetes; order Pezizales; family Ascodesmidaceae; genus Ascodesmis; species Ascodesmis sphaerospora. The sequence continues at coordinate 106,149 of JAPPUR010000014.1, read as the reverse complement.
ACCCCCCTTCGTGACCTACTTGCAGTCTTGTGGGCACTCGTGGGATTCCCCCCTCTCGCTCGTTTGCTTCTGCATTCTCTTCGTATCGCCCTCATGATAATGCCACCCACAGACTCTCACCACCGGCATCAGTCGTCGCTTGAGGGTATCATCGATTTCTCCGCACGACCTCCCTTGACCCCTGCGCAGCGTCTTGCAGCCAGTGCCCGATTCAACCGACTCATAGACCATTTCGACGTTTCACCCGATGCCAGAGCCAGTAAGGACTATGATCGGTCTTCTGGCTTAACCCATCAAGGCTCAGGCTCCAACTATGATAAAGAACACAGTGGGGACTATGATCGAATGAAGCTCGTCCGGCTTACTCATGAGTACGCTATCACTCCGGACTCTCAAGGGAACTTCTTAAGGGTATTTTTTGAGGCCGCAGGTCTTCTACTTGATGAAGATGAGGACCCTGACCTAGCCGACCCCCACACAGAGACCAAGCTTCGCGACTCAATCATCGACTTTGCCGACTATTTGTTTGATAACTTTTTCTTGCCCCGTAAGTGTGCAAGGTTATCAGCCCACCCTATCCTCACCTGCTGATTGTCTCTCGTATAGTGAAGGCTTCAACAAAGAAAACACCCCAACCCTCTCCTGCTTCGCACTCGGCGGTGCAGAGAGCACAGTCTGACCAGGCTCAGCCATTTCTCGGAACCCCTGAACGTGTGTCAACCCTCCGGGCACTCTGCTTACTTCGAGATCGCCATCGCTGTGTCATATCACGACAATTTGATGAAAGGGAGGGTCTAAGACGAATAGTCAACGCACGTCGGCAAGGCTCCGTTCCTCAAGACGATGACGGAGGCCCATTGCGCGATCCCAAAGCTTTTAACTGCCTGGAGGTGGCACATATTTTGCCACACTCACTCACACAAGTCAACGCAGATAAAAAATTGGTACGTGCTGGTCCAACTTTGACTTCGCCCAATGTTGAGCACCCTTGTGGCTAATTGGCCTTCTCGCATAGGATCCTTCTAAGGCAGCTGCCCTAGCTATACTTAACATGTTTGACAACGGAGCTGCATTTCTCATTGAAGGAACCTTAATCGATCGACCACTCAACGCCATGACTCTCACGCAGCGGCTACATCGCTGGTTTGGCGACTTCCAGGTCTTCTTCGAGCCCATCGCCCAACAGGCTCATACATACCGTATCGATACCTTTATCCCAGAAATTCTAGGTGATATGCTTCCCGTCACCCGGACGCTTTTTCTGACTGAATCACGAACGATCGATCCTCCATCTCCTCGCTTGCTTGCTATTCATAGGGCTATCGCCCACATACTCCACCTCTCTGCCGCTGGAGAGTACATCGATAGCTTACTGCAGGACCTAGAAGAATTCGGGATTCGAGAAGATGGCTCCACTAGCCTTGGCCGTCTTGTCGGGCTCCGACTGGACGGGTGGCCTGTCGGCGAAGTTAATGGCTAGCTTGACTTGATATTATCAGCGTTTAGAGGGGCTGAACGAGTCAATCACAGCGTGTTTCTGAGCAACGACCTTTTGGTGTCATAGCTGTGTCGGCCAATAGGCATCTTATTTGGAGCTCGTAGAGTCTCAGTGGGATGATTTCGAGGGCGCTTCCAGTTCCTGGAGTCATTTGCATGGCTCTCGTGCTAATATGATCTCATAGGCTGGGAGATTGGCGAAACAGTATGTCTAGTTCGGTGTGACAAATCAATAAGCCTTTGCGAGATATTGGACAGATCCCTTTGTAATTGATGCTTACACCACATGTGACGCCCAGGGCCTGGCCCGGTCTCGTTACAATCTTAACTGCCATGCCTTAAAACAAAACGATATCAAAGTTGCTCTGTGGAAGCCCTGGTGAAGAAGCACCGCTGGTCTTCCTACAGCTGAATCTTGCAGCAGTGTCCCTTTGGCGCAATCAAAAACCGATTATCCATCTCCATCATGTCATCTGTCATTCCGGGATCTAGTTTAGCCCCCCGGCATTCCCGGAAAAACAGCGCTGTAGCAAGTCGCAGTTCCATCCAAGCTAGGTGAAGCCCAATGCAAATGCGAGAGCCTGCGCCAAAAGGCGACATGGCTGTCTTTTGAGCTGCTGTTAGTGTTGATTTGTCCATAAATCTTTCTCCATCAAATCTGCAGATTGTGAGTATATATATCAGGTATGGAATGTCAAAAGAGGGCAAGTCATCATACCTGTGTGCATCTGGGAAGACAGTAGAGTCCCGATGCAGTGTGTAGGCTTGTGTACTGACCACTGTGCCCGGGGGGATGAAGTAGCCACGAACAGAGAGCCCCTTTCCGGGTACAACTCGTGGGAGCGCACCAGGAGCGGCACCATACAACCGTAGAGTCTCTTCAATGACACTGTTCAAAAGCGGGGCGTTCTTCAGCTCATCAAAGGTCAGGTTTGGGCTCAGGCCACAGACCTCAAGCTCCAGCGCTGCCTGAAGCTGCGGCTGGTTGAGCACTGCCCAGACGAGATAGGTCAGGGTGATGGCTGTTGTATCGGACCCGGCAACGATTAGATTCCCTGCTTCTGTTCGAACAGTGGAATCCTTGATTTCCGTCTTTTCTTGGCCCTGCGCCTGAGCGAGCATCTGGCTGAACAGATTTGCTGTACTGAGTCCGTCACTGGCGCTGCTCATATTCTGCACAGCTTTAGCGCCGTGCTCATAGACTACGTTTTCGGCGTTTACGATGTCACGGATTCCTTTGAAAGGGAGGTGTCTCAAGATGGGGAAAATCCAGGACAGCTCGTTTCGGGCCACTCCGCAGAGGAGGGCTGCTTGGATGGCATCGATGTACGGGGTTTGCTTGCAGCAGTATTAGCATTGCGATATCTAGCAAGAACCTAGGTGATGTCTACCTTGCCTAATTCCAGCATGCGGAATGATTCGCCGAATGAAAGATGTGCAATGACGTCGGTCGCCATGAGAGTCCACCACTTCAGAATATCCGCGCTGCCATTCTGAGCGTCATTTTTTATCTTGGCCACGGCAAGTTGGGTCTTCTGCCTGATCTCGGGCTCCCAGTGCGTCATAAGCGAGTTATTGCTAAAGGCACGAGCAAAGAGCCGTCTTCGAGCCGCGTGTTGATGCGGATCACGCATGAAGAAAATGCCCGGCTCCCTGCCGGATCTGAGCTTGTCATACCAATCAGACTTGGTGAATCCGGATCCAATCTTGTGGACCTGGGAAAAAGCTTCGAGATCGCTGATGGCTACTTCGTCAGGAGCCACAAGAACGACGGGCCCGTATTTTAGGTGTAGAGAGTGGACAAAATGGACGCGTCTGCCTGCCAATATGTGCCATTTGAGCACGATAGAGGTGACATGACTGTACCAGGGACCGGGAACATTACGCAGGGGCGATCTGGCTGCTGAGAAAAGCCTATACGCTGCGGTGAGGATAATGACGCCAACAGCCAGGAAGGGTACCGAGGCTATGTTGATGAGGTTCATTTTTGTAGGTTGGTTCTCAAGGATACCGACTCAAGAAGATCCAAGGTTGGATTTAGAATCTGCGGGGAAACCGGGGATGGAGGAGAGATATGCATGCTCAGCGGGAGGAGTTGTCGGGAAGTGGGGGTAGAGGCATGGCCATCCATACACTTAGACACTTGTTATGAGCTGAGGGACGCTGGGCCATTGAGAATTTGTACCTCGGTAGTCTTAAGACGGAAGATTCGGGTTGTGGCCCACTAACCCGGTGTGCTGGTGGACTACCCGGGACGCAAGATTGTCTGTCTCTGATGGGTTCGGGGCTCTCTTGAGTGTGAGAGAATTGAATGGAAAGTAATTTCAGAAGTTTCTCATTCATAACCCTCTTATACTGAGGGGGCTTGGATTTCTTGGAGTAAGCCCCCGGCTTCTATGCCTTCGAAAGGACTCGTTGTGTCTGATGGGCATCCCTCCACGATCAGCCTCCCTGTTCCGTTTCCAACGGAGGTTGGAGCAGTTATATACCCCATGAGAGGCCTATCCTTTCATAGTAATGCAGCTAGGTATGACTCTTCTCTGCAGGCGGCTGTAGGAGGTAGAAGGAAAAGGAAAAGGCCACTGTGTTAGCATCGGGTCATGATGCTATGATGTTTTGATAATCTGTTCTTTATTATAGTTGAAGCCTGCCCCTTGATGGGTTAAGCCAGAAGACCGTTCCGTTTCCAACAAAGTCATGATGTGATGAATTTCATGATTGCAAAGAGGGCTCGTGTTCCAATGATTCCAAGAACATACTTGGCCAGCAATACCATCCAGACAGCATCAGCAACTTGGTTCCCGGCCACCACGGTCCGTAATCGTACACCAGTTTGCCAAGTATACGGGATATCACTAGTCCTTAAAGGATGTGACTAAATAACTGCTTTCGATATGAATGTAGGACACTGATATCAAGCTACTATCTGCCCCGATAACGAGATCAGAGTTTGGTGCTTCACCGCTCGTACAGTGGTCGTAGGACGAGAGCTAATCTGCGCTACTCCACTAACGGCTGGGAGGCAATCTCGCGTAATCGACGAAACGGTCAAGTGGTCACAGCTTGTTATTGATAAGACTTTGGCCGCTTTCCGTTACCTTTTCCCCGCACTTCGGACTTTGGCATGTCCATCATCGGATTGTTTCCAGATGGGGAAGCCATCAGAACTTGGTCAAAGGGCTCAAAGAAGCGGCGGGGGGTAAGCTCCGAACGGAAATGAAGCAAGCAGAACAAAGCAGATAGTGAGCGTCACCAACCCAAAGTAGCGAGCTCAGGTCAGACTCTGTAGACAGTATTTATGCTCTACTGGCTCCTCTCGGCGGTTCCCATCCTCTCGGCAATGAGAACAACTCAGTCATTCCTCTAGTTAACAGATACCGTCTTCTTTTTTACCATCACACCAACTCAAGGTCTATGACACCATGTGGCAACCCTGGGCTCTTTTGGTTTTCGTTACTGCGCTTCTAATCACACCATCTGGTGCTGGTGCAGATAGATATGCTCCACCTTTGGGAAGAGCTCGTAACGGATCGTACCATGGCATTTATAACCAACATTACGGCGTGGAAACCTTTCTTGGGATCCCGTTTGCCCAGCCTCCGGTGGGTGACTTGCGGCTGCGACAACCTCAAAGCCTGAATTTCTCTTGGCATGGCGTGCGCAACGCAACCACGTATGGGGACTCCTGTGTCGGTTATGGCGACGACACGGAGCTTGTCTCAGATGGTCATGTTAGTGAGGATTGCCTTACACTCAACATCATCCGCCCTGCTGGAACTGCCGCGTGCTCTAACCTGCCGGTGCTTGTATGGATCTACGGGTGAGTTTCAAGCGTAATCTCGGCCATGTTAAGCTGACTTGAGACAGGGGTGGATTCACCGCTGGTACAAGCCGTGACCAGCGTTACAACATGACCTTTATTGTTGAACATTCTCTCCGTATGGGGAAGCCCATCATGGCGGTCAGTATCAACTACCGCCTAGCAGGATATGGCTTTCTTTACTCAGATGAGATTGCCAAAGCCGGACTTGCCAACCTGGGCCTGAGAGATCAAAGGTAGGCGCTTACAGACTGGAATGCAAGCGGCATTTTACACTCACTGAACTTGCTGCAGGATGGCTCTCCAATGGATTCAGGAGAATATCGCTGGCTTCGGGGGCGACCCTGACAAAGTCACCATCTGGGGAGAGAGCGCGTAGGGCTCCCATGGTTCCCTGCCAGTGATCTTGGACTGACCGGACTTATAGCGGTGCGATGTCAGTGGGCTACCAAGTGCGCGCTTTCAATGGCAGAGACGATAGACTGTTCCATCGTGCCATGGCAGACTCTGGTGCTATCATGGGGGTGTTTGGAGGAGCTGTCACAAAAGGTATTATTCTATCTGCTAACAAGATCATGTTGACCATGACTAAATCACATTTTCTTCAGGGGTCGCCAATGCCTACAAGAACGTCACGAGAACAGTCGGCTGCGATTCATCGGCCGATCAGTTGCAGTGTCTTCAAGCTGTTCCGGCAGACAAGTTTAAAGATGCCATAGGAGCTTCTTTAAGTGTAGGTACCTACCGACCGCTGGTTGACGGCGATATCATCGCAGCATCCGGAATCAAGCAGATGAAAGAGGGTGCTTTTGTCAAAGTGCCATTCATCGCTGGGGACAACACAGACGAGGGAACCGGCTTTTCCCCCTTTAGCATCAACACCGAAGCCGAATTGAGATCATTCCTCCGCGCGTATGAGATCTCAGAGCAGGATATTTCAACCCTCCTAGACTTGTACCCTGCTGGCTCCACGGACCTGGTCCTTCACAACCTGGGGCCCTGGAATGCAACTATTGGAGCACAGTGGTCTCGTGTGTCGTCCATCGTTGGTGACTTGATGTTTATCGCACCAACGTACTTCTCCACCCGGGCATGGGTAAAGGCTTCGGATGCACCACTCTACCATTATCGACACGATGCAACACCAAATGGGGTCCCTGATGTCTGGTCTGCTACTCATTTCATGGAGGTCCCGTTCTTCTTCCACAATACAGAGGGGACAGGCTTCCCTGGCGAGTCGCCACCTTGGCTTGGGCCGAATCCCTTCGACAACCTGCCCCAAGCCGCCCTTACATTAACCGACACCATGTGCGCAATGTTGGTATCGTTTGTTCACACTGGCGACCCCAACACCTTTTCAGGTAGGCTCCCACTGTCTATCTCCGTCCACGCAGCCAGCTGACCTTTCTAGGTACCTCAGTCAAATGGCCTCGCTTCACAGCCCATGAGAAGAAGAGGATTCTTTTTGCTAGCAACTTCACGACCCATGTCGAAACTGATGCAATCAGGACCCGTCAGCATGAGTTTATCGTAAACAAGTTTGAGGGACCGAGTTACCCTTGGAATCAAATGCGTCTAGTCTAGGGGAGGGGCTTAAGTTGCAGAACTGGTAGAGGATAAGCATCATTGTCAGTCGGTTAAGATGGTTGCACAATAAAATCCCCTACTGTAATTTGGGTGGCTCCCCAAAAAGAAGCCCTGAGCCAGAAAAGCAAAGAACACAGTTATTAGTACATGCCGGGATTGAACCCAATCCCGAAAAACACGAGATACTATTCCCGTGACGGTCATATACCACACGCCATGATCATCTTCTCGCCCAACACTCTCAGTTTGTTCTCCTGTTTGAACCCCTCCTGCGCAAGTCTATCTAAGTTATCTTGCAGCTTGTTCCTGTCATCCCAGGATTGATCAACTTACAACCATGCCCTCGACGCCCGCATTTTCTCTCGTCATCATTCCATCTCGACGGAGTGGTACCTGGATTCTTTCTTTGGTAGAACAAACCCAGGAGGCTTGATGCTAAGAAACGTGCAGAACCAAAGCGGATGGACGATGGCCAGAAGAAGGACGACGAGGAGGATCATGGCACCATCAAAGACCATAAAGGTTGCTTCATTCCGCATGATACTACTGCCCCATCCGGAGGCCATTTCGGGGATACTGTCGCCATGGTTTAGATCAACAGTGTGTGACAATTGGTTGCCAACTTATCGATAGATGCAGCGGATGATGATGGCAACATACGCTATGGTGATGGAGTAGATGAACTGCTTGACCCACTTGTCGGACTGGGTTGTCCTATGTGACGTAGAAGGAGAATCGGTCGAGTCGGTCGAGATAATGCCGTCCTCACCGCAGTCGACGGTATACGTGGCCAGCTTACAGGCATTTCGATATCGGCGTATGTAAATCAGCATCAAGACTCCGCAGACGACCATATTGACCACCTGAAATGATACACCGGCGATCAAGAGGTTGTTTCCAAGATCTGTTCGCTTGGGATCTGGGTTATCGCCGGTGCTTGCCGATGCCGCAACCGCGCCTCCAATCCCTTGGATGATAATGGAGACAAATTCAGACCCTACAAAGATCCAAAGGTACAGTTTCGGTCGGATAGTGGAATGCTAAACGCCATAGTATAAAACGAGATGCTTAAACGCCAGCGAAATGGCAGCTACGATGAGGGTCGGGGCCAGGATGAGGAAGAGAATCTGCAGGATAAAGGCGTTGCGGATGAAAGGGTTGAAGGACATGCGAACGCGACTGATGTATCCGGTCTTCTGGCTTAACCCATCAAGGGGCAGGCTTCAGCGACTGATGTATCCGATGAGCTGGAAGACGGAACCGACGAGGAGGTATGCAGTGTAAGACCACGTTTTCGATCGGCAGCCAAATCCCAACTGGCAGAAGATCAAGATGGCATACAGGGCGACGAAGAGAGCGCACGCGCCGGTATTGAAGTAGTCTCCATACAAGGTGGTGCTGACTGGACACTCCAGAGTGAAGACGAGAAGAAGGCTTGTGGCCATGGTCTGCTATCGAATTCTGTTTATATTCCAGTCCGGTCCTCTCACATTGACCCTGGAAGGGTTCATTCTACTTGCATTTCTCTCCCAGCAAGTTTCAGTCGCATCAAGTTGCGCTGCTCTACTGCCATACGAAGTCTCTCGTCTCAGGCGGTGGAGCCCTTGTTTTCATCTTCCCTAGACTCGTCCTACCAACTCCATAAGATGATGCAAGCGGGCCGTGAGTACGGGACCAGCTTCGGATATCACGGACCTAGCTCGATATGATTGGTTTATTGCCCTTTTAAGATGTGGCTCCAACTTCACACAGGCTCGTGCCTCGCATTAAACCCGAGTCTTCCCCATCCACGTGGATCCAAGCTGCGCCCTCCTCCCTGATTCTTAACCTGAGCAACTCTTTCTTCTAGTCTCACCAATCTTGGGGCTGCCAGACTCAGCTCTGACGACATCAATGGCGAGCACACCGGATTCCCTTCCAGCCGTATCCGAGCCTTGGGTTACGAAGCCCAGGAGGCCGCACACCAAGTCGCGGACAGGGTGCACCGCTTGCAAGAAGAGAAAGATCAAGGTAAGTCTTTGCTGTCTTTGGTCCTAGCTGTGGCTTCGTGCGGAATGTCTGCCACGTCCCATTCTTTGTTGGCCATCTTGCAGGATGATACTGTGCCCAAGAATTAGCCTTCATCTCTCCCATCACGGATGCTCCCAAGTGTCGTCAAGTATCATTTGCATCTATTTGGCCCAACTCCACACCTGACCGTTGACCAACGTCGATGGTTTCATCTATTCCTCCTCTTCCAATGCTAATTCCCCTTGGCAGTGCGGTGAAAAAAGGCCCATTTGCAGTAATTGCGAGAGACGCAATGAAACATGCCACTTCATCCTCAGACCCCTCCCAGCGAACTCGTACGCAAAGCCACTGCCCGCCCCGTCGGCACCACCATTACCATCCACCCCATGGACTCTAGATATGCTAGACATGGAACTATTGCACAATTTTTCCACCTCGACCTACGCAACTCTCAGCGATGACCCAGTGACCCGAGATTTATGGCGGGTGCGCGTGGTAAAGCTCTGCTTCACCTGCGACTACGCCATGCTTGCCCTCCTGTCGGTGTCTGCCCTACACTTGGCACAGTTCTCGCCCAGTAGAAGTGACCTGCTTCGTGAAAGAGCGATTGAGTACCACAGCAAGGCCTCGAGCATCGCAACCCAGTACATGTCAAGGCTTGACGAGGGCAGCAACAGCCAATGCTTATTCGCCTTTTCTATCTTTACCATTTACTTCGGTCCGTCTTAGGAACCTGGCATTCTGAGAAGACTGCTCACAGATTCAACGCAGCGTTTGCAAGCTCACCTGTGGATGACAATTAGTCCTACCCCCAGTGGATAGTCTTGATTAGAGGGTGTAGAAGCTTCATCGGCATGGCCAGCGAAAGAACTCTGGCTGGTCCATTCGCCTGTACGATGAAAAAGGCAACAAATCATCTAGCCGCCAGAGATCAGGTTTTCCAGATCGACTATGTACGAGATCTGCGCAGCCTAGTGACGAGATCGGTCGAAGACGAGCAACGTCGCCGCATCTATAACACCGCCCTAGACGCGCTGAAGCAGGCATTCGGTGTCTTCTACGAGGTTGCGGGACAGAGGGATCTTGTGGATATCTTTTCCTGGGTCGTGTTAGCAGAGGACTTCCTTCCGTTGCTAGCCGATGAGGAACAGGAGGCATTGGTAGTTCTGTCATACTTCTGTGTGCTTTTGAACAAGTTATCGCGTCAATGGTGGTTAGATGGATGGGTCAACGACCTGATGGATAAGATCTATGTGGTATTAGATGAGGAGCATCGAACTTGGATTATTTAGCCGATGGGGGAGATTGGGTGGTTACCGAGAGAATAGCAGAAGCTGATGCTTAGAGGCGTCATGTATCAAGTCGATTTGGTCTCCCCGCGGATATCGGTTCTAAAGTGTCATTTGTAGACTTGGCTGTCACATATTTAGATCTCAGTATCCTGAACGGGGTAGGATTCAATGCGAATGATTGTGAGGCAAGTGACTTGGCCGGATGGTGCTCAATGCCTCTGGCACAGGGGACTTCTTACTGCATCTGACCGCGAGTTTCAAGAAATAGCCCGAGTCTCTGATTACCATGAAGCCAACCTCTTCAAGTATGTAAAGTATGGGAACCTAAATTTTGTTGGTCCAAGACGGCCAGAGGAACGCCAATCGAAGCCTCGGCCTGAAACATGCTGCTTCGTATTTCGCATCCCGCACTCGCGCAGTGTCCGAACCCGAGATTGAGGCGAAGCATTGACTCCAGCAAGTCTTGCTTGCGTTAAGCGCAGCGGCCCCCTCGCACAGCGCTTACGGGGTTAATGAAGACTCACCTTGTTTCAGGGGCAATCGCGCATCGCAAGCAGTTGTCAATCAAGTCCAGCTGGTCCTTTGAAGGTATCCTTAGTAAATTTCTTCTTCTCAAGGCTCATTTCACATTCGCTTCAACTTTTCTCTCTTTCATTCCCATCTTATAGTCTCTTTCAACGCTCGACCCAGCTCACCATTCTCCATCATGGCTGGATCAGAGTCAAGTGGCGATGCCATCTTCAAGCTCTACCGATACGGCCCCTTCATGGCTGCAGCGGTCATTTTCATCGTCCGTTTCATAGCAATCGCGGGATTGCATGTGTATCAGCTGATTGTGACCAAGACGTGGTTCTTTACCTGTTTCGTCATTGGTGGTTTCAGTACGCTTTTCCTACCTCACACCTCTGTAATTACGAAGATACTAACCGCTACCTAGTGCAAATCATAGGCTATATTGGCACAAGTACCTCCAAAATCCGGCTCACTCACCACCGTTCTGACCTTGTCTTAGAGAGCGGTATCTTCCACTGAAAGCCCAAACTGGACTGTCAAGTTATACGTCGTTCAGACCTTGCTCTTGCTCATCTCGCCAGCTCTGTTCGTAGCAAGCATGTATATGATTCTCGGACGCATAATTCTTATCACAGATGAGGAAAGCTGCTCTCCCATTCGTAGAGTATGGCTGACCAAGCTCTTTGTCTTTGAAGATGACATGTCCTTTGTTCTTCAGGGCGCGGGCAACTCTTTTCCTTTTTTTTTCATATTCCCGGTCTCTGGAAATGATCCCTGGGTGGTGGTATGATGGCTGCAGGGACGCTCAATGCCCTTCACAAGGGTGAGCGCATCGTCATCATCGGCTTTGTTGTCCAGCTCGTCTTCTTTTCCCTCTTCGCCGTCACCGGCATGTAGATAAATCTAATACGGCGTCTTTTCCATCATTCAAAAACTCTGCTTCTTGGCCCACGTTGATATACAAGCACGTTATTAGACCTGAGTGTCTATGCCTGAGAGGCCCCAACGGACGACTAGCCACATGCTTTTGTGCAAGACCCACTCCAAATGCTACTTCAAGCTCCTGGTGCGGCTCATCTTTTCGATCATATCGATGTGGGTAGTTCGTATTTGCCCATTATCGCGATAACTAGACTATTGAGAAAGAGCCAGACTCCACAAGAGACCGTAATTCATTGACATGTCAGGCCCCTTGGCAGCATCCAGACAAACTGCATATTCGTGTATCCCGTTCGATCATCGAAAGGCCCATTGTTATCAAAATTCCCGACCGAAAGGCAGCAGGGAGTTAAGTTTCCCCGGCATTCAAGCCCCAATCTTCCTCCCAGGGACTGCTCAAGCGTCGCTCTTCTCAGCCTTCTCAATAATAGGCGCAGGCTTCTCAATCTTCTGTCGCAAGACGTGGCGCTTGATGAAGTAGGGGAGCCAAACTCGGAGTTCATATGAGATGAAGCTCTTGGTTGGGACGGAAAAGACCTCTGAGTATCTGGTTAGCAAGCAGGTTGTATGGAAATTTGGACTAATTATCTTACGGTCAATTTCTTCCAGGGTCATTTGCTTAGTCTCTCGGACAAAGCAGAATATCATTCCCCAAGCGACCAGGTTGAGGCCAGCGTAGAATCCAACTAAACCATTGTTAGCGACTGAGTTATAACTAAGAGGATGGTGACTTACAGGCTCCGGTGGGAGTCATGACTTCTTGCATCTTGGGGAAGGTCAGACCAAGAACACCAGCTGTAGAAACATATTAGTACCAGCACATCGGAAGCTAAGAAGAATCAGCGCCTACCAAAGGTGTTGTTGATGCAGACAGCCCAGGCCATTCCCTGCTCTCGCTGGATGGTGGGGAAAACCTCGGCCGAGTACTGGAAGGCAACGGGTCCTTCACCCAAGCAGTACATAATGGTGAAAAGGTAGACAAAGCTACATATGGTCAGTTTAAGACTGTATCTCAGGGATACACTACACTTACAGAACAACGGGTCCGATTCGAGCAGACTGAGGCACGCTCTCTGAGTTGTTCAAGAGGGAAAGACCACCGGCCAGGAGGAAAATACACATCATGGGGAAGGTCTGTATGGACAATGGGTCAGTATCCTTTCACCTTGTTCGGGTTTGAAGCAGAACTTACAGCTAGGGTCAAAGTTCGGCGACCCTTGGTATCGATCAGGAACAAGGTCGGGATAGTGAAAACGACCTGAATGGCACCATAGCCCAAGGAAGCGAACAAGGCCTGGTCGTCGCTGTAGCCCACTCTGGTAAAGATACTGGAGCTGTAGAACGAGATGACTGGGACGAGTTAGTATTGCCCCCCTGGTGGTGGTGGGCGACTTACTGTTGATTCCGCACATCTGCTGGGCCAACATGACGGTCGAAGCACCGTAGTTTGCTCTCCTGATTCTGGGGACGGCAAAGCAATCCCACAGACGATCAAAGTATCCAGCTCCTCTTGCCTCCTTGAGTTCTTCCTGGTAGATGACATATGAGTAGTAGTAATCTCGTGTGCCGATGATTGGGTGGGCGCGAAGCTGGCACATGGATTTCCATGCTTCGGCGTGCCTGCCATGCTTCATGAGCCAACGAGGAGACTCGGGGCAGAAGTAGATGCCAGCAGCAAGTATGAAGGCAGGGATGAAGGCAGAGCCAAGTTCAAGACGCCACGCAATCTTGCCAACATCCTTAAGAATGACATTGGCGCAAAAGCCGAGGAAGATACCTTTAGATGGTTAGCCAATGCTTTCTACAGGAGAAGGGAAACCTACCAACTGTAACCCAGAGCTGCCAGAACATGACGAGAGCACCACGGATGCGGGCCGGGGCCATCTCAGCAGAATAGATGGGGACGGTGGCGTTCTTGGCTCCGATGCCGATGCCCATAACAAAGCGTGCGGCGAAGAGGCCTTGCCAAGACTTGGCGAAACCAGAACCGATAGGGGTCGCTACCAAGCAGCAGGCGGTGATGAAGATCTCGCCTCTTCGTCCGAAGTAGTGGTTCAGGGGATCGACAATAAAGGCGCCACTAGGGGGGAGGTTAGGTTACACGTCTAAGCCATGGTGTAACAAGGGTGCAACGACTTACATGAGGCCAGCTGTGAGGAAGATGATGGAGTTGATGATTCCAATGGTCCATGGTTCATCTTCAATGCCAAACTCCTTGGGAAACGACAAGTTGGCACCATTGGCACCAGTCTGATCCCAACCCTGGGTAGCAGCACCAACGGCACAAAGACCAATGGCATACCAAAGCATCACTGGGCCATGCCACTTGTGGTCCTTCTCGTATTGCAGAGCATTGCGCTCCTCCTCGCTCAGCTCGGACAAGCTGGGGAAGCTGTCACTATCTCGTGCGACGAGAGCAGCCCGACCAAAGAGGTCGGCCTGCTCAGCCAGTCCATGTTCCTCAGCGTAGGCTCGGGCTTCGGCAACCACAGTCTCGGGTGATTTGTTCTACTCGGAGGGACTATCAGTCATTGTTCGGACATGGGATATGGATGGGCATTGCCAGGTCTTACCTGGAGAGGGTTCTCAACGATGTTGAGTGCGACCGACTTGCGACGGCCCTCATGAGAGGCAAAGGATGTAGGGTTCTGCAAGACGGCAGATCCGTCCTTCTCGTAGTGAGAGGAGTCGCCGTGACCTGGATCCTTTTCCATTCTGGCAGGTTGTGGATATCAACAACAAGACTTGGAAAGAGAGAGGCGCAGTGAGTGCTTTGCCGATCGATACTCGCAAAAGTTCTGGCAGCATCGACATTGTTATATTGTTTTTAAGCTCAACGTTCCATCCGCACATTGTCCTTCCCCAGATCCTATCCCCACCCCCCGCGCTCAACTGGTTCATGATCGGACCCGGTTAAAAGACATCTACCGCCGCAGCCGAAGCCGTTTTGGGCAGGTTGCCGTGATGAAGCAGGGTACAATTCTGGTTGCCTGGAAGATGGAGCAGGTTGTTGCACGATTGCAGGGTACATTTTTTGTTGCCTGGAAGATGGGGTACCACCCTCTGACATCATGTCATCCACTCGTCGACTTGTGTGGTTGCATCGACGCACCATTTGGACCACGACAGGGTCGATCAATATTCGGCTGTCTCTCCGGCCCGCCATTCTGTGAAACCTCTTTGTCTTAGAAATCATGCGAAGGACACCCTCACGAGTTGCTTGAAGGATTTAAACTACCTAAATCGCGCCGCCAAGTTTTTGGCGCTAAATGTGTGTAAGACTGACTTGACTCGAGGAGATTGGACCAAGTCGGAGCTGAATTATGGGGTCGACGGCTTCACCGAGGGCCTGACGCCCGCTCCTTGACAGAAGCAATGTGACTTTTCAACGTTGGACAGGTTCAAGGAAGAGAATCCCTCAGGAATAGGATCCATCTTGGGGGAGGTCTGTATCATCTTGGCGAATGGTCTCGTGTGATTGACCCTTGTAGGCGGTGGGGAAGCGAAGCGTACTGCAACTATCGACTCGGCACATCCATCCAAACCTGTGGAGATGTCTGTCCCGTTATTGCCGCTCAAGATTGGTTCTCCGCATGAGCCGAGCGGGCGCTGACCAGTAAAAAATACACGAGACTGGTTTGGCTGTGAGTCTCACCTTATGATTCCGGTGTTTTTTCTTTTACCCACCAGCCAAGGTATCATCATCTCCACCCGCGCCAATGGATTTGCTGAGTCGAGAGAGTCGGTGGAGGTGGTGTCAAGGTCCAGGTCAAGGAAAATTTTTAATTGCAAACCAACATTGTTGCTATAGAGGTATCAATCCTAACCTATACTGCAATTGCTCTCTCGTTTATTCTGGCTCACTTTTTCTCCTTCCCTGTGTGCTGTGATTATCCCCAATGCCGATTTCCGCAGAGATATCGTCGGTACCTCATGGCACTAATGATAACTGCCCGCATAAACGCCGATTGGTTCAGGTGCGGCTCAATGGAGAAATGAATTGCTTACCCCGCACCCCAGGATATCCCAACCTCAACACCACGGGGTAGTTGACCATGTGATTTGTGCCGTATGTTTTAGCGAAATCAGGTTGGGCGTCTGATGGGAACAGTTTCAGTAAGAAAACGCTGATCATACGGAGCAGTGCCGTTCGGATGAGCGCCTCCACCTTGCCGCATCTTATCAAGCATTTAGGGTGAGACACTCAGGGTCGGAACAGTCCGGATCAGCTAAAGATCAGCGTGAGGCCCTCGACTTCTTCCGTGGTGCGTAGACTGAAGGAGACACGTGATCATTCACGTGGAATGCCATCGGACATGACCCACTATCGTATCTACCACCAAACAGAGACAGCTATCCTTGACTTCTTAGTTAAAATGCTGTGTTTGGCATTGGTACTTATTATAAGCCTTTAGGGGCTTAAGCTCTATGGCTCGCACTTTTTTCATGCTTCCTTATGTATTTATTCTATCTTATCATGTCCATTGGTCTTTTTCACCAACTGCTCACATCGTAGGATACGACAATTCACTGGACGTTTTTTTCAGAGATGTGTAAAACATGATGCGACGAGGCTCAATGTTGACAAGGGCAACAACACAGAGAATAACAAAAAAAAAAAAGACCCTAGTCAAGATTTAAGAGAAATTCCATCTGTGTACGCGTGAAGAATAATTAAGGTAGGTCTTAATAAATAGAAAGCGATCGTTTGTTGAGCATTCAATGAGTCTGTGGGGCTAGATCCCTGTTAAGCCACGATAAGAGCTACTTGCTTTAATGTGGGTGTACATCTGAGATCTAAGTACCTGTTAACACCCGCCAGCCGCAATCATGCCCGGTTAGCGCGATCAAGCCTCATGCTCCAAGAGATATGATATCCCAAACCCTAGACGATCCGTGGCAAATCTAGGTTTCCTACCTGCCTGGATAATGGATAGATACTGCATAGCTTGCAAGCCTGTCTCTATGGGTTTCGTAAACCAAAAAATCATTATTCTCTGGAAACAACAGCACGGTATATCATCACTCCCTCCCAGAGTTTCTCTATTGCCTGGCTGATGCCGACTTCAGTGAAGGCGAAAGTCTCAATGAGCGGAAGAACCTGGCGCAAAGCCGCAAACTTGAGCATTTCGCGTTGAAATGGTGGGGAAGAAGGCAAGTTACCGGAAATCGGGATGTCGTTCATGGCCAAGTCCATGCAAGGCACGTGCATCTCTTCCGGATCAACCGTCATGGCGACAATAATAGCACCTCGTTTGACCTAGGAATGACCTGGCTACAGTTTGGCTGTTGAGATCCACTGAGGAGGGGTGCATCAACCGCGTCCAGTTTGTTATCCTCATCTGTGTTGGCAAGACAGTGGAACCCGGCAACTTCAAAGGAACGAGAGTCGGCTTCTTTGTTGAGCGAATTGGGGATAGACACAACATGACAGCCCATCTTGGAAGGAAACTAGATCGAAGGTGTCCGAGGCTGCCTACCCCCAAAACACCGACCCTGTCGCTGGTCGAGAGCCGAGTACATAACTGCGCCGGCGCACATCAGAGGTGCCGCCGGCGGAGATAGGATAGACTTGGGAATCGGGAAAAAGGAGGCCTCGTCCCGGACAGCATGGGATGCAAATGAACCTTGGTCGAGGTGGCTCATGTCGTAGAACTGTCTTGCTTTGCAGTACAAATGTTGCCCGCTCTCGTATTCAGAACACGATTGGCAACTTCCGTGACAGTAGCCTCAACTAACGCGGTCTACACTAGGCGTATAACCACTTTAACCCTTGCACACCAAGGAAGCGGTGAGCTGTACTTACACGACTAACGTCTTGATCGAGTCGCTAACCGGCAGTTTGACGGTTCCGATTCCGTCATGGCCTAAGATCATAATTGTGGGGGCCTCAAGTCCGGTCTATTCCCATGCTTAGTCTCCCGCAAGTCCGTTGTGCCTGGAAGACCAAGCACGGAGATAGGCCGGACTTTAGGCCCCAGTGCATATCAGTGCCAGAGAGACCGGCCGGAACGTGTTAAATAATAAAATTATTAGGTATTTTTATAATAATTATATACTTATTAATAAGTTGTTTTTTTAAACTATTTATTCTAAAAAAGACTTAGAGAATTTATATAAAAATAAGATTTAAAAAATATAAATAATAAATATATATTAATATTATTTAAAAATAATTTTAACTCATAACAATACTCTTGCAATTTTTATAGCTAGCTTTGTGCTATGTCTATAATAGGTAGTCATAGTTTACCCCGCACTCTGCTTAGAAATCAAATTGTATAGCAAAGTATAAAGCATCTGTTCCACGCTTGATATTTATCCTGTTACCATCCATTGTTAAAGGGTTTCATCAGCTCTCAGTCTTTACCTTAACCGAATAACCCCCTTGCCTTCCAGAGCATTGGCACAACATGGCCGCTACGGTGTTCAATGTAGGGAAGACAGCCCTGATCACTGGCGGAGCATCCGGCATCGGTCTCGCCGTCGCCAAGAAATGCCTCGATCGAGGCATGAAAGTCCTCATTGCCGACAAGAACAAGTCTCTTCTGGATGAAGCAAAGAAGAGTCTTGGTGAATCTATCTCGACCTTTGAGATGGACGTGGGAAGGACCAATGACTGGGAACGCCTTCATCAGTATATTGCTCAACCACTCGAAGGTATTGACATCAATTCTCACGCCCAAAACAGGCAGTCTTATGTGGACTCGGGATGCTGACAATTACGTCTAGGGCGCGTTGATTTCCTTCTCCTTAATGCCGGCACTCAGTACCCTTCCAACTGGCAAGATTCGGAACCATTCCGGTCTACGTTCGATGTCAACTTTTTCGGCGTCGTCAATGGCATCACCACGTTGCTGCCTATCCTCAAAGCGCAGGCTGCCTCGAGCATTGTCATAACTGGGTCCAAACAGGGCATCACCAATCCGCCTGGGAACCCTGCGTACAACGCAAGTAAAGCGGCGCTCAAGGCTGTAGCTGAGCATTTGTCCTATGACTTGAGAGAGACATCAACTACAGTCCACCTTCTCGTTCCAGGATGGACTTTTACCGGCTTGACGGGAGGTCCTCCAGCGGGTGATAAGTCAAAGCCTGCTGGGGCGTGGACCTCAGCGCAGGTAGCTGACTTCATGGAGGAGAGGATGAGCAAAGGCGACTTCTACATTGTCTGTCCCGACAATGAAGTCACGGAGGAGATGGACAAAAAGAGGATGCTTTGGACTGCAGGGGATATCGTTCATGGAAGGCCTCCTCTGAGCCGTTGGCGTGGAGAGTTCAAGGATCAAGTGAGCGACTGGATGGCAAACTCCCAGGTGGACTGAGTTCAGAGATAGTAATAATGAGTACTAAGCTTGCTATATCCATGACCTAAACACTTTGAATGCTTCATGCTCGATCAAATCCTTTGTAACCATCTCTGGCACAGTCTTGCAAGGACTGATTATAGGTAGGGACGCCACCGAGGTAGATGAGACATTCACGAGGCTTACCAGGAATGTTATCACCCATATACCACTGTTAGAAGAGTCAGTCCGCTAGTAATAATTTAAGAGGCAAACTTGGATGCACAACATACCGACTTGGTGCTGGGTAGGAGAGATGCACTGGCAAACTTGCGAACGGCGTCCCCCCACTGGGCCTCTGCGTCCTTGCGGGTTTCAATACGGCGCATACCATGGCCCTTCATGTCGTTCATTGTTTTGATGATGAACTCGCCCTGTGACTCCGCGCAGGTCGGCCCATTGCACAGCGCTGTCGGCGCCTGCGGGCCGTAGGTGAAAAACATGTTTGGAAACCCAGCGACGGCCATGCCCAAGTTTGTTTTAGCACCGTTCTTCCACTTGTCCGCCAGCTTCTGGCCTCCTGTGCCGCTGATGTCGATATCCATGAGGCCACCTGTGATAGCGTCGAATCCAGTAGCGCACACGATGTAATCAAACTCCCACACCTTCTCGGTCGTCTCAATACCTCGTTCGGTGAGTCCGAGGATAGGTGTCTCGTTGACATCAACCAGGGATACGTTAGGCTGACTGAAGATCTCGTAGAATCCATTTTCCAGAGAGATCCGTTTGCATCCAAAGCTGTATGGCTGTTTTTCAGGAGCAAAAATCTCCTGGAGCCGCGGGTCCTGGATTCGAGCTCGGACCTTGGCCTTCCAGAAGTTATAAGCCTCCCTGTTGGCATCTTCCCGGAAGAGGGTGTCTTGATAGGTTGCCAGCCAGAAGTGGAAATCTCCATGGGCCCAGAGGTCTTCGTATGTTGCCTGTCGCTTCTCCGCCGAGTCATCAAAGGTGTTTCGCGGGATAAAGTTGAAATCAAACCCGCCGAAGCTGCCGTGACGTGATGCATAAACCTCTGAATATTGCTCGTCAGAAATCGCGTGGTTGCCGCTCGTGTATTCGATTTGCTTCATTGGGAGCGCCATATTTGGTGTTCGCTGAAAGAGCACGAATTCGCTTGCTACCTGGCTCAACTCCTGTGCAAGCTGAATGCCAGTCGAGCCGGTCCCGATGACAGCAATCTTCTTGCCCTTCAGTTTAGGCTCGTTCACGGGCCAGTACGAAGGGTGAACCAGTACGCCTGAGAACTTTTCGATGCCCTTCCAGTCAGGAATGTACCTCTTGGCCGCAAAGCCAGTGTTGAACAGCAAGAATTGTGCCACATAGACTTTGTTGTCCTTGCTTTCGATAGTCCATCTCGAGGTTTGCTCGTCCCAGACGGCTTTGGAAATGTACGTGTCGAATATGGTGTCTTTCCGAAGGTCCCATTTCTTTGCAACATAAGCAAAGTAGTCTCGGATTTCTGCGCTCCCAGGGAAACGCTGTTTCCAGGTCCAGTCACGCCACAAGCCGGGATCGGAAAATTCGTAGTGAGGAACTGCGCTGTCGACACGTGCGCCGGGGTACCGGTTCCAATACCAGACACCGCCATAGTCAGAGGCCATGTCCACAAGCTTGACATTATAGCCCTCCTCCCGAAGCCGCTTCAGCTGATAGACACCGCCGAAGCCAGCACCTACCACTAGGGCATCAAGGACAGTAACATTGGTGGACATGTTGGAACTCTGACAGTGGGAAGTCTGACTGGCGGAGGCACAACGACGAGTCGAAAACAAGTGGTTGAAAAGAGGGATGTTTTCAGGAGTTGGTTAAGATTGTTCGAGTGGTGGATTGGAATTCTGATGATGTCGATAGTGCCTTCTCCTGGTGACGATCTGAGGTTTTTATGCAAAGGTAGGAGGACGATAGAATAGATTCTCACTGTCGATGCATCAACTACAGCCATCACAACTCCAAGAGCCTTTCACAAGCCGATGCGCCCCGCTGTCCCCTTCCCCCGCATTGATCAGCAAATCTGGGGTACAGGCCAGACATCCGATAGCAAGCTCATTTGGGCTGCCCTTGCCTTTCGGAGATGTCGTTTCGGGTCACAAAGTTGCTGCTTCCGGACGGTTGATCCGGATGACTGCTTCGGATTGCTGCTTCGGATGGCTGCTTCGGATGGTTGCTTCGGATGCTGCATGTGTTTGATTGGACCGGCAGTGGCGTGGCCCCATCGGGAGTCAGTAATTCATGCTTCCGATAAGGGGCTGGGGGTTTTAGCACCTCAAGTAGGCACAGCATAAATGCGCCTCGGAACAATAGGACATGCCGATTTAGACTCCCTCTCAATGGCCCCTCGCACCCACAAGACCCATCGTGCTTCTACCCAAGGTGTCACTGGCAGGCAGAGTAATACCATCTAGCCATCTTCTTGATGCCATTTCTACTCTGTCACAACCAAGAAAGCATTGCTGCGCTGCGCCCTGAACATCATGAGCAGCTATTCCAACTCCTGGCTTGAAGTAAGAGGCATCGAAGCCAGCTTTTCCAGCATCAAGGGCTAACATTCCAAGTTTGAAAATGGCCTCGGTGGCGTGCGCCCAGTTCTTAGGGGTACAGCCCTTGAGATGAGGGCCCAGTATGATGGTCTAGTGAACCTCCTCTCCCCACAGCATCCCTCAACGCACGACGCTGTGCAAGTGACCAATGGGCAACATGGCGCAATTGCATATCGAATCTATAAACCTGTCGAGCTTGAGGCTACTATCGCTGCTGTCGGCGTTTTTTACCACTCTGGCGGCTTGGTTGTGGGAAATCTCGATTCCGAAGATGCTTTCTGTCGTGAGGTAGCTCTCCGATGTGGTGTCATCATAGTCAGCGTTGACTATCGCCTTTCCCCTGAGTACAAAGCTCCTGCTCACTTGGAGGATGCACTGAGTCTTTTGGAATGGGTCAGTTGATCCTTTGCTCCGCTCCCCTGGCACCCGCTGACATACCCGGCTTTTCACACAGACCTACTCGAACGCCCAGGCGATCGGCGGACAGAATTCGCGGATGTTTGTCATCGGTTCATCTGCTGGAGGAGGACTGGCGCTGGCAGCCACCCGCAAGGTGGTTCTTGGCCAGTCCACCCTTCCTACCAACTCCGTCAAGGGAGTTGTTGCCCTTTGTCCCATGACGTTACATCCCCTCAGTGTGCCCGAGAAATATGCGACCGGGTATTCGTCTTATGATGAGCACGCCGAGAATTCCCCCCTGATCGACAAGACTACCCTGTTGCAAATGTTGGCAAACACAGGAGTCAAGCCGACAGACGAACAGTACTTTCCGGTCCGGGACGATGGTTGTCTGTCATTATTCCCTCCGACATATGTTGTTACATGCGGGCAAGATCCCCTGCGCGATGACGGCATTGTCCTTGGAAGGGCTCTCTCTTCGGCGTCCGTGCCTGTGAAGACCAAGAATTACAAGAGCTTGCCTCACTGCTTCTGGATTGTTCCGTCCTTGCCTGAAACACCAGAGTTCATGGATAACTTGGCGAACGGGGTTGCGTGGGTACTCGAGAGCTAAACGTGGTGAAACCATGGGCCCGCCTCTGTCGAGAAGGGGACAGTGATCGAAGGGCAAGATTAAGTAGTCCGGCTATATCATAGTGCTAGAAAGAGGCAATAAAATCAGAAATCTCGACCAGGTAGATGAAAACATTGCATGTTCGGTCGTGACCTACAACTTCCATCATGTCTGTGACTTGCGCAGGCGGTTAGAAATAATGAAGATGCCCGGGTAGAACGATACCTCGTCCGATGGGGAAACATAGCACCTCCTTATCATGTTATCATGACTGTATTCTCGACTGTTATATCTGCCCATATCTTGAACATGGAAAAGCTCCTTTCCTGAGCAAAGTAAAAGCAAGTGTAGGATCCCCGGAGCCGGTTTCATCGTTCCACGCAGCAAAGGCCCGAGAAGCTCCGTAAAGTAAACGAAGTGCCTTCCCCTAATCTAGGTATTGGCAGAGGTAATTGCTGTCTGCGAAGGCCCCAAATGTCCAGTTCGAGTGATGGTGGGAGTTTCTATCAGCTCGTCCAACTTGCTGTCCCGAAAAGCCGCCATCAGCAGCAACGCTTTTATTGGCATCGAGATTGCTCCTATCTACAATTGGAAAGACTGACATGGTATTCCCAATCGACTCGAATGTGATATCTTGATGCGTGGGCATAGATATGCCCTCGACAGTCGATGAATTAGAAAGCATGTTCAAAGCCTCACTTTCAAGGCTTGAAACTTCTAGATGGGTGGCACAATCAAAATGCCAAGCTGAATGCTCCTGTTCCAACTGGGGTAATGCGTCACTTCCAGAGAGAGACGCAGAATCTCGCTCGAGCTGGTTGTGCCGGCCATCTTCAGGACTCGTTTCGCGAGTGCCAGCGGGAGTCTGCAGCCTCGATCTATCGTGAACGGCACCAAAGAGGTTTTTCACGAGCAGACTTTGTTGCTCCATCTTCTGGCGCGTCTTGTCCTCGTTATGAATACGACAAGCCATCTGGAGGTCTTCAACAATGCTTACGGCCCTCCTGGCAACAGAGTCGTAGGCGCTGAAACTATCCAACAGACTGCGTGCGGTACACAGGCTCTTGTCGAGGGGGAGTACAAGTTCTAGGCCGCTGAACTGCGCCAGTCCCAGAACCAGGGAAGCGACAAACAAAGAATTGACAACGAAAGGCAGACGCTTCGGTACTTGCCCACCGGTCTGGACGACGCTGAGGAGATCAACGGCGCGGATAGCCGAGTCAACACAAGAGACGGCAAGGACTTGTTTTGACTCAAGTGAAGGACCAGAGTTGTCAGGCCGGCCTGTCGCTTTCCGTGTACTTTTGCACGCGTTTCTTGAAGCAATCTCAACCAGAAAGGGCCGAGTGAGAAGCATTATCGTCCAGTAGTATGCCCCCTTGAGATGGCATAAGCCGATATTTGGGGCACATTGACCCTCGGTAGTCATTATGAACTTGGATGGCTGGATATCGTCGGTATTTAAGCCGGAGGCAAACTTGTTTGACCAATCTCGGTGATGTTGGCTAATCTTGTTTAATAAGCCGGTCGAAATCGTACGCTTCGAGTAATAGGTGAGAATCTCCTCAAAGATAGCACAGAGGTCATTGGAGGCAGAATAGTCATCGTCCATAGCGGTGTCTCGAGTCTCCATTGTAGATGGTGGCCGGCCTAGAGACGCACTCATAAAGAGGTCTAATACGCGTAGAACCTTCCATAGGCGCTCTCGGGAAAGATATTCGGGACGGTCAAAGGACTTGTTAATATCATACCGTTGGACACCAAGGGCGTAGGCGGCACGGACTGCGCTACCTAAGTATATAAAGGCCGCATTCCGCCGAGATGCCCCTAAGAGGTACATAGTGACGAGGATATTGCATTGAATAGCCGGGATGCTAATATCCTCCATCACGACAGAGGTGGCCAAGAAGCGACCATAATTGAAATACCGCTCAGCGGCGTTTTCTCGATCATCAGGACATGTCTGAGCGCCGATGGCAAAGATCAGGAAGAAGATAGCCGTTTGTGCTTCATGACTCGACATGCCAGGCTCACGATCCAACCATCGCGAGAGGGACTGGTCAAGTTCCAGCTCTCCGAAGAGGTTGAGAACACAGCTCGTGGCACGAGAGTACCAGTGCAGAAGGTACCGAGCTTCCTCCAGCCGGGGCCTTGTGGGTGTGTTATCCAGGATGTCGACAATCCAGTTGGACGTGCTGGGCGGCAAGGCCTCAACCATGGCATTCTGCAAAGGGTCCTCTGTGAATGCGCAAGGTCTGACGGAATCACTGACGATGCGGCGGATGACTTGCAAGAACGACAAGTTGGATGCATCGCCGATGAAGACGAACTTGCCATGGCCGTCTGGTACCAGTCCGGACAGTTCCGGGATGGTGGCACTGGCACTCGAGCCACCACCACTGCCACTAGCACAACTTTCCTTGTCCTCATCCATATCCGCCGGGGCCACTTCGTCCAAGAGAGTCCAGAGTCTGATATCAGCGTGAGGGTGTGCTGGGCCGGGCATATCGATGGAAGAGAGAGCTCCAGGCGCCGGGTCGCTGTTTGACAGCGTGTCTCGTCCAGGCGCTTTAGAGACGAGGTCGGGGTCATTGCGATCCGCTTTTGTGACTTGAGGTCTCAAGGAATGTGGCTGCAAGAGGACGAAACTGCACTGGTCGCTCATGCCGCGACTGGTGCAACGTCCACAGGGCCGGAGACCGTCACACCGCTCCTTGCGGCGCTTGCAGGATCCGCATGCCCTGGCACAACGGCGACGATGGGGTTCCCTGACCTGTCGGGGAGGCATAGAGCGGGACAGAGTCCAGAATTTGAAAGCAGGTGGGTGGTGAAGTCAACTCGGAGAGGGCAGAAGCCAGTTCAGATTGAGAGGAAAGGATGAAAGATACAAGGTCTGAGACAAAAAAGGGGAGGGGAGGGGGGGGACAAGAGCATGGTCATTTATCTCAAGCAGAGTTGTTTCGATGCCAAACGCGGGGTACATGTAACTAATATCACTAAATTGAAGCTATTTCCAGAAGCGTTAGCTCATGCTCACAAAGCTGGGGATGATTCCTGACCATCCGCAGGGACATGTCTACCTCCACACCAGTGTGGACCGTCGTCCGGCCGCCTCGCAGGTTCAATGACAAGGAGGTGGACTTGTTAATAATCTAATCCAGCTAATCTCAATCGCCACTGTGAACTTGTTCTCCATATATCACTATCCCTCCCACCAGTAAGACATTGCCACTTCTCTAAAAACCAGGGCGCAGCCTCCCAATTCTCAGAGTACCAGGGCAGCCCTTGATGCATTGTGGCTTGGTGGTCTGCAATTCCAAGCCGCCAACATCGAAGTCCGTCGTTCCATAAGTCCAGGACGAGGTCGTTGGCATCGACCAGGGGAGGGTTCGAGTAGACGGCCCGGATTACTTCTGAGCGAAAATCTGGCCACGGAAGCATATCAAAGAATGGATGATGCAACATGGTTTGTTGGACGACGGTAGGATATAGGTCAGCATATAAACCTCGACAAGAACTTGGGTCTCTATCGACTGCTTCGCAGGACCTCCCCCAGTGCCAACCCCGGTAGCTGGCTTGCGGACAAAAGTCGATTTGAGAAGTTGGAAGGGCAAAAGGCGATTGAAGCGACTCGTCGGCTAGATCTTGGGCTGCAATGCCCAAGAAATCTGCATTCATTCCCACGGCAGAGATAAGGGATATGTGTGATGGCGTCAAGTTGTTGACGCATGAGACGAATGGTAGTAAATCGTGCCGACCTGCGGCCTGGGGAACCACGGGCGTATTCAAGGAAGCCAGCACCTGGAATCCCGCACCAATAACTCGGCTAAAGTCTACATAGCCGATCTCGGACCGAATGCGTGTCAGCCACCGGTGTGACGACAGGCTCGAGGCCATCCGGTAGAGCTCCGGGCTCATATAATGACCCGTGATAATCATGCCATACTTCAAGACATCCCTCAAGCTGAAGCTCTCTCTGGCAATAATCCACCGGCAGGTAGAGCGTTGCTGTTCTTCTAATCCCGCAAGGAACGAGAGGCTACCCGAAGCAGCCAGCTCGGCCACTCCGGATCTGGAGCGGCATGTCCTGAGAAACAACCCAGGCATCGGCTGTTCACCGACTAATGCAAGTGGGTTGGTCAAAGGGGGGCAAGCATGCCTTGTTTGAAAGGGTTGTTGGGTCAAAACGGAGGCCACTACAAGACTCTCAAATCTGGACTTTTTCTCCTTCTGCCGAGCGCCTAGCAACCCGAAGAGGACACGCAGTGATTAGCAAGGGTCAGGAGAGAGCAAGAGAAGAAGGCAACGTACGATACTTCCGCTGCGCCACGAGATTCTGTTGCTGGCGCCGAGAGGAGATATTGTTGGCTGGCTGGTTATGGATACGCATATCTCTTGGTGAAGGGGTAATGCAAAGGTCCGAGATGGATCATGTCCGGGGTAGAGAAAAAATAGTCATGGTGTCGTTGGAGCTCCGCTCGGATGAGCGGTTAGTTCGGACCTGTGAAGGCCTCATATTGGCCACTGGTGTGCATCAAATGCGGGTCACGGGAGGATGGAAGAAACTAGCGTCATGCAGCAAGCGTAAGCTGCATGAACTTTATTAACTACCTAGCATCGGGAACGACATGTGGAAGCATGGCAGCCGGTATTGACTATGCTACCGGTACTGACTATGCTACGTATGCCATGAAGTTCCTGGAGAATGATAAAAGGCACAAAGCATCGCCGCCAGGTTTCTTCACCTTCACCTTTGCAAGCAATACACTCGCAAGCATTACATTCGCAAGCACTACACCTCCTTTATCATCACCCATACCACCATCGCAACCATGCCCAAGGGAAACCTCAGCCTCAACTCCACCGGCACCGCCCTCCCCCCCACGGCACCCTCGTATCCTTTCAAAGAAAACTTCACTTTCAGCAACATCACTCTAGCTAGCGTTAGCTACCGTGTTACTGCAGCGTCAGTTGCCCATGTCATACCTGATGTCTTCGAACTTGAGGACGAACCTCTGGTGACTACTGTGTTCATCGAATATGGCATGAGCACTGTGGGACCGTATATGGAGACCGGCACTTTGGTCGAGGTTACCTACAACGGGGAGAAGTTCGACTTTTCCACTCAGCTGATACTCGACAACGAAGCCGCCATCTTTGCGGGCCGTGAGGCCTTTGGCTACCCCAAGGTGTTTGGCAATGTCCAGTTCGTGAACAAACCCGGCGCCATCCTATCTGGCTACGCCGAGCGCCCAGCCGGGCGGAAGGTTGTCGAGTTCGACTTCACCCCGGAACATCAGGTCTCCGGGCTCCCCCAAAGCGACAAGCGCCAGATCAATCTGCGCCTTATCCCCTCCCCTGTTGTGGATGCAGCCCATACTGTAAAGGAGCTTGTCCCTGCTGTCATGGCGTGGAAGGCGTCCGAGGTTTGGACTGGAACCGGCTCGATTCATTTCCCTAGAAAGTCCGCGCTTGACAAGTGGGCAGCCATGGATATCTTGAAGTACGAAGGGGCTTTCTTGGCTAGGAACGCTACCGCGACCCTGTACGGTTTTGAGCCTTTTAAACTATAGGGGCTAATAGTAGCTGGCTTGTAGCTCAATACTACTATCTTTATACTCGACTGAATGGAATGACATATGACAAGTGGACATGAACGGGGGCTTCATTTCCTCCCCTCCAATTCTCGACTCAATAAGTTACCTTGGCAACCACAAAAAAGGGATGGGCCGTAAGAGGACTGCCTGTGCTCATTTTTTATACCCTTCTAGGCATTCGGCTGGGGTAGAGACTTGAAACTTTGAACCGACACGTGTCATTATCGGCTTTCCTCTCTTACAATGTATACATAATTAACCCGCTATTCACCATAATTCACCCTCTTCTTCAAAAAGAACCCAGCCAAAGTCGCAATGTTCTCCAATCGGTCAGTGCGAGAACCTTCATTCTGCCTCAACTTCTCGGCCACGGCATTGAACGTGTCCCACACCTCGATGTACTTGTTGTCCGTGTTGCGATTGGTCCCAATCCAATAGCGCGTACTTCATCTGGTTACGGTCGCGTATCTTGATCAAGTCATCCTTTCTTATAGCTGAAGTTGGGTCCAGCTGCTTGTTCTCGTTGGTGTAAAAGACGCCCAGTCTGACGCACTCGATCACAAGTGCCGCCAGGCCCGCTGCAAGGGCATTGGCAACAGAGCTGCCTGACTGAGCCTCAAACTTTTGTAGATCCTTGTCATAGACATCGTCACTGCTATTAACCACCACCTGATGGCCGGGAAAGATAAAGTCAAGGTCGTGGGCGTCACCCACTGTGTCAGACATGCTTCCCGTGGCTTTGGCTGCGCCAATTCGAAAGCTGGCGCGGTTGCTTCCGTGTGGGTATGTCAGGTCGGCTGACTTGCCTTGGTCACTGCCCGCACAGAACATGAGGACGCCCTTGCTGTTGAGAGTGTTGTGAATGGCATTGTCGAACTCTTTCTTCTTGTCTCCCTCGGGAGGATTGATCGTCCATGACATACATATTATCTGGGAGCCCCGTTCGGCTGCGTACTCGATAGCCCGGGTACAGTTAGGAACGCAATCGGTGAGTTGGTAGGAGCTGACACACCTTGATTGCGCTGTCTAGATTGATCTGAAGTTTATTCGAGTTCTCAACGTCAAAAGTGCTCAGCAAAGTTCTCCATGCATTGCATCCACCTATGAGGATCGACCGACCGCTCCTGTCGGTCAGAGAGAGTCTCTGCTGAAAGACCCCGAACCAAGGCACACCCGCCGCCAGTTTTTGGGCGGTCTACCCTGGGCTTGGGCTTGTCTTTGGGCCAAGACTCGTGGAGCCGGCGTTCAAAAGCGTCGAGGTTGCTTCGAGTCCTCTCACTCGATTCAAGGCCCTGTAGACATTCAGAATTAGCGAGGGGATTTTGAGACTAGCTAAGGCTTTGTTTACCTCAGTTTGGACCAGGTTAATAACTTCCAACGTGGGAATAAGAGCAAGTCCCTCCTTTTCGGACCACGCTCGTAGAACAGAGTTTCTACCGCTCCAGTGGAGTGTGACTTCTCTTAAACACTGGCCGACTTCGGAGAGTGACACTGGATCAAGATCCAGTCGGCGCCAGTCAAGAATCTCAACGTTCTAGGAACAGTTAGTCTTGGGTCTTGACCAGATATAATGTAACTTACAAACGGCTTCAGTGCCTTCTCAATAGCTGCGTCACTATGCGAAGGGCTTTTAAGGTCGTCGACGATGACCTATGTTCTGCATCAGCAATTGAACTTCAACATCCTGGAAGGGTGGGTGCTGTACCTTGATGATACGGCTGACGCCCTGTTGCTTGGGTCAATCGAAGAAGAATGTCATGTCCTTGAATAAGTCAGCCTCAACGTTGAGCTAAAGAACCCGCCTCATCCCTACCTCCTTGCCTGCATATCTTCTGTCGGGTACCTGCTTGTGGTCATCTAACTCAATTTGAGGAAAGGCAACATATTGGAGAATTGTGTCAAATCGCAAATGATCAAAGTGTCTCCGGAAGTCAGCCCTGGTGAGCTTCTTGCGTGGTCCAAAGTCAAACCACAATTCCTTGCCTGAACAGCCTATTAGTAACGGGACTTTGAAAGAGACCAAAGACGGGAAGTTGCATACCTAGCCCTCCCACACTTAAACATCGAGCCGCGTTCTCTGGTTTCTGGGTGCGTAAGTAAAGATGCTTGAGTTGGCGGCTGATGTCCGCAGCAGCATCCTGCCTTTCCTTCTCTTTCTCTGGGTCGATTGCGTCTTGTCTGTGTGCCGAAGAGTAGGCAGAGGCTTTGGAAGACCCAACGGGGTGTAAAGAGGGAGAGGGCAGAGGGGTCAACTTTTCTTGGGCGTAGGATGCCATGTATGAAGCAGAAGACCTCTCTTGGTTGGCAGCTATCACGTATAAGCCCGAATTCTCCTGAGATGGTGCCCCGGTATGTGATCGAGCGATGCCAGCCTTGGGTTCGGCTCTGTCCCTATCTCTATCCCTGTCTCTCGGTAAGGGCGGCGTTCTTGTATTCCTCCACAGCCCGTCGAATCCTAGCCTCGGCTTGTCTCTGAGTATGTACGTGATGCTGATAGACTGAAAATGTTTGATTGGAATATAGTGTCGCCTGAATCGGGATGTCCAAGGCTTGTGGTGCCTAGTGAAGTAGCTCTTGGACAATGTCGACCTGGGCCTTGCAACATCGTTCATACTCGACAGCCAAAGGGAGTGGCGTGCGCCCCTTGTGGTCCTTGACAGTAAACATCTTGTCGGGTACGAAACTGCACATGATCTTGACGATATCTTGCCTCAGATCTTCCTTACTGAATGCACATGTCAAGGCCGTTTGTAGACAGGTGATCTCACGGTCGCTGCCTTGGTTTTCACACTCGCTCTCGAGCGGTTCCTTGAAGCGCTGGCGGGTTCCCAGCTTGAGGTTAAGACAAGCGGCATAGCTAAAGACTTCGTTTCCGTTGGAGAGGGCTACCGTGAGTGGTGTGCGTTTTGTCTTGTCCATCGAACCTATTAGATGAGGTAGCCTGAGCATGGCTCGAGACATGAGCCATTGCAGACTGGTGGCTGGCTTCCGGATGGAATTGCAATATGCCAAGACATGAAGAAAGTTTTGTCCTTCCCGTGTAGTCTTGTGCCATTCCATCTTCCGACTGTCGACACATTCCAGGAGTTGTTGTGGCTTTTCCTCTTTGGTAGGCTTCCGGGAAGCAAAAGACTGGACAAAGCTGAGAGCATCCTCGATGTCCTGGTCGAATCTCACCTTCACATGGTCTTAATCATCAAAGCCGGCTGTGACAAGCGCCGGGGGAAGGAACTCATCGTCGTTGTCAATGTCGCTCTCATAATCGGCTGTCTGCGAACGTCGCAGGCCACCTGGGACTTGATTTGGGTCAGGATCCACGGTCATTTTGGGGGAGCGATGAGTCCTGGACGGGAAACGGAAGTGAGGATGAACCTTTGTTCTTTCGTGCGAGGCGAAGGCGTGGCAAGGCTGGGCAGATGAGGAGACCCAAGAGTTCTCTGTGCATCATATGAGTGCCGCTGGAACTGGTGGTCAGCCCTTTCTCGAAGAGCGACCAGTGAGAGCACACTCTATTCCAAGACACCCCGGTATCACTCCACTGGGGCTGTGCCTAGAGACATCAAGATTGGCTGTCCTTGCGCCCTGAGACTTGGAGGATCGCGCCGTGCCGCATAGCGCCTGGTAGGGCGGCCGGGGTATGACGAGGTACTCCCTAGGTAGGTACTTATTAATGCAGAACTTGGCAGGATCTTCAGAGTTCATTTTGGTGAGGCGATGATAAAACAGGCAACGAGGCATTTGCCCCCTTAACAAATCTCCAGACTACCTGTTACATGCAAGGATGGCCGAATCTCAGATTGACAACGACGAGCCTGCCTTGGTCCTTGAGGAGCCGCTGCAAGACATGGTCGTGGGCGAGGACAGCACATTCCGAACCGAAAATGCTTCCAGCCAGGACTGGGAAAGGCGCAATGTCATTGAACGCACGCGGGGAAGCATTCACACTCATGTCGAACTGCTTGAAGTCACGCATGGCACCTTGGACGAAGATGGAGATAAAGCGACTCTAATGGTGTTCCGATTCTGTTCCGATCCCCAGAAGAGTTCTTGACGAGTCCTCCGAGCGCGCGTCAACATCGAATTCTTAGGCAAGGATGGTAGTAATGCGCCAATTGTTGGTCCAACTTGACCAACAGGCCGGTGATCAAGACCGGGACGAGAGCATAGGTGCGAACGTATCCAACCTGTCTGCCTTGACGATCGCGTTATAGACACTGCGATATTGGTTCGCGTTACATCATGGGAGTACGGCGTGCTTAGCGGTGATTCTTTCGAGGCATTTCGATGGGGATGACATCTCTCTTAGGATGACGATGAAGGTGTCGATGGTCAGCCAGAGGAGCAACGCGGGCATTTTTCCCTTGTGAGGATAAGGAAAGGCAGCATCTCGTACACAAGATAAGCCTTCCTATTTAATTATTTATGGCTATTGCTGTAGAAGTTAAAGAATTAGGTTACGGTAACATGGGGTATTAGGTTTTGATACTATGATAAATAGCTATTTTATACCGCCTTAAGTATCTAAAAGAGGTAAATAAAGAGCCTTAATTTCTATAAAGAGAAGCGGCCTAAAGTAGGCTATATATATAACTACGCGGGCTATATATTAGCCTATGTATAATAGCGCGATTAATTAGGGGTTAGGAGCTTATATAATATACCCCTTAGTTTAAGGCCTAATTTAAGTTATTAAAATATTTCTAATTTAAAATATAAATAGCCTTAAAGGCCTTAAATAAAAGAAATACCTAAAAATAATAATTAATAAAAAAAAAGCTTAAAGAGTTATTATAAATATAAATATATAAGAAATTACCTTTTTAGGTATATTATAAAGTAATAAAAGCTTTTTTATAATTTATTATTTTTATTTTTAATATTTTATATTAATATTAACTTTTTTTTCTTTTTTTTCTTTAAATAATAATAATAATAATAATAATAATATAATTAATATACTTTATTTTATTAATTTTAATTATTTTATTATTATTTTTATATTTATATAGCTTTATAGGCTCTCTTTAAGAAATTTAATATTAAGAAAAGAGCTATTAGTCTTAGTAAAAAAAAATTTACTATTAATAATTCTTAGGCTTATTATATTAAACTAATAAATAAGTATAATATAAGTCTTTATTTTTATTAATATACTTAAAATAAAATATAAAAAAGGCTTTTATTATTAAGAAAAATATTATTACCTTAATTAAGCCTAAAGATAATAATACTATATATTATATAATTAATAACCCTCCCCTTAGCTAAGCTTTTATACCTCTTAACCCTCCTTATAAAAGCTATATCCACGGGGTAATTACTAAAAAGTATAATAATATATATTATATCTTTATATATAGCCTCTTTAATTAATATTATTTATATTTTAATATAGGCTATGCCTATAACCCTTAGTATATTAATACTTTTAATTTTTTATATAATATAAAGTTTATTCTCTATTTAGCTATATTACTTTTATTTCTCTAGCTAAATAATATATAATTACTTATAATTATATTTAATAAAATATTCCCTTTATAAATAAAATTAGCCCTAATTATAAATATAATATTAATAATAAGCGCGAGGTTAAAATAAATAAATATTAAACCTTTTATTATATACTTAATATTAATAAAATAAGTAATAAAAAAAATATTTTTAGATAAAATATATATACTTAATATTAGACTTATTAAATAAAAATAAGGACTTTAATAATTTTTTTAAGCCTTTTACTTATATTACTTTTACTTAGGGAATACCTCTTAGTAATTTTAATACTATTAAAAATAGACTTAGTGCTATAATTTTATAAATAATTTCTTAATAAGTCTTATAAGTAATTTAGATTACTTCTAAGAGTAAAAATAAGGCTTAAGTATTATTAAGTAATAAATATATAATAAGGTAGGTAATATAATATAATAGCTTAGCGAAAATAAAAGTAGTAATCTATTATATAATAAGATTAAAGCTTAAGGCTTTAATATAGCTATCCCCTAGCGAGAAGCTTATAACTCTAGGCTAATAAGCTAGGGTTATAGGACCTATTATATAGTAGCTAGGTTACTATATTATAATTATCCCCCCCTTAGCGCCTATTATTCCTAATAGGTAAGAAATAATATTATAAAATTACTTTATTTCCTTAGGTAGCCGCGAGGTATTAAGCTCTTAGTTTTAATTCGCTAAGGAATTACTTATTATAATTAGCGGTTTTAGCCTTTATAAATAGCCTTAGCTTTAGTTATTAATATTAATTATTAATATACTTCTTTATTTATTTTAATTATAACCCTATATAAAGTTTTTTTTATTTTTTTTTCTTTTTTTCTTATAATTTTATTAATAATTAAATAAAATCTAATTATAGTTATTCCCTTATAAGTCTTTTAGGTTTTTTTACCTTTTCGCTTATATCTCATAATTAACTCTGCGATATCTTTTTTTATTACTTAAAAGTATATTAATATATAGCGCTATATAGCTAAGGTTATTTTTTCTTATATTATACTTTACTTTGCGGGTAATCTTTAATATATATTTTATTTTTATTTTATATAATTTACCCTTAAAGATAAAATAAAAAAACTAATAGCCTAAAAACCTATTAATTTTAACTTAATTAATTATTAATTTAATAGTATTATATTTTCTTATTATACCTTATATAATTAATATAATAATAGTTATAATAAGTATATTAATTTTACCTTTTTATTATATATTTAATACCTCCTCTTTAGGGATTCCCTAGGCTTTCTCTTATATCTCGCTAACCTCTATAATATTTATACCCTCCTCTTTAATAATACCTATAATATCTATTATCTTAAGATATATATTAAGTAAGAGCTTATTAACTTTAAGTAAGAGGATAATAATAATAATAATATTTTATTTAATACCTAGCCTAAAGAGAGTAATAACTTTTTTTATTATATTAATTATATTTTATAAATATTTCTATATAGAGCTATCTAGGATTTATGCGCTATTTTTAATACTATTTATAATACTTATAGCTTAAAGTATTATTTAAATAGCACTAAAAAAGAAACTAAGGTTAGGTTTTTTTATAGCGCTTCTCCTTAGTTTTATTATTATTTTTTTTTTAACTTATTAATAGTTCTTAGGTAGCTAATATAAAGTATTACTTTTATTATCTCTATTATTAGAAAGTTTTAGCTATTATTTAGGGCCTTTATTCCTTTAACTTTATAAGTCTTTACTTATTCTTTTATTAATTATTAGGCTTTTATTAATAATTCTATTAATATTTGCCTAAGTATAAGGCCTAATATATTAATACCTTTCCTTATTTAGAGCCTAGTAATATATAATACTAGGTATAATTAATAGCTATTAAGGCCTTTTATAATATTATATCTAGTATATTAAATTATATAAATAACCTTAATAATAAGTAAATTATTAAGAAAATAAAAAACCTACTTATATAAGCCCCTAATATACCCTAAGGCTTTATTAGTATTTTATTAGTAATTCCTTATTATTTTATTATACTTATTTTTATTTAGTAATCTAAGTTATAATTTTAGCTAATAAAAAATAATATAATTTTCCCTTTAATTATAAATAGCCTAGGTAATAATAGCTTTTAATAATTAAGATATTTTACTTTTACCTTAGAATTACTAATAATTCTCCCTTTATAATTACTTATATTTTCTTAGGCCTTTTATATTTCTTTACTTATTATTTTTTAATTTTTATACCTTATTTAATCTTTTTTCCTTAATATTTCTTAATAGCTATTTTTATATTAGTTATATCTTTATAATTAACTTATTAGTTATATTTTAATAGCTAGCCCTTTTATTTTACGAGGAAATAAAGGCTACCTTAGATAATCCTCTAGTCTATTACCCTCTTTATTTCTTACTCTATATTATTCTTTTTTAGCTTAGGCATTAATAATAATTCCCCTTTATTTCCCTTATAAGTATATTATAGCTCTAAGAGGCTTATATAAAAGATATTATAGATTTACTTATATTATTAAGAAAAAATAAGGTAATAGGCTTATTATCTTATTTTCTTAAGGATATAAAAGGGTTTAATAAATTATAGGATTAGTTTTTTTTTTTTTCCCTTAAACTTTAAGTTCTTTATAAATAAGGCTATTAATACCTCTTATAAGAATTTTATTTCCCTTTATTTAGAATTATAATATTTTATTTAGCTCTTTATAGCTTTTTATTAATAATTCTCTAAGGTATTTTATAGCTTATTTAATTTTTAGATTTAGAGGTATACCTTTAGTACCTCCTTTGCTTTAGATTTATCTTTAAGGTAAATATAAAATTTAAGCTAATAGCTTATTAATATTATAGCTAGAGATATATTTATTATTATATTTTTAGTATTATTATAAATAAATTTAGTTATATATAATAAAATAGCCTAATTACTTTATTATTTATTAATAAAATACCTTAAATAATACTTTAATATCTAGTTTATTTATTTTATTTATTTATTAATTTATAGGTAAAATATTATTAAAAGTCTCTTTTTAATCTTAGAGAAGTAATAGACTTAGGATTAAAATTTATTTATAAATATTAGCCCTTAATTAGAAATTATTTTATTTAGCGCTTTATAATTAAGCTTAATTTCTTAATAAAATAGCTTAATAAGGTCTAAGGCTATTATTTCTATATATACTAAAAATAATTTAATTATCTTAATATATTAATTTATAATAATTAGAATTATATTTATAATCTTATTCTTTTATATTAAGATAAAAAGTCTTATAATAAAGTTTATTATAAGTTTACTTTAAGGTCTCTAGGGAATTAATAATAATTTAAGCCTATTATATAGGTAATACTTCTTAGGTATTACTCCTTAATATATAAGGTAGCTTTAGATATACTCTTTAATATTATTATTTATACCCTTTTAATAAAACTTTCTTTAAATAAAGTTTAATATATAACTAATACTAAAATACCTTATTAATAGGTTATTATAATATAGCTCTAAGATCTTATATCTTATAAGCTTATCCTTAGGTATATATAACTAGTTTTTAAACTATAAGAGATTATTAGGCCTTATTACTTATTCTTTTATGCCTTAGGGGGTATTTTTTATTTAATAGCCCTAGATTTATTCTTAGGTCTAAGTATTATATTTTTATAAATACTTAATTATTTTAATAAATAATTATAAGGCCTCGCTCTTATATATATTTTCCTTAAATATTACTTTTTTAGCTTATTTAGGCGAGACTAATTATTTATAATTAATATAGTCCTTCGCTTAGTCTATTAATCTCTTTAGATTTAATACCTCTTTAATAAGATTTAAGTTAACCCTCGTCGGGGATAGCTTAATAAGGGCTTCTTTATATAAAAAAGGGTCTTCCCTTATTTTTAATCCTTATTAGCCTTATAACCTTATAATAACTTATAGTATTATAAGCTTTTTTTTTAACTTAAGGAAAAGCTCTTAATTATATAGCTTTTTGCCCTTATATTTAGGTTTCCTTAATAAGCTATCTATAAGGTTAATTTTACTTATTTAATACTTAATTATAAAGTTATATAGCGCTAAGAATATATATTATTTTATTTATTACTTATTTAATTAAGGTATCTTTATAAATATTTAAAGATTATAGTAATTATTAAAAACCTTTATAAGGTTTATTACCCCTTTGATATAATATTATTAATATTTAAATAACTTTATAATTATTATTAGCTTTTAGTTAGGGGTATTATAATTTAGCTTTAAACCCTTAAATTTTTTTAATTAAAAGGCTATAAGGTAATATTATTTTTTATTATTAGGCTAAGATAAAATACTTATTATTATAAATATAAATATATTAGTTTTTATTTTAATTTACCTTAGTAAATTAAAATATTATAATAAAGGGGCTTTTTAAAAAGCCTTAATAAAATAATAAAATACTTACCTTTTACTTATTTATAGGTTTATTTTCCTTAGCTTCTTATTATCTTTATTACCTTTTATAAGGTTAATTAAGGGCCTTATAATACCTAAGTAGCCCTAAATAAAATACTAATAAAAATTATAAAAACCTAAGAAGACTTAAATCTCTTTATAGGTTTTTAGTTTTTT
The DNA here is from genome assembly GCA_027569015.1 of Ascodesmis sphaerospora. Classification (NCBI taxonomy): domain Eukaryota; kingdom Fungi; phylum Ascomycota; class Pezizomycetes; order Pezizales; family Ascodesmidaceae; genus Ascodesmis; species Ascodesmis sphaerospora. The sequence goes on along the minus strand of JAPPUR010000014.1, from coordinate 67,874 downwards.
TTATTTAGTAATTATCTTAACCTATTTAGGGTTTATTAAAATATTATTAATTAAAAAAATAAACCCTAAGAACTTAATAATATCTTAATAAAAGGTATACTTAGATAGCTTAATATATAGCTTTACCTCTTTTATTTATTTTAAGATTATTTATATATATTATATATATTCCTTATAGGTCCTTAAGAATATTAAGATATTATCTAAATATATAATATATATAATATTAATTAAACCGCTAAGTACTTAATAGATATAATTTTAAAAAGTTACTAAGGCATTTATTAAGCTAAATAGTATAACTATATACTTAAAATAATTATATTATATATAAAATATAGTCTTTTATTTATTTCTTTTAGCGATTTAAATATAATAATAAGTATCTTTAATATTAATTTTAATAAAAAATTATACCCCTTAGATATAATTTATAATCTCTAAAACTAAGGGGAAAAGGTATTAATTCTTAATAGATATTTAATTAAGTCCTTAGTAATCTATATAAAGCTATAATATCTTATTTTTCTTAGGGATAAATAAAATAAAAGACTTAGCTAAATTAATTAATAATTAGATATACCTTAGCGCTAGGTTTTCCTCTAAGTAGCTATATAGCTCTATAAGCTTAGCTTAGGATAATAAATAAATAAGCTTAAATAAGGGCTATTTCCTTAGTAAGAAATTAATTTATAGGTCTATAAATTTATATTTTAAGATAATCTTTACCTTCTTAAGGGAAAAAATAATAATAAAGTCTTAAAACTCTAAGGGAATCCTATTAAGCCCCTTTAAATTATAGGTTTTATCTCTTAATAATAAAAATATCTTATTTACTTAAGTAATAATAAAGACTCTTATTAAGTTCTTATAAGCCTTCTTAAATTATCTTAGGGTTAAGACCTTAGATTTTTTTTAATTATAATAATATTATTATTTCTTAATAATATAATTTATTATAATACTTATATTAACTAAGATATTTTTTAATAATAAAAAAAGGTTTTCTTTATTATTTAGGTATTTATTAATACTTAGATAGATATATATAAAGATATAAATAACTTTATTATAATTAATTATAATAATAAGGATTTCTTATATATATTAAACCCTTAGTAGCATATTATTTATTACTATAAAGTTTAGCCTCTTTATATAGGTTTACTATAGGGTATATTAGATTATAAAGTCTTTATTAATTAAATTAGCCTTTGCCCCTAAGTCTAAAATAGCCTTAATATTTATAAAGTTTTATTTTTAAATAAAAATTATAGTATTAAAGGTATATTTAATTTAAAGTTAAGAAATTTAAATTAGTAATTAAGTTATTTTATTAGCTTTTTTTTTTTTTTTTAATAAAAGCTTAGCTAAGACTTAAGTAATTAATTATAATTTTTATATAAGTATTTATTATTTTTATAATTCTAATAAATAAAGATCTTATTTATCTCTAAGGCTATAAAAGTCTTAAAGGGCGCCTAAGCGCTAAGCCTTAATATATTAGCCCTTAAGTACCTTTAGAATTATAATAAGTTATATATATTATTACCCTAGTTTTACTTATAGCTCTTCTAAGTATAGCCCTCTCCTTAAGGTTTTATTTTTTATTTTCCCTTACTCCTTATAAAGTCTTAAAATTATATAGCTAAAATAATTATTACCTCGCGTATATTAAGAATCTCTAGGGAATATATAATAAGATAATCTTAGAAAAAGGGTAAAAGTTTAATATAAAAAATAAATACCTTTTAATATTTATTTTATTTTTTAAAGTTTTTTTTTAAGAAATTAAGATATTAATAAAAAGCTTAAAGGGATTAATTTTTTTATTATTTTATTTCCTTAAGTTATTTTATTAATATTAGCTCTTAATTTATAAAGTCTTTAATTAGGCCTAAAAATTATTCTTTAAAGTTTTTTTAGTTTTCTTTAATTAATTTTTTTTTTATTAATAATAATTTATTAAGATATTAATTTTATTTTATTTAGCTCTCTTAATTTATATTATTAAGGGCTAAAAAGATCTTTTTATAATCTTTTTTATATTTTTATTTTATACTTATAAAGGCTTATTAGAGGTTACTTAGCTATATATTTTTCTTTTAAGTTATAATTAATAATATAAGTTTAATAAGGTTATAAATTTATATCTTATTTTTATTACTTAAGGAAGAGTTATTTAAATATAAGTTATATCTCGGTATTATATTATTTCCTTTAAACCCTTAGATCTTAGCTAAAAGCTTTATTTCTTTCTCTTAAAAGTATTATAATATCTTAAGCTACTTTATATATAATTAGACTTATTATAAGAGCTTATTAGGGTTATTTTTTTAATCCCTAGGGGTTTTAATAAGATTATTATTACTTAACTTAATTATAGGTATTAATTTATTAAAGGGTATAAAAGAGCCTTTAGGTATAGGATTTTTAAATTAAGGGGTTATAATTAATTCTCTTTAGTTTTTAGGTATTTTTTTTATTATTTTATCTTTAGGAAGTTATATAGAGAAGCTTTAGAATTATAATAAGATAAATAATATAATATAATAACTTAGTAAAGATAAAAATAATAATTTATTATATAATAAGACTAAAGCTTAAGGCTTTAATATAATTATCCCTTAGCGAGAAGCTTATAACTCTAGGCTAATAGGCTAGGATTATGGGACTTATTATATAGTAGCTAGGCTATTATATTATAAAATAAGTAAATAATATATAATATTTATAATATAATCTTAGCCTAAGTAATTAAATTATTTTAACTTAATAAAATTTAATAAAGTAAAATAATACTTAATTATTATTATATTTTATATAAATTAAATATATTAAGTTATACTTAGAATAACTTAAATTTCTACCTTAAAAGAGCTTTTATAAGCCTATTTATTAATATTTAAGCTATTAGAAGATATATAACTATAAATAACTTCTTTTTAACTTCTTATCTTAGTTATAAATAATATATATTAATATATTATAGCTAAGTAATTAATTATATATTTTTATTAATTATAAGATAAATTATTTATTAATTATTATATCTTATATCTTATAGAGTCTTAGGGTTAAATTAAAGCTTATAAAAAAAGTACTTAAGACTTATAGTTTTTTTTATTATTTATTTTAAAGTAAATAGCTTAGCTTTAATAATAAATATAATAATTATAGCTTACTTATTTACTTTTTATATTATTAGCCCTTTAAAAAAACTAATAAAATAGCCTTATAATAACCTTTATATATCTAGGTTATTAGTAAAAAAGGTATTACTTATAATTATTATAACCCTTATTTTATTACTTTATTTATAGTAGATTAAGTAATATTAAGTAAGATATAAGTAATAAATAACTTAATTTATTACCTTTTAATATTTATTACTTAGGTTAATAAAAAACCTTAATAATATTAATATAATAAATATTATATTAAGTCTTATTATAATTATTATATAAAATATAAAACTTATTTTTTCCTAATAAGTTTTAATTTCTTTATTTATAGCTTAATTTAACCTCTTTTTAAACTTAGTAATAGGGATTAATATAATAAAAAAGGTATTTTAAGTAATTACCTTAAATTTTATTATTACTTTTTTAATATATAAATTATAATAAAAGTTAATTATATACTTAGTATAATTATAAATAATCCTTATACTTAGAAATTACTTTATTTCTCTTTTTTTTAATAGCTTATATATTACTTTAATTTTTTATATAATCTAATAAATAAAAAAAAAGTTATTTTTATAATAAAAGATAAATATATTATTTATAAAGAATATAAGATATATATCCCTAGTTAATATATAAAATAAATATAGCTTTTCCTTACTTTACTTTATATTAAGGCTCCTTAAGGTAAAAAATAAAGTATTAAATTATAGCTTTAGTAAGTCCCTTAGGCTATATAATACTTTATTAAGCTCTATATATATTCCCTCTTACTTAAACCCTTATAAGAGCTAATAAGTAATAAGGTTTTTACCTTTACCTTTAATAATATTAATAAAGGTATTCTTAATATTTAGCTATTTAATTTTAAGGTTAAATTAAGTAGCTAAGGCTATTATTAGATAGAAAAAATATATAATAAAGGTTATAGTATATATATTATTAGTTATAATACTTTTCTAAAAGTTATTATAAATATAAAGTTATACCTTATACTTTTAAAGGTAGCTTACCTTATTAAACTTATATATAAATACTTATTTAATTAATAATATTTTTAATTTTACTTTTAAATATAATATCTTTTTTTATATATATTTATCGCATAATATTTTAACTTTTAGCTTTATAGCCTTTATAAAAAAGCTATAAATTAGTTTTATAAGGTTTTTTATTTAGGTTTATATCTTAGGCTTTAATAAGAGGTTATTTTTATATAAGGTATATACTTACTTATTTATTTACTTTAGCGAGGTATATAAGGGTTTAGGTATTACTTATGCCGGGGATACTCTTTAAGTAATAACTAAGAAGACTTTATATATTATTTATATACTCTAATAATTATATTAGCCCTTATCTTTTTTATAATAATTAATTAAAAATAAGCTATTAAGTAAGTTTCTTAATAAAATATAAGTTTATAAATTATACTTAGTTCTTAGGCTTTAAGCTTATTTATTACTTTACCTTTTATTTATATATATAGGTTTAGCTATTTAGCGAGCTTTTTTTTTTTAGCGCTTATTTCCCTATACTTAAGATAATATAAGTTAATATAATTATTATTATTATTAAGTATTACTTTTTTTAATAAACTTAGCTATTACTTTTATTAAAATCTAATTACTTAAAGCGTCTTATTATATTTAATAAGTACTTATAGGCTTATTCTTAGTTATTTTTAATATATTTATACTTATATTACCTTAAATTAATATACTTAATTATATAAATATAACCTCTTATTATTTTAGCCTTAATATACTTAGTTAAATATTACCTTAATTTAATTAAAACTTAGCTATAAGCTCTAATATTTATTTTAATATTTAAAGTCTTATTAATATCTAAATTAATATATACTTAGGTTTAAGTTATTTCTTTATACTTATAGGGGTAGCTTTATTACTTTATAATAAGTTTAATATATTTACCCCTAAGTTTAAAGCTAATAATATAATTTCTTAAGGGGTTAAATAAATAACCTTATTATCTTTAATATCTTTTTTATTAAAAATAATAATTTATTTATTTAATTTTTAATTTATTTATTTAATTATATTTTTTTTCTTAGCTTAATAAAAAATATTTTTATTAAAATAAATATTTTATATAAATATAACCTTCTTAAGTTAAGGAATTTATATCTAATATAAATTATATACTTTATAGCCTATTAAGTACCTTATATATCTTCTAAGGCTTATCTTAAAGCCTTTTTTATATTTATTTACCTCGCGGTCCTTATTTAATAAGTATATTTAATACCTATAGGTATATATATTACTTTAATTAAGGGAAAGATCTATTATATACTCTCTTATAAGTAAAAAAATATTAATTTAAAACTATTAATTTAATACCTCTTAGGGTAATAATTATTTATATTTCTAAGTTAAACTTATATTAAATAAATAAATAGCTACTTATATACTCTTAGGCTATAGCTTATATAATAGGCTTATATTATTAAGTATTATATTTAATTTATTAATTATAATTTTTTTTATTATTTTAATTCTATTATTAAATTTATAAATATTAATTAGGGGATTCTTAAGGTTAATTTTTTTCTTATAGGCTATATATTAAAAATTAATATTTCTTAATTAATATATTATAATATATTTATTATTATACTTAAATATATATATATATAAGCTAAATTATTATTTTATTTAATATTTAAGGTAAAATAAGATATTAATAATTACTAAATCCTTTTTTATTATAAATAATATTACTTTTAATTAGCTATTAAATTTATCTTTAATTATAAAAAGCTATCTTATTTTATTATATTTTTATTTATAATCTTAGAGGTTTTATAATATTTATTAAAAAGGCCTTAATAAGTAATACTTTAAAGATCTCTTTTTTATTATTTATTATATATAAGTTTATATATAGCTCTCACACTTAAGCCTAATAATATCCTTAATTTTAATATTCTTAGCTTTATATATAAATTACTTAATAATAGCTTTCCCTAAGTACCTTATATAAAGGTATTAAAGGTTCTTTAAGTTAAGTCTAAGGCAAGGGGGGTCCCTTAAGGGTTTAAAGTATATAAAGCGTTATATATTACTTATAATAATAAAAATAGCCTTATAATTACTTAATAAAATATAATTATATATTAACTTAGACTTAAGGAAATATAAAAAAAAAGACTTATATTAAAAGAAAATAAGGTTATAATAATACTTTAATTAAATTATTTTTATATTTTATATAAATAATCCCTATTATAATAAGTAATTAAAGCTTAAATATTAAATCCTTATATTTTTATAAAAAAAGGCCTTAAAAATAATATTAATATAAAAGCCCTTTATTATTATTATATTTATAAGAGTTAAGAATTTAATAAATAATCCTAATTTATTATTTAATACTTAATATAATACTTAAGTACCTTTTTTAAGGATTTAGAATTTTATTATATTTATTTTAATAAAGCTATTTATAGCCCTAAAAGATTTTAGCTTTAAATAATTTAGGTTATTTATTAAATAAGTTATATTATAGTTATTTAAAAGGGTATTTTTAATAAATAAGTAAAAAGGTATATTATATATAATATATATTATAATTAAGTATTTTTCTTTATAGAGGATCTTAGGTATAATAATTATAAAAATACTTAGATATTTTAAGAAATTAATAATCCTTTTATTACTTAATATTATTATATATTAGCTCTTTTATATTAATTTATTTTTTAGCTAAGACTAATAAGGCTTATTTAGCTTAGTCTTAATAAATATAAAGATATCTTCTATTAAGTTAGCTATTATATAAGTAAAGCGGCCTATAATAGCTTTTTCTAAATAGCTATATTACTTAGGCTTCTAAGAGTATTTAATATACTTATAAAGATAATTCTTATATATTTTCTTATTATTAGGGTTATTTCTTTATTATATTAATCCTCTTATTATTAAGATAATAATATATATACCTCTAAGTATTAAGGGGTTATCTTAGGTAATTACTAAGCTAAGGAAGCCTATTAGCTTAAGTAAAAACTAATCTTTCTTTAGCTCCTTAATAAGCTATTACTTTTTTTACTTAGCTTACCTAAGGGTAATCTTATACTTAATAGCTTATAAGAAGCGCTATTTATTCTTAATATTATTTATCTCGGCTATATTATATATATAAGTAATTATATAAGTATAGTTTTAATCTCTAAGCTAAGTATATAAGTCCTAATAAGCCTTATTAGCCTCCTTTAAAACTTATTTATATCTCTTAATTATTTCTAAGTAAATAATTAAGGTATTTAAGGTAAGCTATAATTATAAAGCTCTAAGTAATTAATATATAAAATAATTATTTAAATTAGCTATAATTAATTCCTTAATAATTAAGCTTAATAATTAAGCTTAAAATAATATAATTTATTAATTTAATAATAAATATTATTAATATATTATACTTATTACTTAGCTCCTTATATATCTTATAGAGCTCTAAGTAACTTATAATTATATATATATAGCCCTTTTTAATAATAGTCTTAAAAAGAGATTCTTAGGGATTAAAAACCTTTATAATCTAATTATTACCTTAATTATAATATATTTTATTAGCCTTTTTTTATACTTAGTGCTTTATTAACTTTTTTTTATAATAATAATTAAAGGTTTTAAGTATTAAGGCTTAATTAAGGTTATTAATAATATTAAGCTTTATAAGGTTAATTTATTTTTATAAATAATATACTTAGGCTTTAACCTTTATTAATATAATTTATATAAACTAATTATATTAAGTATTTAGCTTAATAGCTATTAAAGGGTTAAAAGTAATTATAAATATTATTTTTATTTAACTAAGTAATAAAAAAAGGGTTATATATATATATATAATTTATTTATTTAAGGTAATTAAATTAATTAAGGATAATAGAAATAATATTATTAAAATAAATAATAATTTTAATATAAAAGTAAGTAATAAAAATTATTAGAAATACTTTTACTTAGGCTTATAATTATAATAAATAGTTATTTTATATTACCTTAAGTATCTAAAAGAGGTAAATAAAAAGCCTTAATTTCTATAAAGGGAAATAGCCTAAAGTAGGCTATATATATAACCGCGCGGGCTATATGCTAGCCTATGCGCGATAGCGCGACTAATTAGGGGTTAGGAGCTTATATAATAGATACTGTTATATATCATTGACTGTGTTCTTTGATGTTATGGCTGATCGCTTCTTATTATCATTGCGGATAATAAAAATAACCTTTTTTCCCTAACTCGATAGCTACTGGCCTTTACCGATGACTAATAAACAGAGAGAGGTGTGCATCACTGCAGGGAACTCTTGACAGATTCATGGAGTCTGAAACCCAATGGCCAGGTTTACGCCATTGACCTGGCGGGACTCTTCATCAAGAAGCCACACAATACCCTTCGCAACTTCGGCAGGATCAACCATGTTGGAGAATTCAGTACCTGGATTCGCCTGCCGCTCTTTCAGTGCTGCCTCTCCACCGGCGAAGCTGGCACTCATTGGCGTATTGACGGAACCTATGCTTCACTTAGCTAATGAAGTCTGGATGCTTTTCTAATGTTAATCGACTTACCGGGAGAAATAACGTTACAACGAACTCCAAAAGGCTTCACGTCGTTCGCCACTTGGACACTGAAGTGGGCCACGCCAGCTTTAGAGACGCAGTAAGCGAACACACCGGGGATGTGCACGATGGAGGCCATGCTGGCCACATTGACAATGGCGCGGTCGATGTTACTCGGCATGCCAACCATGGCACGTGCCTCTGCGCGAGTGCAATAGAAAACACCGTTGAGGTTGACATCTAGAACATGGTTCCATTCGTCATCGTCTTGCGATAGGATTGTGGGCTTCAGGCTTCCCTGCCGGAGGCCAATGGGAGTTTGGGGCACGCCAGCGACGTTGGCAGCCCCATGTAGAGCTCCAGACTCGCGCACGATATCGTCAACCCAAGCATTCACGTCCTGAGGTTTGGACACATCCAGCTTGTGCGTGTAAATCTTTGTAGTTGGCGATATATCGTTGACCTGCTGCTTAATGATGTCGAAATTGCTTGTGTTCCAATCGCCAACCCAGATGGCGGCTGCTCCCTTGCGGGCCAATTCGTGCACGGTGGCAGCACCAATGCCGGAGGCGCCACCAGTGACGGCGTAGACGCGTGAAGAGAGGGGCAGGGCAGTTGTCGAGGTCATTTTCGGTATCAGATGATTACTCAATAAAGGTAATGGTAGAAGAATAAGGGTATAAACAGAGACTTAGGAGAAGACAGATAGTCGACTTCTTAATCAAGATAGATATGTGAGAGAATAAAAGAATATAAAGAGTCTTTTATATTAAATGTCTTAAAATAAAAATAGTATACTTAAGAGGTAAGTATAATAAATAGGTAAATATAATATTTAAATTCTTACCTTATATTAACAATTACAAAAAGAAATCTTTAATAACTTTAATTAAGCTTTAAAGAGCTATAAACTTAATATAAAACTAATATATTATATAATTTTTATTATAATTCTTTTAAACTTATTAAATTATATTTTATAAAGTAAATACTAGCTTGAGAGGTATTTTACTACCACGTGTACTCGGCCATTATTAGCACCCCGTTCCGCGGATAGCATTTGTCAGAATCCGCATTTCAAATCCGTTGAAATCGCCATAGGGTGTCATCGGAGTCACTTACCGGCAATGATTGTGCTGAGACTTGCTCGGAGGGGACTGCTAAACAAACGTATTTCATGATTCCTCTTCGGCAGTTCTAGCTTACCCCGCAAAGTTTATCCCATAACATCATCCGCTCCGCGGCAGAGCTCCGCGGCAAAGCTCCGCGGAGGTTATATTAAGGCACCGAGAGGCCGACTTGCATGCACAGGCAGGCCGATGCGACGTAAAGTAACAAGTGTGATGGCTAGACGAATGTAACTGTACCCTAGATAAGACGGAGAAGCAGTTCAGTCCAGTTCCGTTACCTTATTACCCGTCCGTGAGTTCTTCATAACATTGAAACTTACATATCTTTCACATCGTAAATACCAAAACCATGGAGAAGAGACTTTTCATCAACGGAAAGGTCTGTATATCCACGATACTGGACATGGAAACTATCCAGAGGCTGACTAAATATGTCATACAGTATATTGACGCGAGGACATCGTCACGTTTGACGCTGCATAATCCGGGAGACGGCTCCCTTATCGCAAGTGACGTCCATGTAGCGGAAGAAGCAGATGTCAATGCAGCTGTGGCCGCTGCTAGGGCCGCATTCCCTCTTTGGGCATCCAAGGACCCATCTGAGCGAGCCGCTATCTTGAACAAGTTCGCAGACGCCATCGAGGCTAACGCTCAGGAGCTTGGCCGCCTTGAAACATTGCCGTCTGGGAAGCCCACGTCTAGGGTCCAGATGGTAGAACTTAAATTGGCGGCTCAATATTTCAGATGTGAGTTCCTTAACGTCTGCTTTCCGCTAGTACGCCCCTTTCCAACAAGAAAAAGTCGCTTACGCTTTCCAGACTATGCCGGATGGTGTGATAAGCTCCACGGCGAAGCCACTCCAGTCACAAACGGATTCGTCCGCATTGTGACTCATGAGCCTTTTGGGGTCTGTGCCTGCATTTGCCCCTTTAACGCGCCGGTTGTTATGGCTTGTACCAAGCTTGCCCCAGCCCTCGCCGCCGGAAACACGGCTGTTATCAAGCCCTCTGAGAAGACGCCGCTTAGTACTATTTTTCTCGGTCGGCTGGCTAACGAGGCAGGCATACCGGCAGGAGTGCTAAATGTCGTCACTGGGGCAGGCCCTACTGGTGCCCTGCTGGCGTCGCATATGGATGTCAACAAAATCTCCTTCACCGGTAGCTGTGCGACAGGAAAGAAGATTGCGCAAATGGCAGCAGGCACCAATCTCAAGAGAGTTTCGCTTGAGTTGGGCGGCAAATCGCCATCCATCATCTTCCCGGATGCCAATCTCGACGTTGCAGTCGAGTGGTGCGTCCGTGGAATCACAACAATGACGGGTCAAGTATGCATGGCCAGCTCACGAGTGTATGTTCACAAGTCTATCAGAGACAAGTTCGTGCAGCGCTTTCAAGCGGCCTTGAAGACTGTCGCATCTACGATTGGCGATCCATCCTTGGGCAGCACCACTGTTGGCCCATTGGTCGACAAACTACAGTTCGAGCGCGTTATGAGCCTTATTGATTCGGGCAAAAAGGAAGCGAAACTTCTTCAGGGGGGCCAGCAGATCGGTGACAAGGTAACGCCAGCGTGTCCTGCAATTCTACGTCAGCAAGGTCTAACAATTAGCAGGGATATTTTGTCGAACCCACAGTCTTTGTCGAGGCACCGCTTGATGCCAGAGTTTATAAGGAAGAGATCTTTGGTCCAGTCGTCGTGGTCAGCGAATTCGAAGATGAAGAAGAGGTGATTGCCCGAGCCAACGACACTGAGTTTGGCCTGAGCGGGGCTGTCTATTCGCAGGATATTAACCGAGCTATGCGTGTGGCGTCCAAGATCAACAGTGGCACGATCTGTATCAACTGCGCGATTCAGATTAGCCCTGATGTGCCGTTTGGGGGTACCAAGCAGAGTGGCTGGGGTAGAGAGAGCGGCAAGGTACGCTCGGAATCTTTCATCTCTTTGTTCCGTTTTAGGCATAACTAACCGGAATTGTGCTTCAAAGTATGGAATCCTTTCTTTTACCGAACCGAAGACAACTTTTATCAAGTAGGAGAATCATCCCCAAAGACCGGCAGACAAGCACTAACCATCTCAGCATGGCATATTGAGGGATATCACCAGTGGACAGTGGTGTAGGTGTGGCGGGGGTTGATGTGCGCTGTGAGTAGCTAGGCCAAATTTTGAGGGCAACTGAAATCACTTGCTTGAATGCGCGTAAAATCCACCATACCTCTTAAAGGGGAAGTGATATGCCTTGAGGAACGAAATGGACGTGATCGGACCCCCAGCAGGAGCCCGGCAGGTGGCAGTATCACATGCTCGCGATTGCAATAGGCGACCGAGCGTTGATATGGTGGCACCCCTTGAACAGTAATACCTCCGAGATGCTCCCCACGCAATAGAGGATAAATCTTCTACAGGTCTCATTGTCCCTAGAAATTTTCATTTTGATCCATCGTCTTGAATCTCGTCCAGCGGGTAAAGAAATACCCGTCTTCCCTTCCCTTTCGATACTACTCTCCGTAGCTCTATGGGCTGCCCTGTAGCGTCCAAGACATGAGACCCTCACTCCAGAGCACACAGGCCATCGTTTATCACCCCCCTGAGGACGGCAAGAAAAAATGGATTCTCCAAGAGGTCCAAGTTGGTGCCCCCCAGGATCATGAGGTTCTCGTCGAGATGGTCGCTACAGGCGTCTGCCGCACAGATCTCGGATGTGGGACAGCCCCGGACAGCACCCCCGGCTCCCCTGTTCCTCCTTATCCTCGTATTCTAGGCCATGAAGGCAATTACCACTTGGTTTTCAACTTCATTGCATGACGGATAGGTCGCCGGCGGCATCTTTCCGCCTGGTGGTGAATGCTGGCGGGAAACTGGATGTGGTGAACACTAGGGGGATCACTCCCCTGCAGATGGCTGCCCGCAACGGAAACGAAGAGGTCTTCAAGTACATGATGACCAAGGAGGCGACACTTTCAATGCTCCATAACTCTCCCCCGGACCAGTCGGGCACGGTGATGCATGATACATGCAACGAAGGGTCTCTGGAGATGGTCCGCCTGTTGATTGAGAACTAGTTCAACGTCAACTTTGTAACTGACGGATCTTTCGGCACTTCCCTGATTTCAGCCACCATTGGCCCCAGGGATGACATACATGGACAAATGAAGGTCATGATCGAGTTGCTGTTGGAGAATGGAGCAGATCCATCTGTTCGTGCTGGCCTGTTCGGATACCCGCTCAACTCGGCCTGCATGTGCTGTCCGGCCGAGATCATCAAGCATCTCCTTGAAAGAATGCCTCCATATACATCCAGGACCCCTTTGGGCGGAAGCCGACACACTTAGCTTGCTACACCTCTCTCGAGGCACTCACACTTTTGAAGGCCCCGACTCTGAGTTTGCCGTCAGGGATGAGCTTGGCCGAATGCCTCTTCACTACGCTGTGGTAAATGGCTCACTGGACATCGTGGAAGAAGTGCTGGCACGATCAGAACGAGTTGGTATCAGTATTGATGTCAAGGACAACGACGGATGGACACCACTTCTCTGGAGAGCTCGCGCATCGACGACCTTTCGCCAATTGTATCCAACCAATCCAACGACAACCGATATGGTGTCTTTCCTGTCAGAGAGAGGAGCCGATCCCACAATCGAGCGGCTAGGGTTTTCTGCCCCATCTCCTGCCTCTCAAATTGCATACTACTCCGGAGTTGATGACTATGTAACCTTCGTTTCCTCCAATCCCCTTGCTAACACTCTCCATTCTTTAGTATTGGTGACCTGATCGTGGCCAAGACCGGCAAAGAGCCCCCATCAGCAAAGAGGCGAGGCAAACGATTGGTTAATGGGTTCTGCGATTGCTGCTTGCTTCAGATCGTGGGCAGCTATGTCGAGTGTGAGACCTGTCCCGAATTTCGGCTGTGTTTCAAATGTTCCAGATCCAAGTCCAAGATTCACCCTCGCCACTCATTTCGCGATCAAGGGGAGGAATGGGATGACAATGGGAACGTGGAGCCTGAAAAGCCTGAAGAAGTTCCTAAAACGCCAGTCAAGGTGGTCAATGGTGACACTCCAGCAGCAGCGCCAGGAGAAGGCAGCCAGAGCGATGAGTTTGACGACGAAATTGTGGGTTAGAACACTACGGATTATGGAGAATCTCATAGTTAGAACGGCAGGTATGCCGGCTGGCCCTTTAATGTAGATATTTAGGGCGTCAGTCCAATCTTTCTGGAAGGCAACAAGCCTTTGAGCTTAGTTATGGATACTGAGGGCATTGTGAAAGAAGCAATCGGCCAGTCACAAACAAATAGTTATTGATACATGTCGGCATTAAAGCCCAACGCGGAAAACACCATAAGGGTCTAACTCCCCAACCCTGAACCATTGTTTGCCATGTGAAGTAGTTCCCAAGACGCCGGATCTCGAAAGACGTCGGAGATTCCATAACTAAACAGATCGTCGAATGCCATTTGGAGCTGAAACTGTGATGCATCAAACCCAGCCCACGGTTCAATAAGCTGTTCCGGAAGATATTGAGGATTGTCAGATACATGATCGCCGTGAAACCCTTGCTCGGATGGGAGAGACACTGGGGTTGGTATCACGACCTCTTCTGTCCCAACTGACTGGTTGATTGGCTGGTGGGTTGTAGTTAGGGGCCTCTCATCTGAAGTAATTGGTTCGGCCGTTGTAGCGGAGTCGCCTCTATCAGGGCCCTCAACTGGCTGTCGATTCATGCTACCCGGATTGCTGGAACTCATCAGTCTATGTGCAAGCTTTGCGACACCTTGGGCAGTAGTCCAGCTCTGGCCAAGCGTATCAAGAGCTTCGCAGCAAAGACTGAGATCTCTGGACGAAGCATCAATGTCCCGTACCCTGTCCCGTAGAGCACGGTATATCACTGTTGTGGCCATGGCCATGGCATAGGGCACTAGCGGCAGTGGCGGGAGGGTTTCGTGCTGGCCATGGCCGAGCATCTCGAGGATACGGTCCGCCGATGCGAGCCGCCTGGTGTAATGTACGTTGTCTGGGCCGCTGTGTCGACACGATAGCATGGCAGCTAGATGATACCAGACCTCGAGGAATGCTACTTCCATGTTAACAATCAGTTCAGGTCAATGCAGTAGCGTATGTGAACTAGCCTCTATGAGATCTGTGAAAACGATCGAATGTGGTGCCTGATGTGAGTTCTGACAGAGAAGGAAAAGCCTCACAGTCATCAACAGTTGATGTGGAGCTCGCCTTGTAGACCTTGGTTGCCTTGACTGTGAGGTCTCCTAGTACTAGGGAGATGTGAAGAACCTGAGACCGATAGCTTTCTCTCCTCGGAGCAATACGGTCGATGGAAATGTCGGTGTCGTCGATGATAAAAGGCCCTGCTCCCATGGTCGGCTTGTTCAGCCGGTCAAAGTTTCGAAGCGACCACCATAGATAGTCAAGGTCCTCGTCCGAGTTTTCCGGCATCTTCAAGTGTAATGACATTGACCACGCCTCCCTGATGGCCTGCGTCAGATACATCGAGGAGCGGTCAACACCGCCTCGGCCGTCATTATGGAGATGCATCAACGCTAAGATCTGGATCTTGATGACCCTGTTCGACTCTAGGTTTGCCTTGATGGCTGCATCGAGGCCGGCGAGCAGCTTTGATGCGAAGATTTGGTGACTCAGAAGTGGCCCGTCGTCGGTTAACCGTAGAAATGGAGCGGCCTGTTTCGCTTTGCAGGTGACAAGACACATTGCCCTTAGCAAGTACCGAGAAGCTTGGCCGTTGCTGAACTCGCGGAGCACGCTAGAACCATCCATGATAGGAATAAGGTCGTCTAGAAGAGAGTTATAAACAGGTAGGAGTGCCTCAATGGTCGCCCTCGGAAGCTCAAGAAGAGCACCCACATCCTCCAGGTAGCGTCGATGGTGCTCCGTTAGAGGTGGTATTTTTATCGTCTGTCTGTACGTCCTCCACCACATTTGTCGACGCCGAGTCTGTTGAACAACATCCTCGGCGGTTGGGACTCGACCGCGGCCCGTCTCTGGTTGTTGAGATGTTCTGTCTGGCTCAGGCAGAGAGAAAAGATGCTTCAATACTGCTTCGGGGTTGTATTCTTGCAGTTGTGAGGGATGCGGGCTCGACTCCCTGGTGTTGACATCTGGTTGTGATTCTGGGACAATAGGCTCGGCTGCTTCCGGATTGTCCGTCCTACTATCGGTCTCGTCATGATAGCATCGCTTCTTTCGTGAGCGACAGTGGTGACAAGGTATAGGCGATATACTGTCAGTCGTCCTCAGCTCGGTAATAGGCAACTAGAAACTTATCTTGGGACGTTCGTTTCCTCGTAGGCGCGGTTGAAGATTGCCAAACAAGCTCCATGGCCGTCGTGATCAATCGATAAGCTCTGGAGTTACAGTATCCTGTGGACTGGAGCTCGATTCCACCTGTATTGGAGGCGGCATTGATGATAGTGGAGAGATGGCGGCTCGGGATGGGAGCGTAAAAGGGGCTAGCTTCCCCGCCCCCGACCGGGCATGGTCGGCCCGCAAAAGTAGCTCCCGGGTGCGGGGCCGCTCCGAAAACGGTAGATGCCGCTCCGAGAGCCGACTGTTGGGAGATCATGACACTTGACTGTCAACTGGGTGAACAGAGGGTTGGCCTTGCTCCAAACAGGGGCCCGATGCATGGCAGCCTCGGATACAGTAGTAAATGCTTCGGTGCATTAAGCGAAAATTGCTCACCTCATCTTGCAGTGATGGGCTGTTGGGGTGACGACCTGGAACCCGCTCCTGTTTTGGAATCCCGGCCCATCAACTTGGGGGCTAAACCCAAGTTGGGTCGGTAGCTCAACCGCTCAAGGAGTGCAGCCGATGAGACGTATGCATGACTGGATCGACTTGGATCTGCGTGCCAACAGCCTCTCATGTGTTGACGGATGGCAGAAGCGCTCCGGAGGGATTGGCTGGCCTCAATTACCCCACTGATAGCAACGCGGGGTACAAACAGGCTTCTCTCTGAAGTGGCATATAAAGATTCATGACATCTTCAGCAGGGGTTCATCTTCACCAGCTCATTGCGCAGTCATTGATTAGCTCTACTTGTATATCCTTGTCATCATCATGTCTCCTTCATCCACTATCACACGCTATGTCATTGTGGGCATGGGCGTTCGCTCGTCCATGTACTACGAGAGCATCATCCGAGACTTCAAAGATGTTGCAAAGCTCGTGGGAATCTGCGACACAAATCAGACTCGCATGAACGCTGCAAACGACCACATCGCAGAGCTTGGAGGCGAGCGTGTGCCTACCTACAAGGACAAAGACTTTGATAAGATGGTCAAAGACCAAAAGGCTGATGTTGTCATTGTCACCACAATCGACCTCTTCCATCACCACTACTGCATCCGAGCCATGGAGTTGGGCTGTGATGCAATCACGGAAAAGCCCATGACCATCGATGAAGAGAAGCTTCAGGCCATGATCGACGCTGAGAAAAAGACCGGAAAACAGGTTCGCGTTCTGTTCAACTATCGCTACGCACCTCATCACACCAAGGTTCGCGAATTGATCGACTCTGGTGTCATTGGCGAGATCTCGACTGTCCACATGGACTGGATCCTTGATTGCCCCCACGGAGCCGACTTTATGCGTCGCTGGCACCGACACAAGGAGACCAGTGGTGGCATTCAGATGCACAAGTCAATCCACCACTTCGACCTGGTCCACTTCTGGCTCAACACTGAGCCTGAGCTTGTCTATTGCCTGGGCTCCCTGCGTTTCTACGGCAAAGAGAATGCCGAAAAACGCGGCGAGAAGAACCTTGGGGAACGATATCTCAACAACCAAGATGCGAAGAAGGATCCCTTTGCTTTCCAGCTCGGTGATAACGAGCGGATGAAGAAGCTATACCTGGATGCAGAGCATGAAGATGGCTACATCCGAGACAGGAACTGCTTCGGTGAGGACATCACCATCGAAGACAATCTCTCCATGATCATCAAGTACAAGAACAGCGCTGTTCTCACCTACAACACCTACGCATATGCACCATGGGAGGGATATCGATGTGTGTTCAACGGGACCAAGGGTCGTCTTGAGATCAACGTTGTCGAGAGTGGCTACTCGCCAACAGGCATCCCAGTGGCGAAGGATCCCAGTGGCGAGGATAAGCAGTATATCCAGGGAGGCGTCGAGCAGACCAAGATTGTTGTCTACCCCATGTTTGACGAGCCATACGTGGTGGATGTTGTGAAGCAGGAAGGCACCCATGGTGGCGGTGATCCCATCTTGTTGCGAGATGTGCTCCTTGGTGAGAAGAAGGGTGGTGTCGATCGTGCCGCCTTCATCCGTGACGGAGGCAATGCTGTCCTTGTGGGAGTTGGAGCTAATCACTCCATGAAATCAGGCATGCCTGTCAAGGTACAGGACTTGGTCCGCTGGTAGTTGTAGATGTCATAGTA
This sequence comes from Ascodesmis sphaerospora, assembly GCA_027569015.1. NCBI lineage: Eukaryota > Fungi > Ascomycota > Pezizomycetes > Pezizales > Ascodesmidaceae > Ascodesmis > Ascodesmis sphaerospora. The sequence goes on along the minus strand of JAPPUR010000014.1, from coordinate 49,531 downwards.
ATTGGGACTTTCGCTTGAACTTCATCAGATCTCTAAAAACAATATGGTGTTGCAGTGATCCAATTGCATAGTTGCGAGCAAGGCTACTTTTGTGTGCGCCCTGTTGAGGACGAATCAAGGTATGCGAGCAGTGACGGGAGTAATCTGGATAGCCAACCCCATAGTCACGAGCCCCTGGAGTACGATCCAGGTTTAGAAACCGAGGACTCTGACAATGGGTCGTCAAGAAGCTCTTACGATGAGTCTTGTCACGACGACAACGATGGCGAGGGTCAGGGTGGCAGCTATGACGGTACGCCGAAGCAATACAATCTCTCGGACCTGTTTTATCCGCCGAGGCCTGGGAGGTTGCCCCACGGAGTCTGGCATAGAGAGTTTATCCATTACACAGGCAACCGCAGACTCCCGAAAAGCGGGTGCTTCTTCCTCGCGGGTCTATATCCAAGATCCCGCCAGAGCATATTGCCTCGCCGGCATGTCGGAGCTTACGAGGTATCAATGGACATGTGCTAAACCTAGCGCAAATGAAGAATTTCCGCAACGTCCGCTTTTGGTACCAAAGCCGTCGCATTGGAACACGGACGTGACTGAGCAGCTCCTCGAAGAGAGCAGTCTATTCTATCTGTCAGGAGAGTCAAATGGCTCAAATCTTGGCGTCGATGGACATTTCCTTCTGCGGGCGGCAGAAGTTAAAAAAGGCCACTGTGTTAGCATCGGGTTATGATGCTATGATGTTTTGACAATGTGTTCTTTATCATGGTTGGAGCCTGCCCCTTTATGGGTTAAGCCAGAAGACCGACGGACATTTCCAGCCCTGGCGGTCCTTCTATCCGCCACGCCACAGGCTACATGAATTGAGAACTAATTGGGAATTCATCGACGAGGGCTGCGATGTAAGTGTCCCTCAATGATGTACCACTCAAAAATTATTTCTTACAGAAGCAGGAGTCTGACGTATTGCGGCCACTGGCAGTCCATTCTTACTGCCTCGACAAATACGCAAAATCATCATACCGTCGACTGGGCCATGTTGATTTGGATGGACTTTGGTATTGGCGTGAGATCGAGAGTCGCCCAGATGCTTACGGAATGGGGGATCGAGTCCCGCTACCGCGGCCGGAAGTGGAACGAGCCCGTAAACGTTGGGACTAGCCGTGGCACCATCTCGCCGGCGATGAATGGCTTGCCGCAAATCCTGTTGAGATCCCAGGCATCTACCAGACCCTGGAGACTTGCGTGAACCGTGCAGACAAAGATCAAGCTCAGGTGCAGAACGCAAGGCTCTTCGCTCTCCCTACTAAGGTCATTCATCATATGCTTTCATACCTTGACTTACCTGACATCGACACGATGGCAAAGGCGTGTCGGAGGCTCTACGACTATGCGCAGCCAATATTCAAAGCATGCGTATTTAGGGGCATGTACTGGTTGTGGGAGATTTGTCAAGGCAGCGAATACCCCACGCCGCCTAACCGGCCAGCGACGTGGGATCCTCTTTGCCCACCTGGCTTGCTGCCCCCTGCGCTTCCTTTCGAACTTGAAAGCAAAGAAGCTAAAGATAGGCTCTGGGCAGAAATCATCGCTGAGGATCCAGAGATAAAGGGGGCTGGGAATGCCGCCAAAGCGCTCGACTGCCTGCGCCGAGACGAGATTTTGGGACCATATCGTGTCACACAGGAATCGTCGCTTCACGGGTGGCACACCTTTCGTGTCTGTGTAGAAGCGTGGATCCGACTTACACAGGGCAGAGCTTGGCCCAGCATGGACGGGGCTGACTGGAGGCGTATATGGCGGCTTTTCAACCCTGCAACAACCCCCTTGCCTGGTGTTCGTAACCGCGCGCGGATATGACATGACTGTTAGCAGATTACTGATTGTGTTGCCTTGGCGCACAAATTAGGTGAGATCGATAACAAGCATGATGATTTGCAAGCAAAGTTGTCGGACCCGTCGCAACCGGGACTGATGGCGAATATCTACGACGATGATCGGTACTAAACTGCTGCAATCACCAAATTGCTTCCAGACAAGTCAACGTTGTTATAGGAATGAATATCGAATATGGGAAGGGAATATGTAATTGAATTGAAGACTGTGCAATACTGGGCAATTGGCTATGAAATGCGTAATTGAGGAGTATTTATGGTCTCGTAAACATCGTCAACGCGTCGCCCTCGACCACTAAGGCGCCCTAGTAGTGATACCTAAAGTTCAAATTCTCCTTGTCTGTCTTGTCTTCAAATCCATGCGCGAGCGTACGGTCCACGGTAATCTCACCATCCTCTGTTCTCTTGTCCCGGATCCTGTTGCTGTAGGCATAGTAGGCCCGCAGCAATAGCAGTGTTGCTCCAAGGACGCCATAACAAGCGACGTGAACTGAAAAGGCGGTAAAATATCGAGGAGCATCGTTGGAGCGGAATACCTGGGGCCCAATACAGTTTCCTACAGCCCAGCATAGGAAGTTGGTGGCGATGACAAAGGATCTCTTGGTCTGGCCCGCGACATTCCGGGTGATTAGGGAGAGGCATAAGGCAGAGCAGGCCCAAAATGAGATGGTGACGTAGTAGGCCAGGAGCAGACCGATTTCATTGGCCTTGCTTGTGCGTTGAACAGTCATGAGGACCACGGTACCGGCAATTGAGCTACGGGCCCTGTTAGTATGCCATACTATCGTTAGTGGGAGGCACAAAAACTTACGGGATCACCGATGCAGCCATGGCGTAAATGGGCTGCCCAGTCTTTCTGTCCACCCAAACGGCGCCAAACATGATGATTATCATGACAGCACCCAAAACCATGGACAGAAGTTGGGTTTGGAGGACATCAAAGCCAAAGCTCTTGACCAGAAGTGCTGAAAAAGCATTGAGGCCAGAATTGGGAAGGGTGGTGCAGATCTGAATCACTCCAAACGCGTACGCTATTTGATGTCAGTCATGGTCACTCATGATGCTCGATAAACTTACTTTGCGGGTCTCGCAGAGCCTCGTAAACCTGTTCTACTCGAAACTTTCTGTTTTGCAGTCCACTCTGGTTGCTGCGAACGCGCTCCACCATGAGCTTCTTGTCGTCCTCGGAGAAACATTTTGACTTCATTGGAGAGTCGGGCATCCACCAGAGAACAAAGACTCCCCAAAGTACGGTGATACATCCGTACGTTATAAACAGTGCTTGCCAAGAGTGAATAGGGGATTTGTCAGGAATGTTCGAGAAACAGTAGGCTAGGAGACCTCCGACGATCTGCTGTAAGCCGTTCATGGCATACCTTTAGGGGTTAGCCTGCGTTTGAGTGCCCGAAAGCCGGCCGACCACTCACCAAAGAACCACCGTAGTGCTTTGCTCAGAACGTCGATACCACATGCCTGAGAGGAACACAAAACATGGCTGACAGCAAGCTTCCAGGGCCCCCAAGAAGAAACGGACGGCAAGCAAGCCTCCAAAGTTTTTACAGGCCGCATGAAGTGCAAGCACAGCGCCCCAGCAGATGATGTTGGCTGCGAGATACTTGGCCACCGAGATACGTTGTATGATCCAGTTCGTCGGGTATTCGACTACCAAAACCGCGATGTAGACAATCGTTGTCAGCCAGCTGTACTGGATAATGTTGTTAGCAACCTCCTGACGGGGAACTGGAGCTATGTTGATATGCGTACCTGCTGCCCGACGAGCCGAGTATCATCCACGATCCCCATGATCGAGGCAAACGAGATCGTTCCTTTGTCAAGTGCCTGGAGAAAGTATGTCACCATCATGACGAGCAGAACTCGCTTGTCAATCATTCTTTTCAGTCGTTTGTTGGTCTCGTTGTCGATCTCGATAGCAGCCGCAGAAGCGTATTTTGCGACTTCTGGGTCGACCCTGTTATTATCGGCAGCATGCTTGATGTCGGTGGCATCCTCGAGATGCGTGGAACTGAGGGCCTGAGGATTATTCTTGGTTGACGACATTGTGAAGCGGTAGGAGACAAGAAGAATGAGTCAACGATGGCTTGACTAGTCAGGTCGGAGCTGCAATGCCCTCGTTTATATGCTCTGGGGCTTCCCCGCATTCCCTATACCCCAGACCGCTAATGACATGGAGAATCCGGGGGTGCGGAGCTTGACGATCCGGGGTTGTCCACCGGTGGTAGCCTGATCAATATTATTCAAGGCGATGCCCCTGTATGTATGGGATTAGGAATGACTCGCCGAGAGTCTCGCCGGGAAGCATGTCGGCAAGTTCTGTTGAAGTCCTCCGCAAAGCAGAGCCGACCCAAAATTGGCTTAGTCTGCCCCCCAGGGTGTCGGGTGGTCTGTCGTTGGACCGTCTTGAGTGGCCCCTACGTTGTGATCGACAGGTGTATGTGCCGATGGCCACCTGTATCTGGCTGATGTTGCAAGCGCACTGGGCCGCATCAACGAGTTGATCAAACTGTCAAGTGCTGCCGAGTTCCATGTTGAACAAGAATCACTTGGTGAGAGATTTCATTCACTACTATCTAAACGACAAAGAAGCTATGAAGTAAAATAGCTTCATCCAAATCATATAGAGGACATCCGTCAACGCGCCTATGTCATTTGTTTACGTGGTGTTTCGACTGCCACATTACGTAGCCTCAAAGGACAGAGTCGTATCCTCCTCTCAACTGCAGCAAGTTGTTGGCGTCTCCGCCCCAAAAAGAGTAACTACCCGACAAGCCGTGCACGGCTAGACTTGGGGTTGGGACTAGGCCTGTAGCATGATGATCCACTATCTTCCGATGCTGGGCGCTACCGACATAAGTCTGATCTTTGCGATGGGCCTTACTCTCATGGGACGACGTCGGTTAAGGGTTCATCTCTTGTATCGCCATTGCTCTTGTTATTTCTTGTATATAAGACCCAAGGGTTGCTATTACACATCCCGCCACTCAGAGCACCTAGGTTGTAACTTGTACATGACACTGCAGGCCTATGTTCTAGCCGTCTTACGGTCTCTGATTCCTAGAGAATAGCCTGATCAGAGGCCGAGGCCGAGACTATCGTCCCGACCGCCGGTAAACCTATAGTCAGAGAGGCTGCAGATGTTAAATGAGACTTGACCGAAACGAAATTAAGAAGGCCAGGCCAGGGCCATGGGCCAATTGCAGTACGTGTTCGCCGTCGTCGATGCAACTAACACACATATTCAGGCGGCATGCCGAAAGACTTCTTCAGAAAGGCGGTCCCTCTAAGGATTAAAGGACTCCAGCCTTATTTAATGTCGCGGGTTGGCCGGGCTACCGCTACCTGTGAGGTTAGAAGTGAAGAACTTAAAAGGGTGAAGCATCGCAGCCAACGCGGACTGATCATGACATGGTGGTTACTCGGGCGGGTAAGAACGAAGACCCTGGAGGTACTCTTGGGCAACATAATACTTGGTATCAATTGTGCTAATCCGCCCGGTTAGTAACCATCGAAAGACCTAGAAATAGCCTGCTGGTTCAAGCAGCAGCTTATACAACACTCGAGTAGCTCGCGCGTGAGTTGGCACACATCGGCTTAGTCCAGCAAACCAGTTAAGCCAAGAGGTTGGTGATATCCCCATGCTCTATTCGACATTTTCCGTCCTTGTTTGACGTGTCTCCGCTCTTGAAACAGTCCAGACACCCGAACCACGTCTTGTGCTTGGGAATATTACGGGCAAGAGCACGTAGGTCCCTCGTTAAGCTGTCTGTGCGATCCCCAGAACACCCGCAGTTGTATCGTGATGTGCAACTCCTCACGGCGAGAAGGGGAAGATTGTTGGCAGCTTTGAGCAAGTCACTGAGTTTATGATCTCTTAGGTCAAGCTCATAAGGAACAATTTCCGCTCCCCTGAGCGTGAGGGTATATTCTGAAATGGCATGACTCGCACGATAACATCCCGAGGTGAGGCTTGTCCATTGCCACGTCGTCCATGGTGCTGTGACGGCGCGGTGATAGGCCTCGCAGAATTGAAGCCGCTTCTGGTCCAGGTACCCTGCGTCAAAGTTAGTCAAGTCATTGAACTTCCTCGAGAGTCCGGGTTCTTACTCCCAACATCATTAGGTAGAAGAGGATGGTCAATCAACTGGATTGCCTGGGTCTGGGGCCCTGCAATTGGTCCTTCGTGATAAAGAAGCAACGTCCACGCAACTTCGCAGAACTCATGAGGCAAATCTGCCACATAAGCGAAGATGAGAAGACGGGAAATGTTTTCAATTGACGATTCTTCCACATCAGGCAGTGAAGACGTCCAATTCCTAAGCCATAGGGCTCCGCAATACTTGAGAGTCTGAGTGCATTGGTACTTGTCGCACACGCCAGCCAGGGCAAGAAGTAAGTTGCTTCGGGGCTGTTCGGGGATTCCCTGGAACTTGAAATGTAGTATCCTACACAGAAGGAGCATGGCTGTGAAGTCATCATCAGGCAGCGATAGCCGATATGGTTCCTGGCCTGGAGATGCCTTTGAGTCGGAAAGTTGGACTCCCTCGAGAAACCTCCCGTCGAGCATGGCTTGGAATACCGGGGATGCATTTGAGAGAATCTTTGAGGATACTAAGATCTCTCTGTCCTCGAGCTGGGCAGTCACCTCCTTCTCCTCATCTCCAGACTTGGGCTGATCTTCCTTTTCGGACGCGTTTTTTGAGGGAGCATCGGTTTGAGGGTCGTACGGTGAGACAAGGACAAGGTCCCCAGCGGGATCAACCGTGCTTCTCTTCAACATCGATTCAGTATTCAGTATCGCGTCAAAAGACGAGATAACAAGCTCTTTCAGGTTGGGCGAGGGAGGATGGAGAAGCAAGGATCGCGTCGCTGAGGGTCTCCATCAAATTGAGTTTCAGCCACAGCGCTTAGTCACCCCCTTGAGGCGCGCTGCAAGGGGCTTGAAGGCTAACGCCTTGTGATTGACGTTCTAAGCGCCTGAGATAAGCTAAATCACTGAGAGAAGGCCATGCCAATCACCAATCAAACATTTGAGCTGTATCATTGGATTACGATGTTTTGGCATGGTGCACGAGACGTCTCCGACGACAAACGAAAACGTTGGTAGCGCTCTACAAAGACTTGGCGCCAAGCCTGATCGCGAGGTGAAGAAGTCGAGGCGGATCATCTGTATTAACTGAACAAGATTTCCCCCATTCGTCCTGTTTCGCTGCCTCTTTACATTCTATATCAAATGTCAAATTCTGATCTCACAATGTTGGTCTTGATGGAGCGCTGCTATCCTTACGTCCCAGCATGCTAGTGGTTGAGTTGTTTTCTCAGGGGTGCAAAACAATCACGGCATCAACCCTAAATTTACTCATAAATGTGCTACAAGCTACAATATTGCTGTCTTTTAATTTCTCATACCGGTATATCTAATTAAAATAATGACTACTTGTGCCAGAATCGTCTGTCCTGTACAATCACATCCGGGTCGTCGGGGATCCTCCATCACCGACCTACCCTACACATACACCGAGAACTGGTGGCCTGACAGGGTTCTTCTTTGAGACAGTAGTAAACTGAGCCTAAATCTGGAACCGTTTCAAATATCTCTGGGGGGAGTTGAGACCATCCCGAACAAGTCCGAGTCTACCGGATAGTATTGAGTCTTGACCTTTCAATCGCAGAACCTTGACAAAAGTTCCGGACCTTCTCGCATGTGCTTCAAAGGCCCTGGCCTCCGTTCGGGGTCTTCCTGACCGGGGCATTGATCGGCACACACCCCTGTCTCCGAACCGGAGCGTTCCTCTTAAGCATAAGACGGCGTGCCCAATAGGGAAGCTCTTCAAACATCTCCCCACGCCTCGCCCGTTAGATTAGATTAAAGCATTTGCACTCTCAATGGCCACACGAGTTTCCTGCTCCACGCTCCTTTAATAGCACTGGCAACAGCCGAGGCATCCACGATAGGTTACATCGACACGATGAGCTAGGATGCCAAGCCGTCCCTTGCACAAAAAGCCCTCGTCCTTGATTGGCAGGTGTCTTCTCGTTTATCTAGGGTTTCGTTCAATGAGCGCGGACTCCACTTCCTTCCACGGAAGGTGGATTTGCATAGTCACGCTCTGGACCTGGACTAAAGGCTTAACAGGGCTTTCTATGGACGAACAAGGGCGTCGACAAGGCGCTTCTTGAAGCTACTCTGGCGTGATGTCGACGGCTTTCCTAGCTATGACTATTTCCAACTTGGCAGGAGGGATAGTTCTTGATACGAGAGACCACGGCTGAACAGAACAAAGAGGGCGAGGATCGGCACATCCGTCTATCACGGCATCAAATTGTCCGTCCTCGCGATAAGTCCTGAAAGATAGTAAGGAATATAAATACTGAGAGAATTACGGCTCATTTGAACAATACCATCTCAGCTTCGTCCATCTTCAGTCTGACTACTACTCCACTTTCATCATGGTTTCCAAGTCTATTCTCGCTGTTCTTCTCGGCACCGCCGGTGTCCTGGCCCTTCCCCCTCGTTGCGCCGTCTCTGATCCTACACCGGAACAGCTGGACAATGCGAGAACTCTCAAGGCCATTGAGGAAACCGCCAGAATCGCTGCCAGGGCCTCCATCACTGTCGAAACATATTTCCATGTTGTCTCGTCTTCCTCATCCAAGTACATCACCCAAAAGCAGCTCCAAGACCAGCTGGTCTACATGAACGATTCTTATGGCCCCCATGGAGTTACGTTCAGGCTGGCAGGTACTGATTTCACCACCAACACCAACTGGGCTGCTGGCAACGGCGAGGTTGCCATGAAGAGGCAGCTCCGTAAGGGAGATTACAGCACTCTCAACCTCTACTTTGTTGACACTCCCAAGCTGGATGGCCTCACGGCTCTCGGCTACTGCCACTTCCCCGAGCCTGGTGTCACATCTGGATCGACGACCTTCATCAAGGATGGTTGCGTCATTGATGCGCAAACCGTCCCCGGCGGAACTGCTGAGCCCTACAACCTGGGTGGAACTGCTGTCCACGAGATTGGACACTGGTTCAACCTCTTCCATACTTTCCAGGGCGGCTGCACTGGCAATGGAGACTTTGTCAGCGATACTCCTGCCCAGGCTAGAAACACAGCGGGTTGCCCTGCCCGCTCGGATACGTGCCCAACCCAGCCTGGCGATGACCCCATCCACAACTACATGGATTATTCTGATGAGTAAGGCCTTTCTATTCATTTTCTGGATCATCAATGACTAATTTGACATAGCATCTGTTATGAGGAGTTTACTCCCGGCCAGGAGACTCGCCTTCACACCGCTTGGGAGACTTATCGCCAGTAGAGAGACAGATTTTGTGGATCTACCCTGACCGACTTGTGTACATAGTCCTTGATAATGTGTTCTTTGTTATAGTTGAAGCCCGGCCCTCGGTGGGGTAACTGAGCCAGAAGACCGTGTACATAGTCCTTAGTTGCCGAATTGATGATGAAATGAAGAGAGTAATTGAGAAGTTGATAAAGCCCAAGTGCCAATGACTTTGCTATCCCTCCAGCTAGTTGCAGGCCAAGGAAAACTCGTGTGTGTGTTGTCTCCATTTTCACTCAATCTTAAAGGTCCATCACTTCGCTGATTCCATCCCATATCCATCTCAAAGGACTGACGACGTTAATGACCAGCCGCTTCACCTCCCAGAAAACTACATACAAACCGCATTCGATACGGTAGGCGATGACCATGGCCTCACTCATAACCCATGAGGTGATTTTCTTGACTTGCTGTGTAACCGGATGCGAACACTTCCAAGGTCTCGTCACTGCAGAGGTGCTCAGATCTTCTAGTTCATCATCCACAGGCCAGTCCAGCCTCGTACGATAGACGTTATATGCGTTAGGGCCGCCGCACATCTCGCGGGAATCGTGGCCGCAATCAAGCCAGCACTCCGTTTCATTTACTCGCGACGACGGCGGCGGGTATGAACGAGAACATTGGCATTCGCTACCATGTCTTATTGCAACTGGGTATCCTTCTGTGGAGCATGTATATGTGCAAGAATCTCCGTGGGCACGGCGATTGAAAGTCCTATGGTTTACGGTCGTGAAGGTAGCTGGCCTGTCGTTGAAGCAGCCGTGGAGCGATAACTTTGGCAACTCGTGATCCTCTTTGTCATCGGCGACGAGAGACTGCAGCCCCGTATCCCAAATGGTAAGACGAGCCTCGCGTCCGCCGCAGGTCCTTAGCGGATATCCAGGACATGGGATATCGCATTGCCCGTCCTTCACTCTGGAGCTCCTCCTGGGATATGTATCCGAGCAGAAGCAACTCTGTTCGTGCATCAACGCAACGGGTTTTCCTATGCGTCTGCAGTACCGGGGACAGCCAGTAGCCGTGTTTGTCGGTTCCCTGCCCTTGGGTCGTCGGGTAAATTCTCTGGGGCGTGAGCTGTAGCAGCCGTGGTATGTCGTCCGGACTGAGGTCACCTCCATAAAGCGACTCTGCTCAGAAGGACCGTGGACAGCCCCAACCTGATGCTTGACCTTTTGAGAGATACCGGTGAGGTACGCAGTGTACATAAATGAAGGACCACCACACACATGATTAGGGTTGCCACGGCATGGGATCCAACAAGAATCATCGTTGACCAAAGCCGCCTTGGGTGGGTAGGTAGTGGCGCAGTAACACTCAGAGCTACGGATCATGGCAACCGTTTTCCTCTTGATTCGACAAAGGTTGGTACAGCTCTTGAGAAAAGTGCTTGTGCCGAAGGAACGCAACGACATACGAACTGCGCCCTTGGGAAGTTGCTTGAAACATCCCTGTGAGACGAGTTGCTCGGAAGTTGCAAGTCGCTTAGGCTGCTGCTCAGCTACCGAGATGGCGCCTTGAGACCGGGGGGAGGAAGAGGCTCATGCTCGACGTCCAACTTGATGCCCAGATTGTAGACACTGTAGGCTCCTGGGCCACCACACATCTGACTGTGTTTGCCGGAACATGGTAGTAGGCATCGTTCTTCAGGGAGCAGTGACCGTTCGGTTGGATACTTGTCGGAGCAGTAGCACTTGTCGCCGTTCAAGAGCATAACACTGTATTTCCGCCCCTTGCACTGGTGATAACACCAACTTGGGGTCATATTTGTCCGCCGAAAGAAGATGAACCGACTCGGGAGTCCACCAAAACAGCCTTGTGGAGTGTATCGGTCCAGTGTAGTAGGTTGCACGGGTAGTGGCTTGTTCGTGAATGTGCCACGGCTGACATCTAACTCCTGGCCCATATGGTAGACGCTGAAGGCCCGGGGGCCACCACAAGCAACCTTGGGATCCGAGCGGCAGCCGAGGTGACAGTCATGGTCAAGAAGCACAGAGATAGTGGACGGATAATTGTCAGCGCAGTAGCACCGCTCGCCCTTCAGCATCATCACATTCTTTCCCTTCTGTTGACACTCCCGATAGCACCGTTGAGGAGAGTTGGAGTCGAGGTGAATGAATTTGAAGTTCTCTGGAAGATGACTGAAGCAGCCCTGAGAGGTGTAGATCCCTAGTGTAGGTGGTGTCACTGGTGGCTGCTTGAGGGCAGAGGTTGGACTCGAGGGGCGATGACGAGCATCCTTAGCGGCGTCATTGATGTAGACTTTAGGGCCAGGACTGTCGATATTGGGTATCTGGGCAGCTACCAGAGCCACCCATTGAATAAGGGAGAAAAGAGTGACAAACATCCTCTTCAGCCTTGCCATCGCATCTGGAAGTGAGATGGCTTGAGTAAGATGTAGAAAAAGAGTTGTGGTTGGGGGATGAATCTCTTTTCTCCATTACTCGAAGGATCAGCCGGACCCCCCTGCAATTTGTGAAATCAGGCACGAGATGTTGTTGGTCTGCACGACCAATCAATATGGAACAGCACACTGGAGAATGGGACGGTGACAAGGATGGGACCAACATCTTGTCACTAAATAGAGCCCTACGTCATGCCTGTATCCTAGCATTCCACCTGATCCTTCAGCCGTGGTGCTGACCAACAGCTAGTTGAACCAGATTAGGTAAACGCCGAAACCACAACGCGTTCTCGAAGACAACGGGTGAAGATCCGGGCGGCTGAGACGTGTGTGAATAACTTAGTTAGCAGCAACTCATGTTATTTTGAGGCGTCCTGTCATATCATGGGTAAATAACCAGTGATGGAACTTTCCTTACCTACCCTCGGACTCTCCAAGCAGATATGATGCCCATGGTTCATACCACCATTTAACCCTACCTAAAAACCAGTCCGCATGAAGGGTCACACTATTTGGTCTAACCTTGGGTGCTTGATTGCCTTATTTTGAATGAAGCGGCCAGGCCGATGATCTTAGTAACACAGATAACCATACTATCTCAGTAACTTAACGACTACTGGCTCATGTCAGGATCATGTCAAACCTGATCTAAGAAACAGGAACACTTAGAATAAGGATCAATACCACGGTTATCTGTTCTTTCCAGTAACTTATTTTGGGACCTCTCTTCTCAAATACCAGTTTTTGCGGGGTTGAGAGTAATGGTATTAAAACCCGCGGAAATCACGGAAACCACGGACACCGCGGCACTTAGTAGAGGTCTTTACTCACTTCATAATTTGCACGTAATATTTAAACCCTTCATTACCTGGCCTCTTCTTCTTCGTAATTACTGTAGGCACCTTCCTGCAAGCTTGTCACTGCTAACTCGCCTGCAAACACACGTCAAATATGTCGAAGCTTAAGTACGTCTTGCCTTTATTTACTTCTGTTATTCGCATTTCTCACCTAGTACTTCAGCTTCAGGGTGAACCATGTGGCAATTGCTGTCCCAAATCTTGACGACGCAATTGAGTGGTACTCGGAAGTATTCAACCTAACCCTCCTCATACCTGCGTTAACACTGGATCGATCCAAAGCGCCGCATGATCCCATTTTTACCATCTACCCACCTAGTTGCAAGTGGATGCGGCTAGCTCTCCTCGGTGCTGGCCCTGAAGGACCTGCAGACTTGGAGCTCTTCCAGTTTCAAGACCCGACACCGGAAGAAGAGTGCAACTTTGAGCTGCAGTACAGACGGGGTGGATACTTCCATATGGCTCTGACAGTTGAGGATGTAGATGCTGTGGTTGAGAAGATAGTGAGTCGGGGTGGCAGAAAAGTTGGGCTAGATATACCATGTTCAAAGTCCCACAAAGCTGCCTACGTGACGGATAAATGGGGCAACGTGATGGAACTTATGAGTGCCAGTTACTCGGATATTGTAGCTGAATCAATGGAGTAGTTTAGGCAGGTCAGCAACTGAAGGTAGTCAATTATGCTATGTACTTCTATGGTCGGTTTGCGGAACTGGCGCCACGTGCAAGGTCACGTGTTTTGTTTTCAAGGCATCGCTAGAAAGGGGGAAGCGCGTATCGACTCTTCTTCTTCCGCCATGACACCGGTGGTAATGCGTCAGCAAACTGACCTCTAGGTGCGACAGTTCTAAACTCAACAAGTGAAAAGCTTGAGACTTTTCGAATATTCACCTCATAACGACCTACAGAGCCAATGTCGTTGTGGGGGGGAGTGGCAGGTCATTCGGGCCAAGCTCAAGGCTCTGGGAACCCTTCCCGACGATTAGCTCTCAATGTCGGCCTCAACCACTCTCGTGCCGTTGCTCATCTGTTGACACGAGAAAGGCTTGCGATGCTTGTCGAAAACGAAAGACCAAATGCGACGAGAATAAGCCATCCTGTGGGCGCTGCGCTCGCCTTGGGCTGGACTGCAGCTACGTCGAAACAGTTGCTGCAAAGTAGGCCAGCATTCAAACCGCTCCCTTTGATGTGCCAGGCATCTGACGAAGTATCAACGCTAGAAAGAATCTTTCGGTTGCCGAGTTGGAAGGGACATTGAAACGCATGGATGAGAAGTTAGACATCTTGACTACATTTGCTCGGCAAAATGAAGGACAGTCCAGAGGTTTCATGGCTCGGGCAGCCCACGATGCTCCGCGTCCGGCTTCTAGCCCCGGAACCCAGGTTGCTACTTTCAGTCCTATGAACTTCGGAGGCGGAGAGCTTTATGCAACTCCAACCCCGTTCCTCGACACGGGCCGGATCCGGGAGGAGCTTTCCCTCTCGCAGAGACACTCGACAGCGCCGCAGCACTTGCTCACCTGGCCATGTTCTCCTCTCCAACTGAGCGAGCCTGATTTGCAATACCCTATGCATCTCGAGATCAAGCGATCTAAGATGTCACAGTCAAAGGCACCGCCCCGTCGCCTCGAGATGTTGTCAAGAGATCATCCTTGGCTTTCGGGGTTGTCTTTATCAGATGTGCACCTCTTGACGAAGTCGTACTTTGAGCACTTCCATCCGTCTTGCCTCATCTTAGACGAGAACGTATTCTACTCCGACATTCTCAGCAAGGCGTTGCAGATAAACTTCGCAAAGGATCACAGCACATGCACTGTGCTACTTGTCTGTGCCATAGGGTCTATTGCCGCCTACTACTCTGGTCACGAAGACTGGTGCTCAAGCTGTGAACATGACGTCGGTATCGGTTTCTTCAATCTGGCAAACGAGATGTTTCGCGATCTGGAAGGCGCAAACTGGAGTAGCGTGGAGTGTCTACTATTGATGGGGTATGTGTTTGTCTGGGCAAGCAAGGCCTTTGCTGACAAGACTGCGTTTCTCAGGGTGTTTTATTCTGCTAAAATTAGGGTATACGACGCGTGGCAAGTGAGCCATCGGGCCTGTTGCACCATCTTGATATTGGTCCCCCTGTAAGCCGTCCTGAGTCTCCTTTCCACGAGACTGACTGCTGATTTGCTGAAGGCAGGGAACCTTGGGGGCACGGGAATGCCAACTATTCTGGATTGCATATCTGCACGAGAGGTATTCTTGGACAACCTGGGTGACTATAAAACACTGCTCACAACGTCACAGCCAAATCCTGGCCGAGTTCGACTTCCCAGCTAGTGGTTTGGGAAAGCTGGCCAGCAGCATACCGTTGCCGCTCATGCCTAACGCGGGAACAGACCCCCATTATGCTAAATACCAGTTCTTCTTTCTCGCTCTGATCTCCATGAGAAAGCTTCTAAATCGGATTCTCTTCCACCTGTATAGTCGAGGTATGTCATGGATAATTGGCTGTCTGACCTGTAGATGCTTACTGGATGGCCTATGAAGAGCAGAATAGCGAAAACCCGAGCCGCGATTCGCCATCAGCTGAGAAGCTCACGGCGTTCTTATCGGCAACTCCCTCTATCATTCATGAGCTAGACCGCCAGCTCGAAGAATGGCGAATGTGTTTGCCATCTGGGCTTGAGTTCTCTGCATACTCGGAGGCTCAGCAAATCGACCACCAAGACACTGTTCAGATACGGCCCATCCACGAACGTTTGCGTGGAAACCTCATGACGCGATATTTCGCCGCCAAGTCTATTATCCACCGCCCGTTCGTTTATAGGGTTCTTCACTGTGAGCAGGGTAGCATGCTGTCTGAGGAGGATCAGACTGGTGCCCAGACGGCTGTCGGGAGCGCGTTCAGGTGCACGCTCTACAGTGGAATATTCCATGAACCCTTACCGCTGCTATTGCATCCTATCAACACTTGCCGAAGGTGCTGTCCAAATAGCCAGAAACTGTCTCGATGCTAATCAAAGTCTAGTCTTTTTGCTCTCGAAGTTCAAATTTCACTTTTGCTGCGTAGGGAAACGCTCCGTTTTGTATTACCCAAGGATTGGAAGATGGCAGGGAAGGCAAGAGAAATAATCACGAGGCTCACAACGGAAATGTCACCTACAGTTGAGCGAGACTGGGAAATATTGCAATTATTATCCTAATTGACTTTTCAAACCTTTACACCAACAGCCGCAATGAATCAGTTGATCCACTGGAATGCCTTGGAGGAGCGGAATGTCGCAGTCACACCCTTGTCTCGTGAATTCTTGGCCGCCGTGACATGGAACTCGGCATCCCCTTCAACAACCCACTTGTCAACTGCATCATCCCAGTATGAGACGCTCAGTTTATCGAGAGTCGCGCGTGCTGTGACTGTTTCTCCCACGCGTACAAGAACCTTATCCCACCCTTTGAGCTCTCTAACTGGTCTTCCTAACCGGGGGTTGACTTGGCTGACATAGAACTGGACAATTTCCTTGCCGTCACGATCTCCTGTGTTGGTGACATCCACTGTGGCCTCAATCTCACCGTTGCTAGGAAGCACATCTCCGCTGAGCCGGATATTGCTGTACCTGAACGTTGTGTAAGAGAGGCCTGCACCGAAGGGAAAGAGAGGGTCGATTTTGCGCAGATCGTAGAAGCGATAGCCGGCGTAGATGCCCTCACCATAGTGGACGATATCATTTTCTCCAGGATGGTTGCCGTACGAGGGATTATCCTCAAGTCGCTTCGGGAAGGTGATTGGAAGTTTGCCACTCGGGTTGGTAGTACCAAGAAGGACATCAGCCAGAGAGTTTCCTAGCTCTTGCCCCTGATACCAAGCCTGGATGATAGCCGGAACCTGCTCACTCCAGGGCATCGTGATGGGACTACCTGTCTGATTCACGACGATAGTGTTGGGGTTTGCTTCGACCACGGCCGCGATGAACTCGTTAGATCGCCCCGGCAAGTCCATCGACACCATGTCACTGGTTTCAGTCTCCCACTCGTGGTCCTTTCCCACCACCACGATGGCGATGTCGCTGTCCCGCGCCATGCTGACTCCTTCTTGGAAGAACTTTTCGAGATCGCCAGGGTTCTCCATAAATCCTATGCGACCACCATCTTGAACCTCTTCACGCTCTAGTTCTGCCATGAAGTCGAGGTCATACGGCTTCGGCTCCCGACTGATTGACTCGAGCATCAGCTCGTACTCTTGGCCGGCTTGCATGTGTATCTTGACACGCTCTTCCGGCGAACCGTAGCTCATGAAGAGTGCAGACTTTGGCGACCACCAGTGTCGGTCAATGTCAATGAGCACCTTTCCGTCGAGGATGAGCTTGCCAGGACCACATGAAGACAGAGAGAACTCATGCAACCCCGTGGTATTTGGAGTAAGGATGGTTTTGCCCCTATAGGAGTACCGTTCGCCGGTCGTCAACTCAGGTGGAAGCCCGTCGTAACACACAAGATGTGAGCTTGGGCGATTCTCCACCATGAAGGGTTCGCCGCTATGGCTCATGTTCCGATAGAATGATAACAAGAAACCAGGCCTTCCTGTGTCCGGATTTCTCATCACAGCGGGATCGACAAGGGGGACGTAGCGATGCGTGAGAATGCCTGCATGCGTCTGAACCTTGGCTGTCGGATCCTTCTCCATCACCTGAGTCTTGATGGATTTATACGGTGTCGTGCGGTAGTGAGGCGCCAAGTTTGAGCTTCCACCACCAGTGGCAACTGATCTTGCCGCGTTGGGGCCAATCACAGCAATCGTTTTGCCGTTCAAGTTGGATAGCGGGAGAATATTGGTAGAGTTCTTTAGCAAAACGATCCCTGGAGAAAGATTGTGAGCAGATTGCCTCGTGGAGGTTCCAGAGGGGAGCATACCTTCAGCACCAGCCCGACGAAAGATCTTCCGATGCTCAGGAAGATCATCAGCCTTTTCTGGACCCTCTTTCCAGTCCGGAATACTGCTTTTCCCTGTCTTATAAAGCAGCTCTAGAACCCGCGAAGCTGACGCGTCGATGAATGATGCCTCCACCAGCCCCTGACGAAAAGCGTCGATCAAATGCTTGCCTCTTCGTCGGATTGGCCCAGGCATCTCAAGGTCCAAACTATTACTTGTCAGCCACTGCTATCCCTCAGTTGGGGCACATCTTGAGAGCTCACCCTGCCTTCACAGATGGAACAACACTGTTGGTGCCGAACCAATCACTCATAACTAGGCCGTCCCAACCCCATTCTTTTCGAAGAACGTCATTTAAGAGAAACTCGTGACCAGAACAGAAAATGCCGTTGACTTTGTTGTAGGCTGTCATCACACTCCAGGGGTTGCTATCTCGAATGGCAATCTGGAAAGGCTGCAGGGCGATTTCGCGCAGAGCGCGGCCGGGAATCTTTTCGTCGATGAAGAACCGACGGGCTTCCTGGTCATTCGCAACGAAGTGTTTAACACATGTTCCGATACCCGCCTCTTGTATGGAATTGATGTATGTGGCGGCGAGCTTTCCGGTCAGGAAAGGATCCTCGCTGTAGGCCTCGAAATTGCGACCACCGAGCGGAGTCCTGGGAATGCAGACTGATTGCTACTCAGAAGCGTGGCCATGAGCAATTGTGATGAAACGATGACTTACCTGTAGGGCCAAGCAGGACATCAACCTCCTTGCTCTTGGCCTCGGCGATAAGGACTTGGCAGACGTCCTTGATAACCTGCTTGTCCCAGGTAGCAGCCAACGAGACACTGCAAAAGTCGATTCGTTAGTCAGTCTCATCACCAAAATGATACGATTCTTACCCTGTTGGTGCTGAAGCCGCACTCACACCATCAGTGAAAATGCCACCGCGGACACCCACTGGACCATCAGAAGTCTTGATGCGTGAAATTCCCAGGCGAGGAATGGGGTGTGTTCTCCAAAGATCTTCCCCAGAAAGCAGCATCACCTTTTCTTCAAGGGTCATCTCTGACAGTTTCTCTCGTGCCCAGGCCTTGGCATGATTTGTGTCATTGCCGTTGACCAGGCTAGGAGCTGCCCCAGGCTGCAATTTGATGACGGTCATGGCAATGTCCAAAATTAGCGAAGATGGGATGGAACTGAGCTGAGAAATGGCTGAAGTGTCGTCAGCTCTTGAAAAATACTCCAGACCAAAAAGAGAATACCGGCCGTCTTTAAGACGTGCATGACCGTCGTCCCCATCTAGTCATGGCACCCCTTGTGACACAATTGCCAAGACCCTCCCGAACGGGGAGACACGGACCTGGCTCCGCTCATATGACGACTAAGATGGTGCGTCGGACCTGGTCCGTCTCTCCGCGCAAACACTGCTCACCCCTAACCGCTTTGGAACATAGGGTTACAACCGAGCCATTTTCTGGGGCCCCAGGTTCTCACTCTGTCAATCCGGGGACGGCCACGGGACTCTCTGATCCGCGCTAGAGATTCTCGACCATCAGGAGTCAGTTCATGTTTAGAGACCATCATCAAGTCCATGGCCAGAGTCGTGTAGGATGAGCGTGGTTCAAAAGAAACTATAAAGGCAATTCTCGCCTACGCCCTCAAATCCTTTGATCCCCAGCAACCACATTTTAACCCTTTCTTTCATCAGACACCCGTTCAATTGGCATCGGCCCAAAATGACCTCCAATATTCCCACAGGTCGTCCTGCCCGGAGTGTGGCCGAGATTCTTGCTCAGGACCACACTTCTCCTTTTGCACTCACCCCATCCCTTATCCATCTCTATTCCATTCTCGCTCCCGCTTGTCTCGTGGTTTGCGCAACCAACGGCTATGATTCGAGTCTTCTTACTGGTCTTCAAGGTGTTGAAGCCTGGAAGGAACAATTCGGCTCGCCAAAGGGTGCGCTTCTAGGCATCACCAGCGCGTCTTATCCCCTCGGCGCAATTCTTTCCACACCGTTATCCGCCTTTATCTCGGATCGTTTCGGTCGTCGTCAGTCCATCATAATCGGAAGTCTCATAATGATCCTCGGTGTCATTATGCAAACCGCCAGCTCCAGCATTGGCCTCTTCCTCGGCGGAAGGATAGTCGTCGGATTCGGTATCACACTCGCCCTCGCAGCCGGCCCGGTCCTCATCTCGGAACTCTCTCATCCACGACATCGAGTCTTGTTCAGCTCCCTATACAATACGAGTTTCTACTTGGGCGCTCTCCTGGCAGGCTGGGTTGCCTTCGGAAGCTACCGCATCCAGAGTGCCTGGGCATGGCGTCTTCCGACCCTTCTCCAAGCGGGACCTGCCCTCATCCAGATTACCTTCATCTGGTTCCTCGACGAATCCCCTCGATGGCTGGTATACAAAGACCGTGGAGAAGAGGCCTATAAGATTCTGGTAAAGAACCACGGAAACGGGGATTGGAATGATCCTCTCGTGCAGGCTGAGTTTTGGGAGATGAACGAGACCCTCAAAGCTGAACGAGCTGTCAAGGAACAGGGCTTGAAGCTCTTCATCTCTACACCAGGCAATCGGAAGCGACTGTTCCTTCTTATAACTCTGGCCGTTTTCGGACAATGGAGCGGCAACGGCCTTGTGTCATACTACCTCACCAAGATTTTGACCAGCATCGGCATTGTGACCCAGCATGACCAAACCATGCTAACGGGTACAATCAGTACTGTCAACTATGCCACTGCATTATTCGCCGCCGTTCTGTCTACCAAGGTTGGCCGTCGAACGATGTTTGTTGGTGGCGGTATAGCCATGTTTGTGACCTTCTCTGCTCTCACGGCGAGCATCGCTGTGTACAACGAGAATGGCTCGAAGGCAGCGAGCAAGTCGGCGCTTGCTTTCATCTTCATCTACTATGCGTCCTTCAACATGTGCTTGAATCCACTGCTGTTCGCATATCCCACCGAGATCTTGCCCTTCAGGCTTCGAGCAATGGGTCTGAGTATCCTGCTGTTCGCGAACAAGGCTGCTTTGTTCTTCAACCAATTTGTTAACCCCGTTGGGATGGACGACTTGGGATGGAAGTATTACCTCGTTTATGTGGTTTGGCTGTTGGTAGAAGTGCTCGTGTTCTGGTTCTTCTACCCCGAGACGAAGGGATTTACTTTGGAAAAGGTCCAGGAGGTGTTTGGGGACGGCGTGGATCTTGATGGCCCAGAAGAGAAGGGAAAGCTAGGGGAGTCTTTTGGTGTCCATGAGATGAATGATGAGGACAGCGCACATGTTGAAAAGGTCTCTCAGGTCAAGTCTCTAACAGCGCAGTAAGGGTAGAGTTTATTCGAACTGCATCGCGTCCTCCTAATCTTGAACTAAGTAGATTTTACCCGTGACTCATACAAATTCATTATGCTCTCAGACCATTACATGCCCATAATCCACCACAATCCCCAGAGTGTAACCTTGGCAGCAAGGCCAATGATGCAGCACACCAGACTCGCCATTGGTTGGAAGTAATACAATATCATGTTACCAGCGCTCAAGCCTACCAAGGAGGCCAAGAGAACTCCGATGGCCTCGGGCCAGGTTGAGGCCTGTCGTACAATCGAGGACCAGAGAACTGCCGCCCTAGATTAGCCAGGTGTGCATAACCTATTTCTACATTGGAGGGGTACCTACGCGGCAGGACGACTTCATTAAGTCTGGTCAAGATGCGAACCGCAAACCCTTCATGACCCTCACCTATCGACTGGCTGAGTATGGACACCATTGGAGGAATAACCGAGCACATGCTCATTGCCGAGACTTTATGCCGTCAGTATATGCAGCAGCTAAATGTTACTGCCACTTACATGAAACTGATACATTCATCGACATGGCAAGGCCAACAATCACCAAGACCAAGAGCATGGGTACTTTGTCAAAAGCCTGCGACTCTCCAATGGCATCCTGTTCCCCCAGAGAAACCAGGAGGGAGAGGCCAAAGAACATCAACGGCCGACAGTAGCTGACGACATGCGTCTGTCTATAGTTAGCAATCGTGCTTTTCCGTCTTTGACTAGTACATACCCATCGATGAGAACGCGTTACATCTTGAGTGCATGAATCAAGCTTGTGGGATGCCGCACGCCGAGCAAGCCATGCCTTCTGGTGGGGAGCAAGCCACGAAACCTCAAGCGGACGCCCAACAAGGTCCAATGGAATCAGTGGCAGGACAAGGCATACAGCGGAAGATGCTAGCACAATTCCAAAGGACAGGTGCTCTTGGAGATGATTCCTAATGTATCCAAGGAGGAAAACAGCATTGCGGCCTACAAGGGCCCAGACTAGAAGGCGCAGAGGCATTTCTTTCGGGCTATACCACGACCAGGTAAGTATGACGAATATCGAAAGGAGGACGCCGTCTACTGAGCCCGCTAGAAAGAGAAACGTGGTTATTGTGGATGGGAAGGTCTCGTAGTGATACTGGGGAGGTGGTAGAGGGAGGAACCCTGGAGACAGTCAGCTCGAGATCGTCATGAGAGGGGGAGACAGTCTTCACATTTGAACAAAACAATGTAACGGAAAGCACAGGCAAGAGACACCCGCGTTAAAACAAGGTAAGCCAGAGGCTGGACCATAAGAACCGAAGCGGTGTAGATCAACCCGTAGGCCGGGTCGACTTCGAGATTTAGGAAGTGGCCTGATGATCCATCCATATTGACAGCAATCTAGATTGATTAGCCAACGCGGGTCAAGTTCTTGGTGGAACTTACAATGCAAATGAAGAAGAAGACGACTTCTGCGATCCACATGCGGGACCTGTCTTGCAGTATTTCCACATCCGCCCCTTCAGGATCGGCTGAATTTGCCTCGAGATCAGTCTGCGACGCCGACTGGGTAGTATTAATAGCGGTTTCCGGAGGTACTTTCTTGGATGGCTGAGGCAGAGCAAATCGAATTCCATCCATGCAATGCATATGGTCAAGGCTTCTCCTACCTCCAGTCTGGCGCCGGAAGGTCGTCTGGCGCTGGAAGTTCTTCTGTCTCCAATCATATGAACATAGCAGAGCACGTTGCGTTCCGCCATCCTCCTCACCGCAGATGAACATGGCAGTTGGAGGTCGTTGACACCGAAAATGCGTCAGGGTCATCATCTGAGTATCGACCAGTGAGAATGCAAAGTCTCCATCAATCTTCGGGGGAGCTTGGGAAAGACCACTGTTTTCAGTGTCTGTATACGACTGAGGCGCGGTGTCCTGAAGTCTCCCGTGATTGAACCCCCAGAGTTGCTTCTCCAAGCTTGCAGCATTCGCCCTTCCTTCGATTCCAATCAGGCGTGGCTTAACCGTGCTTTTCCAAGCACCTCGGGAAGACAAAAGTAAGATTGGGGCACAAAGGGCGAAGGCGCCAGCGATGTGGTTCACCCAAGCGATGATAGGCATCACCTCGTCGAAATGGCCCGGTCCTTCCACAAACCACGAAATAATTAGGAAAACATAAGCAAGTTTTGTAAGCATTGCCGACCAAGTGATCCCCATAGCAAAGGCCCCCGAAGAGTATTTCGATGTCTCATTGTCAAACATAGGCTCGGGGTCCAGGTTGTCCCAATGAATTGTTGCGCCGTGGACTCCATCCAGTCGGATCGTTGTCGGCCCCAGGACCTCGGAGACTCTGCAGGTTGGGGTTATATCACGCAGTTTTACTCCCCAGCGGTCTGCCATGTCGTGCCACGGAGCACCTGGTTGCGGAGCCAGAGATATCAGCTGCACGAGACATGCGTCGCTTTTGTTAGCAAGGCAGAGCTTGGCAAAAGCCTGAAATCCCGCGTCACTCTTGTTGATGGATGGCCGGTTACTACTAGGGAAAAGACCCATGATGGCATAGGCAATGTCTCCCTGGCTGAACTGGTCTGTCTGCCGCCGGGAAAAGCATGCGAGGGCAGCTTCTATGAGGTGGTCGTGTTTGAGAGTAGCTGTGTTCTCGAAGTGGTCGACCAGCTCCTTCACCGCTACAGCATCGTCCCAAGCTCTCTCTGCAAAGTTGCGCTTCGCCAAAGCCTTGGGCTCAGAGGAGTCTCCAGCCACGTACAGCTTGATCCTGTGCTCGCCTGGGCAGAGGAGAAGCTCGGGTAGAGTCCACAGACGTGAGCCCCATTGTCGCAACCAAGGTGTCACGTTCTCGCGAGTAAAAGCCGGGGGTTCTTTCTTTGCAAGCATGGCCGTTATCTTTTCCGAAGCTGAAGGCCCGATGACAATGATCATGGAGTGTGCAGCACGAACGATATCGCAGATGCGGTAGACGTCATCGCTATCGCTGGTTGCTCTCGCAATGCCATCGTCGTTCCGGACACACTCAAAGTCGAGCCAGAACGCCCTCTTCCCAGCTCGTCTCGCTGCATCGATGCCATAGTTTATGAGGGCCTGTCGGTCTCTCAGGGCGAGCTGTCTGTTGGCTTCCCTCGTCTCTTCATTGGGGTAGTTGAACTTGGATATCTCCTCATTCGTGGCGACTCTGAACTGCATTCGAGTGTACGACACGAAGACAAACTCCAAATCAACGTCATCTCCATTTTCCCAGATGTAATCTGACACCTTGATTGTCTTAAAGCTGCCCTTGTCGAAGTTTTGAACAAAGCATAGATATCGTGGGCGGAGATGAGTCGATGCAGCAGCATTGCTGTTAACAAGTCGCGCAGTCGCGGCTTCCTGTGACCTGGGAGTTTGGGTTGGAGCCGTTGGGGTCAATCTGATGTCGTCTAGATATGACTGTCGAGCTGGAGCTGCTCCTTGTCTCTGCAGACCCTGGTCCAGGCTGGGTGTGCTAGCTGTTAGTGGTGGGCAGAGAACAGGGTCATATCGTGTGTCGGGATTGATCAAGTTTTCTGATTTGACGTCTGGCCAAAATCCCTCAACCGCAGCGGTCTGTCATGACTTCAGTCAGTGAGCTTTCATATAGAGGTGTGCATTGCATTACCAAGATGCAAAGCAGAGGCCAGGCAACGCCAAGTTTCAAGGCCGCTAGAAAAGTTGATTGCAAGGTATAGCGCGCGGTCAGCTTGCCTGGCTCAAAGATGGACGATCCTATCCAGTAGGAGACTCGGAGGACCGCGTGGACTCGGGACCGCGGTCTTTGGATTCGAGTCCATCTCGACGTGGGAGGTAGAAGTCGTGGATCCTCGGCAGTCTGGAGCACCAAAGGGACGAGCCGACTGTCAGAGGGCCGGATCCACTGTTCAAGCTGGGGTTCTTGGCTCTCCATGCCGGCTTGTGTCGCCATGGTGACTTGTGAGAGAACCGGAACATCCAGGAACAACAGGCCCAGAGCCTTAATATGTGAGAGAAAGAGAGAATGACTTTGCCGCCGAGGTGATGGAAACAGCGACACAGCCTTGTTGCCTGACGACATAGCCACATAATACAGCCCGCGACGCATTCAGCTTTAACCAGCATCCCTGTCTCGCGTCAAGGGAGTAAGGACAGGGGTCTTTTATAGGCTAACCTATTTATATTTAGTCTTCTGACCCCACCTTTGCTTATCATCCTGCAGGGTAAGCGTAACAGGACTGCCCGACAATGAATACCTAACCAAGGTGGTGATGAGGGACAGCCAGATGTCTGGTCTTAGACATTCAAGGGAAAAGCCGTGAAATTCCTCATTGATAAGTTTGACGTATAGACATGACTGGGAAAAGTGAGCTTGCCACTAGGCTGCTGCACATGAACATGAGACAATGGGAAATCTTTTTAGAAGGGACGGCTCCATATCAGAAGCGGACCGTAGATATCGTGACATTGGGCAACCAAGACTCCGCAAAACCTAGGACACTTATAATCAAGCCGCAGACACTGGAGCTGTTTAGTTTGCTTTCGTTGTATCGAACCATGGCAGCGAAGGAATTATGTCAGGGGCGTGAGGAATTGAGAGACCAAATGGTGTGTTGAGCTACAGCGCGCTCTGATTAGTCAGAACAGCCCCGCTAAAGGGGCTGTGCACCGTTAGATATCGATGCCCTCATTTTCACAAAAACAAGGCTCTTTCAACTACGGTTTTTCATGCTTCAAGGTGACCGCAGGCGCTCTGTACGAGATGGTGTTTGCCAAAGATCAGGTGACCTTTTGGCAGGGTGAAGTGGCATCTTTGTCTCAAGTGACACTCCTAGTGCCCGAAAAAGGAGCGTTGGAAACAGACGTTTTCTTGGCTATGGGAAGATAAGGACTACGAATCCTGGCACTGAGCTTCAAAGAAGAAGAGTTTAAGTAGATCAAACAGAGACAAATTGATTCGAGCATTACCCCTACACCATCCCCCGAACTAACCAGCACCAGTTGAAACCATCAAGTTGACAAAGGAATGGATACAAAAAAGATGACATAGGAGATACAAGAAAATAAAATAAGCGTTCAACCAAGCACATGCGAGCATGCGACTATCACACTCTAACTCGATCAAAAGTCAAAAGGAGGGGCATCGACAGAGTCATCACATCCGTTGACGAACTGTCCATCGGTGGTTGGAGTACTGCTAGACAGGACAACATTGCCATCGGGATCCTGGACGGAAAAGCTGAAGCCACCACCCTGCTGAGCGTTGACCCACGCCAACCTGAACGGGATATAGTCTCCGGCATTCTGGACATTGTAGGTGAAGGACCTCGAAGTAGGTGCGTAGTAATCAGCGATGTAATAGGCATTGCCGTTGTTGTATCCCGATCTTGCTGAATCTCCGAACCAAGTGTACACGACATCGTCTAGCTGCTGATCTGGGAGATTGAACGTGTATGTGCCAGCCTTGTTGGGGTGGAAATAACCAATGTGCTGTACGATGTTGTACTGGGCATTTGTGCCAGTATCTGTGCCGTAGACAGTAAAGGTTTGATCCTGGTTCGGTATACCAACAGTCGTGGTTGTTCCCGTTAACCCTGGGGATTGCCCGCTAAGAGAAGTGCCAATCTGGAATGTCTGCTCTGACCAGGTTGTAGACTGCTCAATAGGATGATACGGGATCTGACCAGGGTTGGTTACCCCATCAGGGGCCTGTTCAAAGTTGTAGAACGCCCACTCAAGCCCTGGCGTACAGGGCGGGGTTTCCGATGTTGTTGTTGATGGGGCATCGGAAGTTGTAGATTCCTCAGTGGTTGTGGGTGCATCCGTTGTGGTTGGTGCTGTGGTGGTTGTAGATTCAGCAGATGTGGTTGACTCCTCGGACGTGGTTGACTCTGCCGGCGTGGTAGTCTCATCAGAGGTTGTGGGCTCTTGGGACGTGGTGGATTCTGTTGTCGTCGTAGACGCTTGAGTAGTTGTAGGCTCCTGAGAGGTAGAAGGACCCTCGCTTGTGGTTGACGTGGTGGTCTCCTCAGTGGTTGTAGATTCTTCGGACGTAGTAGGGTCTTGCGTTGAGGATGTCTCCGTCGTCGTAGAGGGAACCTCTGATGAACTGGTCGAGCGACGGACAAACACCGATGTTGTACAGGGACGAGTGCAATCACTGGGGGGCGGTACCGTGACCACAGGCTCGCAGGTTCCGGTACTGGGACAAGGCTCAGTGATAGTTGTGATGACGTCAGGAGGGGGCGTGGTTGTGAGAGACACTGAACTAGACGGGCGGACAAACACCGATGTTGTACAGGGGTGAGTGCAATCACTTGGGGGTGGCACAGTAACCACAGGCTCACAGGTTCCAGTACTAGGACATGGCTCCGTAATAGTGGTGATAACGTCGGGAGGAGGCGTAGTTGTGAGAGACACAGAGGTAGAAGGTCGGACTTTAACTGTGGTTGTGCAGGGGTGAGTGCAGTCACTAGGGGGTGGCACAGTAACCACAGGTTCGCAGGTTCCAGTACTCGTACAAGGCTCCGTAATAGTTGTGATAACATCAGGAGGTGTGGTCGTGAGGGTTGGTGTCCTGGGAGGGTAGGTAATGACCGTCGTTGTGCATGGGTGCTTGCAGTTTCTCGCAGGCGGAATAGTAATCACGGGTTCGCAAGTGCCAGTGCTGGTGCAAGTCCCCGTGATTGTCGTGATAACATCAGGCGGCGTCGTTGTAGAGGATGGTGTGTTGGGAGGGTAGGTAATGACCGTCGTTGTACAAGGACGCACACAATCGACCGGAGGCGTAATGGTAATGGGATCGCAGGAAGTTGTAGCCGTGCAGACCTCAGTCAATGTGATGGCAGTATTGGGTGGCGTTGTGGGGACAGTCGTGACTACCACGGTTTCCACGCATGAGGTCTCGCAATTCGAAGCGGGGGGGATAGTGATGGTTCCAGGAGTAGTTCCTGGGACAGTGGTCGTTATAAATCTTGTACCCGGAGGATCCAAAGGAGGAGGACCTGTGAGTACGACCGTGCTTGTGCCTGGCGCTCGTGGGGTTGTTGTAGGTCTGGTAGTGAGACTGGGGATAGGTCCCGGGACAGTAACCACGATGGTATGGATACAATCAGAACCTGAGCAGCCAGCCGCGGGCGGAACAGTCGTTGATCCGGGAGTTGGGCCTGTCACGAAGGACGTTGTAGTCCCAGGAACTGGGGGAGGGAATACGTATTTGGTGATGGTCCGAAAACCCCCATTCGGGGGAGGGATACCCCCAGTCTTCACCGGGGGAGGTATGCCAGTAATGGTAATGGTGACGACACCAGGGGGGGATCCTGGCTCATGCGGACTTCCAGGATTGCCAGGAACAACGGGCTGACCTGGGATCTGAGGATTCTCAGGACCAATGGGCGGACCAGGCGTGCCATTTTGATCGGGGGGATCAGTGCCCAGAGGCTCGAATGGAACCGTATAGGTCCTAGAGACAGGTTAGCTTCTTCCTTCAGCATTGGTAGAACAAGTTACCTAGTGC
This sequence comes from Ascodesmis sphaerospora, assembly GCA_027569015.1. Classification (NCBI taxonomy): domain Eukaryota; kingdom Fungi; phylum Ascomycota; class Pezizomycetes; order Pezizales; family Ascodesmidaceae; genus Ascodesmis; species Ascodesmis sphaerospora. The sequence continues at coordinate 21,295 of JAPPUR010000014.1, read as the reverse complement.
GGGTGGAAGCTGAGGTGGTTCCATCACAAATGACTTCATAGGGCTGAAGCTCGACAACCTGGAACCCGTTGGGGCAATCAGACGAGCCAGCTGTAGAGAGACCTGTGCTCGAAATGAGCAAGGCTGCACTGCCCCAGACAAAGGTTTGGAGACGCATGGTGTCAGTCTGAACTGACTAGTTCTCTTGATGAGGTGATGTCTTGGCTAGTAACTTGAAGATGCAAAGGAGTAAATAGATGTGATGAGAATAAAGGAGAAATTTACTGAAGATCTAAGCGGGTTATATAACACATGAGAGACCTTCTGGCAGAGTCTCGGCATGGTTTTTAAAATATGGCACCTTGACAAGCCCGGATACAGAAATCCCCTACCTACCTATTCCGGCCATTCTGTTCGGTCTCTAAGCGAGCTTCAAAGTAACAGATGAACAAGATGAACATTGCATAGTAGCCTTACTGGATCCCACACATTCCTTCAAGATGTCTTGCATAGGTAAAGCCCCTGCGTGACATGGGAGGTCGGGCCGAGACATTCAGCCCAGAAACCTCCAGACTATCAGTCAAGTATCCCCACTTAGAGGAGAAGCCAAAGATGACTAGTTGATCACTTAGTCCGCTTTGACAAGAAGTGTTTGTCGGTGCTAATAGAGCGGCCGAGATGGCATTCGTGGGGGTTTAGTCACAAATCATATGAGCATCCAGTTCAACTCCATACCACCTCGTATCGAGCTTCGGCATCTGAACGCAGCTAACCCACTGAAGCTATCGCCTTGGATTTGGGTTTGAAGGATCAAGGATCACATCTCTTTCTTCCTTATTCGGAGTTTTCTCGTGCTCCTTAACTTCTCCTAGATCGGTCCGTCTTCGGTAGCGTGCCCGTGACGACCTTTTGTCGTCTCTCGTGAACGATCCCTAAAGCGTCAACTATGAGACATTTTCTGTTCACCTTCATGTTGAAGTTTCTTGTCGGTTGGGGAATGGATCTGCTGGGCATCAAGATTCGGAGAGTGTTAGAAGTCAGAGTGGCCTGTTGATCTCTTCAGGGTATATGGGTGACACACTCAGGAAAAGGACAAGAAGTCTCGCAGCTATTAGAAATACCATTCTTGCCCCTCGCACTTTGGGAATCGACCATCAGCGAATCTTCACTTTCAACACAGTCGACATCATTTCCTCTTGCACACATTTCTCTTCCTCAAACATGAAGTCATCATCCACCCTCACGCTTCTTGCTCTTTCCACCAGCGCCCTAGTTGGTGCGGCCGCAGAGCCCTCCAGTTGCGTTGCAACCAAGACGCTTCCCACTATCACCATCTACTCTTGTCCCGGGGACAGTGAGCCAACAAAGACTGCATTTGCACCTGAGCAACCTTCAAACTCTGCCCCCAAGCCTGGAGCTCCCAGTTCCCCCGGTGTTCCCGGTGCTCCAGGACAGTCTGATGGCTCTGAAGAACCCAACGCCACCGAGAACGATGGCAACCTCCACGAACCTCAGCTTCCCAACGCCCCTGAGAGTGCTGGCTCTGGTTCCAACCCCGGCTCTGAGTCTAACTCTAGCCCTAACTCAAACGCTGGTCAACATGTCGGTACTCCCGAGCCCAGCACCACTGAGCTAGGTGCTGCGCCCGACAGCCCCACGACACCAACTGTCGTCGCTGTTGCCGGTGCGCCAACCGTTCGCCTCGATCTTCTACTATTCAGCACTGTCGGAATTACTGCTTTTGCAATGGTCTGGGTCTAAGGATATAAGGTTGGAACCAACTGGTGATGGGCGGTAGCAGGTATTGGTAGCTCGAATTGTCATTCACACTTTTCCTTGAGTTTTGTTGGTGGAAGAAACTGGTTCATATTTCGCTTAGGGAGGTTTAATACAGTGTTTCTTGTCATGGAGACAAATGGGTGGAGCCCACAAGATGATGGATCGCTGATGTTCGTGGAGTTGCAACTTTGAACTGAACTGTAACCGAAAGTGAGATGGGGAAAGAGCGTAGTTGTAGTAAGCATGAGGAGGCGTTTTCGTGGCGGTGGCTTGCAGCTTTAAAAGCTTATCGGCCACGTTTTCTGTCGTTACAATCAAACACGCGGCAGTTAAAACGAGCCCGTTCCAGACATTCCAGGCATTCGGCCGAGCCACAACGTCGTATCGTAGATCTTCACCTTATGCGGCCGATAATTGAACTCAAACAGTCGATCATACCCATTGCAGAAGCCCACATGTCTCGTCCATGCGACCAAATGTCATAGATCACTCTTGTACCGTGCATACCTACCTAGGTATGCTACAGTATGTCTCTCGAAAAACAGAATGCCCTCTTTGCGTGATAATGGGTCCTTGACCTCGGCACTTTTTAGGAAAAAGTTCCAGAAGTCATGATCCTTCGTGTTAGAATATAACTAATCCTCCCTACATTCCCAACTGTTCTCGTCCTTCACGTCCCCCTCTCCCTTGTAGACATTGCGCTTGGGCCAGCGACAATGCCAACGCTTGTAGTCCACACCGGCTTCCTTGGTTCCGTTGACATAAGCTGTGCCAAGAATCGCGTCTGGGGCTTCGCCTTGCTCGACCCAATTGACGATAGCCATAAGAACATTCTCCTTGGGGTCCAAACTAGCCATGCTTTTAGCCTGATTGCCGATAAAGGTAGCTCCGGGCCCTCCGCTACAGTGAGCCATGCCTGAGATGCGGAAGTAGCGGTAGAAGTCATCGAGCTCTGCGGGGCTCAGATTCATTGTTCGTGATACGTGCTCGTAGTATCTTGGCGAGTTGTCACTCGTAATGACTCCGTCAACTAGGCCATGATAGTGAAGGACTTTACCTCCCCTCTTCTGGAAAGCCGACAGATCACCCTGCCATGTCTCGATGTTGAATGGGTTCAGGGTAGATGCCAGGTCGTAGTCCGCGGGCTTAAGGCTGAGAGGATCCCAGTCAGAGTCGTTGAAAACGACGTATCGGAACCAGTCAGCAGAAAAGAAGGGCTGGCCAGTAAAGTACATAGCTGATGCCCCTGTCAGCTCGGCACCAGGCTGCATCCGAGGATGCACCAGGCTTCCATCCGCAGCCATCAACGGAGCATAGATCTTGCGAAGCGTCTCGACTTGGGTTGATGTGAGGCAGCTGCTTGTTTCGCCATCCTGGCAAAGAAGACCACTAGGATCGTAGTCACACAGATCTGGGGACTCAAGAAGGCCGTCCTTTGCACCATCTAGTTCATCACACTGATCTAGAATGTCCTGATGGATAGTGGGCCACATATCAACAGGAATGAAAGTTTCGGAACCGGCCTCGCCCGTCAACGGGAGGAAATGGCAGCTCCACGATGTGAGGTTGTTGAAAGAAAAAGCAGGAGCCCCGGCAACAACGCCGTCAAAGTCTTCTGGGAATGACTGAATCTCCTTCCATCCTTGGCGACCGCCCGTGGAGCAGCCAAGGTAGTAGCTCTTTGTGTGCGGCTTGCCATAAAAGGTCTTGCTGATATCTTTACCCAGCACCACGCCCGTGTGAAGAGCCCTGTAGGCAAAGTCCTCGATAACATCTGGGTTGTTGAGAAAGGAGGCGCCCGACTGGCCATTGTGACCGTTGTTGGTTGCAACTGCTGCAAAACCCAGGGATGATGCGTAGTCCAGATCTTCGTACTGAATGCAGCCTCCGAGACCGCCATTGCCAGTGCTCAAAAACCGTCCGGTCCAGTTCTGCGGGAGCCAGGCCTCCATCTTGATTCCAGACCTTGTTGACGTGGCGACCTCTAGCGTGACGCGGCAAAGATCCGCCTCCACGACCTGGGAAGCGCGGCCGCAGCTTGGGTCCACATTAGGAAATGACAGGGTAGTGTTGGCTGCAACAAACTCTGACTGTGTCAGGTTTGCATTGGGAATTTTCAAAGATTTGGCCAATTTGGAACATTTCTGTTGAAAGTCGATGGCCTGGACTGGTTGACCAAGACATGATAGTAGAAAGAGAGCGCATAGAGCGACAAGATAGGGGACTGCCATATTGAGTGAGATGTCGAATTGGCCTGTCAGAAACAGAAGAGAAGGATGAAAGAAGAGGATGGGCTCTTTAATATTCTTGACAATCGGCCTACTGATCAGCACAATTCGGCCCGTCCGAAGTTAACTAAACCCCTGCAACTCCGCGAATGGTGGATTAACATGAGTTGTACCAGTTGCGCATGAATATGATCCTATATCAAGTCAATGCCGGCGGAAAACTCACCCGCCAGATGGCCTGGTACGGTGTGACGTGGGGCTGGTCTCGAGGTGAATGCGCAAATCGGATACTGTATTCGAAACTGTGATCGGGTCACATATCGCCGAACTGCCCAATTCTTAAACGGGAAGAGCCGTTTCAAGAAACCTGTGCCGAGCCTAGCGTTTCAATCCCGGGGATAAAGTTTCGCTGTGCCCGAGCGGATTGCGTCTCCTCATATCGGCATATAGTACCGGATAAGACTTTAACCGTGAACTTTACGTCTTCCAACTTCCCCTGAATTGTCTGACCATGTCTGGCGATAGTTCAATCACGCAGGACCTTTCTTGTGTCACATGTAAATATAACCCAACACTTACTATCTACCTTAGTATTCGCACCCCAACTGAGAGACCAAAACCTCATCAAGCTTGTCAACATATGACCATAAGATTTTATTCTTCCTATCCTCCACTACAAGGACATCGCCACCCTGGATGACGGGTATCTGATCTTGATCATCTTCGGTGCCCTCCGGGACTACCTCCCAACGCCCCGTGGCCATGTTTTGGCACACACTAGCTCCGCCTTTTGCGCGATGAGAGAAGCCGTTCAGCCTCTCGAGCAGAAAGGAAGAACGCTTCAGCAAGCCATCGTGGCCGTGGTGGGTAGTGCCGTCGAAGTCGAACCAGACGACGTCGGGGGCAAAGATTTCTCGAATCGCGGCGAGGCGAGCCTCTGGATCGGTGTAGGAAAAGAAGTTGATGTCGCGTTGAATAAGTGAGACCATGACTTCTTTGGACTCGTGGTTCCCGACGGAAACACTGATGAAGTTGTCTGACATGATTATGCTGGCTTCACTGGTAGCTGTCGTTTCCTTGAATGGACGTTTTTGAGACGACTTTGAATTGAAGGAATCGCTGTCTCTTGTGCGTTGTTGTTTCTTGATGACTTGTTGTGCATTTCTGTCTATATCATTGAAGGATTTGGTCTACTTATAGGTTCGCCTGCCTTTATCTTCTGCAATGCATGCTCTGTTACGCAGAGTATATTGGCAAGTCGAGTCGTGCTATGCCAAAAATGGTGAAATGAGACGCCATCCAGTTAGGAACCGCCATTGTCGATCATCAACGTGCATGCGAAGCTGAGCGTAACATGATTCGGTTGCCCTTCTCCGCTCCGTGCTGACACAGACGCCACGTGCAACATCCGGATGCTTATTCCCCCTCTCTCACAGCAATGAAGGGGATAATAAAAGGCGCGGGGTCTTCTCAGTCCAGGAGTCCGTGGCGAGTGCGGACTTGTCGCACTCGTTATAGTCCGGCTGGTCTATCGCGATTGAGCTCTATAATCTGCATACCACATCATCTTACTTTTTGCGCGCCCCTCGGTGTATTCTCCCTCCCATTATGGCGACTGCATCCGGCCGGGTGGGCACCGGCGGAGGGTTCAGCAGGCCGAGCGACCGAACCCTTTCTTGTGCCAATTGCAAGAGGAGGAAGATTCGTTGCGATAGGACCCTTCCTTGTGCCCACTGTGTAAAGGTATCTCCTTCGTTATTTCATCCCACTCTCATTCTTGTGGTTGATTCTCTTTGGAGGTGCCTGAAGCGTCAAGTGTTTACTTGCGACTCATAGCTTCGAGTAGCTAGCGCTGAAGAAAAAAAAAACAGGCCAATATTACTTGCATCCCATCGAAACCAGCGCCTCCGAGACCCAGAGTTAAGCCCACTAGTCAAGACCTCCAAGAACGCCTCACAAAATGCGAAGCATTACTGCAACAATACGCAGTTGCTGGGAGCAGTCGCAGGGGCTCCTCACAACAAGAGGACAATGCCTCAGAGGACATCACAGAGGGCAGCCCGAATGATCATACCCTAAACGTGAGCGGGGCTGCCGGTAATCAGGCCAGGAGGCCTGCTGATGGCGAGCTGTGGGTTACTCTAAATGACGAGGTATCCATTCTCCGCCGTGTATGGACATCACGTACTGATAATGATTCCAGATCCACAAGATGAAGAAGATCATCGAGGAGGATCACCCAGAGGCTCTTCTACATGAAGACGACGCGCCCCATAACCCCTCAGAGTATTCCTCACCTAGTTCCTCTGAAACCCCAAAGCTCGACCCTGTCACAGTTTTCAAGCTCTGGCAGATCTTTCTCGATCGCGTTAACCCACTCATCAAGATCATCCACGCGCCATCCGTACAGGCTTTGATTGTATCTGCTGCTGCCGACATGACTCTGATTCCGTTAGACCAGCAGGCATTGATGTATAGTATCCTCGGGTTAGCGGTTCTCGCGTTGAGAAGCGATGAGCTAGCAGGTATCTTGGGGGAGGACAATACGAGAGAGGGTGTGTTGCAAGATATGTTGAAAAGCGTGAGTGCAGTGCTTGTGCGTTTTGACTCCTTGAAACGGTACAACATGGTGGTCCTCCAAGCACTGGTGCACACGTCGGTATGCTCTTGGCCTTGCTATGTGAGAAAACACCTGCTGACCATTCAGATCATTCTCATGGGCCAGTGCAACAAGCACGCGTCATGGGTTCTACTGGGCTCATTGGTACGAATAGCTATGAGCATGGGCTACCATCGCGATGGCACACGACTACATCTGTCACCTTTCGAGACCGAGATGCGTCGCCGCATCTGGTGGCAGATTGTCATGTATGACATCAAACTTGGCATCGACTGCGGCTTGACATACAGCTGCATTCCCAAACGCTTTGACACCAGGCAGCCCCTCAACCTGAATGATGCGGATTTGTTTCCTGATGCCACGGGTGAGCTGGCGCATAGAGATGGCCCAACCGAGATGGCATTTGTCATGATAATCCATCGTGTGGCCGCATATCTTCTCGATGAAGAGACGCGGCAGGCCGTTGAAGCAAATATCCTCGGCCAAGAGATCCATCCTACCAGTGTGGAACGCAACCGTACCCTCATAGACGGGCTGGAGGCTGACCTCCTGGACATGGAGATCCGGTTCATCAACGCCAAGGCAAGCAACGCTCACGCGGCGGCCCTGGGAATTCGTCCACATCTCATCAAGCGCCTACACGACATGATGCGTCCCATGCACGAATCACCTGACTGGGGTGTCGACGTCTTCTCCCCCAGAGATAACCTCTTCAAACTCATTCTATCTAGCTGCGAAAATGCGAGCGACTCATATGAACAGATGAACCGGTGGGGCTTTGCTTGGTACATCCGCCTGCACTTCAACTTAGACATCCTCGCCTCGCTCTCCACATTCCTCTACCATCGTCCTATGGGTTCTTTGGCTGATCGCGGTTGGGCTATCTTCAAGTCCCTATACATCAGGCATACTCTACTCCAAGATCCTAAATCAGAAGCCACAGTGCTCTCAGCACAATTCGCTCTGAAAGCCTACACTCAGCGAGAGCGCGCCCTGGTTGAGGCTGGACAGTGTGTTGAAACGCCCGACTTTATCATCGAGCTGGGGCAAATAATCAAGTCACCCCTAGCCACGCCTCCTGTACCAGCCATCTCGGATCAGTGGGCAACTCTCGGGACGATGACAACTACTGCTGTACAAATGGGGGCAACACATGAGATGGATATGCACATGTTTATGCCGTTTACCGGAGATGGTGGAGGGGGTGGAAGTTTTGACTTTTGGCCAGTTGTGCCGTGGAGGACTGATTAGCAGCAGCCAGTTCGTCCGTTACCTCGGCCGAGTAGAAGCGGCCAATAAATTGTCCCGACCAAGGGCGGCCTCTTAGTTCCCCCGAGCCTAAACAACACTAAGACATTTTCGTTCCTCCTGTTCCTTGACCCATGCCTGTTCTCTTGATATTTCTTTTAAAGATTACTCATACAAAATAGTTAATTATTTTAAAGATTACTTATATAAAAGTTGAGAGTATTTATCTTACGTAGACTATCCGCCTTAGTACAATGGTTAATATCTCGTAGACTGCCCGTCTTGGTAAAATTGCCAATATGCCGTCTCTTTATCATCTTTGAATTATCTGTCTCTAAGTCTTCAGTCAATTAGTTCACTTCGACATTCCAATGGCGACTGTTATTCTCCAGTACCCTGTCGGTCACGACTTTGACCTCGAATACTATGTGAAGACACATTTACCGATAGCCGACAAGTAAGGCTCACCTCACCATTGCCCAACTCATGTAATGAAATGTGGCTGAAACTTGAGACAGGGTCTGGGGGCCGGAAGGTCTTAAGGGCTGGGAGGTTATCAAGCTGGGAGGTGAAAGCCCGTACCAGGTCTACACTGTCCTCAGATGGGAGAGTGCGGCTGCGTTCCAGAAGGCTGCTGCATCGGAGGGAGCAAAGGTGGTTCAGGATGATGTAAAGAACTTTACCACGGCAGCGCCCGTTCTGGTCTTCGGCGAGGCTTTCGCGGCGAGCTAGGCAGTTGACATCTGCGGATTAAGACTTTGAGCACTTGTACTGTCAATTGCAGCACTCTGGGACAGAATCCGCGCTGCTGGAGATGATACCCAGCGATTCAAGCCTGTTAGCGCAGATAAATTGCTCCGCAAAGCCTCTGCTTGCTCGAGGAACAACCATGTGGTCGTGGCTGCACTTCATATTGCAGAGAAAACACCATCACACATTTAGGTATAAAGAGGGCGCGTAGGAAACGTAGAAGACTAATTCATGTAGCTGCTCCCCGGCAGGAGGTTCTGTCGAGGACACAGTTACAACCAATTCTTGCAGCCATAGTACATAGCGGTTGGGCCGGTTAGTTTTGACACCAGAGCCAGTCCGCCTAGCAAAGAGTCTAATTCCGTATTTGCAATAGCTAAAGAACAGATTGGCATGCCGCAGATTGGGTTATTCGCGCCCATGATGTCAATGAATCAAGACATTGCGCCTCCTTGAATCTCAAGCGTCGTATGGCACACCTCCGCCAGCAGCACGTAACAGCTGCACAAGTCACCCCATTGCGGATCAATAGCGGAGTTCGGCAAGTCCGCACTCCATAGTTAGTGTGTAGATTGGTAAGCCTCGGTTTGTGGTATATAAAGGCGTATGGTAGCTTCATGGTCCCCGGGTCAATCTGCTACCCATTTCCATCTGTCCTCCTATCTACGCATATTGCACACGTCAGCCCCAGTGCTCGACTAACAATCTGGTTCAACCCTAGGAACGATCATGGCCCCCTTTGATAACCCCGCCGTCCCTAAGGGCTCTACAGTCCTTGTCACCGGAGCCAACGGCCTATTGGGTTCCCACATTGTCGACCAGTTTCTTGAGTACGGCTACAAAGTTCGCGGTACGGTTCGAGACACCGAGAAGAACGCCTGGCTCCAAGCTCTCTTCGACAAGAAGTACGGCAAGGGAAGCTTCGAGCTTTTTAAAGTCCCTGATCTGACGGCTGAAGGCGCCTTTGATGAGGCTGTGAAAGGTATGCCGACCATTAGAGAGAGAGGTAGTTCTTGGGGTGTCGCACCGACTTTCTAACTGCTACGTAGGGACTTCCGTCGTCGCGCACACTGCGACCATCACGAGCTTCTCCCCGGACCCCAATGACGTGATTCCTCAGGCTATTGCCTTTGCTGAGAATGCCCTCAAGTCTGCTTACAAGGAAACTTCCGTGAAGCGATTTGTTTTGACGTCATCGTCGTCGGCAGCTGTTCTCTCCGCACCAGGCGCCCCTGGTATTGAAGTACTGGAGGACACCTGGAATGAGTCCGCCGTTAAGGCCGCGTGGGCTGAACCTCCCTATACTCCCGAGCGCGGCGGCGTTGTTTATGCCGCCAGTAAAACCGAGGCCGAAAAGGCGGTGTGGAAGTACCATAAGGAGAACCGAGACAGGCGCCCTGACCTAGTCGTCAACGCAGGTGAGAGACTCAACAGTTCTTTAGATGGTGTAGGCCTATTGACATGCTTAGTTCTCCCTAACTTCAACTTTGGAAAGTCTCTCGACCCAGTCAACCAGGGACATCCCAGCAGTTCTGGACTCCCTGTTGCACTCTGGCAGGGACAGGTGACCCCATTCCACCACATAATTGTGCCGCGTATGTATCCTTTCTTCCATCTAAAGAGCGCAATTTCTAACTTGTACCCAGAATACTTCATCAATGTTCAGGATACCGGTAGGCTGCATGTTGCAGCCGCAGTCTTCGACCACGTTAAGGACCGGAGAATTTTTGGCTTTGCCGACCGCTTTAACTGGGATGAAATCCTGGACATCCTCCGAAAGGCCGCGCCTAACAAGGAATTCCCCGCGAACTTCTCCTCTGGATCGGACGCTAATGAGATTAAGCCCCGTGCTGAGGCCGAGAAGCTGTTGCGAGATCTTGGGCGGCCAGGCTGGGTTAGCCTGGAAGAGACTGTGCTTGACAACGTCTCAGATGTGAGGGACGCTTAAGCGGCTCTGCTGTCTTGCGTTAGAGTAGGAGCTCAAGTCCCGTAAGCAGAGAAACTTTAGACAACAGAGATAAAGTAAATTGTGTCGAAACATAAGTCTATCGCTGTGAAAAAGATTACTCTTTGTGTCGCGCGTATGCCCTCTATGAGGCTATTGCTCCCAGCAGGTAACGTTCCTGCGGATTGGTTTGACGTACGGTCGGTCTTCTGGTCCACTATCTCTTAAACGGCCGGACTTTGACTGGAGCTAAGAACATAGTATCAACGAATCATAGCATTACATCTTAACGTCAAGTCCTGCTCAGGGATTGCGTGTAACACTTGCCTAATCCATCACCTTGCCAACCTACCAGTGCGAGAGAGGTCAGATCAAGTTGGCTGCTCCTCGATGAGAAGTTGCCCGGCGTAATAGGAGCCTCGAGGACACTAAGTAGGATTTGTACAATGGCAATGGGGACGAAGCTCTTGCTGAAGCCAGCACCGACAAGGACAAATCGCTGGGCTATCCTGGAGTCAGATATGACTTTAGCCATGGGAAGGCGCTGGAGAATCTGAGATGAGATAAAATATTATGAGAAATAGTTAAATTGGATGTAGGAATTAGTAAGCCATGCCTCACATCTAGGAAGGTACAAGGATAAAAAGAAGATCCAATCCAAGAGTACGGGTCGCCCTTCGGTCTCCCAAAGCTAATCAGGTAAGTCTGCCCGGCGTTGCTAGCAGATAAAATCAGACTTGTATTCCCGTTAGCTTCATTGATCAAGCACAATCCAAGAAGAATCCCCCAAGATCCCTTAACCTCCTTCGCTTAATATATCAAACTGCTCATTAGTGAGAAAGTGGCCACCGCCCGAGCATCGCCAGCCGTCATTAGTCCTAAGCCAATCATACCCGGCGTTACACCTAGTCGCTTCCTTAAAGACTCTATCTATCTCCGGTTTATCCCTCAGACCAACCTTGCCACCGACAGGGACGTTTCTGTACATCTTTAGCTCCTCCTGCACTCTCTTCCGTACTCCTTCCTCAGCTCTCCGCGCCTCTTCACTCCGCCACCTCTTAAGCTCGGCCGAGATCTCCAGATCATGCGCCCCGGCCCGCTTAAGAGCCTCCACCACCTCCGGGTAGTTCCCCTGCTCGCGGCACATCTCGAGTGGGGTTAAGTTGCCCATCTCATTCCCGCCGCGCTTGTTCGGGTCCGCTCCATGCTTTAGCAGCATCTGCACAATCTTGTGGTTCGAGCTCTTGACGGCCGCGCACAGCGGGGTCAGGCCGCCGACCCCCATGTCATTTATGTTTGTGCTTTCACATCTGAGGAGTTCCTCGACAATGCCTTCACACCGTTGTAAACAAGCCACCACCAATGGTGACCCGAGTTTGCCCTTGGGTTCCTTAGCCCTCGCCCCCTTGCGCAAAAGTTTCCGCACCATGTCTGTGGCTCTTCTGGCACAGGCAACGGCAAGGGCCGACCCTAATTCGCCGACGACGTTTACGTCCACGGGCAGTTCCGCTGCCAGGAGCATGTCCACTATCCTGTCGTAGCCCAGGAAGCAGGCGATGATGATTGCGTAGCCCAGGTCACCGTCGATCTTCATGTTGAGGTTGCGATGGCTCCTCTTTAGCAGGATCTCGACTACGTCGGCCCGGTTCACCTCGATCGCGTGTTCAGCGAAGTGCCGTCCGTAGACACGACGGAGGAAAGGAGGGCAAGCTCTCTTGGTGGTGGGGGGTCGATCACAAAATGAACAGGGTGAGGAGCCACGTCATTTGAGGCAGGCTTGTTGATCTCCGAGTCGAGTCCAGGCTCGAGCAATGTGTTCAGTATCGCTGTGTCTCCCATCCCAGAGACCTCGTGGAGGAGCATCTGGTTGCTTAGATGGGCGCGCCGCTCGACCAACATCCTCACTGCTCTATGGTTGCCCACTACGCACGCCCTCTTCACGACTGTGCCGTCATCCCTCTCGGCATTTACCTTGGCCCCTTTGTCCAGCAGCAAGGTCATGAGCTCCTGCGTGTCTTCGGCCGAGAGGGCCTTGCCATCCTTGTCTGCGACGCAGCAGAAGATGGCGCCGCCCGCAGGTGTCAGTGCGTTGACCGGCGCACCGCGGTTGAGGAGCAGGCGGACGATGTCGGTCCTCCGCTCACTGATGGCAAGAGACAGGGCCGTATCGTCCGTTTTCTTGCTGCACGGTAAGTCAAGACGGATCTCGCCGAGATCCAAGATCGTCTCCATGACCAAAATATCCACAGTAGGCTTCATTGCCTCGTCCAGAGTCCAGTCCGAGAGGATCAGCTTGTCAATCAGGCCTTTGTTAATCTCCAGCAGGTCGTCGACTAGTTCGGGGCAGGAATTGCGGATGGACAAAAGCAAGAGATCTCCTGCTTTGTTTTCGTTCAGAGATGACAGCTCCACCCTCATTGCCACTGTCAAGTCTTCTGTGGAGTACAGCGGCGACTTCAAGTGATTTTCCAAATCACTCCTTCTCAGTCCTGGTTGGCTGTGTTCTAAGGACTCGGCCAGGTGTCGGTATTTCTCGAAGATCATGAGCTCCTTTTCTGTTGGACGGTAAGGCTTCGGCCAACCCTTCAACGTCACTTCCAAGGCGCTGTCCATGATGTGGAACTGGTCCTCAGAGTCGATAATTAACTCCCTAAAAAGGGCCATTTGCTTGAGTCCGTCTACTGAAATCCTCTTGTACTTGACCGACACCGGGTCCTCCAGGTATGCGCGGTAAGCCTTGCGATAGACTTCCCCAATCTCGCGAAGCGCTGTCTGCCGGGTCTTGGGATTCGGGTTGCCGAGCATGATCTTGAGTATCACCTCAGCTCTTTGATACATTTTCCCTCTTCGCAGCTTGCGCGCCAACTTTAGAAGCTTGTCCATAACGATGTCCTCCTGCGGCAGAACGCCGGCCTGGACAAACACCGGGATGACGCACATAAGGGCCTCCTCCTCGGTTCCCAGCCCTGACTGGACGAAAAGCCTGGTTATAGACTTGACATGTGTGTTTGAAAGTCCATAGAAACTCTCTGACGAGCGTATCGTCTGCGATTCCCAAGCAGAGAACAAATCTTCGTCTGGGGTGTCAATAGTGTTGATGATGTCGGCTAGCCGGGAGATGAAAATCGTAAAAAGGTTTTGCGCCAGAAGTTTAATCTTTGAGCTCTTGGCTCTCATGGAAATGAGCCACTCGTAAACAAGTTCCCCATTCCGCTCTACTTGTTCCCTCCGAAGTAGCCTCCGTCCCTGGACCAGCCATGCTTCAGTCCAGGTAGGCGGTCCGTCATCGACGAGCAGGAGATTCAAATTTCCCGCAGGCATCCAGAGCTTGAGTGTTGAGTATATGCTTTGCTCCTCCATACTCCTGACAAGCAGGACTTTGTCGCTCAGGTCGTCAAAAACGTCGACTCTGTCGAGAGATGATGCCCAGAGGCTAATGACAGCTTCTAGTCTGTGTTTACTGATCTTCCACTCCCGCCCGTATCGGAACATAGGGAACGATATCCCCAGTGGCCCAAGGGGAGTGGTATCTTGTCCATCTGTCGTGTACTCGATCACAGCCGTCGTATTCCACGTCAAGGCCATGATGTCTTGCCAATTTTCCTTGAGAGCCATATGCCCGGAAAAGACATAATTCGCCAGTCCTTGCATCGCTATCTGCAGTTCCTGGGCCACGCTCCTAGCAGGCCCATCCCACCTCGGTTGCACGCCGACGATGCCGTCACCGGTTAGGTAAGCAAGCCGGGATCGGAGAAGAGCAATCATGGCCACTGGGTTAGGCCCGAGGTATTTGGCAGAACCTTCTTGGTAATCTCCCTCGTAGCGACGCGCAACGTGGACGGCTTCGCTCACACAACCTAGGTTCGCTAGCCAGGTTTCTCTGTCTGCCGATGAAGTCCCGTTGCCGGTGCTGCGGAACCCAAAGAGGCCCAAGTCACCATGGCGGCTCTCCGACATCATCTGCTCAACAGAATCTTGGTTTGAATGGAAGCACTTGCTGGGAGCCCAGCTTCTTTCATCGTATACCAGCCAGCTCTTCACCCCCTTGATCTGAGATGGCAAACAAAGGCCGCGTAAGTTGCTCGTCGCACCGTCGAATTCCCCGTCTTTGGTCAATTCACTCCGCAGACCCCAATGGTCGAGGAATATGTCCATTGCCTGCCAGTCAAGTTCATGACCTTCGATCTTTGCTCCAAGGGACCTCAAATTGTTGTCGTTAGGATCAAGTCGCCTCAGTCTTAGCAGTGCACGGACGATTGACATGAGAAGCGTTGCGGCAATCTGGTACAGGGCAACTGATCCATGTAGACCGCGGAGTCCGATAAATTGGAGGATGAAGCCGACGACAGAGAAGAACAGCGCAAAAACAAGTATCAAACTTGCGTAGTGCAGACTCAGCTGGTCTCTGCCCTGTTCTGTCTTCCACGACGTGATATATGTGTGTTCCACCTTCTTGTGGGAAAAGGCGTTGAACTGCTGGTCACCGACGCGCTGGTTGCCCGGCTGCAGCCAGTACATCGTGGTGTCGACCTTGGACTTTGCGTTAACCTTTTGAACGTCCCGGGAGACCAGATTATGTCGGATTTCTCGACGTAGAGACCCGACATCCACCCCTACATCTTCATGAACTCACCTTGGTACCTTTGGTAGCGACATGGCCGTCGTCAGAAAACCGTCTCTCTCTCGACTTGCGCTCGATTAAGAAGGCGCATAGAATCATGCCGGAAACCACCATGACAGTGCCGAGGACCGCCAGAACGAATGACCACGTCTCCGGCGTCTCTCCGTCGTCGTACAGGCCTGGCCTATAGAACGTGATGATAGTTGCGTATCCAAAAAAGCTAAGTTGGACCAGAGATCCCAAAACGGCGACGATAATCAGAACCCACGCGGGAGTTGCGCGGATACCGATATTGAGAGATAAGTTCGGGTATGGGGCAAAGTTCATGTCTTCGTCCCCATTTTCAACGTTGGGGCTGGGCTTCCTGGTCTCTGCTGACTTGGTTGTTGACTCCTCTCCCCATTCTGAGTCTTTCTCGTCACAACCATGATCCGGCACCGCCACGTTCTTATCATGTCCCTTCCGGGATCGCCCATTCCGGCAGCACCTATTGCCGACTAGAAAGCAGACTGGTCGATACAGGTTGCATGCACCGGGCTCTTCAATCTCCTTCTCCGTCGTGGAGGTCGAGAACTCGGGGTAAAAGTCATCTTTTCCAGGCTTGTAGAAGAACTCAAGGATCTTCGGCCGGCCAAAGACGCGACAGATCCCCCCTTCTGACCAGAGTTCGCAGACATCGTTGCTGGTGGAGGAGCATAGTTCGGCTTCGGCCACACCATGCGGCTCCTGGGCCCTTCCGATAAACGCTTTTAGACCGGGCCAGCCATAGACGCGGATTGCGGAGACGACAGCCGTTAGGATACCGAGAGGAGCCATGCCAAATATGATGTTATCGAGAAATCCGGTTGATTCGCTGAGAAACTGCTTTGTGACCTGCTCACCGAAAAGGGTTATAAGCGGCGCGATGTCGGTTGCGAAGTTGTTAGTGAAATCGTCCCAGGCTCTGGCGGGGGAGTCAGAGGCAGCGTGCGCCAGACCAAAGAGGGAAAATACAACGATCGTCATCGTAGGCATAACACTTCCGGCTGTTGGGACATCCTCCATTATGTATAATGTCTAGACCCAAAACGATAGTTCGACAGAGTATGTCCTGCTAGCCTTTCACAAAGGTCTGTAGCTGGTGATGTGAGCGGCACCGATAAGCGAAGAAGAGATAAGGCCGCAAGGTTAATTTCGGAGATAATATGCAGGGACGGTTGGGCAGTTATTAGGCTTGAGCTGCTATGTGGCATAGCCTGCTATGCGTATGTCACGTGCGGAATAACTCTTGAAAGAGAATATTATTACTAAAGAAGTATCAAGAGTTAATAGCCTTGAAGAAGCAGTTATATAGAGACGAATTCTAGTCTTTTATTAAGAGATTTCCCTCTCTCAATAGCTATATATATATATGTCATTAAAGCTTAGAAACACGTCCACCCTTGGCAGACAAATCGGCGCCTGGCGTGATCGCCAGACCCTCGAGTGAGCCTTCATTACGCCAACCCTCAATGTAATCCATGAACGATTGCGTCCCCTCACTCCAGGCGCTGGCTTTGGCCCTCTTTCTCTTCTCGTCAGGATCTGTGACCCTAGATGCTTCTCCATGTCCGTTAAAGTAGCCCGGCGTGCAACCTGCCAAAGCTGAGTAGTACGGAGCTCGTTTCAGAATCTCGTCTGTATGAGCCTGTTCAGCCCGGCTAGTTACCTCGATGATGGGACGTTGACCGGGCCCGACTTGCTCTTGGGCCTGGGCTATCATGTACGTGATGTGGTCGGCGATGAGACCAAGCATGAAGACGTTGTTTCCCGTCTGGGTTGCCTGGTTAGAGCTCGAAAAGAAGAGGTTGGGGAATCCGTTGGTAGCATATCCATGCAGCGTAGCGGGACCGTTGGCCTGCCACTTGTCGTCTAGAGGGAGTCCCTCACGACCAATGATGGAAACGCCAGTTCTCGACGTAGGGCTGCCCAGACTTGAAGCCGGAGTCTTGTATCCGGTGCCAAAAATGATGATGTCGAGGGGATACTCTTTATCGCCAACGACAAGACCTTTTTCGGTTGCCCTGGATGGACCTCGACCATCTGTATCGACCAGATGAACATTGGACTGGTTGAAAATTTGTAGATATGCGTCGCTGAACGTCGGTCGCTTGCACCACGATGGGTACCAAGGCTTAAGCTTCTCGGCCGTATCGTTATCTTGAACAATTTTCTCGACCCTGGTACGAACGTCCTCCATGTGCGGCAGATCAAGGGCGTGGAAGTTTGCGACGTGCTGTGCAAGATGCTCAGGTGCAGGGTCAACAATACCATAGTTTGGCGACCCGATAACAGCAGAGTAGCCTGGCATAGTTGTCCAGGCATCCCCAACCAAGTTGACTGTTCCAGGCTCGGCAGCGTTGTTGACAAACGTGGCAAAGTTGGTCTGCCTCTTGAACTGCCATCCACTCCCCGTAGCGACCGTCTTCTCAAATTCCACGGAATCCGTTGGATGCTGGCCACGGGGATTGACACAGGCTGGTGTTCGCTGAAAGACGTAGAGTTCCCCAGCGAACTTGGCAAGTTGGGGAATAACTCCAACTGCAGTTGCAGCAGTACCGACAATACCAACTTTCTTGTTCCTGAGGCCATCCAAAGTTTGGTTTGTTGGAGAGCCTCCAGAGACGTTGTAGTTCCAGCGTGCAGTATGAAAGATGGACCCAGAAAATGACAGCAGACCAGGAATGTCCGGGATTTGAGGCTTTGTGAGCACGCCCGCGGCAAGGTAAACATACTCAGCCCGGAACTCAATGTCGATCTTCGGAGTCAGAGGGCCTCGTCGCTGCGTCAACTGTATATTCCACAGTTGCTCCTTGTCATTCCACTCAACGCTCTTGACATCAGAGCGGAAAAGGGCTTTGTTCTTCAACTTCCACTGCGCTGCGATCCGCTCAGCGTGAAGTCTGATCTCGTCACCGGGCGCGTACTTGTGTGTGGGTACGTAGCCCGTTTCCTCCAGGAGGGGTAGGTAGATGTAGCTCTCGACATCGCAGTGAAGACCGGGGAATCTGTTCCAGTACCACGTGCCTCCAAAGCCCCCAGCAGCATCGGCAAGACGGATGTCATCAGCAGTGGCGATGCCTTTCTCGATGAGGCGGACGGCGAATTGGAGACCGCCAAACCCGCCGCCCAGGACAAAGAACCTGTGAAGGTCGTGTTGCTTGATGGGCGGATCTTGGGCATTGAGCGCTTCATGGTCTACCCAAGGATCCTCGACCAACGCGTTGAGCCGTTTGTTTTCCGTCTCTGTCAGTTGGATAAACTGAGCAGAGCCCTCAGGCCTGAGACGTTTCCTAGCTTCCTCTGCGTAGCGTTTCCGTACGTTGCTCAGGTGCTCACTATCTTGGGCAAGGTTGGTTGCATCTGCCGTCATCTTGTTCCGACTATATTTATTCGAGGGAGGTGGAAGTAATGTAATGAATTAACTGGAAATGTGCTGAATAACTAGACAAGGCTAGTTATGTATGTGGTATTTAAATTTAAGATGAATAGCAAGTCCTGTATCCTTATTCTATACTTTACACAGACGAGCTAGGCGAAGACGCAATTGATGAGCCAAGATTGGGCATAGGAGACGTGATTGACCCCCGCTACGATTGGCTGGCAACCCCAATGATTGATAAGATTGTTAATTACCCCTCACTTGCATATCTAACCTATCAGAAATCAACTCACTTTAGGGTCTAATATAGATATATACTCTAAGGATAACTAAGATACTTAATTTCTACGTAAATAAATACTAAGATATACTTAGCTTAAATTATTAGCTATAGCCGCTATATATATAAGTATTATCTATCTAAATTATATATATAAGGAAAATAAATATCGCTATATATATTACGCTAGGCTAAGGCCCTAGAGCTTACCTTTTTTACTATATAAGGGAATTATAATATTATTTTATTATTATCCTTAGTATATTAAAAAAAGCTATTAATTATAATTTAATAGAAAATAATTACTTATTAATATAAAGCTATTTATAAATATATATTAATTAAAATAAATAAACCTAGCTCTTATAAGTAATTAGATAATACCTTTTTATTATTTAATAATATTAAGGATATTAATTTTATAGAGGAAAATATAAAGAGGTATAAAAGGGAAAAAAAGTATAGATATATTACTAAGGATTACTTAGATAATACTAAGTATATAAAAGAAAGATTTCTTATAAAGCTTCTAATTAAGGATAATATTAATATAAATTTAAAGAGATTAATTAAGATATTTATTTTTTTTAATAAGTAAAATAAAAAGATACTTTACCTAAGAGATTATAATAATTTTATTATATAGGGTATATACTTAACTATTAATTTATAGCTTATAAGAGCTTACCTAAGGTAAATAATAAAGATATTAGAGCTAATTTTTAATAACTTATTTTATATATTAAAGGCGGTATTTATTAACCTCTATATATAGTTATAAAATAATATTATTATTAGTAATAATTAAGAGATATATTTAAAGTAAAAGGTATTAATTATTTTATAGATTTTCTTTTTTAGCATTATATAGAGGAATATAATATTTATCTTTATAATTAATTAAAGTATAATCTTAAGGGTATTTTATAAGATTATTAATTCGCTATTAAAGTTATATAACCGCTTTATAATATAATTAATAATAAAAGAGTTTTTTTTTAATATAAAATTAAATAGCGATTTTATATAATTTAATAGTATTATAAGGGTAATAAATAAGACTTATATATATGCTTTTATTACCTTTAAGTACTAAGAAAAGTAATAATTAAAAAAGAACTAAGTCTCTTAAAATATACTCGCTATAATTAACCTCGAGGGCTAGTTTATATATATACTTATAGGTATTAAAGGATTTATTTATAACTCTATATTACTTTAGATTACGCTTATATAATTAAGATTAGGGAAGCTTTTATTGCTGAGGGGATATTTTTACCTTATTAATATAGGATTTCCCTTAAGATATAATATCTTAATACTATTTATAAGATATATATATTACCTTAAAGACTTCTAAGATTAAGAAATATTATTAAATTATAAGAAAGAAATATTTAATTTAGGCTATGTGAGGTTATAATAAGTAATTTAGAAAGCTTTTAGTATATAAAAGAGGAAATTTATAATTCTTTATAGGTACCCTAACCGGGAGGCTAGTGGTAGTTTAGGCTAAACTATTATTTCGGGGTTAGGGGCATAGACGAATAGGTATATAGGGATATACGCGGGGGTAGGTCCTAGACGTAGGTAAGGGGGGCTAAACTATTAATCTTAAACTATTATTTTATATTGTAGCTAATTAGGATAAAGGGAAGGGTAACTTTAGGGTTAAGGAAAAAGTAAGTAAAGGAGGGAAATATAATAGAATGTATCTCCTAAGGCTAGCTTTCTCGCGATTAATTGGGTAAACGAGGGATATCCTTTTTATATATAGATATAAGTCTATAAAATAAGCGTAATTAAGGATGACCGAGTAGTTTCTTAGTAAGCGGTAATTATTCGAGGGAGAGATTATTAAGAAAAGAAAGAAAAAAGGGAAATAAAGACTATACGTATAGTATCCTAAGAGGAGGAACTAGAGGGAGGTAAAGAAGGGCTCGATATAGTCTAGATCGCAGCTATGGCCCGAGGGCGTCTTATAGACTCGCCCGGCGGTAATGAACCGGAGCGGTAAGAAGATATAGGAGAGTCTGCTAGCTATGTTTATGTAGAAGCTACTAAACCGGGAGAAGGGTGGCTTATATATAATGGCGAATACCGGTCGTTGATTTGCGCCTTTTATGGCTATGCGGTCTGTAGCCTCGAGGGTCACTTGAGGGACTGTTACTTAGATATTGACTATCGGGCCCGTAGCGATATTATCTACCGCTATAAGGGTCTATAGCTGTAAGGGCCGGCATTGGAGCAGCTCGTCTAGCACGGTGCGTCAAACCCGACCCGGGCCGTCAAGGGTCTCGTCGTTCACCGGGGCTTCGCTTAGGGTTAGGGTTAGGGTTAGGGTTAGGGTTAGGGTTAGGGTTAGGGTTAGGGTTAGGGTTAGGGTTAGGGTTAGGGTTAGGGTTAGGGTTAGGGTTAGGGTTAGGGTTAGGGTTAGGGTTAGGG